>CM077672.1:211825036-212435036 GCA_039707655.1 Elymus sibiricus | reverse complement strand
ATTATCCCCTTGTATAAATCCATTGTATTATAAAAATAATGTGCCAAGATTTACCGTTAGGATGTTTAAATTGCTTGTTTGGTGTGTGCGGTGCAAAAACAGAAACTTTTGCTGTAGTGCGTGAATTTACATTTTTTTACTGGAACATGCAAAAATTCTGAAATTTTTACACAGTACTGAAATGAATTGTTTTTATTTTTTCGTAATTTTTCAGAATTTTTGGAGTTATAGAAGTATGGTCAATGTTCAGATTACTACAGACTGTTCGTTTTTTGACAGATTCTGTTTTTGATGCATTGTTTTGCTTGTTTTGATGAAACTATGGATTGTATCGGAAGGTATAAGCCATGGAGAAGTTAGAATACAGTAGGTATAATGCAAAAATAAAATATGAATGGGTTTGCAACAGTACTTAAAGTAGTGATTTGCTTTATTATACTAACGGATCTCACGAAGGTTTTGTTAAGTTTTGTGTGGATGAAGTGTTCAAAGATCGAGGAGGTAATGATATGAGAAGAATGAGGAGAGGCAAGAGATCAAGCTTGGGGATGCCCAATGCACCCCAAGTAAATGTTCAAGGAGACTCAAGCGTCTAAGCTTGGGGATGCCCCGGAAGGCATCCCATCTTTATTCAACAATTATCGGTAAGTCTCGGTTTTTGTTTTGTTCACATGATATGCGTAAATTCTTGGAGCGTCTTTTGTGTTTATTTTTCCCTTTTCTTTTATGCACCATGCTGGTATGAGATAGTCCTTAGTTGATTTATAGAATGCTCTTTGCACTTCAGTTATATCTTTTGAGTATGGCTTTATAGAATGCTTCGTGTGCTTCACTTATATCATTTGAAGTTTGGATGCCTGTTTCTCTTCATATAGAAAACCGTTATTTGTAGAATGCTCTTTTGCTTCACCTATATTTGTTAGAGCATGGTCTTTTGTAGAAAGAATTAAACTCTCTTGCTTCACTTATATCTATTTAGAGAGTCAACAGGAATTGGTCATTCACATGGTTAGTCAGAAAATCCTACATAAACCTTGTAGATCACTGAATATGATAAGCTTGATTCCTTGCAATAGTTTTGCGATATGAAGATGATGATATGTGGGTTGTGCTAGTGAGTAATTGTGGTTTAGTAAGAATATTGGTGTTAAGGTATGTGATTCCCTATGCATGCACGTAAAGTCAGTAGTTATGCAACGAAGTTATATCCTACTTATGGTGCATTATTCAGTGTTAGTTATGTTCAATGCATGTTTATGACCATTTTCGTTTTCTGGTTGGTTGCTTCTCAATCTATTTGCTAGCCTTCATTTGTACTAAGCGGGAATACTGCTTGTCCATCCAAACTCCTTAAACCCAAGTTGTGCCAAATGAGTCCACCATATCTACCTATATGCGGTATTTCCATGCCGTTCCAAGTAAATTTGAATGTGCCAACTCTAATTTTTCAAAATAATTTTCCATTTTGTGTGCCCGTACCGCTCATGAAGCGGCAGGGGGTGGCCAATATTTTCCATGCTAGGTGTGTTATTCTCACGATGAGTGTTTATTCACTTGTCATTGCACGAGAGAGTGGCTGGTAATAGGGATGCCCAGTCCCACAATGAATCAAAAATTAATAACAACAAAATTCCTTGGAAAGTGTTGGTATGGAGGGCACCCATGGATACGGCTAGCCATGGATTGTGAAAGAATGGTGGAAAGGGAATAAACTTTACTTTCTGTTTGGGAACCGCCTATGATGTGTCTAGCATGGAAAATATTGGGAATTCTCGATCATTTTCGTTGATAGGAAAAGCATGCCTCTCAAAATAATTTTATCTCTCTAATTTAAGCTTTGAGCTCTGGCACCTCTGCAAATCTCTGCTTCCCTCTACAAATGGCCTATCTATTTTACTTTTATGCATTTGTATTTTTATCGAGTCTCCATCTTCTCTTATAAAGCACCAACTGGAGAGCTCTATTGTCATACTTGTGCATTGGGTGTAGTTAATGTTGAGTGTGTTTCATGAATGGATCAATGACTGAGCATAATGGGCTAGGGACAACTTTCTTTAGCGTTGATATTTTGAAAGACATGGTTGTTTGTTAGTATGCTTGAGTATTAATGTCTTTATATCAAATTATAGACTATTGCTTTGAATCACTCATGTCTTAATAGTCATGCCATGATTAGATTATAAGATCAAGATTATGCTAGGAAGCATTCCACATCAAAAATTATCTTTTTTTTATCATTTACCTACTCGAGGACGAGCAGGAATTAAGCTTGAGGATGCTGATACGTCTCTGTCGTATCTATAATTTTTGATTGTTTCATGCCAATATTCTACAACTCTCACATATTTTTGGCAACATTTTATATTATTTTTGGGACTAACATATTGATCCAGTGCCAGTTCCTGTTTTCTGCTTGTTTTTTGTTTCACAGAAAATCCATATCAAATGAAGTCCAAATGCAATAAAATTTTATAGAGAATTATTTTGGAATATATGTGATTTTTGGGAGGTGGAATCAACGCAAATGGAGGCCCACGGCCTCCACAAGCCACCATGGCGCGGAACCCCCCCAGGCACGCGGTGGTGCCTCGTGGGCACACCATAAGCATGTTGGGGCTCTTCTTCGGCCACAAGGAAGCTAATATCCGGAAAAAAATCGTGTTAAAATTTCAGCGCAATCGGAGTTACGGATCTCCGGGAATTTAAGAAACGGTGAAAGGCCAGAAAACAGGAACGCGAAACAGAAGAGAACGGAGAGAGAGATCCAATCTCGGAGGGGCTCCTGCCCCTCCACCGCCATGGAAGCCATGGTCCAGAGAGGAAACTCTCCTCCCATCTAGGGGGGAGGCCAAGGAAGAAGAAGAAGGAGGGGGGCTCTCTCCCCCTCTCTTCTGGTGGCGCCGGGGGAAACATCGTGATGGCGATCTACACCAACAACTTCGCCGCCGTCAACACCAACTCTCCCCCTCTATGCAGCGGTGTAACACCTCTTCTCCCTGCTGTAATCTCTACTTAAACATGGTGCTTAATGCTACATATTATTATCCAATGATTTGTGGCCATCCTATGATGTTTGAGTAGATTCGTTTTGTCCTATGGGTTGATTGATGATCGTGATTGGTTTGAGTTGTACATTTTATTTTGGTGCTGTCCTATGCTGCCTTCCATGCCGCGCACACATGGGGGATTCCCGCTGTAGGGTTTGCAATACGTTCATAATTCTCTTATGGTGGGCAGCTAGAGTGACAGAAGCTTACACCCGAGTAAGGGGGTTGTTGCGTATGGGAGTAAAGGGGACTTGATACTTAATGGTATGGTTAGGTTTTACCTTAATGATCTTTGGTAGTTGCGGATGCTTGCTAGAGTTCCAATCATAAGTGCATATGATCCAAGTACGGAAAGTATGTTAGCGTATGCCTCTCCCTCATATAAAATTGCAATAATGATTACCGGTCTAGTTATCGATTGCCTATGGACAAATCATTCTCTTGTGTTACAAAAGCTTTCTACTAAACAACTAACTTTTATTATCTTGCAAATTACTCGTAGTTTTATTCTCGCAAAGTACTTCTAGTTTTATCCTTGCAAACCTATCCTATCACCTACAAAATAGTTTTATACTTGTTCTAGGTAAAGCGAACATTAAGCTCCTCGTTGGTCGATAGAACTTGAAGGGAATATTAATTCTACCTTTAGCTCCTCGTTGGGTTCGACACTCTTATTTATCGAAAAAGCTACAATTGATCCCCTATACTTGTGGGTTATCAAAGACTCAGGCGAATGCTTACGAACAAGAGAAGAAAACTTTGAGTGAGAAGATCGCCCAGCTTACCCAAAAGAAGGATTCTCTGGAAAAGTACATAGAAGACTTCACAGAGGAGATGTACACCAAGCTTGCAGGTAACTTGTATCGTCGGAGCGAGTTTTGACTTATTTCCGAATGAACTTCATGCATGCTGATACTCGTCTCTCCTCTCTCTTTGTTCACAGAGTACTGTCGTGACTTCGAGCTGGAGACTGATAAAATCGAGAGGAACCTGGATCCCACCAGATCACTCGTCGGTGACAAGACCGCTCTAGGCATCCTGTGGCTCGAATCTCGCCTTGAAGACGCCCTGGGGTACATCATCCGTCTGCGGGGCGCACTCGGGAGGATCGACAAGGAATTGTGCCAGAAGACACGCTCGAGACTGATCTAGAAGCGATGATGACTCGTCTCAATGAGATCCCTAGCCGAATGCAAGCATGGAAGAAGTTAGCTGCCCGCTGCGGGGCCGACGTGGCCCTCTCTCTTGTCCATGTACACTGCAAGGACGCAAAGGAAGAGAAGCTGAAGTCTCTCCAGGTCGCCAACACGAAGAAGCTCAAGTTTGAAGACTTCATGGAGACGTTCATAGAGGCAGCCACTCGGATCGCAGATGGCATCGACCTGGACGCCTTCGTCCAGCCGGCCAGCCCCTCTGGAGCATGAGAAAAACTTTAAGCTTTACCCATTTGCCTCGGTATGCCGAGTGGATTTGTATCCGTTAAACTCTTTTGGGCTTCGGGCCCGAGTACTTGCATTTACTTTTGAACTTCTGAAGTTATTCGAATGCTTTCTCTCGAGTCTTTGGATGCGTGCAACTTAGGTGAAAGATGGTTCGCAGCTAAGCCCCTGAGTGAGAGGAATGCTCATCACTCGGAGTCATTTTTAACTTAGGCGAAAGCTGGTTCGCAGCTAAGCTCCCGAGTGAGAGGGACGCTCATCACTCGGAGTCGTTTTTAGCATAGGCGAAAGCTGGTTCGCAGCTAAGCCCCTGAGTGAGAGGGACGCTCATCACTCGGAGTCGTCTTTACCTTAGGCGAAAGCTGGTTCACGGCTAAGCCCCCGAGTGAGAGGGACGCTCGTCACTCGGAGTCATTTTTAACTTAGGCGAAAGCTGGTTCACAGCTAAGCCCCCGAGTGAGACGGACGCTCGTCACTCGGAGTCGTTTTTAGCTTAGGCGAAACCTGGTTCGCAGCTAAGCCCCCGAGTGAGAGGGACGCTCGTCACTCGGAGTCGTTTTTACCTTAGGCGAAAGCTGGTTCGCAGCTAAGCCTCCGAATGAGAGGGATGCTCGTCACTCGGAGTCGTTTTTAACTTAGGTAAAAGCTGGTTCGCAGCTAAGCCCCCGAGTGAGAGGGACGCTCATCACTCGGAGTTGTTTTTAACTTAGGCGAAAGCTGGTTCGCAGCTAAGCCCCCGAGTGAGAGGGACGCTCATCACTCGGAGTCATTTTTAGCTTAGGCGAAAGCTGGTTCGCGGCTAAGCCCCCGAGTGAGAGGGACGCTCGTCACTCGGAGTCATTTTTAACTTAGGGGAAAGCTGGTTCGTAGCTAAGCCTCCGAGTGAGAGGGACGCTCGTCACTCGGAGTCGTTTTTAGCTTAGGCGAAAGCTGGTTCGCAGCTAAGCCCCCGAGTGAGAGGGACGCTCGTCACTCGGAGTTGTTTTTAACTTAGGCGAAAGCTGGTTCGTAGCTAAGCCCCAGAGTGAGAGGGACGCTCGTCACTCGGAGTTGTTTTTAACTTAGGCGAAAGCTGGTTCGCAGCTAAGCCCCCGAGTGAGAGGGGCGCTCATCACTCGAAGTCGTTTTTAACTTAGGCGAAAGCTGGTTCGCAGCTAAGCCCCCGAGTGAGAGGGACGCTCGTCACTCGGAGTCATTTTTAGCTTAGGCGAAAGTTGGTTCGCAGCTAAGCCCCCGAGTGAGAGGGAAAGCTGGTTCGCAGCTAAGCCCCCGAGTGAGAGGGACGCTCATCACTCGGAGTCGTTTTTAACTTAGGCAAAAGCTAGTTCGCAGCTAAGCCCCCGAGTGAGAGGGACGCTCATCACTCGGAGTCGTTTTTAGCTTAGGCGAAAGCTGGTTCGCAGCTAAGCCCCCGAGTGAGAGGGACGCTCGTCACTCGGAGTCATTTTTAACTTAGGCGAAAGCTGGTTCGCAGCTAAGCCTCCGAGTGAGAGGGATGCTCGTCACTCGGAGTCGTTTTTAGCTTAGGCGAAAGCTGGTTCGCAGCTAAGCCCCCGAGTGAGAGGGACGCTCGTCACTTGGAGTCGTTTTTAACTTAGGTGAAAGATGATTCATAGCTAAGCCTCAGAGTGAGAGGGACGCTCGTCACTCGGAGTCGTTTTTAACTTAGGCGAAAGCTGGTTCGCAGCTAAGCCCCCGAGTGAGAGGGACGCTCGTCACTCGGAGTCATTTTTAACTTAGGCGAAAGCTGGTTCGCAGCTAAGCCCCCGAGTGAGAGGGACATTCGTCACTCGGAGTCGTTTTTAACTTAGGCGAAAGCTGGTTCGCAGCTACGCCCCCGAGTGAGAGGGACGCTCGTCACTCGGAGTCATTTTTAACTTAGGCAAAAGCTGGTTCGCAGCTAAGTTGAAGGGCGTACACCCACTAGGGGTCGTAAGCCAGAGAATGCATACAAGTGAACTCAATGTAGTACTGAAAAAGTCATGCTTTTATTCATCGAACATCACTCGAGTGCTTTTATTACATCTCAATATCAAGTATAAAATCATCGAAGTAAGTCGGCATTCCAAGCACGGGGCTCGTCTACTTGCTTCAGAACGTTGTATAGGCGATATGCTCCATTATGCAGAACTTTTGACACGATAAAAGGACCTTCCCACGCAGGAGCAAGCTTGTGAGGTCGTTACTGATCCACTCGGAGCACAAGATCTCCTTCCTGAAAGGCCCGACCTCTGATGTGTCTGTCGTGAAAACGTCGTAGGTCCTGCTGATAGGTGGCTGAACGGATAAGGGCCATCTACCTCTCCTCTTCCAAGAGATCAACGGCGTCTTACCGTGCCTGCTCCGCTTCAGCTTCAGAGTATAGTTCCACTCAGGGCGAATTGTGGAGCAGGTCACTCGGCAGGACAGCTTCAGCTTCGTACACCATGAAGAAGGGAGTGCGATTGGTAGACCGATTGCGGGTCATCCTCAGGCCCCACAGAACTGATGGCAATTCAGTGACCCAAGCTCTGGCTGCATGCTCCAAATCACGCATGAGTCGTGGCTTTAACCCTTGAAGGACTAGTCCATTCGCTCTCTCAGCTTGCCCATTCGACTGTGGGTGAGCCACGGATGCATAGTCGACTCGGGTGCATTGGGCGGCACAGAACGCTCTGAACTCTTTCGAGTCGAAGTTTGAGCCGTTGTCAGTAATGATGCTATGGGGCACGCCATATCTGAAGACTATCTCTTTCATAAACTTGATCGTCGTACGAGAGTCTAGCTTCTTGATGGGTTTGGCTTCAATCCACTTAGTGAACTTGTCAACTACAACCAGCAAGTGGGTGAATCCACTTGCCCTTGTTCGGAGGGTCCCCACCATGTCGAGTCCCCAGACTGCAAACGGCCAGACAAGTGGGATCGTCTTCAGAGCAGACGCGGGCTTGTGTGATAAGTTTGCATAGAATTGACACCCGGCGCAGTGTTGGACTATCTCCTGGGCAGCTTCATTGGCACGTGGCCAGAAGAAGCCGGCTCAGTAAGCTTTAGCCACGATTATCCGAGAGGATGCGTGGTGTCCACAAGTTCCCGAGTGAATCTCCTCCAAGATCAATCGACCTTCCTCCGGAGAGATGCAGCGCTGAGTCACACCGGTGACGCTCTTTCTGTATAACTGATCGCCCATCACTGTAAAGGCCTTGGACCTGCGAACAATCTGGCGGGCCTCGACTTCATCTTCCGGACGCAATGTACGGCACCGTCCAGTCGGACGTGATTGCCAGGACCTCCATGACCAAGTCAATGACTGCTAGGACCTCGATTTCAGTCGAATCGGAGGGACCGACCACTTGCGGGGGCTCTTCAATGAAGGAATCTTCTTTCACCGTCGGGGAACGAAAATGCTCGAGGAACACATTGCTGGGTATGGGTTTTCGAGTGGACCCGATCTTTGCCAGATCGTCTGCCTCTTGATTCTTGGCTCGGGGGATGTGATGCAGCTCCAGTCCCTCGAATTTCTTCTCCAGCTTTCTCACCGCGTTGCAATATCCTGTCATAGCAGGGCTCCTGATGTCCCACTCCTTCATTACTTGATTCACAACTAGATCTGAGTCTCCGTAGACCATCAGGCGTCGGACGCCGAGTGAGATGGCCATACGTAGACCATAAAGGAGCGCTTCATACTCGGCCTCATTGTTGGAGGAATCGAAGTGGATCTGCAGAACATAACTGAGTCGATCGCCCTTTGGAGACACCAACACTACTCCGGCTCCTAAACCATTCAGCATCTTGAAACCGTCAAAGAACATGGTCCAGTGTTCCGGGTGACTCTGAGCCGGCTGCTGTTGTTCTGTCCATTCGGCTAAGAAATCAGCTAATGCTTGGGACTTGATCGCTTTTTTCGCCTCGAACTTGATGTCCAGGGGCAGGAGCTCGATAGCCCACTTTGCCACTCGACCAGTCGCATCCCGATTGTTCATGATCTTAGACAGCGGGGCGTCGCTAACGACTGACACGATGTGCTCTTGGAAGTAATGGGCTACTTTCTTCGCAGTCAGGTAGATGCCATAGACGAGCTTCTGATAATGAGGATATCTCTGCTTGGACAGAGTCAGAACTTCAGAAATGTAATAGACTGGGCGCTGAACTTTGTAAGCTTTGCCCTCTTCTTCTCGCTCGACGGTGAGGACGGTGCTGACAACTTGACCAGTAGCCGCAATGTACAAGAGCAACGGCTCGTTGCTGTTCGGAGCGGCGAGCACCGGCTGGGTGGAAAGCAGCGCTTTGAGCTCAACAAACACTGTTTGTGCTTCAGTAGTCCACTCGAACGAATCAGACTTCTTCATCAATCAGTAAAGGGGCAGTGCCTTCTCACCAAGGCGGGAGATGAATCGGCTCAGAGCTGCGAGGCAACCCGTGAGCTTCTGTACATCATGAAGCCATTCTAGACATTTCATTCATACTATTGCACCGATCTTCTCAGGGTTGGCATCTATCCCTCGTTCGGAAACGAGGAATCCGAGTAACTTGCCCTCTGGCACTCCGAAAGTGCATTTTGCTGGATTCAGCTTAATATCATACCTCCGCAGATTTGCAAAAGTCTCAGCTAGGTCAGCCAGCAGGTCGGAACCTTTTCTGGACTTGACCACTATGTCATCCATGTATGCCTCGATGTTTCGACTGATCTGTGTATGTAAACACTTTTGGACCATGCGCATGAAAGTGGCACCGGCATTCTTGAGACCGAATGGCATGGTGATATAGCAGAAACACCTGAATGGGGTGATAAAAGCTGTTTTTATTTCATCTAGCCCATACAGTCGGATCTGGTGGTACCCGGAGTACGCATCCAGAAAAGACAGTCGCTCGCACCCCGCGGTGGAATCCACGATCTGATCTATACGGGGGAGCAGGAAATGATCCTTGGGACAGACCCAATTGATGTGCTTGAAATCGATGAAAATCTGGAGAGACTTATCTTTCTTAGGAACCATGACGATGTTGGCGAGCCACTCGGAGTGGTACACCTCACGGATGAACTCGGCTGCCAGGAGCCGAGCAACTTCTTCGCCAATGGCTTTCCTCTTCTGTGTAGCAGAACGACGAAGATGTTCCTTCACAGGTTTTGCTTTCGGGTCGACTCGCAAACGGTGCTCAGCCAGCTCCCTGGGTACACCCAGCATGTCGGATGGCTTCCATGCGAAGATGTCCCAGTTCTCACGAAGGAACTGGATGAGCGCGGCTTCCTATTTGCTGTCGAGTGTCGTTGAGATGTTGGTGGGTGTGGCATTGGGATCCTCCAGATGAACGTGCACAGGCTTCGTCTCGCCGGCCGACTGGAACGCAGATTCCGCAACTGGTTTCTTGGAGCGCAGCAGATCACTCGGATCGGCGTTTTTCTTGTATTCTTCCAACTCCACCATAGCCATATGTTCATCAGCAATCTTGGACCCATGCTGCAAACACTCTTCCGCGCGCTGCTTATTGCCAGTGACTGTGATCACGCCTTTGGGGCCGGGCATCTTCAGTTTGAGATACACATAACATGGGCGAGCCATGAAGCGTGCGTAGGCTGGCCGACCAAGGATGGCATGGTAGGCGCTGCGGAAGTCGACCACTTCGAAGGTTAACCTTTCCTTCCTGAAGTTCTTTTCGTCTCCAAAGACCACATCCAGGGCAATCTGCCCAAGTGACTTTGCTTTCTTGCCGGGGATCACTCTATGGAACTGCATACTGCTCTCGCTGAGACAGGACATCGGGATGCCCATCCCCTTCAGGGTCTCAGCTTAGAGTATGTTCAGGCCGCTTCCACCATCCATGAGGACCTTACACGACCGAACACCTCCCACGACAGGATCGGCCACCAGCGCCTGCCGCCCAGGGGTGGCAATGTAGGCCGGGTGGTCCGACTGATCAAAGGTGATCGGAGTCTTCGACCAGTTCAAAAAAATTGTCGTCGTCGGCATGGCCATGTTTACTTCTCGGTTGATGACCTTCAGTCGGCTCTTGCTCTCAAAATCTGCAAAGATCATCAGAGTTGCGTTGACACTAGGATAAGCTTCATTTTTGTCTTCATCATCAACATCGTCTGGACTTTTCTCACTCGACTGACTCTCCCGGAACTGCTGTATCAGCAATCTGCACTGTCGAGTGGTATGCTTGGGCAATATTAGATTGCCCTCTTCATCTTTTTTGGTGTGAATGTGGCACGACAAATCGAGGACATCCTGGCCCGACTGATCTTTCTTTTTCCTCTGGATCCACTTTTCTTTAGCCTTCCCTTTGTTTTTGGCTTGACCGGCCAGTGCGGCAGCCTCGGCCTGAGCCGATCTGTCAGCTTTGCACTTCGGCTTCCGACTTGGGATGTTGTTTCCAGGGCTGGGCTCACTAGCTTTTCCCTTGCCGTTACGAAGACGGTCTTCCTCTTCTCCGTTCACATACCGAGTGGCGATCTCCATCATTCGGCTCAGGGTCAAAGATCCCGACCAACCAAATTTCAGGATGAGCTCTCGATATCTGACTCTTGCCTTGAAGGCGTAGACGGCTTGGTGTTCAGTGACGTTCTCAACCACATGATGCAAGGTTGTCCAACGCTGAATGTACTCCCTCAAGGTTTCATTCGGCTTCTGCACACAATGTTGCAACTCAGTCAATCCGGCAGGGTGCTTGCATGTGCCTTTGAATGTTTTGATGAACACTCGAGCCAGATCTTCCCAGCAGTAGATGCTAGCCGGAGTGAGCTGGTTGAGCCAGGCCCGGGCTGACCCTTGCAGCATCAAGGGCAAATGTTTCATAGCCACATAATCGTTACCTCCTCCAATCTGAACAGCCACTCGGTAATCCTCTAGCCACATCTCCGGCTTGGACTCACCGGTGAATTTACTCACTCCAGTCGCCAATCTGAAGTTAGGTGGAATCTCTGCGGCCCTGATTGCTCTGCTGAAACACTCGGGTCCAGAGACGAAGACTCCACTTCCATTCGGACTATCTCTGTCCAAACTCTCTCTGAGAGCTCTGCCTCTGTCGACCAGGTTCTGAGAGAGTACGGATCTCGCGTTGAACTGTGGGTTGCGGAAGTCAACTGGTTCTCTCTGGCGATAACCGTCACCATGGCGAGGAGGGCTGGCCCTCCGATCATTGCCGTAAGGACGTCCGACATCGTACGGCCGGGGCGCATACGAGCCATCCCGCGGAGGGGGTGTCGGCATACGGCGACGATCATCCTGACGCCGCGGAGGCGTATTCCGACTGCAACCCTGTTCCAAGTACTGATCTCGGTGGTGGCCTTGGTCGTCTCGCCGCTGAGGCGAGTGTCTGTTTCTTCTCGGGGTCACCGGGCTGTGGGCCGACTGGACGGTGTCAGCCCTGACGGATCTACTGTGAATCCTGTGGCGCGACTGGGACACCGCTGAATTCTGCTCTTCAGCCACCTTGAGTAAGGCCCAGATCTGCCGTAGGCCCTCTCCTGCCTCGGATCAGGACAGTTGGATGGAATCTGCTATCCGAGTGGTCACCGCCAAATTCTGAATGGGAGTGCGAAATACCTGGAAGTTCTGTTGCTAGTCATTCGAGAACAACTGCCGTTGTCGACGACTGGAACTGGGCTGACGTTGTCGGTGGGCATGATCGTCGAGTGATTTCTGGAGCACCTCCAGACAACTGCGCTCAGCCAAATTGCCCTGGCGCGCGGCCTCCAAAGCCCGAGCCTCGGGAGTCGTCCCGACGATAGGCATCCGGAGAGCCTGCTCGTTTCTGCACTGCAGTTCCTCCCTCTGCTGCTGAGTGAGTGGTTGGGGGTAGTACTCGTCGGCGTGATGGTTTCCGCCGCCATCAAGGTCGGCACACGACGGGCCGCCGGCTCCCGCACCACAGCGGGTGTACCCAAGCGGACTGGGCGGGGAATCGGCCATCAGCACCTCCGCAGCGGGGTCACTGCTCTCGCACTCAGATAAACTTTCCGAGTCCTCACGCAAGGAGGCGAACAAATCAAGGATGGGCTCATCGGGCTCGATTGCCGCGACTTGCGGAGCCGCAACCTGAAGGGCCACCGCGTGCTTGATCCACCGCTAAAGTCGTCAACGTCTGGAATGCTTGCGACGGCGGCTGGTGAAGCGAGGAGGCGCCGACTGGTACGGTGTTGAAGGTTGTCGAAGAAGAACGCCGAAGGTACTCGCGCGGAAGTGCGCTGCGCCGCAGATGGGTAACGCCTCAACATCTAGCTGGGCTTCCTGAAGCCACGCTGAATCGTCAGCAACGAAACTGAGAACGCCGAAACGGATCTCGCCGCCAAGAGTCAGTCCGCCGCCGCAAACCATGATGATGGTGGGAAAATCGCAACTACGCCGGAAGTCGCTAGACGCCGCCCCACGGTGGGCGCCAACTGTCGTGGGTATAAGTCTGACAGTAGTGTATGGGGGTACGGATTAGAGGGCAGGGCCTGGCTATGACGCAGTTGTTACACTTGGATTTACGAGTTTAGGCCCCTCGCGGTGGAGGTAATAGCCCTACGTCTCGGTGCTCTGGAGCTGTTGATTGAGTGTATGATTTACAGAAGGTGCGCACCCTTGTCATGGAGCTGAGGGGTGGCTTATATAGAGTCCGCCAGGCCCCCATGAATGCCGCCATAACCAAGGGTTAAAGAGGGGGTTTAAGAGCGCCAGTTACTGGTAACGGGCGCATTAACTACACTTGATGAGGGTGGACGCACGTCCTGACCGTTGCGTTCCTGGAGAGTCTCCTGGTCTTCTCTGACCGAGTGATAACAGGTACTCTGAGTGAAATAAGCCGGTCGAGTGAAGTGTTGTCTTTCGAGTGATCTATTGCTTTTCGAGTGAATGTCAGGCTGCAGAACATCTGACCGCTGGTCTGGCCCTGGGGCCCAGTATAAGGTGTATGGCGTCCTAGGGTAGGGTCTGTAGGTCAGGCCTGTTACCCTATCCCTAATATATGCCCTCGTCACTTGGTTTTCATCCTTACCTCGCAATAGTATTGATTCACGGAATGTAAGGATGCTTTTATTGCTAAGTATTTTCCTCTCGCTAAGATTATATCTCTTAGAAATCAAATCATAAACTTTAATCAACTTGAGCAAGAACATGTTGCACAATCTTGGGAGAGAATGAAATTAATGATTAAAATTTGTCCCACTCATGGATTAAGCTTATGGATGATAATACAATTTTTTTATGTGGGACTAAACTTTGTGTCGAGAAATCTTTTAGACTCTGCTGTAGGTGGTACCTTTATGGGAATTACATTGGGATAGGCAACAAAGCTTCTCAATAATATGATGACAAATTATTCTCAATGGCACACCGAACGAGTTTCAACTGGTAAGAAGGTAAACTCTGTTGAAGAAGATTCTACCTTGAGTGATAAAATGGACGCTCTTATGAATATGCTTACTATTAAGAATGCTCATGTTGATCCTAATGATGTGCCACTATCTACTTTGATTAAGAAAAATAATGATGCTATTGATGTGGATTTTGTCGCTAGAAATAATTTCAACAACAATGCTTATAGAGGGAATTTCAATCCTAGACCGTATCCCGGTAATCCCTCTAATAATTATGGTAATTTCTATGATAATTCATATAATAATAATAGGATACCTACTGAACTTGAGAACAACATTAAAGAATTTATTAGTTCTCAAAAGATTTTTAATGCCATGGTAGAAGAAAAACTACATAAAGTTGATGACATGGCTAGAAACATGGATATAATTGCTCATGATGTGGAAACTCTTAAAATTAAAATTATGCCACATAAAATTGATGGTACTGAAACTTTAAATTATATTCAAGTCACCATGAATGAAAGTAGAGAAAGAATCGCAAGGATTAGAGCTAAACGGGAATTTCTAGAAAAAGCGATTCCACCCGGTTTTTATCATAATCATGATGAAGATATTAAAATGATTGGTGTGACACCTATTGAATCTTTGTTTAGTAATATAAAACTAGATGAAAAAGGGACTGGAGATGAGTCAACTTTAGCTAGAAGGCGTCCCAATTGTTCGGAGGGTGATGATCTTTATGATAAAAACAATAAAAGTGGGTTTGAAGAGGTCAAAACTTTAGATAGTATGTGCCCACTACTTTGGATTACAAGGAATTTAATTATGATAATTGTTCTATGATTGAATGTATTTCCTTGTTGCAATCCATGATAAATTCACCTAATGCTTACAAAGAAAATAAAGCTTTTTACTAAACATATCGTAGAAGCGATGATTAAAGCTCATGAAGAAAAGCTAGAATTGGAAGTATCTATACCAAGAAAATTGCATGATGAATGGGAACCTACTATTAAAGTAAATATTAAAGATTATGAATGTAATGCTTTGTGTGATCTAGGTGCTAGCGTCTCTACTATACCAAAATCTTTATGTGACGTGCTAGGTCTCACCGATATGGATGAATGCTCCCTTAACTTGCATCTAACGGATTCAACTATTAAGAAACCATTGGGTAGAATTAATTATGTTCTTATAATTGCAAATATAAATTATGTGTCCGTGGATTTTATTGTGCTTGATATTGAATGCAATCCGTCTTGTCCTATAATACTTGGTAGGCCTTTCCTACGAACCATAGGTGCTATTATTGATATGAAAGAAGGAAATATAAGGTTCCAATTTCCATTAAAAAATGGAGGGAACACTTCCCAAGGAAGAGAATTAAACCACCATACGAATCTATTTTGAGAGCTACCCATGGAATTGCTTTGAAAGATGACAATACTTGAAATAATCCATTATGCCTAGCTAGGGGCATAAAACAATAGCGCTTGCTGGGAGGCAACCCAATATTTATCTTTATTGCAAATTTTATTTTTATTGAGTCACACAATTATTACTACTGTAATGATTGTGTTTTTATCTTTTAATTAGTGTTTGTGCCAATGCCTTTGGGATGATTTAAATGATAGTACAATTGATGCTGTTTGAAAATAGAAAGTTTTGCACCTAGTATTTGATTTTAGATTTATTACTGAAACGTCCGGAAAACCTAAAAATTTTACACAGTATTGGGGTACAAATTGTTTACGTGGTCCTAATGTTTCAGAATTTTTTAAGTTAAAGAAGTATGGATAAATATTCTGTCATTGCGTACTGTTCTATTTTAGACATATTCTGTTTTTATTGCATAGTGTGCTTGTTTTAATGATGCTATTGATTATATCGGAGGGTATAAGTCATGGAGAAGTTAGAATACAGTAGGTATTATGCAAGAACAATTATGAATGAGTTTATAATAGTACCTAAAGTGGATGATTTGATTTATTATACTAACGGATCTCACGAAGTTTCTGTTGAGTTTTGTGTGCTGAAGTTTTCAAGTTTTGGGTGAGATCACGATGAGTAAAGGAATAAGGAGCGGCAAGACCCTAAGCTTGGGGATGCCCAAGGCACCCCAAGATAATATTCATGGAATACCCAAGCGTCTAAGCTTGGGGATGCCTCGGATGACATCCCCTCTTTCGTCCACAATTCATCGGTATGTTACTTGGAGCTATATTTTTATTTATCACATGATATGAGTTTTACTTGGAGTGTCTTGTGCCATAGTTTTGTTTGCTTTTTAGTTTACCACAATCATTGATTGCTGGACACACCTTTTGAGAGAGACATACATTCATCTTAATTTGTTAGAATACTCTGTGAGCTTCAGTTATATCTTTTGAGCTATGCAGTTGCTCTTGTGTTTCACTTATATTTGTTAGAGCACGGCGGTGGTTATATATTTTATAGAAATTATTGCACTCTCATGCTTCACTTAAATCTTTTTGAGAGTCTTAAATAGGAAGTGGTAATGGGCACGAGTTATGAGACTAGTCCGAAAAGGATAGGTATTCAAGAGTGGTATAATAAAAACTTTCATGTAGATCACTAAATATGAAACGTATGTTTTAAGGGATTTCTATTTTCGTGCCCCTGGTTCCTTAGTTCTCCTCAGTTTTGCCCGCCAACTAAACGTTCGTCACTTTTACCCTCCTCCCTTGGCCCCAGCCTCTCAAATGCCCAAACGACGCATTCCGTTGGGTCAAAGCCCATCATTGACCGTTACTTGGATGACGTCATGACAAGTGGGACCTCAAAAGTGTGCCATCGACGACGTCGCATCCCAGCCCATGGGCCGAGCCCGTGCGGCACGTGGGTCGCTGTTTTCTAAAAAAAGGGTCCTGGGTCAGCCTGTTCAATCTGCCTGAACAGTGTCGAAAACCGTTTTCCATTTCTAGTCAAACTTAGAAATTCATAGAACATTCATTTCAAATCCAGATGAGTTGATTCAAGTTCCTAAATTCATCATATCTGTAGGCCTATGTAATAGCTATTTTTCGCAATTATACATGAAGCTTTTCTATGTATTTTTGATTTAAATCTATATTTAATATATATAGGACTTCATTACAAATTCCTAATCAATTCCCTGTTGGTTCAACTCCAGTACCAAAATTTCTATAAATCCTTATTTGACCTCATTAATTTGCGTCACGATTTTTAGAGAATTGTATTTAAAAAATAACACTAAAAAGATAGCTTCCAAAAGAGGCAGTTTCCAAATTTTTGTTACAATAAAAATCATTTCTCAACTGCCAAAAAGAGGGTTCTTGTGTGAAGCGAGTGGAAAAAAATAAGATGCAAAAAAATATACTTGTGCAATTTTTATCATATTTCTGTTACTTGCTTCGCAGAAAACCCTAGAAATAGTGAAGGATTTGGCAATAAAATACAGCACAATTGCAGTTTAAATTTGAATTACTTTATGTAAATCTCTAGAAATAGTGAATGATTTGGCACAAGTTCAAATTTGGCCATCTACTGGGCTGCCAAGTGTGTAGATTGTTCTTTTCTTTTCTTTTCTTTTTTTCTGTTTTCCAATATTTGTTGCAACATTTAAATTTTATGGTTCAAATGAACGCTAGATATTCTAAAAAAATAAGTTTTGATTTTTTTCAAACGGACTGAGCTCATGTTTTGGTGTGAGATTTATTAATTACTGGATTGGTTTGGTTTGACCAAAAGAAATCGGTCTCAAACCTTTTTTGTTCAAGACAAAAATGGAGATGCTCGAGCAGCCGCTATCCTAATGTTTGCAATGGTCAGCACAAATCTCAATCACATGAACGACTACTTGCAAGCAATAGAACACACACATTACGTAGATAGATATATTAATATTAAGCATATTGCACGAACATAACATCCCTTGATATATTCCCTTATATATAGGGATGGCACACATTACATAGATATATATTAATATTAATTATTAGGGCTTATAGTAGCGCCCTTACAGATAGCTTAGCCCTATATCGGGCAACACTTAACATCTCCTGCCTCCGCCGCCATGTTCACTCCTCGTCCTCGGTGTTGTAGGGGAGAGTGTGCATGCCGTTGGCGGTGGGGAAGATGTGGTCGAAGTTGGTGAAGATGTTGTATGTGGTGAAGGCGACGAACTCGCACCCATGCCAGAAGACCTTGCCAAGGAGGAAGTAGGCATCGAAGCGGTTGGTGAAGCGAGCAGTGAGGCCAATCACAAGGCCTCCGTTGGCCCGAACCTCTTCCACGCGAAACATGACCGGAGAGCCGCGTGGGAGGTGGTGGTAGCCGGCAGCGAGGAAGAAGTTTGCCAGCTCCGTCAGGCCTCTCCACCTTGAGATGGCCCACACGCGCAGGGTGTCCTCCACGACGACCCCAGCGGGGTACTGCATCTCCGGCACGGTGGCCGGCAGATGGTAAGCAGGGCCGTAGTACTGCATCTTGTCTTGGGCGGGATCTGGCTTTTGGAGAAGAAGAAGAAGGGGGCGCACATGGATGTGAGATCGAGTTGAGACGAGGATGTAGACGAAGGAGGGGTGTTTAAATAGCCGCGGTGCGACGTGCCCGTTTTAATGCGTTCATCGGTGCGTGATGACCCACAAGTATAGGGGATCAATCGTAGTCCTTTCGATAAGTAAGAGTGTTGAACCCAACGAGGAGCAGAAGGAAATGACAAGCGGTTTTCAGCAAGGTATTCTATGCAAGTACTGAAAGTAGCGGTAACAGGTAGTTTTGATAGCAAGATAATTCGTAACAAGTAACCAATAGTAACAAGTATAATAAAGTGCAGCAAGGTGGCCCAATCCTTTTTATATCAAAGGACAAGCCGGAATGAACTCGTATAATAAGCAAAGCGTTCTCGAGGACACATGGGAATTTCATCTAGTCACTTTCATCATGTTTGTTTGATTCGCGTTCGCTACTTTGATAATTTGATATGTGGGTGGACCGGTGCTTGGGTGCTATTCTTACTTGAACAAGCCTCCCACTTATGATTACCCCCTCTCGCAAGCATCCGCAACTACGAAAGAAGAATTAAGATAACTCTAACCATAGCATGAAACATATGGATCCAAATCAGCCCCTTACGGAATAGCGCATAAACTAGGGTTTAAGCTTCTATCACTCTAGCAACCCATAATCTAATTACTACTCCACAATGCCTTCCCTTAGGCCCAAAGATGGTGAAGTGTCATGTAGTCGACGTTCACACGACACCACTAAAGGAAGCACAACATACATAGCATCAAAATATCGAACGAATACCAAATTCACATGATTACTTATGACAAGACTTCTCCCATGTCCTCAAGAACAAAAGTAAATACTCACAAATCATATTGATGTTCAAGATCAGAGGGGTATTGAATAGCATTAAGGATCTGAACATATAATCTTCCACCAAATAAACCAACTAGCATCAACTACAAGATGTAATCAACACTACTAGCAACCCACAGGTAGCAATCTGAGGTTTTGAGACAAAGATTGAATACAAGAGATGAACTAGGGTTTGAGATGAGATGGTGCTGGTGAAGATGTTTATGAAGATTGGTCCTCCCACGATGAGAGGATTGTTGGTGATGTCGATGGCTTCGATTTCCCCCTCCCGGAGGGAAGTATCCCCGGCGGAATCACTCCGCCGGAGAGCAAAATAGCTCCTGCCCAAGTTCCGCCTCGAGACGGCGGTGCTATGTCCCGAAAGTCTTCTTTTGATTTTTTCTAGGGCAAATGGCTTCATATAGTAGAAGGAGGGGGCCAGAGGCCTGCCAGGGGCCCCACAAGCCAGGAGGGCACGCCCAGGGGGGTAGGGCGTGCCCCCCAGGCTTGTGGCTTCCTGGTGGGCCCCTTCTGTTGATTCTTTCGCCAGTATTTTTTATATATTCCAAAATAATTCTTCGTAAATTTTCAGGTCATTTGGAGTTGTGCGGAATAGCTATCTCTATTTCACCCCTTTTCAGTCCAGAATTCCAGCTGCCGGCATTCTCCCTCTTCATGTGAATCTTGCAAAATAAGAGAGAAAAGGCATAAGAATTGTGCCATAAAGTGAAATAATGATCAAAAACATAATAATTATCAATAGGAAATCATGATGCAAATTGGAAGTATCAACTCCCCCAAGCTTAGACCTCGCTTGTCCTCAAGCGAAAGCCGAAATCGATAATCATGACCACATGTTTAGAGAGAGAGGCGTCGATAAAAATAAAATACGGACATGGAGCATCATGATCTTTATTATAACAGCAATATATCATCATAAAACTTCTCATGAAAAAGTGACAATTCATCCACAAGTTAAAGTATGAACCATAAACCAAATTGAAAACTAACAAACTATGATCTCAGTCACTGAAACAATTGCAATTCATCATATTATCAGAAAGAGTCTATGTAAGAGCTTTGTTTAGCAAGTTCACATACTCAACTATCATTTAGTCTTCTATGATTGCTGACACTCACGGCATACTTATGGAGCAAAAGTTTCAGTCGAACACATATAAAGATAGGGGCTTATAATTTCGCCTCCCAACGTATTTACCTCAAGGGTAATGTCAACAATAATAACTCATGATTACCTACATCCAACTGGATATATATGCCTGGATCAATCCCCACCACATGATGCTTGCCAAGAGAGAAAATAAAAACGAAATAGAGGAGAATACTATTGACTCTTGCATGAAAGTAAATACATAAAGTAAAAGATAGGCCCTTCACAGAGGGAAGCAGAGGTTGTCATGCGCTTTCTGTTTTTGGATGTGCAAGCTCTTAATGTAAAGGAACGTCACTTTATATTGCCTCACATGATAGCGACCTTTATTATGCAGTCTGTCGCTTTTATTGCTCCACCATCACAAGATCGTACAAAGCTTATTTTCCTTTACAATAAAAGTTCATACATGTTTAGGAGAAATTTTTATTGCTTTGCACCAATGACAACTTACTTGAAGGATCTTATTCAATCCATAGGTAGATATAGTGGACTCTTATGGCATGAAACTGGGTTTAAGAGTTTTTGGATGCACAAGTAGTATCTCTACTTAGTACAGAATTTTGGCTAGCAAAAGATAGGGGGCAAGCACCACATGTTAGAGGATCCAAAACAATATAACTTCTATGTGAATATAAGCAAACATAACTCATTACGTTGTCTTCCTTGTCCAACGTCAACTAATTGACATAGAATATTTAATGGGGGTTCACAATCATAAAAGATGTCCAAAATAGTATATTTATATGTGAGACCTCTCTTCCTTTATTACTTTTTCATGAATTGCAACAATGACCAATGCTATGTTTGTCAACTTCCAACAAGTTTTATCAATTATACTTCTTTTATGTGAAGTCATCACTATGGGATTAGCATATGATCTTATTATTTTTCTTTATTTATTTCTAAGATTGGATCATCAAAAGCAAAACACTCAACTCAAACTACTCTTTATTATATAACTTTCACACACGATTACATAGATAGATAGATCACAAAGCAAGCACTCAAAACTAAATCATACTAAAACTTTATTCTTCTAAATCATGAAATAACTAAGGATCGAACTAAGATAGATAATGATGATAAAAAAGTGATGGTGATACGATACCGGGGCACCTCCCCCAAGCTTGGCACAAGCCAAGGGTGGTGCCCATACCCATGTACTCAAATCTCCTTCTTGGGTGATGGTGGTCATGAAGTGATGGGCTTGTCCTTCAGCCCCAGCAAGTACTCCAAATTACTATTGATCCTTCGAAGGGCACGATTTTGTTCCTCCAACATAATAACTTCCTGCGTGAGCGACGTGTTCTGGGCACAAATTGCTTCAACAACCCTTAATGCATTAATTTCAGATAAAGAAAGGTTATGCTGAAGAGTTTGCAATATATCTCCCTTTTCTGTAGGTTCCCTCTTGTGCATGGCTTGATCTTCTTCTCCTTGAATCCTGTCCTCCACGACCTTTCCGGGTTCCTCCTCCATGGCAGTTTCCTCCTCTCCAGACGACCACTCATAATATACTTCGCTGAAAGGACGTTTGCCGGGCGAAGGTTGAACAATCTGGTGCTTGGTGCGGAGTCTTCGGGGAGCCATGACGATCTAGATCTGTCAGAAAAATAGCCCAAAACAAGAACAGAGGAGAAACTTGCGATACGGTGGTCAAGACACCCGTGAGTATATATAATGAATTTTTCCCATGCAAAACAAGTAATATGGAAGAAAAACGGAGTCGGGAAAGTCCACGAGGGCGCCACAAGACTGGTAGGCGCGCCCCCCAGGCTTGTCGCCTCCTCGTGCACTTTTCGGACTATTTATTATTTTCCTAAATTTTTATATATTCCAAAACAGACAAAAAGTACCTTTATGGAAGTTTTGGAGTCGGTTTACTTACCGTACCACATACCTACTCCTTTTTAGGATTCTGGAGCGTTCCGGAAGGTTTCCTCTATGTGCTCTTCCAGTGTAATTGTTTGAATAATATTAGTTTCAACATTAATGGGCGTACCTGAGATATAGTGTTTAATTCTTTGCCCATTAACCACTCTCGGATTATTGCCTTCGGAGTTGTTTATTTTGATGGCTCCGGAGCGATAAACTTCTTCGATGATATACGGTCCTTCCCATTTAGAGAGAAGTTTTCTTGCAAAAAATCTTAAACGAGAATTGTATAATAGAACATGATCACCTACTTTGAACTCCCATTTTTGAATTCTCTTATCATGCCATCTTTTAACTTTTTCTTTAAACAACTTGGCATTTTCATAAGCTTGGGTTCTCCATTCATCAAAAGAACTAATATCAAATAACCTCTTTTCACCGGCAAGTTTAAAATCATAGTTGAGTTCTTTAATTGCCCAATATGCTTTATGTTCTAACTCAAGAGGTAAATGACATGCTTTTCCATAAACCATTTTATACGGAGACATACCCATAGGATTTTTATAAGCAGTTCTGTAAGCCCATAATGCATCATCTAGTTTCTTAGACCAATTCTTTCTGGATCTATTAACGGTCTTTTGCAAAATTAATTTTACTTCTCTATTAGTTAATTCAACTTGACCACTAGACTGAGGATGATAAGGAGATGCAATTCTATGGTTAACATCATATTTAGCAAGCAATTTACGGAAAGCACCATGAATAAAATGTGAACCACCATCAGTCATTAAATATCTAGGGACTCCAAACCTCGGGAATATAACTTCTTTAAGCATTTTAATAGAAGTGTTATGATCAGCACTACTAGTTGGAATAGCTTCTACCCACTTAGTAACATAATCAACAGCAACCAAAATATGAGTATACCCATTGGATTTAGGAAAAGGTCCCATATAATCAAAACCCCAAACATCAAATGGTTGAATAACAAGTGAATAATTCATAGGCATTTCCTGACGTCTAGCAACATTACCAATTCTTTGACATTCATCACAAGAGAGGACAAACTTGCACGCATCTTTGAAAAGAGTAGGCCAATAAAAAACAGATTGTAATACCTTGTGTGCAGTTCTGTCTCCCGCGTGGTGTCCTCCATATGCCTCGGAGTGACACTTACATAGGATTTGTTCCTGTTCATGCTCAGGTGCATAACGTCTAATAATACCATCTACTCCTTCTTTATATAAGTGCGGGTCATCCCAAAAGTAATGTCTTAAATAAAAGAATAACTTTTTCTTTTGTTGATATGTGAAACTAGGTGGTATATATTTGGCAACAATGTAATTAGCATAGTCTGCATACCAAGGAGTATTACGAGAAGCATTTATCACAGCTAATTGTTCATCAGGAAAATCATCATTAATAGGAAGTGGGTCATCAAGAACATTTTCCATTTTAGACAAATTATCAGCTACGGGATTCTCAGCTCCCTTTCTATCAACAATATGCAAATCAAATTCTTGTAGCAGAAGAACCCACCTAATAAGTCTAGGTTTAGCATCTTTCTTTTCCATAAGATATTTAATAGCAGCATGATCAATGTGAATAGTAACTTTGGAATCAACAATGTAAGATCTAAATTTATCACACGCAAACACAACTGCTAAAAATACTTTCTCAGCAGTAGCATAATTTCTTTGAGCACTGTCTAGAGTTTTATTAGCATAATGGATAACATTTAATTTCTTATCGACTCTTTGTCCTAGAACAGCACCTACAGCAAAATCACTAGCATCACACATAATTTCAAAGGGTAGGTTCCAATCAGGTGGTTGAACAATAGGTGCAGAAATTAAGGCTTTCTTAAGTATTTCAAAGGCTTCTACACAATCATCATGAAAAACAAATGGAATGTCTTTTTGCAAAAGATTAGTAAGAGGCCAAGAAATTTTAGAGAAGTCTTTTATAAACCTTCTATAGAAACCAGCATGACCGAGGAAACTTCTTATACCTTTGATATCTTTAGGACATGGTATTTTCTCAATAGCATCAATTTTAGCTTTATCAACTTCAATACCTCTTTCAGAAATTTTATGCCCAAGGACTATACCTTCATTCACCATAAAGTGGCACTTCTCCCAATTCAAGACAAGATTAGTTTCTTCACATCTCTGCAAAACTCGATCAAGGTTGCTCAAACAATCATCAAAAGAAGTTCTGTAAAAGGAGAAATCATCCATGAAAACCTCAACAATCTTTTCACAAAAATCAGAGAATATAGCAGTCATACATATTTGAAAGGTAGCAGGTGCATTACATAAACCAAAAGGCATACGACGATAAGCATAAGTTCCAAATGGACAAGTAAAGGTGGTTTTCTCTTGATCTTCAGGTGACACAAGTATTTGAGAGAAACCATAATAACGATCTAGGAAGCAAAAGTGTGTATGTTTAGATAATCTTTCTAACATTTGATCGATAAAAGGCAAGGGGTAATGATCTTTCCTAGTAGCTTTATTTAATTTTCTGAAATCAATTACCATCCTATAACCAGTTACAATTCTTTGTGGGATAAGTTCATTTTTATCATTAGGAACAACGGTAATACCTCCTTTCTTAGGAACACAATGAACATGACTTACCCATCTACTATCAGCTATGGGATAAATTATACCTGCTTCCAGAAGCTTTAATATTTCAGTTCTTACCACATCCTTCATTCTAGGATTTAGCCTTCATTGATGATCAACAACGGGTTTAGCGTCTGGCTCCATATGAATTTTATGCTGACATAAAGTGGGACTAATGCCCTTAAGATCACTGAGAGTATATCCAATAGCAGCTCGCTGCTTCTTTAGAGTTTTAAGTAATCTCTTTTCTTCATGCTCTGAAAGGTTAGCACTAATAATAACAGGATATATCTTCTTTTCATCAAGATAAGCATATTTAAGAGTATCAGGTAATTGCTTTAATTCGAACACAGGATCACCCTTGGGTGGAGGTGGATCTCCCAAGGTTTCAGCAGGCAAATTATGTTTAAGGATAGGTGCCTGTTTAAAGAACAGCTCATCTATTTCATTTATTTCATTCATATGCATATCATTCTCATGGTCTAGCAAATATTGTTCTAAAGGATCAGTAGGAGGCACAGCAATAGAAGCAAGACCAATAATTTCATCCTTATTAGGTAATTCTTTATCATGAGGTTGTCTACAAAACTTAGAGAAATTAAACTCATGAGACATCTCACCAAAATTAACACTGACAATTTCTTTAGTGCAATCAATCTTGGCATTAACTGTATTCAAGAAAGGTCTACCAAATATAATGGGACAAAAATCATCTTGTGGTGATCCAAGAACAAGAAAATCAGTAGGATATTTGATCTTACCACACAAGACTTCAACATCTCTAACAATCCCAAGTGGTGAAATAGTATCTATATTTGCAAGCTTAATAGTAACATCAATATCTTCATTCTCAACAGGTGCAATATCATTCATGACTTCTTGATAGAGGGTAAATGGAATAGCACTCACACTAGCACCAATATCACACAAACCATGATAGCAATGATCTCCAATTTTAACAGAAATAACAGGCATGCCAATTATAGGTTTGTTTTTATCTTTAGTGTCTGGCTTAGCAATTCTAGTTGCTTCATCACAGAAATATATGACATGTCCATCAATATTATCAACCAAAAGATCTTTAATCATTGCAACATTAGGTTCAACTTTAATTTGTTCAGAAGGTCTAGGTGCTCTAATATTACTCTTATTAACCACAGTTGAAGCTTTAGCATGTTCCTTAATCCTAACAGGGAAAGAAGGTTTCTCAATATAAGCAGTAGGCACAACTGGATCAACATGGTAGCCAATTGTTTCTTCCTTAACACTAACAGATTCTTCATTCAATTCAATAGGTGGATGATATTTAAACTATTTCTCCTTAGGGAGATCAACATGAGCAGCAAAATATTCACAAAAGGTAGCTACTATCTCAGAGTCAAGTCCATATTTAGTACTAAACTTATGAAAAACATTGGTTTTTATAAAAGATTTAACACAATCAAACTCAAGATTTATACCTGACTCATTACCTTTGTTGATTTCCCAATCTTCAGAGTTATGTTTAATTCTTTCCAGAAGATCCCATCTGAATTCAATAGTTCTCTTCATAAAGAAACCAGCAGAAGAAATATCCAGCATGAATTGATCATTATGAGAAAGCCGAGCATAAAAGTTTTGAAGAATTATTTCTCTTGAGAGCTCATGATTGGGGCATGTGTGCAACAAATACTTAAGCCTCCCCCAAGCTTGAGCGATACTTTCTCCTTCACGAGGCCAAAAATTATATATATAATTCCGATCACGATGAACCAAATGCATAGGATAATTTTTTTGGTGGAATTCCAGCTTCAACCGGTTCCAGTCCATGTTTCAGTATCATCACATAGCCTATACCATGTCAATGCCTTTCCCTCCAAAGATAAAGGGAATACTTTCTTCTTAACTCCATCTCCGGATAAATCTGCAAGCTTAAACAATCCACAAATTTCATCCACATATATTAAGTGCATATCAGGATGTACCGTTCCATCTCCTACATAAGGATTAGCTAGCAGTTTCTCTACCATACCCGAAGGAATTTCATAATAAATATTTTCAGTAGGTTCAATAGGTTGAGGAACAACTCTCAATGCTTCCAGTCGAGGTGAAGATACCCCGAACAAGCCTCCCAAAGGATTACTTTCCATAGTGACAAGTGACAATAAATTTCAGCACGTAATCTAAATGTTTCCTTACCAAATTCCACTCACCAAAGGCGCTTCACACCCCGGCAATGGCGCCAGAAAAGAGTCTTAATGACCCATAAGTATAGGGGATCAATCGTGGTCCTTTCGATAAGTAAGAGTGTCAAACCCAACGAGGAGCAGAAGGAAATGACAAGCGGTTTTCAGCAAGGTATTCTCTGCAAGTACTGAAAGTAGCGGTAACAGGTAGTTTTGATAGCAAGATAATTCGTAACAAGTATAATAAAGTGTAGCAAGGTGGCCCAATCCTTTTTATAGCAAAGGACAAGCCAGAACGAACTCGTATAATAAGCAAAGCGTTCTCGAGGACACATGGGAATTTCATCTAGTCACTTTCATCATGTTTGTTTGATTCGCGTTCGCTACTTTGATAATTTGATATGTGGGTGGACCGGTGCTTGCATGTTGTTCTTACTTGAACATGCCTCCCACTTATGATTACCCCCTCTCGCAAGCATCCGCAACTATGAAAGAAGAATTAAGATAACTCTAACCATAGCATGAAACATATGGATCCAAATCAGCCCCTTACGGAATAGCACATAAATTAGCGTTTAAGCTTCTGTCACTCTAGCAACCCATCATCTAATTACTACTCCACAATGCCTTCTCTTAGGCCCAAAGATGGTGAAGTGTCATGTAGTCGACGTTCACCCGACACCACTAAAGGAAGCACAACATACATAGCATCAAAATATCAAATGAATACCAAATTCACATGATTACTTATGACAAGACTTCTCCCATGTCCTCAAGAACAAAAGTAACTACTCACAAATCATATTCATGTTTAAGATCAGAGGGGTATTGAATAGCATTAAGGATCTGAACATATAATCTTCCACCAAATAAACCAACTAGCATCAACTACAAGATGTAATCAACACTACTAGCAACCCACAGGTACCAATCTGAGGTTTTGAGACAAAGATTGAATACAAGAGATGAACTAGGGTTTGAGATGAGATGGTGCTGGTGAAGATGTTGATGAAGATTGGTCCTCCCACGATGAGAGGATCGTTGGTGATGTCGATGGCTTCGATTTCCCCCTCCCGGAGGGAAGTATCCCCGGCGGAATCGCTTCGCCGGAGAGCAAAATAGCTCCTGCCCAAGTTCCGCCTCGAGACAGCGACGCTTCGTACCAAAAGTCTTCTTCTAATTTCTTCTAGGGAAAATGGCTTCATATAGTAGAAGGAGGGGGCTAGAGGCCTGCCAAGGGCCCCACAAGCCGGGGGGCACGCCCAGGGGGTAGGGCGCGCCCCCCAGGCTTGTGGCTTCCTGGTGGGCCCCTTCTGTTGATTCTTTCGCCAGTATTTTTTATATATTCCAAAATAATTCTCCGTAAATTTTCAGGTCATTTGGAGTTGTGCAGAATAGCTATCTCTGTTTCACCCCTTTTCGGTCCAGAATTCCTGCTGCCGGCATTCTCCCTCTTCATGTGAATCTTGCAAAATAAGAGAGAAAAGGCATAAGAATTGTACCATAAAGTGAAATAATGATCAAAAACATAATAATTAACAATAGGAAATCATGATGCAAATTGGAAGTATCAGTGCGACGCGCCCGTTTGAATGCGTTCATCAGAGCACGGCCTCCGCTGATAATGGCAATAATAGCCCACCGGAGCCCTATGCGCTTTTCACACTGAATTGAGGCGTGTCGATCGGTAAAGCTGCGTCCCTAGGCAGCAATAATTGCCCTGATGCGACATAGCTGCGTCAGGTGGCTGTGTGCGCATGCATGCCAACGGGGTGGCTACGCGCATGCATGGCAGGCTGAGACTTTGGCCTTCCTATGACGGCCCATCGGTCCGACGAGCGTGTCGCCATGAATGAATGTGTTTTAGAAAAGGTGTCCAGCCCGCGGCCCGTGTCCGCTGTCGCTTGTCCCTGTGCTGCCGCTGCCAGGTGGGCCACTCACGTCCGCTCTAGCCAATCAGGTCTCCTCTCGCGGATCGACCATGGCATACCCTAGCACCTTATCCAGACCGTCCCCAAACAACGATCCAACGGCCCTGATGGTGCGGGGTTTTGAGAGGGGTTTGAGGGGTTTTGAGAGGGTTTCAAAGGTTAGGGTTGAGCATAACTAATTGAAAAAAAAATTCAAAAAATATGAAACCTCCGCAGATCATCGTTTTATGTTACTAAGTTGCTAGGAAAAATAAGAAATCATGACTATGGATATTTTCATGAAATTCCCTTCACATAACTTAGCTATCACAGACAAGGTTGTATGGTTTTCAAGGGGAATGAGCTAGGGTTTAGGGTTAACCATGGCATAGCTTGTCCAAACGATCCCATATTGGGCATGGGCCCTATATTTGCGCACTAGATGTTAAGGATTTTTTGAGCTCATTTGGAGATGTTCGAAAAAAGCTTAGAAATAGGGCATTTTACCCTAGCTTTGGAGCTCATTTTTCATGAATATGTGTTTTACTTCACAAAAGTGCTCGGATTGATCACCTAACGTGCATAAAAGTTAAGAATGCACTGGAACATCAATACACATCAAAGTACCAATTTGAAATGTGCCTCAAATTTGAAAGTCGGTTCAAATTTGAAATCTGGCTCAAATTTGGAACATGGCGCATAGTTTTCAAAGTACAGCACACATCAAAATACAAGTAGCATTACATCACACAAAATAAGACTCATAGACCAATAGTTTTCACTTTTTCTTCTTACGACAGCTTGCTTTTGATTTCACAGCACAAAGCTTAGTAATGCTCTTGGTTTTCTTCATTGGACTAGCTGTAATAGGTTCCGTTTCTAGCACAACAGCTGGATTAGCTTCAGTTTGCAATGTTTCAGCAACCAGGGGCTGGCCTACACGCTTCCTCCTGACAAACAAAGCATGTCATTTGGTTAGTAATTGAAAAAAACAACCAAATCAAAAAACATCACAAACATGAACATACTTTGGCCTTTCAGGAGTGTAACGACAATTTGGAGATCCTTTTCGGTGTCCAAGTTCCTGGCACAACTTGCATCTATTTTTGTTACCTTTTTGGGACCTTTTAGGCTTTGGATCTTTCTCTCCCTTCTTAGTACTCTCACCTTTCTCAAATGATGCCTTGAATGCACTCTCCTTAGGCCTGCCAGCCTTTCTTTTCGTTAAGGGAGGACACATGGAAAATTCGATTTCCACTTCAGGCCACTGAGACTGATCTGTAAGTGCTGGAATTGGAGCTGCATACACAGCCTTGAATCTTGCCACTAAGTAATATTCATGGAAATATTGGTGCATGTTTATATTCGGGCGGGAGGCCAAGAAAAGCATGGCATGCTCACATGGTTTCCCAGTGATGCATTTCAGTGTTAACAACATGCCGCCTTCCAGACTTTGTATCTCTAACTTCAGCACCCCACACTATAGATTTTTCAACAGAAAAATGTGTAACAGTTCTGCTCCTGTTGACCACCTGTTGTACCACTACAGGAAGCTTATCCCCTTGCAGACAACCACCAATCCTTCTTCTCAATTCCCACAAATGCATGATCATGATCCTTATTTGGTCAACCATGTCATGCACAGGCAAGTTCATAAACTGCTTCACCTTGTTGTTAAAACTCTCTGCCAAGTTGTTGTTGATATAATCACACTTGATGGCAGTGTTAAATCCTGACCTGTACCATAACAGAGAATGGTAGGTGTTCATCCCTGGAACAAACTCACTGCATGCTGCCATTATCTTACCAAGATGATATGAATGTGTCTGAGTAGTGTAAGATCTTGCTGCTGGCCACATGTGCTCAAATTCTTCCCCACTGAATTTTTTGATCAAATTCATCCACATATGGCCGAAGCACTCCCTCTGCTCAGCATGAGGAAAAACATTCTTGACTGCAATTTCTAGCTCTTTACATGCATCTTTGTGGAATGCCAAAGGTGACACTGGCCCTATGCATCTTTTCAACTGCATCATGAACCATGTCCATGAAACCTCTGTCTTTGACTGAAACAAGCCAATAGCAACAGGGAACATCCAATTGTGGCCATCTAGAGCATTGCATGCTACCAATTGACCATTCCACTTGCCAGTTAAAGAAGAAGAGCCTATGCTCAAATATGGATGGCACCCTGCTTTGAAGCCATCGATGCAAGGCTTTAAAGCCATAAAGAACTTAGAGAAAACTACTTTGCCATCCTCTGTTACCTCTATATCTATCTCAACAACACTGCCAGGTGACCTCTTCTCCACCTCTGCTTTAAAGTTATAAAGCATCCTAAAGGTATTTGCCCAATCACCATATAATTGTTTCATTGCCCATTATTTGCATTTTCTAGGCATTTATGCACATAATTCAAATTGGCACGATAGATGCATGAAAAGGTGCACAATAACAGTATGAAAAATGAAGCTTGTGGTATTACTAAATTTCCATGCCTTTTACAAGGGAATGGGGAGAGATTTCGATGATATGTGTCGCAAGAGTCAACCACAAACGTGTCGTTTATTGGTTTTTCGACTGTACAAAATTGAAAAACATGCCTGAAAAAGATGATACCTGGCATGGTGCCATGGTATAACCTCAACAAAGCGTGGTAATTTTTTGAGAGGGTTCGGCTAATGTCAGTGTACATGCTCTTCGTAAACCGAACCATCACAAAAGGAAGTTTTGGTGGTTTCGAGAGGGAAATCACCAAGTTTGAAGGGGAATCCAAAGTTCCTTCGTCGTTTGTCCTTGAGTTTTTTTCTACGATCAACATACACCCTATAATGCACCGTGTTCAAATTTGGCACTTATCCGGGCTAATTTGCTATATTTGGGCAGTTATGTGCGTTTTCTAAGCATTAATGCACATAATTCAATTTCGCACAATCGGTCCATGGAAAAGTTCACAAAAACATTTTGGAAAATCATGCTTGTGGTATTTACTAAATTTGCATGCCTTTTACGAGGAATGGTGAGAGATTTCAAGGACATGTGTCCCAAGAGTCAACCACAAATGTGTCGTTTATTGGTTTTTCAACTCTAGAAAATTGAAAAACATGCCTGAAAAAGATGATACCTGGCATGGTGCCATGGTAGGACCTCAGTAAAGCGTGGTAATTTTTTAAGAAGGTTCGGCTAATGTAGTTTTACACGCTCTTCATAAACCGAACCATCACAAAAGGAAGTTTTGGTGGTTTCGAGAGGGAAATCACCAAGTTTGAAGGGGAATCCAAAGTTCCTTCGTCGTTTGTCCTTGAGTTTTTTTCTATGATCAACATAGACCCTATCATGCACCGTGTTCAAATTTGGCACTGTTCCGGTCTAATTTACTATATTTGGGCCATTATGTACATTTCTAGGCATTAATGCACATAATTAAATTTCGCACAATCGGTCCATGAAAAAGTGCAAAAAACGGTTTGGAAAATCATACTTGTGGTGTTTAGTTAATTTGCATGCCTTTTATGAGGAATGGGGAGAGATTTCAAGGACATGTGTGTCGGAGCACGGGCCCCTGGGATCTAGGGGTTCGAACACTGGGGGCGAGCTAGCTCTCTCCAACCTACGGTGACCACGGCGAGACTACAGCGAGAGCACCACGCAGGAGCATGACAGTGGACATGACGGTTACCCAGGTTCGGGCCACCTTGCGGTGTAAAACCCTACTCCTGCTTGTGGTTAGGATTGCTCTCGGCGAGAAGGTGTTCTTGCGTACAAGGTAGGAGATGAAGGAGTCGACCCAAAAGTCCCTTCTACAATGGCAGCTTTGCCCCCTTTATAGCCGCCCTGGTCCTCTTCCCCCAAAACTAGACGGGAATGGTTGCCACACTTGGCGGGATTTGAAAGGGAACAGGTGCTCAGTCTTATCCTGACTAAAGGTTGTCTTCGCCTGCAAAAGCATGATCTGTGACGCACTGGTGGGCTCGGTAGTGACCTCCGCCCTGCGCGCCTGGCTGTCTCGGTCTTCTATCACCAAACGGGCAGTCCTTGGGACTTGCTTTGGGGGTGGGCAGCTGGGGCTGCCCCTTTATCACCAAAGAGGAAAGCTTCTCTATCTGCGCCCGCTGGCACGGCCTCTGCCGCCCTTCGTCTCCATGCGTGTCACCCACGTGATGGGCAACGGACCGCGCAGCTGACGTCGGGCGAGATGGCCTCAGGCGCCAGGCTCGGGAGGCGCCTCGGGTGGTGCAAAACTCCAGCTCGAAGGCTTGCAGCTCGATGTTCCATTCGGCGACGCGGCCGGCGGCGTTGGGGCTGCACAGGACTTGCTCCAGGGGGTAAGACGAGATCACCTTGATTGGATGGCCCTGGAAGTAGTGGCGTAGCTTGAGGGAGGCAACGAGGAGCGCTAGGAGGAGCTTCTGCTGCATGGGGTAACGCTCACGCGCATCTCGTAGCACCGTGCTAACGAAGTACACAGGGTGCTCAACGAGGCGGGTAGTTGTTTTAGCAGCTTGGTCTTCAGGGGGGCCGGGGGGCTCGTGAGGCTCAGGAGGCTCGTGAGGAGGCTCGCGAGGCAGCTCACTGGAGGCCTCCTGAAGCAAGGCCCCGGCAAGCGACGGCGCGGCCTCGGGAGGTGACGCACCAAGGGCCTCTTGAGGTGGGATCTCAGTAAGCGACATCATGACTTCGCATGGCGCCGGCACGGTGGGCTTCTTCTGTGCGCAGACGCGCTCTTCTCGAACTGCCACCAGGGCCGCGCTGGCTGTCTGGGGAGTAGCCGCCAAGTATAGGAGCAAGGGCTCGCGAGAGCATGGCGTGACCATGATGGGCGGGCTCGTGAGGTACCTCTTGAGGTCTTCAAAGGCAGCGTCGGCCTCGGGAGTCCACTTGAAGGGGCCGGATCTCTTCATGAGCTTGAAGAATGGCAGGGCTCACTCACCGAACTTGGAGATGAATCGCCCAAGGGAGGCCATGCATCCCGCCAGGCGCTACATCTCCTTGAGGCTCTGGGGAGGGCGCATTTTCTCGATGGCCTTGATCTTCTCGGGGTTGACCTCGATGCCGCGGTGGGAGACCAGGAAGCCGAGGAGCTTGCTGGAGGGGACTCCGAAGATGCACTTGTCTGGGTTGAGCTCGAGGTTGACCTTTCGCAGGTTGTCGAATGTCTCCTGGAGTTCCGTGAGGAGGGACCAAGCCTCGCGAGTCTTGGCAACGATGCCATCGACGTAGGCCTTGGCGTTCCTTCCCATCTGGGGCCCCAAGGCAATGCACATTAGCCTCTGGAAGGTGGCTCCGGCGCTCCGGAGGCCGAACGGCATGCAGATGTAGCAGAATATGCCGCAGGGGGTGATGAAGGCCATCTTCTCCACATCTTCAGCTGCCATCTTGATCTGGTGGTAGCCTGAGAAGGCATCCAGGAAGCATAGTAGCTCACACCCGGCGGTGGAGTCCACGATCTGGTCGATGCGGGGTAGCGGAAAGGGGTCTTGAGGGCAGAACTTGTTGAGGCTCGTGAAGTTGACGCACATGCGCTCCTTGCCGCACTTTTTTGGCACCACGACGGGGTTGGCGAGCCATTCAGGGTGGCATACCTCACGGATGACTCTAGCTTCTTGGAGCTTCTAAACTTCCTTGACGATGAAATCTTGCTTTTCTGGCGCCTGGCGCCGTGCCTTCTGTTTCATGGGGCGTGCATTGGGGCACACCGCTAATTGGTGCTCGATCACCTCCCTCGGCACACCGGACAAATCAGATGCCGTCCAGGCGAACACATCCGAGTTTGCCCAAAGGAAAGTGACGAGCGCGTCTTCCTATGCGGGAGAGAGGCCTATGCCAATGGTGAAGGCAGGGCCTGAGCCGCTGCCGTCCACCGACACCTTCTTTGTCTCGGCACGGTCCTGAGAGAACAGCTGCTTCTTCTTCACGGGCGCGGCCTCATGAGGCTCAGCGGCATCCTCGTCGGCAAGGTAGGTGGTGGTGGCTGCCTTGTAGGCGCTCTCGAGGGAGCGGACTGCGTCCTTCTCGTCACAGGAGACGGTGATGATGCCGCTGTAGCCCGGCATCTTGAGGACGTTGTAGGCGTGGTGGGTTGCCACCATGAACTTGGCGAGAGCTGGGTAGCACAAGATGGCGTTGTACGGCAGGCCGATGTGCGCCACGTCGAAGTCGATGAGCTCAGTATGGTAGTTCTTGCGAGTGCCGAAGGTGACGGGGAGGCGCACTTGGCCCAGGGGGATGGTGGAGCCATCAGTCACTTCGGAGAAGGGCCTGGTTGGCAGCAGCTGGTCATAAGGCACCTGGAGCTGCTCGAAGGTCTCGATGGAGATCACATTGAGGCCGGCGCCTCCGTCAATGAGCATCTTGGTGACGGCGACGTTGCTAATGGTGGGGGTGCACAGCATGGGGACCGTGCCAGCAGCGCTTGAGGACTTGGGGTGATCATTGGAGTCGAAGGTGATTGGGTACCGCGACCACTTGAGGGGGCGAGAAGCTTCAGGCCTCGGGAGGGCAGCGTTCACCTCGCGAGAGAACAGCTTGAAGTGGCGGTTGGACATGGGAGCCTGAGCTCCGCCTAGGATGCACGCCACTCCGCGAGGCTCTTGGTAGCCCCCAGCATCTTGGTCGGGCTGGTTGCCATCGTTCCGTCGCGGTGGCGGCGGCAGCGGTGGAAGGGCAGCATTGGCCTAAGGGTTGACCTCATGAGGCTGGTCGCGCCAGGCGGCCTCACGAGGCTGGTTGCGCCAGCCCTGGCGGAAGTTGCCGTTGCCATTGCCATTGCGGTCTCCCCAGCGGCCGCCATTACGGCCACCTCCACGACCGATGTCGCGGTCGTTGCGGTCGCTGTGACGGCCAAGGCGCTCGTCGCGAAGCAGCTTGAGCTCGTGGCAATCCTCAGTGATGTGGGAGTGTGAGTTGTGGTAGGCGCAGAGAGGGCGGTTGTCTCTTTTGGGCTTGTCACGCTCATGGCCGCGCTTCTGCTCGGGCTCTGCCACGAGTACGGCGGGGCCCTTGCGCTTGACGTCCTTGCTCTTGGCCTTGGCGGCGTCTGGCGCCGCGTCGGGGTCGTTGTGGACGAAGAGGCGGCCCTCCTCGGCCTTGGCGCACTTGTCGGCGAGGTCGAACAGCTCGAGCACAGAGTCAAGCTCATCGTTGATGGCAAGCTTCTCGCGCATCCGGACGTCCATGACGCCGTTGGAGAACACAGAGACGATGGTAGCCTCGGAGGCACGCGGGATCTTGTTGCGCACTTGGCTGAAGCGCTGGATGTACTTGCGAAGGGTCTCGTCAGGGTGCTGGCGCACAGCACGCGGGTCATTGAGTGTGAGGGAGCGCTCGTGTGTGCCCTTGAAGTTGGCGATGAACTGTCGGCAGAGTTTGCCCCACGAGGAGATGGACGCCTCGAGGAGGTTCATGAGCCAAGAGCACGGGCCATCCTTGAGGGCCATGAGGAACCAGTTCGCCATGACCTTGTCGTCGCCGTTCGCCGCCTCGATGCTCAGGGTGTAGAGCTGCAGGAACTCCGCAGGGTTGGGGTGCCATCGTAGCGTTGAGGGAGGTCCGGCTTGAACTTGGCGGGCCACACCACATGACAGAGCTCGCGGGTGAAGGCACGGCAGCCCACGCAGCCGGAGGGGACGCCACCGGCGAGGGCGGCGCGGTTCTAATGGCCGGCGGCTGCGACTTCTTGGACGGTCCTGTCCTGGCGCTGGCGCTGTTGCTCGAGGAGGACGCGCGCGTCGAGCGGCGCGCGCCGGACGATCTGGTAGCTGGGCTCGCCATGGTCCGAGGAAGATGCGCCGCGGGAGTGCTCATGCGCCCGCGCGTCGCGATGGCGCCGGGCGCCCTCGTCATGCAGAGGAGGCGGAGGAGGTGCGTCATGTGCCACGTCCCCGGTGCGAGATGGCTGGGGGCGGAGCGAGTGAGAGGGCACCGGGGCGTCGCCTGCGGCGTTGACGAGCTCGGTGATGCGGCCGAGCCAGGCGTCGTAGCCGGCGTCAGTGGGGCGGTAGCGCAGGAGCTCGCGCGCCATGAGCAGCGCGGCCTGCGGAGCCGGAGCGTCGCGGCGAGCAAGCGACGAGGCCGTGGCGGTGTGGCCATCCGCCTGCACGGACGGGTGGAGGAAGGATGCCTACCGCTCCCTTGCAGCGGGGTCGGTAGCGACGCCGGCGGTGCGACGTCGACGGCCGTCGCGGGTGACGGGCTCTGTATGGGCCACCCTCGCAGCTCGGCGTGCGTAGCGCTCGTGGCGAGCACCGGCCATGGCAGCGAGGAGGAGGAAAAACAGGAGTCGCCCCCTACCTGGCACGCCAAATGTCGGAGCACGGGCTCCTGGGATCTAGGAGTTCGAACACTGGGGGCGAGCTAGCTCTCTCCAACCTACGGTGACCACGGCGAGAGCGCCACGTGGGCGCACGACAGAGGACACGACGGTTACCCAGGTTCGGGCCACCTTGCGGTGTAAAACCCTACTCCTGCTTGTGGTTAGGATTGCTCTCGGCGAGAAGGAGTTCTTGCATACAAGGTAGGAGATGAAGGAGTCGACCCAAAAGTCCCTTCTACAATGGCAGCTCTGCCCCCTTTATAGCCGCCCCGGTCCTCTTCCCCCAAAAACTAGGCGGGAAGGGTTGCCACACTTGGCGGGATTTGAAAGGGGACAGGTGCTCAGTCTTATCCTGACTAAAGGCGGTCTTTGCCTGCAAAAGCATGATATGTGACACGCCGGTGGGCTCGGTAGTGACCTCCGCCCTGCGCGCCTGGCTGTCTCGGTCTTCTATCACCAAACGGGCAGTCCTTGGGAATTGCTTTGGGGGTGGGCAGCTGGGGCTGCCCCTTTATCACCAAAGAGGAAAGCTTCTCTATCTACGCCCGCTGGCACGGCCACTGCCACCCTTCGTCGCCACGATCGTCACCCACGTGACGGGCAACGGACCGCGCAGCTGACGTCAGGCGAGATGGCCTCAGGCGCCAGGCTCGGGAGGCAGCCTCGCGAGGCTCCTACCCCTGCCGTGGCTAAGTGCCGGAAGGGCATGTCTGGAGGAGGGGTCCTCGGGAGGCAGCAACCTCGGGAGACGTTTTCACTTCGTGGCTCCCTTAGAATGGGCCGCGTCTTGGGACTTCGTCAGGTGTCGTTTCCTGGGCCGCAGGCATACGGGCCGGGGTACCCTGGTTCCCAATGGCCCGACAATGTGTGGCAAGAGTCAACCACAAACGTGTCGTTTATTGGTTTTCAAACTCTAGAAAATTGATAAATGGCAATTTGGACTTGAATTTACTGTGACTTTATCGTTTCGCGTCCAAACTATTTACATGGTGCGCAAGCACCATCAGCTGCTAGATTTGAATTTTTTGAGCATTTGAGGACTCGTTTGATATATTTAAGCACTTTATAGCATTTACCTGACATTTAGCACATATAAGTCAAATCCTAGCTACAACTACACGGGTGTGATGGGAGGGATGTGGATTGTCGTTCGATCATGGTGCATCCTACGGTCCACACGCGCGATCCGCGTGGCTGGGGTTCCGGCCAATCAGAACGCATCGCATGATAGAGTTAGCCCACACGGCTTTCATAAGCAGCGAAAATGAACCGTGTGCGATAATAAATCACCAGGATTTCAAGGGAATCCAATTTTCCTTGGTCGTCCACCCTTATATTTTTTTTCTACGATCTACATAGTCCCTAGAATGCACCGTGTTCAAATTTGGCACTTTTCCGGGCTCATTTACCATATTTGGGACATTATTTGCATTTTCTAGGCATTTATGCACATAATTCAAATTGACACGATAGGTGCATGAAAAGGTGCACAATAACAGTATGAAAAATGAAGCTTGTGGTATTACTAAATTTCCATGCCTTTTACAAGGGAATGGGGAGAGATTTCGATGATATGTGTCGCAAGAGTTAACCACAAACGTGTCGTTTATTGGTTTTTTGACTCTACAAAATTGAGAAACATGCCTGAAAAAGATGATACCTAGCATGGTGCCATGGTATAATCTCAACAAAGCGTGGTAATTTTTTGAGAGGGTTTGGCTAATGTCGTTGTACACGCTCTTCGTAAACCGAACCATCACAAAAGGAAGTTTTGGTGGTTTCGAGAGGGAAATCACCAAGTTTGAAGGGGAATCCAAAGTTCCTTTGTCGTTTGTCCTTGAGTTTTTTTCTACGATCAACATACACCCTATAATGCACCGTGTTCAAATTTGGCACTTTTCCGGGCTAATTTACTATATTTGGGCAGTTATGTGCATTTTCTAGGCATTAATGCACATAATTCAATTTCACACAATCAGACCATGAAGAAGTGCACAAAAACAGTTTGGAAAATCATGCTTGTGGTGTTTACTAAATTTGCATGCCTTTTACGAGGAATGAGGAGAGATTTTAAGGACATGTGTGGCAAGAGTCAACCACAAACGTGTCGTTTATTGGTTTTTTGACTCTACAAAATTGAAAAACATGCCTGAAAAAGATGATACCTGGCATGGTGCCATGGTATGACCTTAGAAAAGCATGGTAATTTTTTGAGAAGGTTCGGCTAATGTCGTTGTACACGCTCTTCATAAACCGAACCATCACAAAAGGCAGTTTCGAGAGGGAAATCACCAAGTTTGAAGGGGAATCCAAACTTCCTTCGTCGTTTATCCTTGAGTTTTTTTTGTACGGTCAACATACACCCTATAATGCACCGTGTTCAAATTTGGCACTTATCCGGGCTAATTTACTATATTTGGGCAGTTATGTGCATTTTCTAAGCATTAATGCACATAATTCAATTTCGCACAATCGGTCCATGGAAAAGTTCACAAAAACGTTTTGGAAAATCATGCTTGTGGTATTTACTAAATTTGCATGCCTTTTACGAGGAATGGTGAGAGATTTCAAGGACATGTGTCCCAAGAGTCAACCACAAACGTGTCGTTTATTGGTTTTTCAACTCTAGAAAATTGAAAAACATGCCTGAAAAAGATGATACCTGGCATGGTGCCATGGTATGACCTCAATAAAGCTTGGTAATTTTTTGAGAAGGTTCGGCTAATGTAGTTGTACACACTCTTTATAAACCGAACCATCACAAAAGGAAGTTTTGGTGGTTTCGAGAGGGAAATCACCAAGTTTGAAGGGGAATCCAAAGTTCCTTCGTTGTTTGTCCTTGAGTTTTTTTCTACGATCAACATAGACCCTATCATGCACCATGTTCAAATTTGGCATTTTTCGATCTAATTTACTCTATTTGGGCCGTTATGTGCATTTTATAGGCAATAATGCACATAATTCAATTTCACACAATCGGTCCATGAAAAAGTGCAAAAAAGGGTTTGGAAAAATCTTGCTTGTGGTGTTTTGTAAATTTGCATGCCTTTTACGAGGAATGGGTAGAGATTTCAAGGACATGTGTGGCAAGAGTCAACCACAAACGTGTCGTTTATCCGTTTTCCAACTCTAGAAAATTGATAAATGGCAATTTGGACTTGAATTTACTGTGACTTTATCATTTCGCGTCCAAACTATTTACACGGTGCGCAAGCACCATCAGCCACTAGATTTGAATTTTTTTGCGCATTTGAGGACTCGTTTTATATACTTAAGCACTTTATAGCATTTACCTGACATTTAGCGCATATAAGTCAAATCCGAGCTACAGCTACATGGGTGTGATGGGAGGGATGTGGATTGACGTTCGATCGCGGTGCATCCTACGGTCCACACGCGCGATCCGCGTGGCTGGGGTTCCGGCCAATCAGAACGCAACGTGCAATAGGGTTAGCGCACACGGTTCTCATAGGCAATCAGATCTCGGGTGCTCTAAAAAACCACCGCACTACGTACGGTTGTCCGGCCACTCCGTCCCAGAGCTCTCTCCAAGCGTCGCCGTCCATGCCACCACGCCGCACACTAACTGGTAAGGAAGCGATGGCATCTCGGCGTGCCGAGTTCATCGCCGCCCGCGACCGCACACTAACTGGTAAGGAAGCGATGGCATCCCGCCGCGCCGAGTTCATCGACACCCGCGACCGCACACCTACGTGGGCGGACTTTGAAGCTGCCATGGCCGAATGGGCGGCGGAGCAAGAGGTGGCCAAATCCTCACAGAAGGAGCGGAAAAGGTAGAAAGCACTCAAGAAAAGAGAGTCCCGCCGCCGTAAGAAAGAAGCGGCCGCATGCGCTGCTGAGGAGAGCCGGGTGGAGATTCAAGCACGATGGGCTGCCGCCGACAAGGCCGGTAAGGAGTACGATGACGTCTGGGGCTGGCCAGCATGCGAGAAGTAGTTAGTTTGTGTGTGTCGACCGTACGATTGTTTAATTAATTATGAGCATCTACTACTACTTACTACTACTTTTTTAGAGCAAATTAGTGCCCGGTCAAAAAAAAGTTGACTCAACCGAGTCATAGCGGTCCAGCCCGCATCCACCCCGGAGCTCCTTCCTCTCTCACCTCGGCACAACCGGGTCGGAGATGAGCTCGCCGGAGTTGGTTTTTAGTCCCACCTCGCCGTGCGGGGCGGACGCAGACCGGCTTAAATAGCAGTGCCAGTGGGAGGCAGCAAGCATCTTTCTTGTTGCATAGGTCGATCAATTCTCGCTGTGTGAGCGAGGCAGGTTGACACTTGATTGCATTTTCATTAACTTATGACTGTTCATTGAGTGTCAACTCCGCCTCGTTCATGTACGTTGATGATAGCCCTACCACAATGAAAGAGATTTTTAAATTTGCAGGCTGCGGCTCTTGTTGCTGATAGATATTTTAATTTTTAGGAGACCACAAAACACACGGTTGCTATGGCGTACCATGTACGTTAATGATCCATAAGTCGGTTAGAAAACATCGCACACGTACCATCACGAACGCCCGTGACTGATTTAATCAACTACACATGTACAATTTTTTGAATACGGGATCCGCCAATTTTCTCTTTTCTCGCACACGAGTATATTATACGCTTTGACTGCGTTGTGTGTTTCGCCTGCGTAAGTTTCAAGTTTCGCAGCAAAATTTTCAGTAGGCACGGGATTTCAGAATTTACCCCCCCCCACCCCATCCCCACCCATCACATTTCCAAACTATCCCCCCCTCCCGGCAGCTCAAACCGCCGCCGCTGCAACCACAGCTTCAACCACATCTACGTTCTGCCCGAGCCTCGTCGATCCAGTCAGGTAACCCATCGATCTCCATCACCGCCCCGGCCTGATTGCTTAGATGGCACCTGCGAAACATCCTCATGCCTCCAAATCCCCACCCCCTACTGCAGAGCATCGCCGCGTAAGCGTAACCACATATCACGCGGGAGGTCGAGGAGCTGATGGCGGTCGATGGCGCGGTGGCCGCTGTGCATGTCGACCCAGAGGAACACCTCGCCTCTGCCGCCACCGACTTGGTGCGGGCTCTGGCCCAGATGAAGTGCCCCAGCAACTAACCCTCGAGATTTACCAAGTACGAACTGTCCAGTTCAATTTTACCAATAGTAGTTGCAAGGGCTATGTTTTGTACGGTTGATGTATTAAGCCTGTTGTAGTTAACACGCCTAACCATTCTTAGCTATTTTCCCTACCATTTTATAGACAACTGGGCCATTCTCTGCTCTAGCAGCACTTGCCTTGTGATGCTTAACTCTGTCAATTTCAATTTCATCAGTACCAGTTTCAATGGCTATATTAGGTTGTCTGTACTTAACACATGCCTTGTTTATTTCAGTAATGTACACTTTCATGTTGAAGTATGAACTGCCCAGTTAAATTTCACCAATACCAGCTAGAAACTAACAATGCCTGACTTAGGTTGCTGTCAAGCCTATTGTAGCAAACAGTTCTATCTATTTTTTAATCTATCCCTTTACTACCGTGCTACTCTACGCAATGAAGATATCACTAGAGATGTTGTCGTTTTATTACCATTTTCTATTTTTGGTGGATGTTAACCCTGTTGTAGTTAACATGCCTTTCCATGTACTTACACAGGGCCACAATGGGAAATGTTGTTGTTTACCATCGAGGTTAGTTCCATCCCAATGTCTTATAGTATTTTACATCATTTGTGCAATTGCAGTTTAGCTTATAGCATTTACGTGCTTCTTGTAGGTACACATGTCAGGGGCACTGATCCACGCTTCAACCCGAAGGAACACCTCGCCTCCGCCGCTGCCGACTTGGGGCGGGCTCTGGCCCAGATGAAGTGCCCCACCAACTACCCCTCGGGATTTACCAAGTAGGAACTGTCCAGTTCAATTTTACCATTACCTGTTGCAATGGTTATGTTTTGTATGGTTGATGTATTAAGCCTATTGTAGTAACACGCCTAACCATTCTTAGCTATTTTCCCTACCTTTTTATAGACAACTGGGCCATTCTCTGCTCTAGCAGCACTTGCCTTGCGATGTTTAACTCTGTCAATTTCAATTTCATCAGTACCAGTTTCAATGGCTATATTAGGTTGTCTGTACTTAACACATGCCTTGTTTATTTCAGTAATGTACACTTTCATGTTGAAGTATGAACTGCCCAGTTAAATTTCACCAATACCAGCTAGAAACTAACAATGCCTGACTTAGGTTGCTGTCAAGCCTATTGTAGCAAACAGTTCTATCTATTTTTTAATCTATCCCTTTACTACCGTGCTACTCTACGCAATGAAGATATCACTAGAGATGTTGTCGTTTTATTACCATTTTCTATTTTTGGTGGATGTTAACCCTGTTGTAGTTAACATGCCTTTCCATGTACTTACACAGGGCCACAATGGGAAATGTTGTTGTTTACCATCGAGGTTAGTTCCATCCCAATGTCTTATAGTATTTTACATCATTTGTGCAATTGCAGTTTAGCTTATAGCATTTACGTGCTTCTTGTAGGTACACATGTCAGTGGCACTGATCCACGCTTCAACCCGGAGGAACACCTCGCCTCCGCCGCTGCCGACTTGGGGTGGGCTCTGGCCCAGATGAAGTGCCCCACCTACTACCCCTCGGGATTTACCAAGTAGGAACTGTCCAGTTCAATTTTACCATTACCTGTTGCAATGGTTATGTTTTGTACGGTTGATGTATTAAGCCTATTGTAGTAACATGCCTAACCATTCTTAGCTATTTTCCCTACCTTTTTATAGAAAACTGGGCCATTCTCTGCTCTAGCAGCACTTGCCTTGCGATGTTTAACTCTGTCAATTTCAATTTCATCAGTACCAGTTTCAATGGCTATATTAGGTTGTCTGTACTTAACACATGCCTTGTTTATTTCAGTAATGTACACCGTCATGTTCAAGTATGAACTGTCCAGTTCAATTTCACCAATACTAGCTAGAAACTTACAATGCCTGACTTAGGTTGCTGTCAAGCCTGTTGTAGCAAATAGTTCTATCCATTTTTTAATCTGTCCCTTTACTACCGTGCTACACTTCGCAATGGAGATATCACTAGAGATGCTGTCGTTTTATTACTATTTGCTATTTTTGGTGGATATAGTTAACATGCCTTTCCATGTACTTACGCATGGCCGCAATGGGCGATGCTGTTGTTTGCCGTCCAGGTTAGTTGCATGCCATGTCTTATAGTTTTTACATCATTTGTGCAATTGAAGTTTAGCTTCTAACATTTACTGGTTGCTTGTAGGTACATATATCAGTGGTACTGATCCAAGCTTCGACCCCTTTTGCGTATGGGGCAATGAGATATTCATGAACAAGCGTCAAGTGAGGAAACTAAGAAAGATTGTTAGGCGGAAGAGACGGGTGATGGGAATTAAACTCTTTATTTACACTTTATCCAAAACAACAGTGAACTTTAGGATGTTAAGTAATCTGTTGCCTTTTCCCCCTGCCCACAACGAGTTACTCTATTAGACATGAATTTCTGAAAGTTCTCTCTTTTCAGTGGTTTCCGAAGCAATTTACTCATGATTACCTTGCAAACTACATGACCGGAGTGGAGGCAACTAAGGTTAAAGTATATAATTCATACTACCATGATAATGGTCTAGAAGTCTTCCTGAAGGCGGTGAAGGATGGGAGGGCAATCGTCGCAAGGGGTTGGACAAAAGTTGTGTGCGCCTTTGGCATGGAGGAGGGCACATTATGGGCATTCCGCTTCTGCAACACTACCAGCAATCAAAATGATTTACACTTCTCTCTTCACCTTTACCGCCTCTAAATTTTGTGGTTCATCATAGTTAAACTGCTGCCTAATTCTGTAATTACTGAACACATTGTACTAAGATTTTGATTTATGGATTGGTTGTTGAACCATTGTGCTGAGAATATGAAATATTTAAATTCCATAGTATTCAAAATTTGAAATTTTCCAATTTGAATAATAAATTACAGGAAAAAATAAAATTAAACAGCAGGTATTAGAACACCATACACACGGCTAGAAATAAAACAGCGTGTGCGATGGTAAAATAAAGAACACACGGTTCTTTCACACAAAATGTGTGCGATACTCAGCGGTCGAACGCATGGTTTATTCTCATACACGTGTGGGATTGCCATAAGTATTACACACGTTTCCGTACGATGTGCGTGTGCGATTCATGGATAAAAATAAGACAGTTCACATTTGGAGACCCTGTGTGATAGGTATACCTATCACACACAGTTATGAAAATGGACACGTTGGCGATAGTAAAGACACCGCACACATTTTATATTTTTGAACTGTGTGTGATAGTGTACCTATCGCAAACAGAATGGTAGAAATAAATGTTTGTGATATCCACCTTTTGCACACGTGGATATCTACGATATCGTTTCTGATGTGTCGCGGATCACAAACGTAGTGCCCGTGTCTAACGTGTGGGATAGTCCGCAACTTCACATACGATTACTTTACGAAAGTCGTCAGCAGCGGGTCACCCTATCGCAAACGTTTTCTGGGTCATGTGGGAAGACCCCCCCCTATCGCACACACAGGCAAGGCGACGGTTTAAAACTCCGTCGCGGAAAGGGGGTGAAAACCGTTTGTATATCACGTAACGGTACCAGTGTCTTCCTGATGTGGGTGTCCACTACAGGATACAAGTCAAAATGCAACTTGTCGTTGGCGGCCACTGGGAACGCCATTGGAGCGCCGCTAGATATCCTCTCTGTATGTGTCGTCGTGGGTGTGCTTATTGTGTCTCTGTATGTGTCGTCGTGGGTGTGCTTATTGTGTTGTGGGGCGCGAGAGGTTAAGGTAAATGGCCGCGGGAATAAATGGGGGGGGGGGGGCGGATGGCCTGGAATCTCGGCACATCTGTGTGGCAGTTTTTGCAGCGCCTAACTGCATCGTGGCGCCGCGCCTAGCGCAACCGCATGCATCTGCGCCCCGAACGTACATGATCATGCATCGGCCCCAACCGCTGGTAGCGTGCGTGGACTGATACGTCTCCAACGTATCTATAATTTTTGATTGTTCCATGCTATTATAGTATCAATCTTGGATGTTTTATATGCAATTATATGCCATTATATATCATTTTTGGCGACTAACCTATTAACTCAGTGCCCAGTGCTAGTTGCTGTTTTCTGCTTGTTTTTGCCATTTCAGAAAATCATTATCAAAAAGTGTCCAAACGAGAAAAAAACTTTGGATTAATTTTTTCTGGACCAGAAGAGACCCAGGAAGCTTTGGGAGAAGACCAGAAGAGCCACGAGGAGGCGGCAAGCCTGGAGGGCGCGCCCAGGGGGGTAGGCGTGCCCCCTAGGCTTGTGGGCCCCTCGTGGCACCTCTTGACCTAATTCCTTCGCTATAAATTCACAAAGATTCCAAAACCAACAGAGAGCCAGAAGAGAAAACCTTTCCGCCGCCGCAAGCCTCTGTTCTTCCGCGATCCCATCTGGAGGCCTTTTCCGGTACTCTGCCGGAGGGGGAATCGATCACGGAGGGCTTCTACATCAACCTTGCTGCCCTTCCGATGATGTGTGAGTAGTTTACCATAGACCTACGGGTCCATAGCTAGTAGCTAGATGGCTTCTTCTCTCTCTTTGATCTTCAATACCATGTTCTCCTCGATGTTCTTGGAGTTCTATCCGATGTAATCTTCTTTTGCGGTGTGTTTGTTGGGATCCGATGAATTGTGAGTTTATGATCAGATTATTCATGAGAAATATTTGAGTCTTCTCTGAACTCTTTTATGCATGATTATTATAGCTTTGTATTTCTCTCCGATCTATCGATTTGGTTTGGCCTACTAGATTGATTTATCTTGCAATGGGAGAGGTGCTTTGTGATGGGTTCAATCTTGCGGTGCTCAATCCCAGTGACAGAAGGGGACATGACACGTATTTTTATTGTTGCCATTAAGGAGAAAAAGATGGGGTTTAATCATATTGCTTGAGTTTACTTTGTCTACATCATGTCATCTTGCTTAAAGCGTTACTCTGTTTCATACTTAATACCCTAGATGCATGCTGGATAGCGGTCGATGGATGGAGTAATAGTAGTAGATGCAGGCAGGAGTCGGTCTACTTGTCTTGGACGTGATGCCTGTATACATGATCATTGCCATGAATCCGTCATAATTATTTGCTTTTCTATCAATTGCCCAACAGTAATTTGTTTACCCACCGTATGCTATGTGTTCGAAAGAAAGCCTCTAGTGAAAACTATGGCCCCCGGTCTACTTTATCATATATTAAAAACCTAAAAATACCTTCTGCATTTTATTTACTTTTATTTTAATTAGTATTTTAGTTTATCTATTTATCTTTATAAGATTTAATCCTTGCAAATAACCGCTAAGAGGATTGACAACCCTCTTATTTGCGTTGGGTGCAAGTGTTTGCTCTTGTGTGTGCAGGTGCGCTTAACGGAATTTTGCTTGGTTCTCCTATCGGATTGATAACCTTGGTTCTTAACTGAGGGAAATACTTATCTCTACTGTACTGCATCATCCTCTCCTCTTCGGGGAAATACCAACGCAGACTACAAGTAGCATGGACCGACGAGGGCAGAGCGCGCAGAGGTACGCGAGCAGAGCGCATCGCGGCCGCCTCAACCGTGAGCAACCACACGCATAGAGAAGTTGAACACGTAGGGAATGGCCGTCTATAAGCCGGCCGGAGGTTGCGAGCCGGCGGCGTCCAGGGAAATGATGTCGCGTTTCACATCACACCGTGGGCGAAAAATTGTTCGCGACGCTACGTAGAGAACGGCCATTTGCTTGGTAATTAAATCGCAAACGTTTTATTATTATTAACCATATGTGTACGAGTCATTATTTTGTCCTCCTCTCGCACATCTCGTCACCGCGTTGCCGCCGGAGGATTCGAGTGCAAGCTTGAGCACTGCATGGGCGTTTTGTTTGGCCACGCGTCGGCTCGTAGAGGCGCCAATGAATCATCGGTGAGCTCATTCCCGCGCAAGTTCCCGCACGCAACCGCGCAAGCTTCCCGCCCAGCTCGGCAAAATCCCCCAAAACCCCAATGCTTACCGGCCTGCTATATAAACCCTCACGGCGAGCGATTCCGCATCGCATTCTCCCATCCCTCCCCGTAGCTTATCTCGTCTGCTTCTCCCACAGTCGCCAATGGCACCGGTCCGTCGTCTTCGCTCAGCCACTCTGCCAGAGAACAGCTCCAGCTGGGAGGCTGCACCGCGGCAGCGGCGCAGTCCCCGGCCGCGTGTAGTGCGCGTGGTGGCCCTGTTGGGTGTGCCCACACCACCCACCACACGCTCCGCCACCACTGCCCGACGGCAACTGTTGCCTGCCGCCGTGGCCGCCACCCCATCACCTGCTCCGCACTGCGGCCCGAAGGTGGGAGATGGCGGCTGCCGAAGGCTAGCCACTCGGCATTTGCATCAGCAACCTTGCGCTCTACATCGACTTCCTTGGGGAGGAGCAGGAGCGCCAGGTCGCGCACGCAATGAGGCTTACCGCAGCCGAAGCCGCCGAAGTGGCGCAGAATGCGGAGATCTACGACGAGTCCTGCCGCTTCGAGCGGGATCGTCAGGAGTGGCAGAGGGTGTACGAGCCGTGCGTCGCTAAAGGTGCAGCAGCGGCAGGCGCCGGATTCCACTCCTCCAGCTCGTCGGTAGGCTCCTCCTCCTCTGCCTCTTACTGAGCGTGCTCGGCAGAGGAGAGGTTGCTGGAAGTAGTACAAAGCCCCTCTGTAGTAGTATTTAGGGGTTATCTGTTCAGTTCATCTGACTATAGATATAGTTGAACTGTGCTACGTACTTAATACTATCTAGTATATATAGTTGAACTAGCTATTTTAGTACGTGGTTGGCAACAATTGAGAAAAAGTTTGTTCGGTTCAGCTGTCGAGTTGAACTATTTGTATAAAGAACGACTGCTTAATCTATGAATGAAATCTATGTTTAGTTAATTTTAGTTGCAAAATTAGATAGTACTAGTGATTTTTAGATGCAAAATTTGACAAATGGCAGTGTTACAAGGTCGACAAATGGCAATGTTACTAGATTGACAAATGCCAATGTTTCCAATTTGACAAATGGCAATATACCCAATATGACAGATGTAAGCACATGGATCATCATACAAAATCATTTGTGATGAAGTGATGCACAAATCCTTCGCGCCAAATTTTCCCTTGGCTTAGTGGCGAAGGAACCATGGCTCTCGCTTTGCATACGGGCATTCAATCTGAAACGTTTGCGATGAGTGTTTTATTCAGAGAAAAACATTGATGTTTTTTTATTTACTTTGATAAGTCTGTACATTCAGAGAAAAACACTCAGTTGATCAAACCATAGATTTCATTCAGTCACACTGTGACTTTACATTCATACGATCGAGATACAATATTAAGCAAAAAAACTAATTTCGGCGGCGGCATCCCGCGCCGGCGTTGTCGTCCTCCAGGACGCCGTTGTTCAAGTCTTCAAGCCAGCCAAGAATGGTCTGGACTTCCAAATCAAAGAGCTGGTCCTCGCGCGAACGGGGCGGGGGGACGGCGACTCGCGGCGCTGCGAGGAAGCGGTCGAGGGCGGCGTCCTATGCCGCTGAGGGGGCGCGGCGGGTGCAGCCGCGCGCACGAGGACTGGTGCAGCGGGTGTAGGGGCGCGCACAAGCACAGGCGCGGGCACTGGCGCTGGCACGTACACGAGCTTTTGCGGGTCTGCGGTGACCTCGCTGATGTCCGTGGCTTCCAGCGCTGCGATGGTGCTAGGCCACTAGCACATCAATGCCACGGGTATGGTCGCTGGCGCGGGCGCGGGGATGGGAGCTGGGACGGGCGCAGGGGCAGCATCCGGCGCGGACATCTCGTTCAAGGCCATGTTCATGAGGTCCCATTCCTCCTTATGTTCTATCTCCTCTGGCTCGGGGTCGACTTTACCAAACCGGAAGACTAGTGGCATATGATCCTTGTGCGCCATGGTGTAGGTGGAGCTCTGGATGATAGGAGGCAGGCGAGACGGGAATGGGAGGCGAAGAGAGAGGATTGTGAGTGAGCGGGCAGTAAGGCCGCCTATTAAATAGCAGCTCGGGTGCCATTAATTGAAAAGTTGGGAGCGAGGCGCGCGGGGATGGAGGTCAAAGGGCTCGCTTCCCGATGAGCCTGCGCAGCGGACTGCTCGCACGCCTCCCGTCTACTCAAACAGCTGCCCGCACGGCACCTCCTAGCCAATAAAAAGTGGGACGCATGGTGGCACGTAAATGGTCAGTAGAACACCCATGATTTAAAATAATACAACCATTTGCGATGATAACGTGACAGCTATTTGTTCCAAAATGACTTTGTTGGCTGTTAATGTGTGAGCCTTCTCTCAAATTGGACACGAAAAATACCACCGCATATTTGTGCTATATCATGACACCATGCCCAATTTCATGAATTTCGTGTGAGTTTTGGATTTACTAGAATTTAAACCAACATTCTCAGTGTTGTCTCTAGAAAGAATAATCAAAAAACTTATCTCAAATTGGAAAACAAAACCCTACAATGCCTATATGTGCCATGTCATGACACCATGCTAAATTTCATGAATTTCTGACGAGTTTTGGATTTACAAGAATTTAAAAACCAAGTTTCTCAATGTTTGTGGCCGAACCACGATGCCGAGATGTTTGAAATCCATTCCCATTTCTTGCATGGGACCTAAACATGCACCCAAGGACACATATATGATTTTCAACCCATTTTGGTGCACTGGAGCATGTGCTTGTAGTTCAAATTTGAATTATGCGCATTAAATGCCTAGAAAACTCAATTAATGTATAAAAAAGGCCAAATGAACCCTGAATAATTCCAATTTTTACACGACACTCATATTGGTCTATTTTTCCTCTACAAAAAAATACAAGGTGATAAGAGGCATCGAATGTCGTATCTCCCACAAAGGTGACACATGTTCCTTGTCGGAACCACGAGGCTTCTTGTGAGAAGCTCCGGTTTGTAAGAAACTTGTACCAAAACTTGTCCCAAATTGGAATTTTTTTTACCATGCCATATATGTGCCATGTCATGACATCATGCCAAGTTTCATGAATTTCAGGCGAATTTTGGATTTATGAGAATTTAAAAACCAATATTCTCAATGTCTGCGGCAGAGCCATGACGCCGAGATGTTTGAAATTCATTCCCATTTATTGAATGGGACCTAAACATGCACCCAAGGACACATATATGATTTTTCAACCCATTTTGGTGCACTGGAGCATGGGCCTGTAGTTCAAATTTGAATTATGCACATTAAATGACTAAAGAACTCAATTAATGTATTAAAAAGGCCAAGCGAACCCTGAATAATTCCATATTTTAGCATGACACTCCTATCAGTCTATGTTGCCTCTAGAAAAAAAATCAAGGTGGGCAGCGAATGTAGTTTCGCCCACAAAGGTGACACTTTCCCTATCGGAACCACGAGACTTCTTGTGAGAAGCTCCGGTTTGTAAGAAACTTGTACCAAAACTTGTCCCAAATTGGACAAATTTTTTACCATGGCATATATGTGCCATGTCATGACGCCATGCCAGGTTTCATGAATTTCAGGTAAGTTTTGGATTTGCGGGAATTTAAAAATCAAGATTCTCAATGTCTGCGGCCGAGCCACGACGCCGAGATGATTGAAATTCATTCTCATTTCTTGCATGGGACCTAAACATGCACCCAAGGACACATATATGATTTTTCAACCCATTTTGGTGCACTGGAGCATGTGCCTATAGTTCAAATTTTAATTATACACATTAAATGCCTAGAAACTCAATGTATAAAAAAGGCCAAACGTATCCTGAATAAATCCATATTTTAGCACGACACTCCTATTGGTCTATGTTGCATGTAGAAAAAAAATCAAGGCGAGGAGAGGCAGCGAATGTCGTTTCACCCACAAAGGTGACACGTTCCCTATCGGAACCACGAGACTTCTTGTGGGAAGCTCCGATTTGTAAGAAGCTTGTACCAAACCTTGTCCCAAATTGGACAAAAATTTTACCACGGCATATATGTGCCATGTCATCACACCATGCCAAGTTTCATGAATTTCAGGCGAGTTTTGGATTTACAGGAATTTAAAAACCAAGATTCTCAATGTTTGCGGCCGAGCCACGACGCCGAGATGTTTGAAATTCATTCGCATTTCTTGCATGGGACCTGAACATGCACCCAAGGACACATATATGATTTTTCAACCCATTTTTGTGCACTGGAGCATGTGCTTGTAGTTCAAATTTGAATTATGCACATTAAATGTCTAGAAAACTCAATTAATGTATAAAAAAGGTCAAACGAACCCTGGATAATTCCATATTTTAACACGACACTCCTATAGTTGCATGTTCACTGCAGATAAATGTTCTAGCAATTCAAACACCGTCCTTTGCCGATGTAACCCCCATTTTGTCTTTCAAATCAAAATGAAAATCATGTACATCACAAACAGTTTATTAGCACGAATCATGTGCGATGCAGTATAAAGTATATTGGGACACCCTCATATATGGCTTACTCCGGAAGCTTCGTCGCCTACAGTCCACCGCCGACGCATCAACCACACTTGCTCCCCAATCCTATTTTACCGTTCAATCGTCGTTGGTGAAAGATGGGAACATGGATCCGCATCGTGGGGGCAACTTCGGCCGCCCACTCCGGCCCGAGCGCGGCCGCATCCGCCATGAGCGCGCTCACAAACTCCATGAGCATGGCCGGAATCTCCGACAGGGCGGCTGCAGCAGCCGAAAGGGCAGCTGCTGCAGCTGAGACGGCGGCAGCAACATCTGCGGCGGGGATAAAAATGGCGAGAACGGCACAACAACTATCCGTTCCTCGATGGCCGCCCACGCCCATGTCAAGTCCGCCCACACCCAGCTCGTGTCGGTCACCGCAAAAATCGCAGCGGCCCTCTCTGACACCGGTCGGCAACCCACGTCCGAAGAGTTGGCAATCGCCGAGAGTGCTCAAGCAGCCGTCCGTTCATCGGCGGCCTCCCTAGCTGGGATGGAGGCCGTCCACGCCCGGACTGCAGCCGCCCATGCCCGGCTCATGGCGGCCTTTTCCAAAGAGATGGTGGGCGCGGACGACGAAAGGCTTGCCGAGTATGTGGCGATGGATGCCATGGAGCCCCTTCCCGAGGAGGTCATCGAGCACGAGCTGGACTTGGAGGAGGCGGCGGAGATCGACGAGCGCCAGGCGGAATATTAGTCTTTGTTTAGAGCGTTGGTCTTTTTTTAGAGTAATGTTTAGGTCAACCAGCTCTATTTAATTGCTAAAATAACTCAATTAAGTAAGTGCGGGATGTGTGCTATAGGCTCTTTTGTGTACCCAAATTAGCAAGTGATGTTAAATTATGCAATGATGTGGATAACCACTGTTACCAGGGAAATTCGGACCAAAATTTGCATGTTCAAACTCATCACACACGGGGTAAGCTATAGGAATCGTTTGTGATGTTCAGATATCGCACACAATGCTGAATAAGGGACCGTGTCCGATGATACATTGCGCGCTAGTTTTTCGCTGCACCGAGCAAAAAAATTCGGCAACTGCGGAAATATTTACCTCCCCCCTCCTCCTGACCAAAAGCCACATTTCCCCTGTTTCCTCCTTCCTTTCCAAGTTCAAACCTTCACTGCTTGCTTGCAGCGCCGCCTCCTCGCCGGCGATGCTCCTTCCTGCTGCTCGGCCTCGTCAATCTAGTCCGGTAATCCACACCCCACCCCATCCTCCTCCTCCTTCTCCATCCCACATGCCCCGACCGCTGGTGCAACACCTTCCACCCAAATCACCGCCCCATCCTCCAAATAAGCGCCGCCCAAAGCCATGGTGCACGCAGTATAGCCATGAGCCCAAGGAGCATTTGGCAGCGGAGAAGCAAACCGCGGCCGCACGCGTGGATGAGGTCGCGATGGCTGCCATGTGTGCCGACCCCCAGATCTTGGAGGAGCACCTCGCTGTCGAGGCCACCGTCGATGCCTCGCGCGCGGACGGCGCCACGTGGTTGGCTGCTTTAAACGACAGTCCGTGGTGTTTTCTCGAGGCCAGCGCCGGTGCCTTCGACGAAGGCTACGAGGTGTTTTCTCAGCGTGCCCATGCTTACCTCAACTCCAGAGCTAGCAGGTTGGTGCCCGGAGCAGCTCAGGCGACTCACCACTAAGAGGAGGGCACCCACGATGTGGAGGCCTTGCCCTCTTCCAAGTTTAAGGAGCCCATCGTCATCGATATCTCCAACGACGAGGAGTAGCTTGTTTTTTAGCTTACTATAAGGACCTATGTTTAGCTACCTACGCCGGTTAAACATGTTCGGTTTACCTGTTGCATGTGCTGCTCCTGCCTTTCCTTTAGAAATTCTAGTGAATTGTCCTATGTAATGTTACTATGCAATCTGATCTTCTAGTATATATGTTCTATATATTGTGCAATGTGGTGCTCAGTTAACTGTTTGGTTCATTTGTTGTGATGTTTAGTTAACGGTTTGGTTCAATTCTGCAATGTGATGTTCAATTCTTGTGGGTACTATTTTGTATTTTTATGCATGTGAGAAATAAATCGAATTTGGCTATACTAAATACATGAGAAACATATACAATTGCTATATTTTCAAGTTGTTAAGCATGCTTGGTTTGGTTAACTGTCTGATCTTCTAGAATGTTCTATTGTGCAATGTGGTGCTCAGTTAACTGTTTGGGTAACCGTACCCATCAGGCACAAATCCTTGCTTGTGCCCATGCCCAATGGGTAACCGTTCGGTATATCAACACATCATTGAAGGGTGGTTGTGTAGTTGCTAGGTCCATTGACGCCACTGACATGATTATAGGGATGGGAAAATGGTGATTGTGGGGAGGATGGGCGCGAGGTATTCCTGGGCAGGTGTGAGTAGAGGATGGAGGTGGACTATGGTATGGATGTCTAGTGCTTCACAACTTATATACATAGACTAGGTAGCTTAAGGTTATGATGCATGTGACCCACCTATAAGATCATCGGGACTGGTTTGGGCATACCCATGGGCACATAATTGTACCAATGCCCTACCCATGACTAGTCGGATAGGGTTCGGGCACTACCCATGGGCACAAACACATGCCCATACCCTACCCATGTGGGCCGGATACCCATGGGTACCCAAGCCCATGGGTAAAATCGCCATCTTATTTATCAGGTAGGAACTATAGGAGGAAATGGCAAGATATATGAGTGGAAAACCGTTCACACCAAAATGAGAGGCTCTCCTGCCACCGCTAATGGTGAAAAGCTCACTGATCCCGCGTGTCCGACATAACACATGCCCTTCCATCACCTTAACAGAAGAGACAAAATCCCTTCCACCATTATCAATGGCAGAATCTAAGCGTGATCCAGCAAGCCCAACAAAGTTTGTCCCGACGTGCCGTCGCGTAACCGTTTCCCACCTTCCACCATCCTGCATGGTGGAACGCACCTCCGCCACTAGACCGACGTGGCCTTCATCCATCTGCGTTGGCTGCTTCCGCCATCTATGTTGGTGGGGGACCCTACTCCGCTATCTCGTGTGGCGGAATGTGACATCTAGCCAACCTTCCACCAGTACATTTGTAGCAACCGGTTACAAAGGGGGTCGTTTCGTCATTTTGGTTGGGCAGAGGGTCATATGTGTAAAAATTCCAAAGCTGAAACACTCGAGTCCAAGGTTTTATTTTGCAAAACTCTAAATCTGAAGGTGCTTTTGCATCACAATACTCGTAACCTCTCACCCGCCGGTGCGGGGCTAGGTGGGCCCACACGGCAGCGGCTCCAAAGATCTTTTGTATGAAAAACAAAAATATGGGCGCAAGTAAATTAAAATCATATCTAATCTATAGACTACTTCACCTTGTAACGCCAACACCGGCACCAACAGGCAACATGAAGAACATCGGAACACGCTGTATATGTATAAGAGGGATGGAGAGAGAGAGAGAGAGAGAGAGGGAGAGGGAGGGAGGATTGCTTAGATGAATATTGAAGGAGGGTGAGTGTGATTTTATCGGGTAGGAACTGTAGGAGGAAATGGTGAGATATATGAGTGGAAAACCGTTCACACCAAAACGAGAGGCCCTCCTGCCACTGCCAATGGTGGAAAGCTCACTGCTCCCGCGTGTCCGACATAACACGTGCCCTTCAATCACCGTAACAGAAGAGACAAAACCCCTTCCACCATTATCAATGGTAGAATCTACACGTGATCTAGTAAGCCCGACAAAGTCAGTCCCGACGTGCCGTCGCGTAACCGTTCCCACCTTCCACCATCTTGCATGGTGGACTGCACCTCCGCCACTAGACCGTTGTGGCCTTCATCCATTTGCGTCGGCTATATGCTGCTTCGGCCATCTATGTTGGTGGGGGACCTGCTGCGCCATTTGGTGTGGCGGAATTTGACGTCTAGCCAACTTTTCACCATAACATTTGTAGCAACCGGTTACAGAGGGGGTGGTTTCATTATTTTGGTTTGGCACAGGGTTATATCTGTAAAAATTCCAAAGCTGAAATACTCGAGTCTAAGGTTTAATTTTGCAAAACTCTAAATCTGAGGGTGCTTTTTTTGCATCACAAAACTCGTAATGTCTCACCCGCCGGTGCCGGACTAGGTGGGCCCACACGGCAGCAGCTCGCAAATCTTTTGGCGGTATGATGAAAAATGAAAATATGGGCGCAATTAAAATCGCACCTGTAATCCAGCTGTTCCTGGAGCCATTGACAGGATATGCACGAATGCTCTGTTTGGCAAGATTAAAAAGCCAAAAAGGAAACCGGCTTTTGGCGCGCATCGAAAATCCTGACATAAAAAAAATTGGCGCGGGAATTCTCTGCCGCGTGTATAAATAACGGAATTCTAGGGTTCCCTCCCCAGTCCCCCACACCGCTCCTCTCCATCTTCTCTGCCTTCCTCGATCCGCGCCGCAGCTGCCCCCACTGCCCTCCGGCTCCACCGAAGCAGCGCCGCCAGCTGACGCCCTCCCTCTCTTCTCCGTCCGTCCATCCCTCGTCGAGCCAAGCTGGGAGTGCTGGGGATCTCGGGGATGTTTATCGGCGACCAATCTTCGGCTGAATCAAGATAGAAACAGGTATCGTTCCTTCCCCTTCGCAGATCCGGTTCCGCTGTTCCTCATTTTGCCTGTTCCGCGGTCCAATCTATCGTGTATGCAATTGTTCCCTCCAATTGATAAGTTGCTAGGCGTCCGCGAGGTAATTGCTAGGCGTTGATTTGTCGTAGCATCTGCACGACCGTGCAATTCTCCATGTATTGCGAAATTAGTGATGCGTGTTTCTGAAATATTTTTGTTTTGCCGAGTAAACTAATCTGGGGTACCGTGGTTACAAGGATGTCGCCAATTGCTGTGCGACTCCCGTCTACGTAGATGTTGTACATATATCATCAGTCTCGATTCCGTAATGTATATGAAGCATAGTTGCAGATCAGCTTAATTTTATCTTAGATGATTTTTTTTTGCAGGATGATGTAATTTTGTCTTAGATGATGTAATGTTTTTTTATCTCAAGCACACATGGAAGCGCGTCTTTGCATTAATAGGATGACGTAATGTTGTGATCTGAATACTGAAAGCGCTCTGTTCCAAATGTATGTTCTGCTGCTGCTGCTGTCAGTTCTTTTGTGACTGTGCATCGTGTTTATTCTGAAATTGTCCAACCTTTAAATATTTTTCCGAGTGGCAGGTTCCTTTTGCACTCCTTTTTGTTGTGTAGTTCTGTAAAATGTCTTTTGTTATTTATTGAGTAGTTTATGGTAGTATCTACCGTTGTACTGACCTTTTCTTTGTTGCAGGTTTTGATACTGGGGCCTGGGAGAGTGGTATACTCTGTTTGAGTATAACATTTGTTTTCAGAAGAAACCACTTTTCCACATGGCGGGGGCTGAATCCGCATTACCTGCAGTAGGTCATGCGGTGTTGGATAACAGCGATACTGAAGTCTCAGAGGTCGTGGAATGTGGTTCCACAGTTGTAGAAGTGCTGGACAAGAGTGCCAGTGAAGAAGTTCGTCTGCAATTTCCCTTGGGAAATAAGGAAGATGCAGAATCCCTTGGCACAGTTTGTGATCTCGAGAATAACGAGAGTAATGCTGCTGAGGCAATCACTCTGAATGTGGTTGCACTAGAAATGTCCATCTCTTGCAAGGCTCCAGATGAAAGTATTTCACTGGGTTGCAAAACACCACGGGGAAACATCTTTGACCCCTTTACTCCAGGACCAGAGGAGGCGCTCTGCGGTGCGCCGAAGAAGAACGTGGTTAGGGGTGTAGAGACCCTCTCCCGCAGAAAGCTCATCTTTGAATCTGATGACTTCCCAGTGAAGAGGTTAAGTTTTGAGTTTGATGATTCGGAGGAGGAAGATCTGTATCTCCAGGGGATCTGCAAGATGTTTCTTGATCTGATCATCTCAAACCAAGCGCTGGAGGCAACCGGAGATGGCGAGGCTGTTCTGATAGACGCCATCCCACCTGAAAGCTACAAGACCCCTGATTCCAAGCCTCTGCTTACCGGCATCGCGGACACCTGCCCAGATGCTCCTCTGCGGCCATCTCTGAAGATGATCAAGCTCAGCCCAGGCATCTGCCGGAAGCTTGACTTCGGTTCAGTCAGCCCCAAGACTCTTTTCGCTGAAGATAATAAGAGCTGAGCCTGTTCCTTGGGGAACATCGTCTTGGTATCCTACAGAGGCGTGTCTGTCGTGGTAACTTTGCTAACTCTGAAGCTGTACAGAGCTAGCAGTGATGCTTGAGTAGGAAGCAGCGTTAAGTTATACATGTAAAATCTATGTTAGTTTTCCTTTAATTTTAGCTAAGCCCAGTGTTACTGCCCTGATTGATCATTGATGTAGTAGTACCAGCACATGTGCCTTGTGGGCTTTCGGCCTAGCTTTTTGTAAATCTTGAAAAATAGTTTGTTGGCTCTCTGTGCTTGAACTGAAGGAACTGTTGCAGATTCATCCGTGCTTAGCTTTCACTTGCACTTTGGATGTAAGACTCTCTTGTGACACCGAAATGATGCTGTGGCGAATTCGAACATGGCTTGGTTTGATGCGACTGGAGTAGGGTGAGTTGCTGGCGTGTTAATTGTGCTGAGCTGTAATTCATCTGCCTTATTAATTGTGCTGGTCTGTCACGATGATTGATGGCTGCTCTTCCTGTCAATTTAGCCGTCAGATAGAGCTTCTGATGGACTGTCTGACGGCCTCGATCTGTCCTTGGCTTTGATATCCTTTTTCGTCCTCTTTGCGAGGAAAAGGGGAGCTTTCATTGATCAGAGGAAACAGGACTACAAACAGGGTTTATTTTTCACTGCTTGTGTATGTTTGACTATTTGCCGACATATTTGGTGGCATCACGAATCCACGATATTGTAACCTAAAAATTACTTTCAGCACAGGTGGCTTGGCTTGGCTTTAAAGGATTATGTAGAGTAATCAGAACATCAAGTACTCGAGGAAGGCCTCGAAGCGACCCCGTAACAGCAAGCTATATATAAGCATAATATAAGATGAGGTCGTGCTTAGGATTCGTGCGCACTAAGCAAGAATCTAAACACATGATGATGATGTGATGTACAATAAGAGCAAGCCATATATGTGCGTATGGAGTACTAACTAGTCCACCCTGTCTCTGTACAAGAAAATTCCATCAAAATCGTAAGACCAAACCCAGCAATGGAAACAACTAAAACGACAAATTAATTCTACCCAAGGCCGAGACTAACTACAGCAGTACTATACTGATGATGAAGCGTCGTCGGAAATTCCAGAACTCTTTTCTCTTCTCTCCGTGATGACAACGACGTCGCCGGCCCCACCCACACGTGCCGTGCGTATCAAACGAACACGGCACAAAAAGGTGTCCTCCTCGCTTCCATCTCCGGCGACGCGCGCGGCGGAGACAGCTACCGTCGGGCGGACGAACGAACAAAACGAAGGGACGATCAGAGCTTGGTGTGGTCGCGGCACTCCTGGCTGCGGACGCCCAGCTCCGCGACGCCGAAAACGAAGCTGCAGTCGGAGTAGGCGACGGCGTGGCGCTTGAACAAGCCGAACACCGCCACCCGGCCGGGGATCCTGGTGCTAGCCTCCAGCGGCAGCGACCCGGCCTCCACGTCGGCGATCAGCTGCGGCAGGTCCCCGGCGAACCGCTCCGCCTGCAGCGTCAGCGCCAGCCGCACGTCCGCGTCCCCCTTGCTGGGGACGCGGCCGGGGTCGATCTCGGCGTCGCCGACGTGGGCGCCGCGGTAGGTGAGGTCGGTGTGGCCGCCCGAGGGGAAGGAGAAGGAGGCCGGGTTGGGGTTGTGCACGGACACCGTGAGGAGGAGGGTGACGTTGAGCTGGATGCTCAGCGCCGGGAAGGTGAGGCGCGGGGCCACGCCGATGAGGCGCGTGGAGACGAGCCGCGTGGTCGGGTCCCGGACGCGGAGCACGGTGAGGAAGAGGATCAGGAGGACGACGGCGACGAGGACGAGGGTGACGGCCAGGCACGCGCAGCAGAGGCAGCCGCGGCGGCGGCGCAGGCGCTGCTTCTGGTGGCGCGGGTCGTCGACGGGCGGCTTGGAGGTGGCGGTGTGCGTGGGGAGGCCGCCGCCGGTGAGGTTGCCGTAGCCGTTGGTGGACGCCATTGGTTGGGGCAGGCTCGGGATGTTGAGAGAGATCGAGGGGGTTGCAAACTTGCAGTGGCGGCGAGCGTGCGTGCGTGCGTGGAGGTGGAGGGGTGGGTTGATTCGATTTTTCGGTGGGGATGGAAGGATATCAATGCCTGGATGACGAGTTTTATACTGCTTCGAAACACGGCTGCTGCAAATGCAATCCATACTGATATACAGTGAATCGATTTTTCTAAGTTTTTTTTTTGAGGGAAATATTTTTCTAAGTTGTTTCCACGTATGAAAACATCTTCTTCTGTGTGAAACTGCAAATTTTTGGTTTTTAATAATGAAAACGATTCTACAAGATTGAAGATGTAATCATTTTCCTTTACAGTACCCATGCAACGGGAGGCGGATCGAGCACACCGATATAGTGCAGAGCCTAGAAATTCTATGTTGGGAACATGTACACGATCCCCGCAAAAGAAAAGAAAACATGTACTACGTGAAATGAGGCTGTATGCAGTGTAAGTTTGAATTTCAAACACACCAGTACTAGTATACTTCGAATTTGAACAAATAATGCACGGCGTAGCGAACACATAATCGACGGGGGTACAGTAGTACTTTGGTTGTTGATGGTCTTCACAGGAGTCTCACATAGTGTACTCCAACGGTTGGGTGTATGGCTGTTGGCCGTTGGGAATTGAATACTGACCGGAACAGCACAAGGTTGGCTCGCCATGGGCGGCGCCGCACCAACCAACCAGACCGGCGACGAGGAGCGCGAAACGAACTGACACGACGCCCACTACGCAGGGCGGGGACGAATTGAATGGCCGCGCTTTGGGCGGGCAACGCGTCGTGGTCGCCGTCGTCGCCCGACGGGGCGCGCCAATTAGTCCCCCAGTTCCGTTGGACGTCCACGTCCAGCACTTACTCAGTCGATGATCGCTCCCGTGTTTCCACGCTCCAGCCGGTACCAGCAATCCTCCCCCTCCGTTGGTATCGTGTCATCATGTTTCCACGCCCAACCGTACCGGGATGGAGACAAGACATCACGGCTTTGCTCCAAGTCCACCGTTGACGTCCAGAGACGATCTCCTCTTGCTGGCATCTCAGGATCCCCGTCTTTTGGAACATGCACTAGTTATTAGAGCATCTACAAAAGGATTTGACAAATTCCACCTCCTAAACGTCTATGGACGTGCCCGCCCGCACACAACTCTGGGCGGCCCCTTAAATGTCCTGCTGTACAGCCACTCTTCTCATATCACGTTAATAGCTTTAAAACGAGCTTGGTGATTGACGTAGACGATGACGATGTAGTGGTACTTGTTGTTGTCGCAGACGTGCGAATTCCGAATACAACAAAGATGCTCAACTTCCAAGTGTTGTAGATGATGGCCTAGGAGGTGCTTAAGTGCCGGGAACTGGTCTAAGACAAATGATGTAGGAACCAACATGATGATCAAGACCACGTTAATAGCTTCAAAACGAGCTTGGTGATTGACGTAGACAATGACGTTGTAGTGGTACTTGTTGTTGTGGCAGACGTCCGAATTCCAAATCCAGCAAAGATGCTCAACTTCCAAGTGCTGTAGACGATGGCCTAGGAGGTGCGAAAGTGCCGGGAATTGGTCTGAGACAAATGATGTAGGAATCAACATGATGATCAAGACCACGTTAATAGCTTCAAAACGAGCTCAAGAACAACAAAATCGGAGTCCAAAATCCAAAGTTACGGACAAATAGGTGAAGGAGTCGAGTGCTAAATTTCGGCTAGCGCCTGTCAGGGTAGGAAGTTTCGGGGGTTGGCCGGAAGTTCCAGGGTTCGCAGAGAGTGGTTGGGATGAACCCGAAATTCCAGATCTGAGATGGGAAACATGAACATCGTTTGAAGCTCGAAATTGAAGGAGAAAAAGAAAAAGAAACCGGGGCAAAGGAATGCAATAGAGGCTAGCACGCCTTGCAAAACACGGGATCCGTGGATCTAATCCAACCAATACTCACTCAAAACGGAAAATCGCTTGAAACCGGGTGTCGGTGTCAAAACCGGCAGATCTCGGGTAGGGGGGCCCGAGCTGTGAGATCAGATCGATGGATAACAAGAGACAAGGGACACGATGTTTTTATCCAGGTTCGGGCCCTCTTTGAGGAGGTAAAACCCTACGTCCTGCTCTTGCTTATATTATGGGTGTATCAAAGTACAGAGTTGATCTACCTCGAGATCGTAAGTTGTGGACTAAACCCTAGGGGTAATAGTGATGATGGTGAATGATTGTGTGTCTACGGACTAAACCCTCCGGCTTATATAGGCACCAGGGGTATCTAGGGTTACACATGGTCGGTTGCCATCTAGGGGTTACATGCCGAACCTAATAGATATACTTGGAGTGCATGCCAAGTCCTCGGTGAGGCCCGATATGCTTGTGCTTCAGGTTAGAGGCTTCCTGAGTCCTTCCTCATCAACGGACCGTCAGTCCGGCCCATGGACTAGACCGGCTAGGCCGGGACCCCCTAGTCCAGGACACCGTTAGTAGCCCCCGAACTGGTCTTCAATGCCGAGGACGACAATCTTCTTCGGGCGTATGACTTCGGCTTAGGAGTCTTCGGTTTGGCAGGCGAGTTCCCATTCGTGACTTGAATTCAACTATATGAGCTCTCCCCAGCCTCGGCCCCACCACGCGCCATCTCGAGCACCGTGTTGCCAAGGGAATCGAGCCGCTTTACGGCCAGACGCTTGTCTTGCCTTTATTAACGGGTACCTGGCCCAAAGTCACGCCAAAGCGCATCTTGGCCTTCCCCTTTCACCTCTCAACACAAATCTCCCCTCCCAAAGTCTAGCTTTGAGAGCTCCGGTAATGGCGAGCGGCGCGGGCTCTTCCAAGCGCCCCCATGGTCCCCTCAAGGGCGACTGGGGAAGCTGTTCCGTCACGCGTCTCCAACTAAATCGGCTTTCCGCCCAAGGCTATCTGCCGGACTCCGACTTAGCCTCCACCCGCCCGGGCTTAGTATCCGCGGATGGGCAGACGCACGCCGACAGCCATCTCACCCCTCACGGGGATGAACGGGTATGTTTTGTTCCTTTTCTCCTGCGCGGCCTGGAATTTCCCATCCATCCTTTTCTCTGGGGTTTTCTTGAGTTCTATGGGATCCAACTCCACCACCTGACTCCCAACTCGATCTTACACATCGCTGGGTTCGTCGCCCTCTGCGAAATGTACCTCGGATGCGTGGCCCATTTCGGACCGTGGAGGAAGTATTTTTGCGTCATGCCCTGTTCCCGGGACGAGAAATTACACGAAGTAGGGGCGGCTGAGGTTTGCCGAATAGCCAGGACTGGCTACCCCGCTGGCACCCCTCGAGAAGATGCCGACACGTGGGCGTCCGAATGATTTTATATGGCCGACGTTCCGCTGCATGAACCAATTCGGCCCGGGCTCCCGTCCTTTACCTCGGATCCTCTGAAGAAGCGGTTTAGCTGGAGACCGCGGAGCACCTCTCAAAAGGACGACGCTGATGTGGCGTCTCTAGCTGCTAAGGTGAGATGTCTAACAAACACCGGCCTTACCATCATAGATGTGATGGCAACAACCATCAGCCGAAAAGTCCAACCTCTTCGCCAACGTCAGCATCTGTTGTGTATGTATAATGGTGCCAATGACGCCACTCGATCAATCCGGGAATACTTCCGAAACGACGCGGCCTTCGGCGCAGCCCTGGCCGGCATATACAAGGGAGAAGCCGCGGATTTCACCAAACGAAAATTCATAGACGGCTTGTCTTACTACAATCCAACCGAAATGGTAAGTCTCCCCAAACTTCCTCGTCTATCCGAGCAGTTTGCTTTTAGTCTTTTCGTAATGTTTGTTCGATGTATCCGAACAGAAGTGGAGGCGCTGGGTCGAGACCCTGGACTGCCCTGCGCCCGAACCGGAGAAGTATCGTCGAGATGACGATCGCGCCTCTCATGAAGATGAAGAAATATCCACCATATATGAGGAGGGTACATTTTATCAAGAGAGCCTTGATGGCTCAAGAGTGGCCATCATCCCTGACCTGCCGGGGACACAGCCATCCTCATCGATAAAACCTCCTCCTACTTCTTCTCGAAAGAGAGCTTCAACTTGCGAAACCCCAAGCACCCTGACTCCTCTTCCTAAGGGTCAACGCTCAAAGCACTCGCGCAGCAGTACGCCCCCCTAGGGGGCCCTTCAATTGCCACACAAGGTGCCCCTCAGCCAGAAGTGGTTATGGAGGCGGAGCGCAATGCTCCTCCCCCGAACATGTAATTTTACCCGCATCACTCTCTTTTTCGGAGATCGAGGATCACGGGCCTGATAAAGTACTTTCCTGCGTAGGCAGTCCGCCAAAGCGCCATTAGCTGATGGGGTGAACACTTCGGCCCCGAGGACCAACGAAGAGCCGATCTCTACCACAAGGGGTATTCCCGAAGTACCTCAACCGGCCACTTCAGGGACCTGCTCGGCTAACACCTCCGAGGTTGAAAGCGCAATGAACCATCGGTGCCGGAGAGCTTCTCTAAGGGATCCTTTCTTCTCCAGCCAAGAGTTCAACGCCCTCAGTTCGGTGGATGCCTACCTCGGCGCAACTCGCACCGTATTTGAGAAGGCGGTGGATGTCTTGTCCAAAGGCTTGCAGGTAATTTGATTTTTTGAGTTCACTTCCCCTGGGAGCGAATCATGTTTAGCGGCAATAATCCGACCGTCATACTAGGCAGTAGCCCCCAAGACACTTGTCGAGTGATACATCCAACTGGTGGATTCAGTAAGCCAGGGAATATGGCGTGAGCGCAAAAGCGCGTAGCCCCCAAGCCGTGATGTGGACACGGGTTACCATATAGAGGCTTGATAAACCGTGCTTTCAATTCACAATCATCTCGGGAGAAGAATGAGCATCTCTCTGAGGAGGTGACACAGGTCAAAACACAGCTGGGCGTCGCGGAAGCTGAAGTGGCGCATATCAAAACCTTTACCAGAGAAGCGCACGGTAAGTGCATCTAGTGTATGGTGTTTTGTTGTAAAGGACTCTAGGCCTATGCCTAACGTGTTATAATTCATAGCAGTGGAAGTCATTGGTTAACTGGAAAAGGACCTGAAGCAGGCCCGTGAGGACCTGATATATGCCGAGTCACAACGGCAGGCCGAGCACCTTGTTTTGTCCCGGAACAAGGAGGAGACAAATGAGCTGAAAGCAAAGAATGCTCAGCAAGCCGAGGAGTTTAACCGGCTAAAGACTCAACTAGCTGCTGCCGAGGCAAAGAATCAGAAAGCGGATGAAGCTATATCCGGTGAGTACTTCCTGCCTTGAAAAAAGAGCTTACTCCTGTCATGGGCTAATTTGTGATTCATGCAGTTTTGCTGACAGGTCGGCTTAAAGAAGCGGTAGCCCCCCGTCCGAGGATGCCTTGACGGAGCTGACCGAGGTGCATGAGCGAGCTTGGAAGGCTATGAAAGTTGTTTTTAAGGCTCTATGGCCCGAAGAATAAAATGTGCCCGAGGGTATGTCCGAGCTCGCCTATCGTCTTAAAGGAGCTCGACGACGAATACAGGCCTGGAAAATATCGGCCTGTCGGGAGGGCGCGAGGGAGGCGTGGGCGATGGTCAAGACCCGCTACACTGGCGTAGAGATGGAGCGGCTTGCCGAGGTTGGCCCAGTCGGTGCTGACGGGAAGGAGGTGCCGACTTCTTTGGTCTATGACGATGTTATGCCCGCCGCACGTTTCTCTCAGCGGGACTGTACCCTTAAGTCTTTGATAGACGGGCTTGATAAAGTATAAGATATTTGTAATGACTCTATGTATCCATGTACTTTACGTTATTACAATCGCATCTGTTATACAAACTTTGTTAGCCAGCCTTCGACTTCTCCCTCCTTGACCATTGGCCGAGGAGTGCTTCCTACTTCTGATCAGACAAAGCGGACCAGATACTTTGGATAACAAGGCAATCCAGCTATGGGCTCGAAAAATAAAGTGAACCAGAGCTTATGTTATATTGCGTGTAGGCGTAAGAAACATCTTCCAAGAAAAATAGTCCCACTATCGATTCCTTTTCTCGGGTGGTCATGTTTGCGTGCTTTAAACAGGTCGGGACATATCTCCGAGGTGAGCGTGAAGCCCCTAGTGATTTTTGATAGGTGTTCCCTATTAATTTTACTTCCATTGGAGCCAACCGACTGTATTCTTAAGAATGCTAGCTTTCGGCTTCACCCGTCTGAGGTGCGTATCCGGTTGACCCGGTAGCAACAATCGCAGAGGTGCTTCCTTTACCGCCTAGCCGAACAATCGGAAACGTAGGGGGTAAGCACAGGAGCTAGGCAACCCAGCTTGTCCAAAACTTAAGTCAAGTCGATGCATATGAAGGCGTAAAACGATTTTATTGGAAGGAGGAACCAAGAGTGCTTTGAAATTTATGCAGCTTCGAAAATCCCACAGCATAGTGTATGTCGTACATATAATATGCGTCCGAAGGAATCAGATCACTTTGGCTTTACCCATCACAACTAGCAAAATGTTTTAACAACTTAAAGAAAAAGGAAAATTTATAGCTATTGAATGCTAACGGAAGATGACCGGAAAGGTAAAGTAGGGATGGCTGCGGTTAACCGTAAAAACGTCGCAGCAGGGCAGCATTCCAAGGGTTTGGCTGTAGCCTGTTATCCGCAGGATCTCGGATACGATATGCACCCCTGGTGAGAACTTGGTCGATAATGAACGGTCCGCCCCATTTTGGGGACAGCTTATGCTTCTACTTTTCCGGATGAAATCTCATGACCAAGTCACCTTTGTTGAATGCCTTCATCCGGACTTCCCTGCTCTGGTAGCACCGTGCCTATTGTTGGTAAAAGGTGGAACATGCCCGAGCCACATCCCTTTCCTCTTCGAGGGCATCAAGGTCGTCCTGCCGATCTAGCTCGGCTTCCCTCTCTTCATACATGCGCACTCTAGGTGCATCGTGAATGAGGTCACATGGTAAGACGGCCTTGACTCCGTACACCATGAAGAAGGGTGTGTAACCTGTGGACCGGTTGGGCGTGGTGCGTAAGCCCCACAATACGGAGTCGAGCTCCTCTACCTAATGAAAGTGGGCCTCCTGTAAGGAGCAGACTAATCGTGGCTTAATACCACTTAAAACAAGTCCGTTGGCACGTTCGACCTGTCCATTGGTCTGGGGATGGTAAACGGAGGCATAGTCGAGCTGAATGCCCATTTTTGCGCACCATGCCTTGACCTCTTTGGCGGTAAAATTAGTGCCATTGTCCGTGATTATGCTATGGGGAACACCGTAATGGTGTACTACGCCGGAGACGAATTCCAGGACCTGTGTTGCCTCGGCTATTGTCACCGGCTTTGCTTCGATCCATTTTGTGAATTTATCTACCATGACGAGTAAGTATTTCTTTTTGTGCGAGCCCCCTTTAAGAGGGCCGACCATGTCAAGCCCCCAGACCGCAAAAGTCCAAGTAATCGGGATAGTCCGAAGAGCCGTGGGGGGCATGTGACTTTGGTTGGCAAAAACCTGGCAGCCGGGGCACCGCTGAACCAAAGTTTTCGTATCCTCTTTGGCGGTAGGCCAATAAAATCTAGCTCGGAAGGATTTACTAATCAAGGCTCGAGCCGCGGCATGATGGCCGCTCATGCCGGAGTGAATTTCCTCAAGGAGCTCGCGCCCTTCCTCCTCGGCTATGCACCTCTGGAGGACACCTGTGACGCTTCTTTTATACAACTGACCTTCATGGACCCGATAGGCCTTCGATCGGTGAATTATTCTCTGTGCTTCGGTTTGGTCGTCGGGCAACTCATTACGGAGTAGGTTGATAATCCCCAAGTGCAAGGAATCATCATAGCAATTTCCAAAGATGGAAGTGGTATGTATGGAATGTCGAACCCAAAAGGAGCTAAAGGTAAGATCAATATTCTCTCAAGTCCTATCTGCCACTAATACGACTCTACGTACACCGAGCGTTTGCTTTTATCTAGAAACGAGAAATAAAACTACGTTGTGGGTATAAAGAGGATAGCTTTGCATGATATCGGAGAACTAAAACATAAAAATAGGTGCTTCCTAAATAAAGTTAGAATATATTACAATATATTACAAATAGCGAGTGTGGAATAATGATGGATTGGTGTGCGGAATTGTTCTAGGCAATTGATAACAAGATTGGTAATCATTATTGCAATTTTATATGAGGGAGAGGCATGAGCTAACATACTTTCCGTACTTGGATCATATGAAATTATGATTAGACCTCTAGCAAGCATCCGCAACTACTAGAAATCATTAAGGTAAACCCAACCATAGCATTAAGTATCAAGTCCCCTTTACTCCCATACGCAACAACCCCCTTACTCGGGTGTAAGCTTCTGTCACTCTAGCCACCCACTATAAGCGAATCATGAACGTATTGCAACACCCTACAGCGGGAATCCCCCACGTGTGCGCGGCACGGAGGGCACCATAGGACAGCACCAAAATAAAACATACAACTCAAACCAATCAAGATCATCAATCAACCCAAAGGACAAAAGAAATCTACTCAAACATCATAGGATGGCAACACATCATTGGATAATAATATGTGGCATAAAGCACCATGTTCAAGTAGGGGATTACAGCGGGGTGCGGGAGAGTGGACCGCTGAAAAGAGATGAGGGAGGTGATGAAGACGGTGATTGATGACCCACAAGTATAGGGGATCAATCGTAGTCCTTTCGATAAGTAAGAGTGTCGAACCCAATGAGGAGCAGAAGGAAATGACAAGCGGTTTTCAGCAAGGTATTTTCTGCAAGCACTGAAATTATCGGTAACGAGTAGTTTGATAGCAAGATAATTTGTAACAAGTGACAAGTAGCAATAGTAACAAAGAGTGCAGCAAGGTGGACCAATCCTTTTTGTAGCAAAGGACAAGCCGGAACGATCTCTTATAATAAGTAAAACGTTCTCGAGGACACATGGGAATTTCATCTAGTCACTTTCATCATGTTTGTTTGATTCGCGTTTGCTACTTTGATAATTTGATATGTGGGTGGACCGGTGCTTGGGTGTTGTTCTTACTTGAACAAGCCTCCCACTTATGATTACCCCCTCTCGCAAGCATCCGCAACTACGAAAGAAGAATTAAGATAACTCTAACCATAGCATTAAACATATGGATCCAAATCAGCCCCTTACGGAATAGCAAATAAACTAGGGTTTAAGCTTCTGTCACTCTAGCAACCCATCATCTAATTACTACTCCACAATGCATTCCCTTAGGCCCAAAGATGGTGAAGTGTCATGTAGTCGACGTTCACATGACAGCACTAAGAGAATCAACAATATACATATCATCAAAATATCGAACGAATACCAAATTCACATGATTACTTATGACAAGACTTCTCCCAGGTCCTCAAGAACAAAAGTAACTACTCACAAACCATATTCATGTTCAAGATCAGAGGGGTATTGAATAGCATATTGGACCTGAACATATAATCTTCCACCAAATAAACCAACTAGCATCAACTACAAGATGTAATCAACACTACTAGCAACCCACAGGTACCAATCTGAGGTTTTGAGACAAAGATTGAATACAAGAGATGAACTAGGGTTTGAGATGAGATGGTGCTGTTGAAGATGTTGATGAAGATTGGTCCTCCCACGATGAGAGGATCGTTGGTGATGTCGATGGCTCCGATTTCCCCCTCCCGAAGGGAAGTATCCCCAGCGGAATCGCTCCGCCGGAGAGCAAAAGTGCTCCTGCCCAAGTTCCGCCTCGAGACGGCGGCGCACCGTCCCAAAAGTCTTCTCCTTATTTTTTCTAGGGCAAATGGACTTATATACCAGAAAATGGGCACCGGAGGCTGGCCAGGGGCCCCACAAGCCACCAGGGCGCGCCTGGGGGGGGGGGGGGGGTGGCGCGCCCTGGTGCCTCGTGGGCGCCTGGGTGGCCCCCTCTGGTACTTCTTTCTCCCAGTATTTTTCATTTATTCCAAAATAAATCTCCGTGAAATTTCAGCTCATTTGGAGATGTGCAGAATAGGTATATCTGACGTAGCTTTTTCAGGTCCAGAATTCCAGCTGCCGGCAATCTCCCTCCTTGTGTAAATCTTGCATATTAAGAGAGAAAAGGCATTAGAATTGATCCACAAAGTGTTATATTGATTAAAAACACTATAAATAACAGTAGTAAAACATGATGCAAAATGGACGTATCAACTCCCCCAAGCTTAGACCTCGCTTGTCCTCAAGCGAAAGCCGATATCGATAATCATGTCTGTTGGTGCAATTCCTTGCCCCTTGTGTTTTGGAGATTGTTGTCAGAAACAGTTTGGGACTGATTTGTTTGCTAGTGCACACAGAGAGAAATAGTCCTTGGAGTATCGAGAAGAATGCTATATTCTGTCGAGAAGATTGCTATAATCTCCCGAAAGATTTGCTACCGAGAAGATTGCTATAATCTCCCGAAAGATTTGCTACCGAGAAGATTGCTATAATCTCTCGAAAGATTTGCTACCGAGAAGATTGCTATAATCTCCTGAAAGATTTGCTACCGAGAGGATTGCTATAATCTCCCAAAAGATTTGCTACCGAGAAGATTGCTATAATTTTCCGAAAGATTTGCTACTGAAAAGATTGCTATAATCTCCCGAGAAGTTTGCTACCGAAAAGTTTGCTGCCGAGAAGTTTGCTACCGAAAGGTTTGCTACCGAAAAGTTTGTTGCTGAGAAGATTGCTATAAACTTCTGCGAAAGTTATCTGCGCAACAGAGAAGATTGATATGTTTCAAGAAGCTTATTATCGAGAAGATTGCCACTTCCGAGAAGTTTGCTATAAACTTCCTCGAAAGTTATCTGCGCTGCAGAAAAGATTGACATGTCTCGAAGAGTTTGTTATCAAGAAGAATGCTATATTCTTTCAGGAAGTTCGAAGAACTTCACCGAGAAACATCTACGTTGCAGAGAAGAGAAGGATATGTTTCGAGAAGAAAGCATACCGAAAAGATTGCGTGCCAGAGATGGTCCTGAAAGAATTGCTGACGCAAAGCAATTTTCATTCGGTGTGTCCGAAGAAGAATGATTGCAGTCGAGAAGATTGAAGACGAAGCGAAGACGTAGCATTTGTTTCGTTGTTCTTCTTTCTTTTATTTGAGTCATAAGACCACCGTACTATTAAGAGGGGTATAAGTATTCGAGACTTTTGTCTGTTGTGATGCTTAGCCTAAACCTATTAAAGATTGAGAGAAATCTCTTTGTGTTCCGAATGATTACCTGTCAGCAGAAGACGTTGTTCTTCGGTGCTGCAGGAGATATCTTTCGGACCGAGGAGTTAGCATTACTTGTTCCTCAAGTAATGTTACCGTTGTGCTCAAAATCCGACCGTTGGAAACGTGTCGGTTGGCCATTGGCTGGACCGCGTGTCCTAAATGGTCATTTCCCATCCGGGAAGGCTGCGGCTATAAATAGCCACCCCGCACCAACGCTGTCCGTTGGCTGCTCCACTTGAGATTCTGAGAAGATTGATTGAGCACCCCTCTCCGAGAGATTTGAGTTTAAAATCCACTGAGAGAAAATCAAGAGCCAAAACTTAGATAGTGGTTGAGCATCACAGTAGATTTGAGTTGAGAGTTCTTGTACCTATTACTCTTGAGAGCTGCATACTCTCTAGACGGATAGGTGTTGGCTCGAGTGTTGAAGAGTTGTTGTCTTCACCGAGCAAAGTCTTCAGCAACCAAGAGTCATTGTGGTTCGCGAAGAAGTCTGTCGAAGGTTTGGAGATCGCCGACAAGAATCTACCACGAGTGAAATCAACTGAAGTTCGAGGAACTTCACGTTGAGGAGAATAGGATGGAGAGAGTTTATCTCCTGTGTTGAATCACAAGTCCCTCCAACTAGACGTAGCTCTTTTGCAGAAGAGTGAACTGGTCTACCAAATCATCTGTCGTCATTGAGCACCACTGGTCATTTCTATCCTACATCATTTCTTTCAGTAGTTTACTTTCAGTGCTCTTTGATGTCGATAGATATCTATCTGTGTATTGTGATTCTTTATCTTTCAAGCATTCCCTTCAGTACCGTGACTATATTGTGTTGCACACTTGCTTTCACAGTACTTAAGGTTGTTTGTATGTATGTTCATCTGCTCTTCATTTGGTGGTACTTAATCTTTATGCTAAGTCTTGCTCTGATGAATATTTCACAGTAGTGTGCATGTTTTGTATCTGTTATATGTGCAATTGTTTCATGTGTGTAACTCTATCCATGTTGATAGTTTTGTTTCTGTAGTAGTTTTGATTCGTAGAACTAAAACTGCTCAGTTGTGTTTCCGTAGTAGTTTTGTTTCGGGAACAACTTTGTTTCGGAAACAGTTCTGTTTTAGGAACAGTTTTGTTTCGGAAACAGTTTTGTCTCGAAAACAGTTTTGTCTCGAAAACAGTTTTGTTTCGAGAACAGTTTTGTTTCGGAACTACTTTTGCTTCGGAACCAGTTTTCCTTCGTAGAACTGAAACCGCTTAGTTTACTATCCGCTGTGCTGTGTTGAGAGTGTTCAACATTTCGAAAGAAATTTTGAATCTCCCATTCACCCCCCTCTGGTCGATATACTCCGGTCCTTACAATTGGTATCAGAGCAAGGTACTCCTTGTCTCTGCTTATTAAGGTCTAACCGCCTTGGAGTTTTGAGTATGTCGCTTGCAGGACACCATGGGCACTCTGAAAGATTTCCTTTCTCCGATGGAAATGACTATCCATTCTGGAAACAAAAGATGATGATTCGACTGAAGGCTATCAACGAAGAAATGTGGCAGATTGTGGAAAATGGCTACACAATTCAGTTTCCCGAATCTCCCACACCCAATGACGAAAGAAATATTTAGCTGGATGCACAAGCAAAGGATATCATCTGCAATCATCTCTCCAGGACGCAATTCCTTCAGTACAGAAGACTTGAAACAGCGAAAGAAATCTGGGACAGATTAGAGAAGATCAATGATGGTGTTTCAACTCAAAAAGAAACACGAATCGATATTCTTCGGGCCAAGTACAACCGCTTCAAGAGGCTCAAGAATGAAAACTGTCAAGAAACCTTTGATCGTTTGAATGATATCGCAAATGAGTTGCAAGGTCTTGGTGCTGAAGATATTACCGATCATGAGATTGTGAAGAAGTTGCTTTGGTCCCTGGATAGTTCTTTCAATACCCTCGAGCTGATGATCAAGGAAAGTCGTGACTTCAAAAGTCTCGATGATGCTGATGATATGGAGAGGCTGAACACCCATGATGAACAACAAGAGAAAAGAGATCTATATGGCTCTCGCTACCAAAAGAATCATGCTCTCGAAGCTGCTGCCTATTCTTCTTCGGACGTCGAAAATAATGCTGATGAAGATTCTGATGACCCTGATAGCATCAACAAAGATCCCATGCAGATAACTAAGCACTTGCAATGCTGCCCGAAAAAGAATCAGTTTCTGAAAAAGAATCAGTTTCCGAAAAAGGAATCGGGCAGTAACTCAAAGTCTTCGTCAAGGTCAAAATCTTCTGGAGAATATAGATGCTTCAAGTGCAAGAAGCCCGGACATTTCATCTCTGATTGTCCAATGTGGGAAGCTGAAATAAGCGCCAGTGGCAAGTTCAACATGGGCAGTAGCAAGAGTTTCAAGAACAAGAGCTATGATTCTGATGATGAGAAGACAAAGAAGTTCTCAAAGAAGAAAGACAATTTCTACTTGAAGTCTTCATCAAAGTCTTCGTCAAGAACTTCCTCCAAGTCTCATTCCAATCGAAAGAAGAGCTTTCACAAGGCTAAGGCATATATTGGGAAGGAAATGGACTCTGAAGAAGAAGTCTTTGAGTCCGAAGAAGTTGCCGAAGAAGAATCCGACGAGGATTCAGATTCAGGCATAGCCGGCATTGCTTGCGCTTCCACACTAGCGTTGAACTTCTTCGACAACAATTCAAGTGATGTTGAAGCTTCCGCATATTGCTTCATGGCAAAAGCTTTGAAAGGAAAGGTACCTCCCAAGAAACAAAAAGCTTATGCTAGTGATGATTCCTCTTCTAGTGATGATGATCAAGCTAAGCTTATAACAATTGCTAAGAAACAACAATACTCTCTTGAGAAACTTGAGAAATCTCTCAGGAAGACAGAAAATTTGTTGGTCGAGGAGATGAAGAAAAACCAAATGTTGACAAACGAGCATTCTGCTCTTTTGGCAAAATTTGAGGATCTGTTAGGTCGTCATGATTTTCTCTCAGATGACCATGAAAGACTTAACTATGATTTCCTGAAAAGGAAACAAGAGCTCGAGTGTCTGAGAGTAGCTCATGATGATCTTCGGATTGAAAATGATTCTCTCCTCGCCCAGCAAATTAGTGCTTCTCAGGAGGAATTTATGCCACCTTGTCTAAAATGCCTAGAGCGCATCAATTCTGATTCTAATGCTAAAACATCTGCTGCTACTGAAAGAAATGCACCTGTTATTACTGTTGAAACTAACTCCTCTTCTGAGGAAAATGCTACTATTTCTGATGAAAATGCTAGGCTGAAGAATTTGCTTGAGACAGGAATGTTCAAAAGTCTCAAAGGACACCAAATTCTTTGTGATGTTCTGAAGAAGTCAATTCTTCACAAGAACCCTAGAAAGGAAGGGATAGGTTTCGAGAGAAACTTACATGCTGATGGAACATACTGGACACCTGAGCAATATCCAAAGACAGTATGGGTTCCTGGTAAAAGCAAAACTCTTGAACCTGCATTACTTTCAGGATATGATTGTCCAATTCCTTCACCTACTGATGAGTCATTTGACTCCAACTACAAACTGTTTAAGCAACAGAATGGTGAAGTATTTGCACGTTATATTGGCACTAATTGCAGGAATGGTCCTCCCAAGAAAAGAATCTGGGTTGAAAAGTCTCGTATTGAAAATCTGCCTGCTACTACTGCTCTAACCATGCAGGGAAATAACTTTCGTAGGAAAGGAAAATCTTCGCAGTACAAAACTGCAAATCCCTCGTATGATTCTGATAAGAATGCTCGTCAGAAAGATTATATGCATACTTCTTCCAACCATTATGCTCATGTTTCTGGGAAGAATTACAATGCTTATTCTTTTGATTATGTTAACCCTTCCCAGAGGAACAACTCTTATTATTCTCGAAAGAAATCCTATCCTGCACGTCCGAAACCAAATGTTTCTTGGCCACCTGCCAAGATGTGGGTGGTTAAGAAAACCTAATCTTTCTTGCAGGAAAAATGTCTCCAGGCGAAACAAATCAAATCATGTGCCAGAGACAAATCGATATTTGCAGGGGATATGCTTCACTTTCCGAAAGGATTGACTTTTACCCTTGCTGATATTATTGCTTCTATCCCATCAGTGTTTCCTGAAAGGAAACTTGGTTCTATTGAAAGAATGTCGAGATACTTGCATTATCATGTGATTTGCTTCGGCAAGTCAAACTAACTCAATTTCAGGATATTGGGTCATTTGTATCAGTGAAGATATATCCGAAGACATTGTCGAAGAATATGCTTGTGACTGTGTAGAAGATCAATCTTGCCTGTTTTGGGAATTCTTTCAAGATATCTCTGAATGGAAAGGATATTATTATCAGTCACGTCAAGATGAAGAATTTATTGGCTGACCAAAGTTTTCTTTCGGTCATTTTTTTGCTATGATTTTACTTCGGGATTTAAGTTCTTTCTCATAGGATGTTTATCTTCTTTCATAGATCTGGATTTAGTCCTGTATGCATTTCACTCATGGTTGTTTTCTTTCGTTTTGATTTTCTCTCTGAGTGAAATGCTTTGGACCCTACCTTTCCATTCTATCTTGTCCAATCTATGCTTTTCTCTCATGGGTACGCAATTTTATCTGAAACAACTTTCTCTCTAGTGTTATTGGCTACGAGAGAAATGCGTTCTGAAGGTTATTTCTAATTTGGCGAAAGCCCTCCAAAATTTGGGTCTCCCGCCCAAGTGAGGAGAAACTGCTCCTTCGGTTGCCACGTGTCCACGTACAACCGCCACTAAATCATGTGCGTTGAATGTGAAGAACCCATTGACTCTGAACCATAGATTTTTTGTCGAGACGGTTGGGTTTCCCCCCTCCTCGTCTTCCTCGTAAGGTTCCAATCTCTTTGTCATTCATCGTATCCCTCGCTCAAAAATCCTTGGTGCGCCGTCGCATTCGCAACCTCGATGAAATCATCCGCCGATGAAACTCCGGTGGACCTCGCCGCATTTGCTCCAAGCCACCGCGGTAAATCTTCCTCACCACGTTGCCTTAGTTGATCTCCGCCACCAAGTTAGGGTACGGAGATCCGAACTCGTATTTGTCACTCCATTCATAATATGAGTTCATCCCGGCGCGATTATCTTCTGATTCAACTATCCCAGTAGATCTTCAGGAGCTTGCATTTTTTTTCGTGCGCGGTTTGTAGTTTTTCCTCGTGCACATCCGAATTGATCTAAACTTTGTGTTTTTTTCTCTGATGAAAAATTAGATAGGTTTCATCTTAGTAGTTTTCCTTCGGAACTTACTAGCATGAAATCTTTCGAAGATATTTCTCATTCGAGATAATTCTCAAAGTGCTGATCAATTCTTCTCGAAAAATGATTTTCATCAAAAACATATCTGTGCGTACTCATGGCCCTGTCTATTTTTTTCTCTCACATGTATTTTCACAGGTCAATGGATTATGTTGAAGATTCTGCTAAGCCTGCTGGTCAGACAGAAATGGGTGAAGAGACTGTCATGGGCACGGGAGTTGTATCAAAAGCTCAGTTTGATGAAGAATGGCAGTCTGCAGAAGATGTGTGGCACCGAAAAGAAATCTGGGTGCCGAAAGAAATCCCATCGAAAAGAAAGTTGTGACGAAGAAAATGCTTCTGATGAAGAGAAATCTGGATGCCGAAAGAAATCCCATCAAAAGAAAGTTGGGCAGAAGAAAATGCGTCTAATGAAAAGAAAGTTATAAGCCGAAAGAAATGAGCCCAGTGCTCAGGGAGAAGGAAGTGTGGAAAATGCAAATGTTTCAGATCCTCAAGCATCGGAACAATCTTCTGAAAAGAATGAGAGGCAGCGAAATTCTCCTTCCAGAGTTATTCTTCGAGAAGGTAGAATCGGAGAAGGAAAAGAAGGCTCAAGTGCTTCAAAACAATGAATCAGAGAAAGAAAAGGCTCTTGTGCCTCGTCAAATAGAAATGAGCTTGAGAATGAAAATCTTGAAAAAAGCTGATGTGCCCCTCACGGAAAATGTTGCCATGGAGATTGATTGTCCAAGTACTTCAAATTCTAAAACAAATGCTGGTCCATCAGAAGGATATGAAGGTTTTCTCATTCAAGCACCCATGGAACTGAGAATATATTCTCTAGTCTTATGCCACACTATATGTGTCGGGTGACAAAGAAGATATCAAAAACATGGGATCTCAAATGGATAACAGAGCACCATCTCATGAAGGGCAGCGCTGAAGAATTTCTCGAGTGTTTGCATTTCCCTCGGATTGAAAGCAACAACTTTGAAACTCGTGTGCATTTTATCGATGAGATTTCTGATGAACAGTTTCACCTCCTGATGGATTCGGATAAGGTTGGCGATTATCTTTCATATGGTTTTTCCTCGGACAAAATATCTGAAGTTCAACTTTCAAACCTTCCATTATATTCTGTGTCATACTACAAGTCCTCTGCCAGGAGCATATGATTCAGGAACAATTCATGGTGAATTGCGCAACACTCTCAATGGCCTATATCTTGGCTATGTCTCAGAGAACAAAGTTGTATTCATGCATCAGCTTGTTGATTCTGTCGAAGAAAATGAAGCTGAGAAGAAGATTATCAATTGATGCGCAAGGAAAGAATATCTTTCTCAAGATGCTCCAGAGAAATTTATCCATCATGTTAGAGACACTCTGCTGATGTTGAAAGATTACAAAAGGCAAAGCTTTCAGAGATAATACATCCAGACTCCAGAGATCAGTCTTAGAACCCAACAACTCCTGCTGAAGCACATTGATAATGATCGGAAAGAAAAAGAGCGTCTTGCGCATGAGCTGAATATTCCCCACAACAATACACGCAAAATTCAGATGATTTCATGGATGCCCCGTTGAGGAAATTGCTGAGGAAATTCTTTTCTAAGAAGAAAATCAACATGACTAGTCTGTTCGAAACATATGACTTCATGGATGCCCCGCTGACTATTGAAGATCTTCAAGAATGCAACACTCCTAAGTTTTCAGCCAGATTTCCTTTGACAGATCCGCTGAGGATTAATCTGAACAATGCTATCACTGAGTTTGAGGCTACATCGCTTAAATTTTTATCTGAGGAGAATAGTGTTCCGTTATCTGCTGAAAGAGTTTCTCAGAAGAAAGATGAAAATGCTCCAGCAACCCCAGTTGTGCCGCAGCGTTCCGATAAAGAAGCAGAAGAAGATGTAGCTGAAGATAATGTAGTCACCTCTGAGGCGGAAACTTCTTCGCCAAGCGAGTTTGGATCTTCTTCGGGCGACGGTTCATTTTTTTCGGGCGCGTAATGTCTCATGTTCTTTTTCACCTTTTTGACACTTGTTGACAAAAAGGGGGAGAAGACATCGAGCGATAGATTTGCAGATCGAGCGTTTGATTTGTGGGTCTTTGCTGGATGTTTTTCGAGTTTACAACACTTTCCTTCATTTGATTCTTATCGTGTTGTATAACTCTCGTGAACTCTCTCTGGTTCTCGAATGTTAATAACCCCTGCCATACTTCATTTCTCTCGAGAATCTTATTTTGCAGGTGGAATTATTATCAGAGTTCACGTATGGATGCACTCTATTATATCTCAGATATTATCCTTCAGTGCAATCCATTTATTCTCGAAGATGTGAAATATCGCTCTCCACCAAGGTTATTCTAATATATGCAGGTTTATCCAACAGGTTAATCTTTCATATAATGCATACATTTAGGGGGAGCATATTTATCTTCGAGTTATTTATCGAATTTACATTCAGCACGTTTCTAGTTAACATATCCATCTACTCTTCGATGTTTATCTGTTTTGTCAACAATCGTCCAAAAAGGGAGAGATTGTTGGTGTAATTCCTTGCCCCTTGTGTTTTGGAGATTGTTGTCAGAAACAGTTTGGGACTGATTTGTTTGCTAGTGCACACAGAGAGAAATAGTCCTTGGAGTATCGAGAAGAATGCAATATTCTGTCGAGAAGATTGCTATAATCTCCCGAAAGATTTGCTACCGAGAAGATTGCTATAATCTCCCGAAAGATTTGCTACCGAGAAGATTGCTATAATCTCCCGAAAGATTTGCTACCGAGAAGATTGCTATAATCTCCCGAAAGATTTGCTACCGAGAGGATTGCTATAATCTCCCAAAAGATTTGCTACCGAGAAGATTGCTATAATTTTCCGAAAGATTTGCTACTGAAAAGATTGCTATAATCTCCCAAGAAGTTTGCTACCGAAAGGTTTGCTACCGAAAAGTTTGCTGCCGAGAAGATTGCTATAAACTTCTGCGAAAGTTATCTGCGCAACAAAGAAGATTGATATGTTTCAAGAAGCTTATTATCGAGAAGATTGCCACTTCCGAGAAGTTTGCTATAAACTTCCTCGAAAGTTATCTGCGCTGCAGAAAAGATTGACATGTCTCGAAGAGTTTGTTATCAAGAAGAATGATATATTCTTTCAGGAAGTTCGAAGAACTTCACCGAGAAACATCTACGTTGCAGAGAAGAGAAGGATATGTTTCGAGAAGAAAGCATACCGAAAAGATTGCATGCCGGAGATGGTCCTGAAAGAATTGCTGACGCAAAGCAATTTTCATTCGGTGTGTCCGAAGAAGAATGATTGCAGTCGAGAAGATTGAAGACGAAGCGAAGATCTAGCATTTGTTTCGTTGTTCTTCTTTCTTTTATTTGAGTCATAGGACCACCGTACTATTAAGAGGGGTATAAGTATTCGAGACTTTTGTCTGTTGTGATGCTTAGCCTAAACCTATGAAAGATTGAGAGAAATCTCTTTGTGTTCCGAATGATTACCTGTCAGCAGAAGACGTTGTTCTTCGGTGCTACAGGAGATATCTTTCGGACCGAGGAGTTTGCATTACTTGTTCCTCAAGTAATGTTACCGTTGTGCTCAAAATCCGACCGTTGGAAACGTGTCGGTTGGCCATTGGCTGGACCGCGTGTCCTAAATGGTCATTTCCCATCCGGGAAAGCTGCGGCTATAAATAGCCACCCCGCACCAACGCTGTCCGTTGGCTGCTCCACTTGAGATTCTGAGAAGATTGATTGAGCACCCCTCTCCGAGAGATTTGAGTTTAAAATCCACCGAGAGAAAATCAAGAGCCAAAACTTAGATAGTGGTTGAGCATCACAGTAGATCTGTGTTGAGAGTTCTTGTACCTATTACTCTTGAGAGCTGCATACTCTCTAGACGGATAGGTGTTGGCTCTGTTGAAGAGTTGTTGTCTTCACCGAGCAAAGTCTTCAGCAACCAAGAGTCATTGTGGTTCGCGAAGAAGTCTGTCGAAGGTTTGGAGATCGCCGACAAGAATCTACCACGAGTGAAATCAACTGAAGTTCGAGGAACTTCACATTGAGGAGAATAGGATGGAGAGAGTTTATCTCTTGTGTTGAATCACAAGTCCCTCCAACCAGACGTAGCTCTTTTGCAGAAGAGTGAACTGGTCTACCAAATCATCTGTCGCCATTGAGCACCACTGGTCATTTCTATCCTACTGCATTTCTTTCAGTAGTTTACTTTCGGTGCTCTTTGCTGTCGATAGATATCTATCTGTGTATTGTGATTCTTTATCTTTCAAGCATTCCCTTCAGTACCGTGACTATATTGTGTTGCACACTTGCTTTCACAGTACTTAAGGTTGTTTGTCTGTATGTTCATCTGCTCTTCATTTGGTGGTACTTAGTCTTTATGCTAAGTCTTGCTCTGATGAATATTTCACAGTAGTGTGCATGTTTTGTATCTGTTATATGTGCAATTGTTTCATGTGTGTAACTCTATCCATGTTGATAGTTTTGTTTCTGTAGTAGTTTTGATTCGTAGAACTAAAACTGCCCAGTTGTGTTTCCGTAGTAGTTTTGTTTCGGGAACAACTTTGTTTCGGAAACAGTTCTGTTTTAGGAACAATTTTGTTTTGAGGACAGTTTTGTTTCGGAAACAGTTTTGTCTCGAAAACAGTTTTGTTTCGAGAACAGTTTTGTTTCGGAACTAGTTTTGCTTCAGAACCAGTTTTCCTTCGGAAATAGTTTTCCTTCGTAGAACTGAAACTGCTTAGTTCACTATCCGCTGTGCTGTGTTGAGAGTATTCAACATTTCGAAAGAAATTTTGAATCTCCCATTCACCCCCCCTCTGGTCGATATACTCCGGTCCTTACAATGTCCACATGTTTAGAGAGAGAGGTGTCGATAAAAACAAAATATGGACATAGTAGCATCATGATCATTATTATAATAGCAATATTTATTATCATAAAACTTCTCATGAGCAAGTAACAATTCATCACAATAATGAAGTATAAGGCATAAACTTTCTTGAAAACTAACAAACTATGTTCTCAGTCAACAATGCAATTGCAATTCATCATATTTTCAAGAAGGGTCTCATGTAGGAGCTTTTTAGCAAGTCCACATACTCAATCATCATTTAGTCTTCTATGATTGCTAACACTCACAACATATATATGGAGCAAAAAGTTTCGGCCAGACACATAGAAAGATAGGGGCTTATAGTTTTGCCTCCCAACTTATTCACCTCAAGGGTGATGTTAACAATAATAACTCATGATCACTGATATCCAACTGGATATATATGCCTAGATCTTTCCCCACCACATGATGCTTGCAAAATAGAAAAATAAAAAGGAATAGAGGAGAACACTATTGACTCTTGCATAAAAAGTAAATACATAAAAGTAAAAGATAGGCCCTTCGCAGAGGGAAGCAGAGGTTGTCATGCACTTTTTGTTGTTGGATGCACAAGCTCTTAATGCAAAGGAATGTCACTTTATATTGCCCCTTGTGATAGCAACCTTTATTATGCAGTCCGTCGCTTTTATTTCTTTACCATCACAAGTTCGTACAAAGCTTATTTTCCCTTACAATAAAAGTTCATACACATTTAGAGGCAATTTTTATTGCTTTTTGCACCGATGACAACTTACTTGAAGGATCTTATTCAATCTGTAGGTAGATATAGTGGACTCTCATGACATGAAACTGGGTTTAAGGATTTTGGATGCACAAGTAGTATCTCTACTTGGTGCGGATTTTTGGCTAGCAAAGATATTGGGCAAGCACCACATGTTGAAGGATCTATGACAATATAACTTCTATGTGAATATAAGCAAACATAATTCATTACGTTGTCTTCCTTGTCCAACGTCAACAATTTGGCATAAAATACTTAATGGGGGCTCACAATCATAAAAGATGTCCAAGATAGTGTATTTGCATGTAAATCTTCTCTTCCCTATTATTTTTTTCATGAATTGCATCATTGACCAATGCTATGTTTGTTAACTTCCAATAAATTTTACCACTTACACTTTTCTTTATGTAATGTCATTACTTTCCATAAGATTAGCATATGATCTTTTTCATTATTTTCATTGCTAGGATTGAAACTTGAAAGTAAAGAAGCAAAAACTCAAACTACTCTTTATTATATAACTCTCAACTCAATTACATAGATAGATCATGAAACTAGCACTCAAAAATAGATCATACTAAACTTTTATTCAACTAAATCACGAAATAACTAAGGATCGAACTAAAAGTAGGTAAAGATAGCAAAAGTGATGGTGATACGATACCGGGGCACCTCCCCCAAGCTTGGCACCAGCCAAGGGGAGTGCCCATACCCATGTGCTCAAGTTTCCTTCTTTGGTGATGGTGGTGGTGATGAAGTGGTGGGCTTGTCCTTCAGTTTCCGCTTCAGAACATAGTTTTCTTCCTTCAACTTGCTAATTTCTTGCTCAAGCTCCACTATCTTCTCACACAATGCATTCTTGTTTTCCTGTAGAAGACGGAAAGGGATAAATTGGATCTTAGATTTGTTTACTGTGTTTGGGAGGCTCGACTTCTTGAACTCCACATGCATATCTCCCGGTTGAGGTAGAGGGGCATCTTCTTCATCCGAGCTCGCGTCTTCCGTTCCCTTCATGTTGGCATCTCGCTCCTCCTCCGCGGACCATCCATAGGGGTCTATATCCCCATGGATCCTTGGATTCGAAACGTAGTTTGATACGAAGCTCTCTCCATCTGAGTCTTGAGACGACATACTTCCGGATCTGTCAGAAAAATAGCACGAAACAAGAACAGAGGGGATTTCTGTGATACGGTGGTCAAAACGTCCGGGAGTATATATAAAGAATTTTTATCTTGCAAAACAAGTAATCCAGAAGAAAACGGAGTCGGGAAGGCTCACGAGGGGCCCACGAGCCACTGGGGCGCGCTTTTGGGGGGGGGGGGGGGTGGCACGCCCTGGTGCCTCGTGTGCACCTCGTGGGTCCCCTCGGCTGTTTCTTATTTTTGTATTTTTTCTAATATTCCAAAACTGATAGAAAGTATTTTTATGGAATTTTTGGAGTCGGTTTACTTACCGTATCACGTACCTCTTCCTTTTCAGGGTTCTGGAGTGTTCTGGAAGGTCTCTCTTATGTATTCCTCCGGTGTAATTGTTTCAATAATATCAGTTTCAACATTAATGGGAGTACCTGAAATATAGTGCTTAATTCTTTGCCCATTCACCACTCTCGGATTAGTGCCTTCGGAGTTGTTTATTTTGATGGCTCCGGAGCGATAAACTTCTTCGATGATATAAGGTCCTTCCCATTTAGAGAGAAGTTTTCCTGCAAAGAATCTCAAATGAGAATTGTACAGTAGAACTTGCTCACCCACTTTGAATTCCCGTTTTTGAATTCTTCTATCATGCCATCTTTTAACTTTTTCTTTAAACAATTTGGCATTTTCATAAGCTTGGGTTCTCGATTCATCTAATGAGCTAATATCAAATAACCTCTTTTCACCGGCAAGTTTAAAATCATAATTGAGTTCTTTAATTGCCCAATATGCCTTATGTTCTAACTCAAGAGGTAAATGACATGCTTTTCCATAAACCATTTTATAAGGAGACATACCCATAGGATTTTTATAAGCAGTTCTATAAGCCCATAATGCATCGTCAAGTTTCTTAGACCAATTCTTTCTAGATCTATTGATGGGTTTTTGCAAAATTAATTTTATTTCTCTATTGCTCAATTCTACTTGACCACTAGATTGAGGGTGATAGGGAGATGCAATTCTATGGTTGACATCATATTTAGCAAGCAGTTTATGGAATGCACCATGAATAAAATGTGAACCACCATCAGTCATTAAATATCTAGGGACTCCAAACCTCGGGAAAATAACTTCTTTAAGCATTTTAATAGAAGTGTTATGATTAGCACTACTAGTTGGAATAGCTTCTACCCACTTAGTAACGTAATCAACAGCAACTAAAATATGAGTATACCCATTGGATTTAGGAAAAGGTCCCATATAATCAAATCCCCAAACATCAAATGGTTCAATAGCAAGTGAATAATTCATAGGCATTTCCTGACGTCTACCAACATTACCAATTCTTTGACATTCATCACAAGATAAGACAAACTTACGAGCATCCTTGAAAAGAGTAGGCCAATAAAAACCAGATTGTAATACCTTATGTGCAGTTCTGTCTCCCGCATGGTGTCCTCCATAAGCCTCAGAATGACACTTCAGTAGGATTTGTTCCTGTTCATGCTCAGGTATACAATGTCTAATAATACCATCTACTCCTTCTTTATAAAGATGTGGGCCATCCCAGAAGTAATGTCTTAAATCAAAGAAGAACTTTTTCTTTTGTTGGTATGTGAAACTAGGTGGTATAAATTTAGCAACAATATAATTAGCATAGTCTGCATACCAAGGAGTATTACGAGAAGCATTTATGACAACTAATTGTTCATCTGGAAAATCATCATTAATAGGAAGTGGGTCATCAAGAACATTTTCCATTCTAGACAAATTATCTGCTACGGGATTCTCAGCTCCCTTTCTATCAATAATATGCAAGTCAAATTCCTGTAGCAGTAGAACCCACCTAATAAGTCTAGGTTTAGCATCTTTCTTTTCCATAAGATATTTAATAGCAGCATGATCGGTGTGAACAATTACTTTGGAATCAACTATATAAGATCTGAATTTATCACATGCAAACACAACTGCTAGAAATTCTTTCTCAGTAGTAGCATAATTTCTTTGGGCACTGTCGAGAGTTTTGCTAGCATAATGGATAACATTTAATTTCTTATCAACTCTCTGTCCTAGAACAGCACCAATAGCATATGTAACATCCCAAAATTCTAAATTTTGGAATGTTATATTAATTAAATAATTATGATTGTTTGTTTGATTGCTGTGTGATTGATTGTGTGAAATTGAGTGGAAATTTAAAACTTTTCAAAGTTGAATGAGGGGGAATAAAAGGGCTTTCCCAAAACTTTGATTTTGATCCCAGGGAATTCAAATTCATTTCATCATAAAACCCTAGAGTGAAGATGATATGACATCTTCCATTTAAGGAAATGAAAAGGGATTTGAAAATGATTTGAATTTCATTGGAAATATTTTCAAACCAGAGAGTTCATGCCTCTCAAGGATTTTCATGAGGGGAGAAAATATGACTTCTTCATTTATTTGAAATAGAGTCGGAAGTAGAAGGCTATTTTCAAAATGGCATTTGAATTTGAAGGATTTCATTTGACTTCATTTCAAACATTGTTATTGAATTTTAATTCAAAAATCCCTGACAAATATACTTTGATCAAAAAGTATGAGAGGAGGTGACATGACCCTCCAAAAAGTCAGAAGAAATAAATGCCAAAATATTTGAAAGTCAAATTGCGATTTTATTTGAATTTTCAAAAAAATGATTTTATATATTTTTTTTATTTTGGCTCTGAAAAATAGTTCAAGTTATAGGATTTATTCTCCTGATCATTTTCATATATAATAAGTCTATATTATATTATTTTATTTTATTTTGTTTTTGTTTTATTAAAAAAATCCGTTAGAACAGTGCCAGGCCGAAGCCCAGCACTACTCTTGCTCTCACCTCACCCCTCTCTCTCCCCGGCCCACAACGCCAGGCCGGCCCAGTACAGCGCGCCCGCACCGAATCCTTTTGGATCGGTCAGCCGCTCGCTTTCCCCGTTTTCCCTCTCTCTGACATGTGGGGCCCGCCGACCACCCGATCCCCACCTGCCTCTCTTCTCCCTCCTTCCTTCTTCGCCGGCGACCGCCGCTGCCGAATCCCGGATACGCCGGGATCGCGAATCCCGCTTCGCCCCCTCCTCCAAGCACCCCCCTATATATACCCCTCGCCCTCGATCGATTTCGCCTTAAAGCCCCCTCCCCGACGCTCTCTCCTCGCCGCAATCCCTCGTCCTCCGCCACTGCCGCCGCCTGTTTTTGCTCGCCGCCGTCGCTACACCCCACCCCAACCCTAGCCGCCACCACCCACGTGCTCGCCGTCGTCCGCTACGCCGTATGGACAACTCCCCGGAGCCCGAGGACCACCGGAGCACCCTTCCCCGTCGACACCGAAGTGCCGCCGCCGCCGGAGCCTCGCCGGAGCTCGCCTCGCCACTGTGAGCCCCCTCCTCCGTCCGATCTAGATTCCACGGCCAGGATTAGAAGATGTTTTTCTTTTAATTTAGCCGAATAGTTTTCTGTTAGGTATCGGGTGTTCGCCCGTTTAGTTCCGTAGCGCACACCCGTAGCAAATCAGGATCCGCCACGTGTCTCATTAGCCGGCCCGTAGTGAATTTTTGTTTTTTGTTTTTGTTTTATTTACAGATTCTGTTCTGATTTTAGAAATTCAATATCTTTTATTTTATAGATCCAAATTGAGTGATTCTATTTGCATTGGATTAAGATTTTCATCTAGTTTTGGTAGATACCAAGTTTGGCCATGTTTGAAAATTTTAAATTTGAGTTTGTATGAATTTTCTTCAAACCTTGTTTTGTGAATATCTTGAGTTTAAAAATAGCTATTTAGTTAAGTCTTTTTGCTAGTGATCACTTGATCTTTTGTCTAAACAGTAGGCTTGTGCAAATTAGTTTTTGTTATTTTAAATTAGGGTTTTAGGCGAAACAGTACTGTTTTACATAGTTTAGTGTTATTTTCTTTTCACATAGTATTTAATTGTTTTTAACTAAAACCTTTATGTTTTTTTTGACAAATTTAGTTTTGTTTCTGTTTGATATCAGTAGACAATTTTATTTTATTTAAAATTTTTATTTTCTTTAGTTTTGTAGTAAAACTTGCATAGGTCATAAATAGAGTTTTATAAAAGCATTTTAATTGTTTCTTTTTGCTACTAAAAGTTTATGAAAAATACTTTCTGTTAAAAGTAGTTGTTTTAACTTTTCTTTTCTGTTAATTTATTAGTTTAATATTTTCTTTGTTGTTAAGTTTCACTTAGAACAAAACTATTTTGTAGTTAAGTCAAAAGGTTTTCCTAGTAGGTTCTTTATAGTTTTACTATTAGTTTTCTTTGAAGTTTTCTCTTTGGATTTTGTTTGGTTTTTCTTATTGATTTTCTTTATTGATTTTATTTGATGAACTGTTAATTTTGAGTGCTAGAATCGCTTGATAGAATGTTTGCTTATATGATTACCATGTCGGTTTAATATAGATTTTCAACGGAGTGACGAATAGTTCTACCAAGTCTTTTTCTGAGAATATTATAATCTTCATCAACTTACCAGGCAAGTTCACTTTGACCATATTTTCATACCTATGTTTTTATTGCATTTAGTTTCACCATTTCACCATTTCCTCCAGTAGTATATTGAATCTTGTAGTTGAGCAGAAGCATGAGGTAGGAACCCACACCCCTGTTACCAAGCCCGGGAACGTCATTTATTTTAATGCTATGCTTCAGTAGACGGGGATTGGTATGAGAGTTCATGAGTGGTGTGAGAAGGAGGACTCTACATCAATGACGACAACTTCATGATGGCAATTTCAAGACCGGTATCCTTCAAGGCCTGCATCTACAAGACCTCAAGACTTCAAGACTCGAGACAAGAATTCAATATACCTCTGGGTGGAGAATGGTTAAGAATGGTACATATGGTGCGTCCAGTACTCAGTGATTCCGGAGAAGCGCCGTGATATCATGCGGAAAGCTCCACCCAGACTCAAAGAGACGGAAGAATACTTCATGCCCGGAAGCTTACCTGTGCAGCCACATGTCAATATGGGCTTTGGCTTGGTTGACCTTAGTTGTGACTCTGGCTGGGACAGTGCTAACAGATGTAGAATTACGGTGGGATTGGATGAGCACCGGACAGTGGTCAGAGGAACTCTTCGGAAGATCATATTTCGGTCGTCTTGTTCTCAAACACCCTGAAGTGCGAGAACGTAAAAAGAGGGATCGAATCTTGTGGGTAAAGTGCACAACACTCTGCAGAGTTAAAACCTAATCGATTAGCCGTGTCCCCGGTTACGGACAATTTGAGCCTCTGGACTTGGATCTATCTCTGAACTCTCAACACCGGACTGATAACTAATTGTGGGCAACTTATGATACTTTTGGGCTATGAGACATCGGTTGGCGGAACCATGTCATAGTAGATAACTCTGTAGTGAAGACTCCTGTTATTCCTTTGTTGTAGGGAAAATAAAATTAGCTTTTATGCAAAACTCAGACACAGAGCCACAAAGTCATATTGCATATAGAATAGTTTTATCCTCTGTTTCTCTGATTTGTGATCTTGCCAGTACATTCAATGTACTGACCTACACGGCTGCAACGTATCATGTTGCAGGTATTTCTATGATGAGTAAGAGTTATGATATAGGGTTACGGTCTACACTCAACTTGCCGTTGGCGTTGATGGGACTCCACACCCTTATACTTTGTTTCCGCTATGATAATTAAGGTATACTCTGGATCTACGGTATTTATTTTACATGTGATGTTATGGTATTTCATTGAAGTACTGTGTGTGCCAGCATACTGATCCAGGGATGGCACAGAAAGCACAGAGACTTGATCGTATTGGGTCGGGTCGCTACAGAGATGGTATCAGAGCCCATGTTGACTGTAGGACGTGACCCTAGAAACTGGAAAGCCCTAGGACATGATACCTAAAAAAAATTCTCTTTAAAAAGACCCTCTACTTCTCACCCTTTTCTGAGTTTTACCCAAGTAGTTAGAATATACCCCTTTCTCTTTTGATCACACGGAGGAGCAACTGAGGACCACCACAGAGTACAAGGATTGAAGCAACAACGGTTGAAGACTCCGAAGACCCGAAGAATTTGAAGACCCTGAAGAATCCCAATATTATTATGACCTTTAGAATACCAAACCCCTGTTGTATACTCACGTTAGATGCGATGAATTGTGAGCTGTCATGTGTGTGTTTTTCCGACAGCCACAAATATAACCCGTTTTCAAAACCATTGTTTGTATTGTGTGAATCTCCCTCTATCCCTCTCTCGTATCTCATCCCAAAACCCTTGGACCCAATAGATGATGAATGAAGATGGACTTGTACTCTCTGGACCGATGACATAGCTGAAGGCAGAGCCATGGATTCAGAACATGGAGAATCAATTTGGGAAAAATTTGGTTGCAAGGAAGTATGAGGTTCAATACGCTCTTCGGTACATTACAAAAAGTGCTGCAACATGGTGGAAAATGCACCAAGCCATACAAGGAAGTAATGGAGCAAAAACTTGGGAGGAATTCAAGAAGACTCTGTTAAGATCCTGTCTTATCCGGAAGCACTGTGATAAACCGATGAACAAACCTTGTGCCTGCAAGATATGCGGAGAAATAGGACACACCTAGAAAGAACACAAGGATGGATGCCCTCATTGTGAAGAAAATCACCCAGAGGAAGAATGCCCAACTAGGCAGGTGACATCTTTCTTGTGTGAAGGAACTACTCATTTTCCAACTCAGTGCCAAATTTACCCCAAGGTACAAGAGGTCATCAAGCAGCAGAAGGAAGCCATGAAGGAATCCTTCAGGGAAAATTTAGGAGAACCTGTGATGAAGGAAGATGTTGGAGACCCTGATGGAGAAGGCCTAACCAGATTTTACTCCAATGCCTGCTATTCATGTGGAGAAGAAGGGCATTTCTCACAGTATTGTACGAAGGAAAGAAAGGAGTATCTGGGAAACTTCTCGATGGAAGAAGTGGAGTTTGATACACAGGAAATAAAAGGAATGATCGGAACAAAGAAGCCCAGGAAGAGAAAACAAAGACATCCTAAGAACAACCCAATTTCTGCAGAAAAGGACCTGAGTCATATCATATGTTTCAAGTGCAAGAAGTCAGGTCACTATTTCGATAGATGTCCAGAAAAGAAGCTAAAAATCCAAGGAGCCTACATAATCACAAAGAAGCCCCGAGACATGTCAGAAGTCATTTGTTTTTGCTACAAGGAGGCAGGACATTTTGCTAGGGAATGTTCAGATCAGGAGAAAACTGGAGCTAAGTAGTTGGGATTTTGATATTGGTAATAAGTGTAGTAGGAAGCAATTTTATTTTCATAAGTATGATGAGTTGAGTTATGTAATGGAAGTCTCGGAGATTGTAATAATTCATGAATCAATAGAGTTGATATGTCATATGCTGAAAGGCTTTATGAAGTTGTTATGTTGTTAACATTTATCTTGGAACTGATTATGTGGGTAAACATGGATGAAAATGAGTTGTTGATGCATAAACCGGGATTTTGATAAAGTACAAGGATACAATAGAATATGGTCAATGGATAACCCAGTACATTTTGTTTTAAGGATGACAATACCCTGTAAGATGTTGGGAATTGAATTTGAAGTTTTGTTTGGATGATATGAATGCTTACCCAAGGAGATGCATACATTATTCTGAATACCCCTTCTATCTTAGAACTGCAGATGACAACCCTTTATGAGTCTTTCCTCAAGGGCCCGGAAATCATCATGACCCTGACTAGTGATCATGATTACCCAAAGATCCTGAAGGACATGATGAAGCATATTCACCTTGAAGGAGATGCAGTTTACAAAGGCTATCCTTTCATGGAAAATGGAGTGGAACTTTGGTACGTGGAAGTACACCTCCACCGGGTGAAAGGAGTTTGCCCGAAGACGATGGGTCAATACTTTTACATCTCACGTGTACCCCGAGCAACTTTCTTCGACTCTGTTCGTGAAGCTGCCATGGAAGCCATACGTCAGATTGGAGAAATACTGGAAGCAACGCTCCGTCACACTCAGGAATACCTGAGAGAGGTACATGCAGAGATGATGGAGATGAAGCTCATGGCCACCATGTTGAAACAAAAGGTGGCTAATTTCAAGGAGCACCTCGCTCAATTCCAGTGGGACTAAATAATCCTCAAGGAGGACCCATAAATAAAGTTGGAAGTAATGCTTCACCATACCAACTATGTGGATGGCAGCATTTGTAATAAAGTACTTTTGATTGGAGTTTTGAGAAATAATTAATGATGTAATAAAGGATTTGATATGAAAAGAATACGATTTATGGATGACTTTGTGCATTTCATGGTGATATTTCTCTGTGTGAACACCAGACCAATGGAAAGGAAAATGTATTCCACTAAGTGGAGTTTGGACAAAATAAGTTTGATTTCGTGGTTACCCCAAGAGTATGACAGAATGAAGTACTATTGGATTTAGAGGAAGTGTAATGGTGGAGTATGGAATAGTTGGAACTCCACGGATGAGTTAAAATTATACAAGTGCTGAAGTGGACCCATAACCCACAGGCCCAAGATATGACCAAGGTACAAGCACAAGCTTGTTGAAGGAAGAATTCTAGAAGAAGCTGTGATTTGACCAACAGACGTTTCATAGGGGGTTACGCAAAAACCCGAGAGTTGTGAAGAAACGATAGATGTTATATTTGTCATGTAGAACTAATGGATTTACCCGAACCCAGTTCGAGGACAAGAGAAATTCTGCAATGCTTGTGAGAATGTTCGAGTGTTAGAAATGCGAGATTCGCTAAACCTTATATAGGGTAATGATTTGGGTGCGGAATGGATTGATCACCATACCGACTTACTCTTATCTTTCGCTCTTGCTATTTGGAATGGTAAATCTGGAGTGACTTACCTATAGTAGAGAGACGATGATCATTGAAAACTTGCTTAAGCCTTAGAATGGTATGATAAGAAGCCCTTCTACAAGGCAGTTCTTGCCAAACGTAGGTTATATGGTGAGATTCAACCCAGACCATTTTCCTGCATGAACCACAAATTGTTGACCACCCTGAGATTAACGACAGTTGTTTAGTATTGGCGATAGACTTGTCATCTAAGAAGACCCAGTCTCGGAAGAGCCCTATGTTGATGAAAGGACACAGTATTTTTGAGTAAAGGTTATGCCCTACTGGTAGAGCACCAGTGAAGGAATTATCCCGGAGAATATGAGAATACCGACACCGTCGACCCAAAGGATGGAGTACATGAGTTTTGTCGAAACCATAACCCTGCTTTTAAGTGTGGTAGCACCCCAGACCTCTCTGATCAATGGAATTGCTAGAAGACCCCCAACCCCTAACCTTTTCTTGCTAGCCTCTCCGAATCTCGAGGACGAGATTCATGTTAAGTGTGGTAGGTTTGTAACATCCCAAAATTCTAAATTTTGGAATATTATATTAATTAAATAATTATGATTGTTTGTTTGATTGCTGTGTGATTGATTGTGTGAAATTGAGTGGAAATTTAAAACTTTTGAAACTTGAATGAGAGGGAATAAAAGGACTTTCCCAAAACTTTGATTTTGATCCCAGGGAATTCAAATTCATTTCATCATAAAACCCTAGAGTGAAGATGATATGACTTCTTCCATTTAAGGAAATGAAAAGGGATTTGAAAATGATTTGAATTTCATTGGAAATATTTTCAAACCAGAGACTTCATGACACTCAAGGATTTTCATGAGGGAAGAAAATATGACTTCTTCATTTATATGAAAAAGAGTGGGAAGTAGAAGGAAATTTTCAAAATGGCATTTGAATTTGAAGGATCTCATTTGACTTCATTTCAAACATTGGCATTGAATTTTAATTCAAAAATCCCTGACAAAAATACTTTGATCAAAAAGTATGAGAGGAGGTGACATGACCCTCCAAAAAGTCAGAAGAAATAAATGCCAAAATATTTGAAAGTCAAATTGAGATTTTATTTGAATTTTCAAAAAAATGATTTTATAATTTTTTTTATTTTGGCTCTGAAAAATAGTTCAAATTATAGGATTTATTCTCCTGATCATTTTTATATATAATATGTCTATATTATATTATTTTATTTTATTTTGTTTTTGTCACTATTTGTTTTTGTTTTATTAAAAAAATCCGTTAGAACAGTGCCCGGCCGAAGCCCAGCACTGCTCCTGCTCTCACCTCAGCCCTCTCCCTCCCCGGCCCACAGTGCCAGGCCGGCCCAGTACAGCGCGCCCGCACCAAATCCTTTCGGATCGGTCAGCCGCTCCCTTTCCCCGTTTTCCCCTCTCTCTGACATGTGGGGCCCGCCGACCGCCCGATCCCCACCTGCCTCTCTTCTCCCTCCTTCCTTCTTCGCCGGCGACCGCCGCTGCCGAATCCCGGATACGCCGGGATCGTGAATCCCGCTTCGCCCCCTCCTCCAAGCACCCCCCCTATATATACCCCTCGCCCTCGATCGATTTCGCCTTAAAGCCCCCTCCCCGACGCTCTCGCCTCGCCGCAATCCCTCGTCGGAGCTTCGCCACTACCGCCGCCTGTTTTTGCTCGCCGCCATCGCTACATCCCACCCCAACCCTAGCCGCCACCACCCATGTGCTCGCCGTCGTCCGCTACGCCGTATGGACAACTCCCCGGAGCCCGAGGACCACCGGAGCACCCTTCCCCGTCGACACCAAAGTGCCGCCGCCACCGGAGCCACGCCGGAGCTCGCCTCGCCACTGTGAGCCCCCTCCTCCGTCCGATCTAGATTCCACGGCCAGGATTAGAAGATGTTTTTCTTTTAATTTAGCCGAATAGTTTTTTGTTAGTTATCGGGTGTTTGCCCGTTTAGTTCCGTAGCGCACACCCGTAGCAAATCAGGATCCGCCACGTGTCTCATTAGCCGGCCCGTAGTGAATTTAGTTTTTGTTTTATTTACAAATTCTGTTCTAATTTTAGAAATTCAATATCTTTTATTTTATAGATCCAAATTGAGTGATTTTATTTGCATTGGATTAAGATTTTCATCTGGTTTCTGTAGATACCTAGTTTGGCCATGTTTGAAAATTTTAAATTTGAGTTTGCATGAATTTTCTTCAAACCTTGTTTTGTGAATATCTTGAGTTTAAAAATAGCTATTTAGTTAATTCTTTTTGCTAGTGATCACTTTATCTTTTGTCTAAATAGTAGGCTTTTGCAAATTAGTTTTTGTTTATTTTAAATTAGGGTTTTAGGCAAAACAGTACTGTTTTACATAGTTTAGTGTTATTTTCTTTTCACTTAGTATTTAATTGTTTTTAACTAAAACCTTTATGTTTTTTTTGAGAAATTTAGTTTTGTTTCTGTTTGATATCAGTAGACAATTTTATTTTATTTAAAAAATTGATTTTCTTTAGTTTTGTTGTAAAACTTGCATAGGTCATAAATAGAGTTTTATAAAAGCGTTTTAATTGTTTCTTTTTGCTACTAAAAGTTTATGAAAAATACTTTCAGTTAAAAGTAGTTGTTTTAAATTTTCTTTTCTGTTAATTTATTAGTTTAATATTTCTTTGTTGTTAAGTTTTACTTAGAACAAAACTATTTTGTAGTTAAGTCAAAAGGTTTTCCTAGTAGGTTCTTTATAGTTTTACTATTAGTTTTCTTTGAAGTTTTTCTTTGGATTTTTTTTGTTTTTTCTTATTGATTTTATTTATTGATTTTATTTGATGAACTATTAATTTTGAGTGCTAGAATCCCTTGATAGAATGTTTGCTTATATGATTACCATGTCGGTTTAATATAGATTTTCAACGGAGTGACGAATAGTTCTACCAAGTCTTTTTCTGAGAACGTTATAATCTTCATCAACTTACCAGGCAAGTTCACTTTGACCATATTTTCATACCTATGTTTTTATTGCATTTAGTGTCACCATTTCACCATTTCCTCCAGTAGTATATTGAATCTTGTAGTTGAGTAGAAGCATGAGGTAGGAACCGACACCCCTGTTACCAAGCCCGGGAACGTCATTTATTTTAATGCTATGCTTCAGTAGACGGGGATTGGTATGAGAGTTCGTGAGTGGTGTGAGAAGGAGGACTCTACGTCAATGACGACAACTTCATGATGGCAATTTCAAGACCGGTATCCTTCAAGGCCTGCATCTACAAGACCTCAAGACTTCAATACTCGAGACAAGAATTCAATATACCTCTGGGTGGAGAATGGTTAAGAAGGGTACATATGGTGCATCCAGTACTCAGTGATTCCGGAGAAGCGTCGTGATATCATGGGGAAAACTCCACCCAGACTCAAAGAGACGGAAGAATACTTCATGCCCGGAAGCTTACCTGTGCAGCTACATGTCAATATGGGCTCTGGCTTGGTTGACCTTAGTTGTGACTCTGGCTGGGACGGTGCTAACAGATGTAGAACTACGGTAGGATTGGATGAGCACCGGACAGTGGTCAGAGGAACTCTTCAGAAGATCATGTTTCGGTCGTCTTGTTCTCAAACACCCTGAAGTGCTAGAACGTAAAAAGAGGGATCGAATCTTGTGGGTAAAGTGCACAACACTCTGCAGAGTTAAAACCTAATCGATTAGCCGTGTCCCCGGTTACGGACAATTTGAGCCTCTGGACTTGGATCTATCTCTGAACTCTCAACACCGGACTGATAACTAATTGTGGGCAACTTATGATACTTTTGGGCTATGCGACATCGGTTGGCGGAACCATGTCATAGTAGATAACTCTGTAGTGAAGACTCCTGATATTCCTTTGTTGTAGGGAAAATAAAATCAGCTTTTATGCAAAAACTCAGACACAGAGCCACAAAGCCATATTGCATATAGAATAGTTTTATCCTCTGTTTCTCTGATTTGTGATCTTGCCGGTACATTCAATGTACTGACCTACACGGCTGCAACATATCATGTTGCAGGTATTTCTATGACGAGTAAGAGTTACGATATAGGGTTACGGTCTACACTCAACTTGCCATTGGCGTTGATGGGACTCTACACCCTTATACTTTGTTTCCGCTGTGATAATTAAGGTATACTCTGGATCTACGGTATTTATTTTACATGTGATGTTATGGTATTTCATCGAAGTACTGTGTGTGCCAGCATACTGATCCAGGGATGGCACAGAAAGCACAGAGACTTGACCGTATTGGGTCGGGTCGCTACACATAATCACTAGCATCACACATAATTTCAAAAGGCAAGTTCCAATCAGGTGGTTGAACAATAGGTGCTGTGGTTACGGCTTTCTTAAGTGTTTCAAAGGCTTCTACACAATCATCATCAAAAAAAAATGGAACATCTTTTTGCAAGAGATTGGTAAGAGGTCTAGAAATTTTAGAGAAGTCTTTAATAAATCTCCTATAGAAACCAGCATGACCAAGGAAACTTCTTATACCTTTAATATCTTTAGGACATGGCATTTTCTCAATAGCATCAACCTTAGCTTTATCAACTTCAATTCCTCTTTCAGAAATTTTATGCCCCAAGACAATACCTTCATTCACCATAAAGTGGCACTTCTCCCAATTCAAGACAAGATTAGTTTCTTCACATCTCTTCAAAACTCGATCAAGGTTGCTTAAGCAATCATCAAAAGAAGTTCCGTAAACGGAAAAATCATCCATGAAAACCTCAACAATCTTTTCACAAAAGTTAGAGAATATAGCAGTCATACATCTTTGAAAGGTAGCAGGTGCATTGCATTAAACCAAAAGGCATACATCTATAAGCATAAGTTCCAAAAGGACAAGTAAAGGTGGTTTTTCTCTTGATCGGCTGGTGATACAGGTATTTGAGAAAAACTAGAATATCCATCAAGAAAGCAAAAGTGTGTATGCTTAGACAATCTTTCTAACATTTGATCAATAAAAGGTAAGGGGTAATGATCTTTTCTAGTAGCTTTGTTTAATTTTCTAAAATCAATTACCATCCTATAATCAGTTACAATTCTTTGTGGAATGAGTTCATTTTTATCATTAGGAACAACGGTAACACCTCCTTTCTTAGGGACACAATGAACGGGACTTACCCATCTACTATCAGCTATGGAATAGATTATACCTGCTTCCAGAAGCTTTAATATTTTGGTTCTTACCACCTCTTTCATCTTAGGATTTAATCGTCGTTGGTGGTTGACAACTGGTTTAGCATCAGGCTCCATATTAATTTTGTGCTGACATAGAGTGGGACTAATGCCCTTAAGATCATCAAGAGTATATCCAATAGCAGCACGGTGCTTCCTCAGAGTTTTTAGTAATCTCTTTTCTTCATGCTCTGAAAGGTTAGCACTAATAATAACAGGATATATGTTCTTTTCATCTAGATAAGCATATTTCAATGTATCAGCCAATTGCTTCAGTTCAAATACAGGGTCACCCTTAGGTGGAGGAGGGCCTCCAAGAGTTTCAACAGGCAAATTGTGTTTAAGGATAGGTGGTTGATCAAATGTGACGCCCCCGACTTAATCATGCACTAATCATACACGCAAATGCGCACGATCAAGCCTAGGAACTCACTTGAAGATATCACAACACAACACTACATAAATAAAAGATACAAGCTTTATATTACAAGCCAGGGGCCTCGAGGGCTCGAATACATAAGCTCGATGTCATACAAGCATCAACGAAAGCATTAGATATCTGAGTACAGATATAAAAGTTAAACAGATAGGCCTTTAAGAAGGCGGGGCAAAATAAAACACTGATCGAAAAGGCACAGGCCTCCTGCCTGGGAGCCTCCTAATCTACTCCTGGTCGTCGGCAGTCTCCACGTCATAGTAGGCTCCACCAGAAGTGTAGTAGCGGTCATCGGCAGTAACAGCTGGCTCCTGGGATCCGTCATCTGGTCGCAGCAATCGGGTATGGGGAAAAAGGGAAGCAAAGCAACCATGAGTACTCATCCAAAGTACTCGCAAGACTGACATCAGAACAATACTAAGTCTGCATCGGTATCAAAGGAAGGGGTTGTATCTGTGGACTATACTGCAGAAATGCTGGAATAGAGAGAAAGGCCTAGCCTATCGAAGACTAGCATCTTCAGCGGTCTTGCAGCATGAGAAGAGTGCAGATTAGTACATAATTATAGTAGCAAGCATGTTGTAGCAAAGCCTAGGGATCCTTCCTCGACTCCCTGTGAGAAAGCAATCCCGGAGCTTACAATTAATTAACACGTATCCAGTTCAAGTTGTAATGGATCGAGATACAACACTGAGCGTCCTGTTACCATGGACACAGCTATTCGAATAGATAACTTCCCTGCAGGGGTGCACTACTGTCACCCAACACGCTCGATTAACTCTGGCCGGACACACTTTTATCGGGTCATGCCCGGCCTCGGCTGATCGACACACCGCAGCCCTACCTAGAGCTCAGCAGAGAGGTCCCCGCCGGTCTACATCCTAAGCACTCAGGGGTCTTGGGCCATCGCCCTGTGCGCTCCGGGTCGTTGTGTGCAGGGTGGGTCCAGGCACCACCTCTGTCCTGGATGGCGCCGGCCCGACCCGGCCACAATGCTGAACTGGACGTCTGACAAAGCTTTCGGTTGTTACATATGGCGCCGAGGGCCCCATAAACCATTATCCCACGTGGTGGTAGTGCGTATAGGGCCAACGACCCACTCAGATCAGATACCCAAATCCATTAGCGAATTATTAGGAGCCCGCGGTGACGATCAGTACTCCTGTCGTCCCGTCTCGAGGAACTGCAACAAGGGCCAGGCCCATCCCTCTCTAAGGCGGTCTCTGCCTGCCCGACCGCGCCTCGTAATTATCTCGCGGGTACCCTTACGGTCAACCCGACTTCACATCTCTCGCGGGTACCCCTAGGGGTCGACCCGTCTTTACCCGGGGACTGAAGTAAAAGTAGGGTATCCATGTGTTCATAACATAAAGGGGGAATCCGAGGAATCACCCTCGATGGATTCCTACTCGATGTAATCCGTCAAGGGGAACTAGGAGGAATCACCCTCGATGGTCCACACTTGAGGGGTTGCACGACAGAGTCATCACCGGGAGGGGAGAGCGAGGAATTACCCTCTGCAATCACCACCGATGTGTTATACTGCAGAGATATCATCGGGAGTGCAGTACGAGGTATCACCCTCGGCACTCGATAGTAGCCCTGCAGAGTCGTACAACTAAGGGGGTGTGCGGTGCTGTGACGGTATCTGCACGTCGATCACAATGATCGAGGTACTGGTAGTAAAGCGGGGCAACAGGAACAAGGTTGAGGGGTCACAGATGGGTCACTAAACAACCTAGTCTAAGCAGTTTAGGATAACAGGTAAAGTAACAATAGCAGGTCACAAAAAGCAGGCTATGCATCGGAATAGGAGCAAGCAATTACAGTAGCAAAATCTAATGCAAGCATGAGGGAGAAGGAATAGGCGATATAGGGATGATCAAGGGGGTTTTGCTTGCCTGGAAGCTCTGCTGAAAGGGGTTGGTCGTCAGGGGCGTAGTCATACACGGCAGGAGCGTCGGTCTCGGGGTCTACCGGAGAGAAGAGGGGGGAAGAAACAATAAATACAAGCAACAAATGCAATCACAAATGCATGGCATGGCAGCACGTTATTCGAGGGGTGCCCTAATGCAGTAGTACGCATGTTAGTCGGAGCGGGAAACATCTGGAGGGGTTTTACCAGCTCCGAGCAATTATCGGACAGATGAATCGGAGGGGAAAGTTTCATGTTCATCATGTTAGAGGGGTGTGACAGGTGTGGGGGTGGCATATTCGGATTCTTCATATTTTTCTGATCATTTTTCATATATAAATTAATCTCATCCGAGTTACGGTTTATTTTATATGATTTTTCAAAGTTTTACTGAATTTCTAGAATTATTTTAATTATTAAATTCGAATTATCCGAAACAGTGTTAGGTGACGTTAGCATGACGTAATGATGGCGTCAGTAGTCAACACCAGCTGGTCAGGGTCAAACCTGACCAGTGGGTCCCACATGTCATACTCAGTGGCCTAATTAGAGTTTAATTTTAAACTAAAACAGTTAATTAGCCCCCAGGGCCCACATGTCAGTGACTAATTAAATTAACTAATTATTATTAATTCAATTTTAGTTAATTAGGGTGTGGGCCCCACTTGTCAGTGGCTGGGGCCGCCCAGTCAGCGCGTGGACCGGGTCAACGGGGTCAGCCGGGCCCGCTGGCAGTGGCACAGAGGCGGGCCCCATGCAGCCACGTCAGCGCGGGTCAGTGCCGGCCGGCGACTCGCCGCCGGCGACCAAATTGACGGCGGCGCGCACGGGAGGGCGTCGGAAATCGCCTCCCGGTCACCATTTCGAGCGCCGCGAGCACCAATCGATCGAGCCCACCACGCCGCATTGATCTGCGCAAGTGGCAGCACCGGGCATGGCCGGAAACGTCGCCGGCGTCGAGGTTTGGCGGCGGTGGTTTCGGGCGTGATTGGAATCGTGGCTACGAGGCACGGCGTGGGGTTTTGAGGACACGGACGGCATCGCCGTGAGGTGCTGAGCACGTTCGCGTGCCCAGCCGGCCACGGCAGGGGCAGAGGCGACGGCGGCGAGTGCAACGGCGGCGGCGAGCTCGGCTATGGCGGGAAGGCGAGCTAGGGGAGAGAGCGGCCGCAGGTAGAGAGGGGAAATGTGGCGCGGCTCACATCGGTGACGGGGAGCTGCTCGGGGAGGCGCGGGATGCGGTGACGGTGACGAAATCGACGACGGCGTGCGGCGGGGATCCGAGGAAGACGACGACGCGTTCGAGTGATGTAGTGGTCTCCGACTCGAGCGCGTAGGCGGAGGGGGTGTAGCGGAGGCTGGCGGAGCGTCCTGGCACGGTGGGGCGACGAGATGGGCACGGTGGCCGCGTGAATCACGGCGGCACGGCCATGACGGCGTCGGGTGAGGTGGGAAAACGAGGGAGAGAGGAGAGAAAGCGGGCTAGGGTTCGCCATCGGGTCGAGGGGGGTCCTTATCCTCGCGGGGAACCACTGGATGGCCGGCGCGTGGCGATCGGTGGACGTGCGGCTTCGCGCACGCGCGGCCAGCACCATGGCATTCGGCCAGCGGGAGGAAGGGGAAGGCCTCGCTGGGCTGGGCCGATTTACACTGTTGGACTTAAGCCCAGTGCGCTAGGGAGCCCTTTCCCATTTTTCTTTTCTATTTCTGTTTCTTATTTTCCCTACTGTTTTGCATTTCCTTTTTGCATCAAATGAGTTTTGTACAATGTGAAGCTTCACTCATAATTAGCATTGCATTTTTCTGCACTGTCACAAAAAGATTTGGGATTATTTGAATTCATTTGATTTTTGTTTAAATGAAAATGGTTTAAATAGGGTTGTGTAGGTACTGTTTCATGATGTTTGAGTCATTTAAATAATCCAATTAATGTTGGGTTCATTTTTATAATTGCTTTGGGAATATTTGCAAGATTATGAACTATTTAGTTCCTGGATTTGAGCAACTTTTAATTTCACTTTAAATTTGAACTCCCAATTTAAATTGGAATTTGAAATGAGATATGATCCTATTGTGATCAAGCACTATTAAGCATGATGACTTGGCATAATTAAGAGGTGACCACTGTGCCTAATACATGGGGATGTTACATCAAAGAACATCTTATCTATTTCATTTCTTTCATTCATATGCATATCGTTTTCATGGTCTAGCAAATATTGTTCTAATGGATCAGTAGGAGGCACGGCAATAGAAGCAAGACCAATAATTTCATCTTTACTATGCAATTCTTTATCATGAGGTTGTCTACGAAATTTGGAGAAATTAAACTCATGAGACATACCACCAAAACTAACACTAACAGTTTCTTTAGCGCAATCAATCTTGGCATTAACAGTGTTCAAGAAAGGTCTACCGAATATAATGGGACAAAAATCATCTTGTGGAGAACCGAGGATTAGAAAATCAGTAGGGTTTTTTATTTTTCCACACAAGACTTCAACATCTCTAACTATCCCAAGCGGTGTAATGGTATCTCTGTTTGCAAGCTTAATAGTAACATCAATGTCCTCTATTTCAATAGGTGCAATATCATTCATAATTTCTTGATATAAGGTAAACGGGATAGCACTCACACTAGCACCCAAATCACATTAGCCATGATAACAATGATCTCCTATTTTGACAGAGACAACAGGCATGCCTACCACGGGTCTGTTTTTATCTTTAGGATCTGGTTTAGTGATTCTAGCTGCTTCATCACATAAGTAAATAACATGCCCATCTATATTATCGACCAAGAGATCTTTAACCATAGCAATATTAGGTTCAACTTTAATTTTTTCAGAGGGTCTAGGTGCTCTAATATTACTTTTGTTAACCACAGTTGAGACTTTAGCATGTTCCTTAATCCTAACAGGAAAAGGTGGTTTCTCAATATAAGAAGTAGGCACAACTGGATCAACATGGTAAACAATTGTTTCTTCTTTAACACTAACGAGTTCCTCAATCTTTTCTTTAACAGGGAGATGATATTTAAACCACTTCTCCTTAAGGAGATCAACATGAGTAGCAAATGATTCACAAAACGAAGCTACTATCTCAGAGTCAAGTCCATATTTAGTGCTAAACTTACGAAAAGCATCGGTATCCATAAAAGATTTAACACAATTGAACTCAAGTATTATACCTGACTCATTACCTTTGTCGAGTTCCCAATCTTCAGAGTTGCGTTTAATTCTTTCCAGAAGATCCCATCTGAATTCAATAGTTTTCTTCATAAAGGAGCCAGTCGAAGAAGAATCGAGCATGGTTTGATCATCATGAGAAAGCCGAGCATAAAAATTCTGTAAGATAATTTCTCTTGAGAGCTCATGGTTGGGGCATGTGTACATCATGTACTTAAGCCTCCCCCAAGATTGAGCGATGCTTTCTCCTTCACGAGGCCAAAAATTATATATATAATTCCGATCACGATGAACCAAATGCATAGGATAAAATTTCTGGTGGAATTCCAGTTTCAATCAGTTCCAGTCCCATGTATCAGTATCATCACATAGCCTATACCATGTCAATGCCTTTCCCTCCAAAGATAAAGGGAATACTTTATTCTTAACACCATCTCTGGATAAACCTGCAAGCTTAAACAATCCACAAATTTCATCCACATAGATCAAGTGCATATCAGGATGTGTTGTTCCATCTCCTGCATAAGGATTAGCTAGCAGTTTCTCTATCATACCCGAAGGAATCTCATAATAAATATTTTCAGTAGGTGCAGTAGGTTGAGGAGCAACTATTGGTGCTTCCGGTCGAGGTGAAGATACCCCGAACAAACCCCTCAAAGGGTTACTTTCCATAGTGACAAGTAACAGTAAATTTCAGCACGTAATATAAATGTTTCCTTACCAAATTCCACTCACCAAAGGCGCTTCACTCCCCCGCAACGGCGCCAGAAAAGAGTCTTGGTGACCCACAAGTATAGGGGATCAATTGTAGTCCTTTCAATAAGTAAGAGTGTCAAACCCAACGAGGAGCAGAAGGAAATGACAAGTGGTTTTCAGCAAGGTCTTTTCTGCAAGCGCTGAAATTATCGGTAACGAGTAGTTTGATAGCAAGATAATTTGTAACAAGTGACAAGTAGCAATAGTAACAAAGAGTGCAGCAAGGTGACCCAATCCTTTTTGTAGCAAAGGACAAGCCGGAACGATCTCTTATAATAAGTAAAACGTTCTCTAGGACACATGGGAATTTCATCTAGTCACTTTCATCATGTTTGTTTGATTCGCGTTTGCTACTTTGATAATTTGATATGTGGGTGGACCGGTGCTTGGGTGCTGTTCTTACTTGAACAAGCCTCCCACTTATGATTACCCCCTCTCGCAAGCATCCGCAACTATGAAAGAAGAATTAAGATAACTCTAACCATAGCATTAAACATATGGATCTAAATCAGCCCCTTACGGAATAGCGCATAAACTAGGGTTTAATCTTCTGTCACTCTAGCAACCCATCATCTAATTACTACTCCACAATGCATTCCCTTAGGCCCAAAGATGGTGAAGTGTCATGTAGTCGACGTTCACATGACACCACTAAGAGAATCAACAACATACATATCATCAAAATATCGAACGAATACCAAATTCACATGATTATTTATGACAAGACTTCTCCCATGTCCTCAAGAACAAAAGTAACTACTCACAAACCATATTCATGTTCAAGATTAGAGGGGTATTGAATAGCATGTTGGATCTGAACATATAATCTTCCACCAAATAAACCAACTAGCATCAACTACAAGATGTAATCAACACTACTAGCAACCCACAGGTACCAATCTGAGGTTTTGAGACAAAGATTGAATACAAGAGATGAACTAGGGTTTGAGATGAGATGGTGCTATTGAAGATGTTGATGAAGATTGGTCCTCCCACGATGAGAGGATCGTTGGTGATGTCGATGGCTCCGATTTCCCCCTCCCGGAGGGAAGTATCCCCGGCGGAATCGCTCCGCCGGAGAGCAAAAGTCCTCCTGCCCAAGTTCCGCCTCGAGACGGCGGCGCACCATCCCAAAAGTTTTCTCCTTATTTTTTCTAGGGAAAATGGACTTATATACCAGAAAATGGGCACCGGAGGCTGGCCAGGGGCCCCACAAGCCACCAGGGCACGCCTGGGGGCGGGGGGGGGGGGGGGGGGTGGCGTGCCATGGTGCCTCGTGGGCGCCTGGGTGGCCCCCTCTGGTACTTCTTTCTCCCAGTATTTTTCATTTATTCCAAAATAAATCTCCGTGAAATTTCAGCTCATTTGGAGATGTGCAGAATAGGTATCTCTGACGTAGCTTTTTCAGGTCCAGAATTCCAGCTGCCGGTAATCTCCCTCCTTGTGTAAATCTTGCATATTAAGAGAGAAAAGGAATTAGAATTGCTCCACAAAGTGTTATATTGATTAAAAACACTATAAATAACAGTAGCAAAACATGATGCAAAATGGACGTATCAGTGATGTTGATGAAGACGATCACCGCGGCGATGGTTCCCCCGGCGGCACTCCGGCGCCACCGAGAGAGAGAGGGAGAGAGTCTCCCCCTCAGGCTTTCTCCTCCATGGCCTCCCCCTAGATGGGGAGAGGTTCTCCCCTCTGGTCCTTGGCCTCCATGGCACCCGGAGGGGCGGGAGCCCCTCCGAGATTGGATCTCTCTCTCTGTTTCCTTCTGTTTCTGCCTTTCTGTTTCTGGCCAAAAACCGTTTCTTATATTCTCGGAGATCCGTAACTCCGATTGGGCTAAAATTTGGAGGGGATTTTCTTCCGAATATTATCTTTCTTGCGGCAGAAGAAGGGCTCCAACCTCCTTACAGGGGCACCACAAGCCTGCCAGGCGCGCACCCTGGGTAAGGGGCCGCGCCCCTTGAGCTTGTGGGCTCCTCGGGCATCGTCTCGTGTTGATTCTTTTCCCAAAAATCACATCTATTCCAAAATAAATCTCCATGAATTTTTATCGCATTTGGACTTCGTTTCATATGGATATTCTGCGAAACAAAAAAACATGCAGAAAACAGAAACTGGCACTGGGCACTGGATCAATAAGTTAGTCCATAAAAATCATATAAAAGTGCACCAAAACCATATAAAACTATTGTAAACATGGCATGAATACTTCATAAATTATAGATACGTTGGAGATGTATCAGCATCCCCAAGCTTAATTCCTGCTCGTCCTTGAGTAGGTAAATGATAAAAGAAATAATTTATGAAGTGTGAATGCTAGCATTGTGCATAAGTTTGATCAATGATAATTTCAAACACCTTTTCTAGCATCAATATATATCATAAATAGTAGCTCATCTCATAAAACTTCTCATGATCAAGTAGCAAGCTATTCACATGTTTAAAGTGTAGACCATAAACTTTCTTGAAAACCAACAAACTATGTTCTCAGTCATCAAACAATTACAATTCATCTTATTTTCAGGAAGGGTCTATGAAAGAGCTTTGTTTTAGCAAATTCCACATACTCAACTATCATTTAGTCTTCCATGATTGCTGACACTCAAAGCATATTTTTAGAACAAACCGTTTCAGTCAAACACATAGGAAGATAGGGGCTTAATGTTTCGCCTCCCAACTTATTTATCTCAGGGATAATGTCAACAATAATAACTTATGATCACCTATATTCAACTGGATATATGTGCCTGGATCATTCCCTACCACATGATGCTTGCCCACTAGAGAATAAATAGAGTGGAATATGGATGAACATTACTAACTCTTGCATAAAAGTAAATACAGAAAAGTAAATATAGAAAAGTAAAACATAGGCCCTTCGCAGAGGGAAGCAGAGGTTGTCATGAGCTTTTATTTTTTTGGATGTGCAAGCTCTTAATGGAAAGGAACGTCACTTTATATTACCCCTTCTGATAGCAACCGTTATTATGCAGTCCGTTGCTTTTTATTTCTGCACCATCACAAATTCGTACAAAGCTTATTTTCCCTTCCAATAAAAGATCATACATATTTAGGAGCAATTTTTATTGCTTTTTGCACCGATGACAACTAACTTGAAGGATCTTATTCAATCCATAGGTAGATATGGTGGACTCTCATGACAAGAAACTGGGGTTAAGGGTTTTTGGATGCACAAGTAGTATCTCTACTTAGTACGGATTTTTGGCTAGCAAAAGATCCTAAGCAAGCACCACATGTTAGAGGATCCATGACAATATAACTTCTATGTGAGTATAAACAAACATAACCCATTACGTTGCCTTCCTTGTCCAACGTCAACTACTTGATAAAGTTTGAAAATAATTAATGGGGGCTCACAATCATAGAAGATGTCCAAGATAGTATATTTATATGTGAAATCTCTCCTCCTTCAATATTCTTTCATGAATTGTTCAAGTGACCAATGCTATGTTTTCTAACTTTCAATAAATTTTACCACTTATACTTCTTGTATGTGAAGTCATTACTTCCCATGGGACAAGCATATGAAGCATATATAATTTCATATTTATGACATTCAATTCATTCCACAATTCACTCATAGGATATAAGTGAAGCACGAGAGTGAATGACGAACTACTCCAAAATATTTAAGTGAAGATCAATGAGTAGTTAAACAATTAAGTAGCTATGTGAAGACTCTCTCCAAATAAATATTTCAGGTCCAAGTACTTGATTAAAACAGCAAGCAAAATGAAAAGACGCTCCAAGCAAAACACATATCATGTGACGAATAAAAATATAGCTCCAAGTAAGATATACCGATAATTTTGAAGACGAAAGAGGGGATGCCTTCCGGGACATCCCCAAGCTTAGACGCTTGAGTCTTCCTTGAATATTACCTTGGGGTGCCTTGTGCATCCCCAAGCTTAGGTTCTTGCCACTCTTTATTCTCCTCACATCGGTATCTCACCCAAAACTTGAAAACTTCAATCACACACAACTTAACGGAACTCGTGAGATAGGTTAGTATGATAATAAATATATCATTCACTTTTGTACTGTCAAGACAAGATCCAAAATTGTTGTCACATAATGCCTACTGTACTATATCATTTCCACAATTTATATCACTCAATATAAGCTATGGACATTCTAAAACAAGCAAACTATGCAAACAAAACAGATTCTGTCAAAAACAGAACAGTCTGTAATGATCTGAACTAGAACCATACTTCTGTAACTCCAAAAATTCTGAAAAATTAGGACAGCCTAAACAATTTATAACCCAATACTGTGTAAAAATTTCAGAATTTTTGAACGCTCCAGTAAAGAATTTAAAATCAAATACTGGGCACAAAAGTTTCTGTTTTTGCACAGAATCAAATCAACAAGCATTTGCACTATCCCAGAGGTCTTACTTGGCACTTTATTGAAATAAAAGATACATGACATGATTACTACAGTATCTTAATCATGTAGACACACAAAAAAAGTAAATATAAATAGTTTTTTGCCTCCACACAAGCACTTTTCTGTAAAACATTTAGCTAGGCATTGATATTTTAATGATACCCACTTAAAGATAAGAGAATTAACTAGCATAGGAAGGTATAACCAGTGCAAATTTCAAAATTTCAAAACATGGAGAGGGAACTTGGTTTTTTTGAGAGGATAATCATAATTATGACAAATTTTACAAGAATAATTATTACTACTTTAAGTACCATCACAATAATTATCATAAGTAGCAACTTTGTTCTCATTGTAATCAATTGAATTTTCTTCCAAAATAGTGGAATCATCACTAGATAAAATTATGACCCTCTCCAAATCCACCTTTATCATTATTCTAATAATATTCAACACCCTTCAAAATAGTGGGATCATTGCTACATAGAGTTGACACTCTTCCAAACCCACTTTCGATGATAATTTCATTCATACTCTAAGAGATATAAGTGAAGTTCACAGAGCATTCTACAATGAATATAGAGAGACCAATATCCAAGCTCAAAATATATAAATGAAGCACACGAAGCATTCTATAAAGCTATGCTCAAGAGATTTAAGTGAAGCACAAAGAGCATTCTATAAAGCCATACTCAAAAGATTTAAGTGAAGCACAAAGAGCATTCTATAAAGCCATACTCAAAAGATTTAAGTGAAGCGCATGAAGCATTATATAAATGAACCAAGGACTATCTCATACCAGAATGGTGCATTACTAAAATAAAAATAAAAAGCACACGACGCTCCAAGAATTTACGCATATCATATGAACAAAACAAAAACCGAGACATACCGATAATTGTCGAAGAAGAAAGATGGGATGCCTTCCGGGGCATCCCCAAGCTTAGACGCTTGAGTATCCTTGAATATTTACTTGGGGTGCCTTGGGAATCCCCAAGCTTGAACTCTTGTCTCTCTTTATTCTTCTCATATCGATCTTCGAACCCTTCATCCACACAAAACTTAACAGAACTTTTTTCGTTAGAGGGGTTAGTACATATAACATCAAATCCCATCATGTCCTGCTGTAAAATTATTGTATAATTATAATCAAATATTACCCACTGTATGCTATCACAATTCTATGGTTCCCAAGTCAATGGGGCTCAACAAGATTTCAAACATAAGCAAATAAAGAAACTATAACAGCAATCTGTGAAAACAGGACAGTCTGTAAAGATGCAGATGAAACATATACTTCTGTAACTCGAAAAATTCTGAAAAATTAGGACGTAATAAATTTTTTGCATGTAAGTACTGTGTAAAAATTTCAGATTTTTTGCACATTCCAGTAAAACATGTAAATTAAAATACTATAGCCAAAAGTTTCTGTTTTTGCACTGCACACACCAAACAAGCAATTTAAACACCCTAAAGGTAAATCTTGGCACATTATTTTTATGGTACAGTGGTATATACAAGGGGATAATTATTTTTATGAGAAACTTCCATGAATTTTTTTTACACTGTTTCCATGAGCATGAACACAAGTGTTCAAGGTCGACCCTCACTTCCTCAATGCATAACTTTCCAATCGCTTCTCTTTTTGAAAAAGTTTTAGGTTCCCCTCTATTTTTTTGTTTTTAAATATTTAAATGGCACACATAATAAAGTTTATATTACACAAACTAAGAAAAACACTCTCTAAAACTTTCGGGTTGTCTCCCAGGCAGCGCTTTCTTTAAAGCCATTAAGCTAGGCATAAGAGGCAAGTAATTTTTTTTGTATTTTGCATTTTTTTTGTTTCACCCAAACTAAAGAAAGAAAACAAGAAAGCAAAAACAAAAGGAAAAACAAAATCTACTTAGTGATGAAAGCAAACAAGCATACACAAAAATATTAACCCCACGCTATTGCTCCCCGGCAACGGCGCTAGAAAAGAGCTTGATAATCCCCAAGTGCAAGGAATCATCGTAGCAATTTCCAAAGATGGAAGTGGTAAGTATGGAATGTCGAACCCACAAGGAGCTAAAGGTAAGATCAATATTCTCTCAAGTCCTATCTGCTACTGATACGACTCTACGTACGCCGAGCATTTGCTTTTATCTAGAAACGAGAAATAAAACTACGTTGTGGGTATAAAGAGGATAGCTTTGCATGATATCGGAGAACTAAAACATAAAAATAGGTGCTGCCTAAATAAAGTTAGAATATATATTACAAATAGCGAGTGTGGAATAATAATGGATCGGTGTGCGGAATTGTCCTAGGCAATTGATAACAAGATTGGTAATCATTATTGCAATTTTATATGAGGGAGAGGCATGAGCTAACATACTTTCCGTACTTGGATCATGTGAACTTATGATTGGACCTCTAGCAAGCATCCGCAACTACTAGAAATCATTAAGGTAAATCCATAAACATTAAGTATCAAGTCCCCTTTACTTCCATATGCAACAACCCCCTTACTCGGGTGTAAGCTTCTGTCACTCTAGCCACCCACTATAAGCGAATCATGAACGTATTGCAACACCCTACAGTGGGAATCCCCCACGTGTGCGCTGCACGGTGGACACCATATGAATTTCAATTTAATTTGGAATTTGAAATGAGATATGATGCAAAGAATTATTAAGCACTGTTAAGCATGGTGACTTGGCATTATCAAGGGGTGATCACTGTAGCTATTACATGGGGATGTTACAATTCTCCTCCTCTAAAAGAAATTGTCGTCCCGAGAATTAAGAGGTAGGCTGAAAGAATGTGGGGTATTCTTCTCGAAGACGGTCCTCGTGTTCCCAAGTGGCTTCATCTTCAGAATGATTCGACCACTGAACTTTAAGGAACTTGATCGACTTTTGACGGGTTCGTCGCTCAGTTTGATCAAGAATGCGAATCGGATACTCTTGATAAGATAGATCTTCTCGCAATTCAAGCACTTCACAATCCACTGCTCAGATAGGATCTTTGAAGCAGCGACGAAGTTGTGACACATGAAAGACATCATGAACTTGAGAGAGGTTCGGCGGCAATTCCAATTGATATGCCACTTCTCCACGACGGGTGAGAATACGGAATGGGCCAATGTAGCGAGGAGCTAACTTGCCCTTGATTCCAAAACGATGAGTGCCCTTCATTGGAGTGACACGAAGGTAAGCTTGCTCGCCAGGTTGATAAACCATTACCTGATGCTTTCGGTCATAGTTGCTCTTCTGACGAGACTGAGCAATTTTCAAATGTTCACGGACAATGCGGACTTGTTCTTCAGCTTGTTGAATAATGTCCGGACCAACGAGTGACCGTTCCCCAGTTTCTGACCAATTCAGAGGGGTTCGGCACTTACGTCCATAGAGAACTTCAAATGGTGCCATCTTCAGACTAGCTTGATAGCTATTGTTGTATGAGAATTCGGCATACGGGAGAGATTCCTCCCATTTCTTACCGAATGAGATGACACAAGCTCAAAGCATATCTTCAAGCACTTGATTGACTCGTTCAACTTGTCCCTGGGACTGGGGGTGAAAAGCAGTGCTAAAGGACAGATGAGTTCCCATGGCTTCTTGGAAACTATTCCAAAACCTTGAGGTAAAGAGGCTGCCACGATCTGAGCTGATCTCCAACGGAATACCGTGGAGTGACACAATTCTGGAAACATACAAGTCTGCTAACTGGCTAGCAGTGATTGTCTCCTTGACTGGCAGAAAGCGAGCAACCTTTGAGAATCGGTCAATGACGACAAAGATAGCATCATGACCCTTCTGCGATCTGGGAAAACTAGTAATGAAGTCCATTTCGACTTTGTCCCATTTCCATTCAGGAATTTCAAGGGGTTGCAGAGTTCTAGCAGGCCTTTGATGTTCTGCTTTGACGCAATGGCAAACATCACACTCAGCGACATACTGAGCAATATCTCGTTTCATATCAGGCCACCAATATCTCTGTCGGATGTCTTGGTACATCTTGGTACTGCCAGGGTGAATTGAAAGAGGCGTATCATGAGCTTCTTTCATGACGCGTGGGGTCAGATTCAGGTGTCCCGTTCTAGGAACCACTAAGCGGTTTTTGAAGTACAAGGCACCATCAGTAGCAATGGTAAAGAATAAGGGCTTACCCCTTTTGATATCTCGCTTAATTTTCTCGACCTCAGAGTCAGCTTTCTGTATATGCTTGATGAGGTCATCGAGCTCTGATTCAACAACCAGGGTATTGAGATGACCCTGTCGAACAATGTGAAGGTTCAACTTGCGAAGTTCTTCATAAAGCATAGGTTGCGCTTCCTGAACCATAAGGTTGTTGCAATAAGCCTTGCGACTCAAGGCATCGGCCATCACATTAGCCTTGCCAGGGGTATAGGAAATATTCATGTCATAATCGGCTATTGTCTCGAGCCATCTCTGTTGACGAAGGTTCAGATCTGGTTGGGTATACAGATACTTCAAACTCTGGTGGTCCGTGTATATCTCGCAACGATTACCGAGAAGGTAATGTCGCCACAGCTTCAAGGCATAAATAACTGCAGCAAGCTCGAGATCATGTACTGGATAATTTTCCTCGTGAGGACGCAATTGACGAGAGCCATAAGCAATTACTTTGCGCTCTTGCATTAGGACACAGCCTAATCCTTGACGAGATGCATCACAGTAAATCACAAAGTCCTTTTGGGAATCCGGGGGTGCTAGCACTGGGGCAGATGTCAACTTATCTTTAAGTGTCTGAAAGCTTTCCTGGCACTTTTCCGTCCACTCAAATTTAACACCTTTGTGGAGCAGATCAGTCAACGGCTTAGCAATCTTGGAGAAGTTCTCAACGAATCGGCGGCAATAGCTAGCAAGTCCGAGAAAACTTCTGACTTGCTTGACATTCTTCGGGGGAGTCCAGTCAAGAATAGCCTGAACTCGTTCTGGGTTAACAGCGATGCCATCTCTGGAAATCACGTGACCAAGATAAGTCACCTCAGATAACCAGAATTCACACTTAGAGTATTTGGCATATAGCTGGTGTTCTCGAAGTTTCTCCAATACCAGCCGAAGATGTACGGCGTGTTCTTCTTCGTTCTTGGAAAATATAAGGATATCATCCAAATAAACCACGACGAATTTGTCGAGGTAGTCCATGAAGATATAGTTCATCAATCGAGAGAAAGTTGCTGGAGCATTAGTTAATCCGAAGGACATAACGGTGTACTCGTATGATCCATAGCGAGTAACGAAAGCGGTCTTCGGAATATCCTCCTTACGAACTCGGATCTGATGATAACCCAACTGTTGACACCAGATTTTGGCATGGTCAAAAACATAATTAAGAAGGCCTCAAATGGAAAAGTGCTCAAAGTGAGAAAGTTCCATATCGTCGAAAAGAGAAACTTTGATATTTGGGCCATAGCCATCCGATCTCATCTCTGAGGCCGAAGTTGTGTTCGAAGTGCTGAGATTTTGTATCCAGAACACTATTCAGCTGATTAAGCCCCCAAGATGACCTCATATGAGAAAATGATCTACACGGATTGTCTTCGTCTCGTCGAATTGGTCGATTTTGATATAAAAATCGTCTAAATCCGAGGTCATATGCAAAAGTTAGAGCCATCTGAGTGCGGCCCTGTCCCTCCAGGGCGGTAGTACCGTCCTCCAGAGCGGAAGTACCGCTAAGCGGTAGTACCGTATTTTACTACCGCGTCTACTACCGCTTTTGAAAATTCTTCTGGTATCCCGAGACCCTTACTCGGTAGTAGAGCGGTACTTAGGTATGCTCAGAGCGGTACTACCGCCCAGAGCGGTACTACCGCTTGCCGTCGCGCAGACTCGGGCATATTTTGGAGAGTCCGAGTTTGGATAGCGTTTTTGACCCTTTGGAAGGAAATCTGGGTCCGTGTCTTGTACGGGAAGTCCAACCCCCTCTTAAATAGAAGAGGTGATGGCCGATTGAAAGAACACACAATCGAACAAACACATCTACTACTTTTTCGTACTTTTACTTTCGTTTACTGTTTTCATCTTTGTTGCTTTGCTCGTAAAGCATCCGTCCCTCCTCTCCGAAATCGAGGAACCTTCTTTGTTGCTTTGCTCGAAAAGCATCCGCCCCTCGCCGCGAAAGTGCGAGGATTATCGTTGTGTTGCGCGGTGCGAATTTCCGCGCCAACACAAATTGGCGACTCCGCTGGGGACCGAAGAACGCCGAGTACTTCCAATCTACTCGGCGACGAGAAGAACAAGGGCAACATCTACTCAGGACATGATGAATACCGAGTCCAGGAACGGGAGCGACATCGACCCAGAGAACGTCATCGCCGTTACGTTCGATGACCTGTCGGAAGATGATCGGCGCGAGTTTGAACAGGAGCTCGAGAGACAGAACGCTGAAAAGAAGAACATGTTTTTGGCGGGATACCAGAAGACAAGGAATGGCGTCGTCAAAAATGTAGTTGCGCCAAGTCTTTCCGATGCTGAGGTAAAAAAGCCAACCGAAGAAATTGCTCATTTAATTGATGTGTCCGTAGCTAGCAAATTTGGATCCGACATGACAAATGCGATGAACACACTTTCTAAATCCATGGCTGATAAATTTGAAGAACTTGAAAAGTGACTTAGCAAAGGTTTAGGGGATGGTTCATCTCATCATATTCAATCATTAGGGCAACATGTTGAAAGTGCATCAGCTAACAGAGATCAAATTCATGCTGTTCTAAACAATGATCAAAGTGGCCGGAACTATACTAATAGTTCGGCCCATAACTTTATCCCTAGTGTTGCTCCTCCTATCGTTTCTACTTCGGTTGCACAAAGTTATGATAGCAATAACCGAAGTAGGGTTTTGAATTCAAATCTGCAGCAACCCTACTATCAAACAGTAGCATATACCACGCCACCGAATTACAATCAACTCGGAGCAAACTCACCACCGAGTTACAATCAATTCGGTACGAACCCTCACCGAATTGTAAATAATTCAGAGGCTATGCCGCCAGCTGTCAGTACCGGGATTCCATATGGGCCGGTACTTGATTCGCAAGCTAATGATCCTCCGTTGCAAACTTCACATGCTCAAACCATATTGCCGGAGAATCCACCACATGCTGTTCCACAAACATATGTTAGTGTGAAAGATCAAATAACTGAGATCCCGAGTCAATACGGTTTGGCGCCGAAAGGTGTGGCACGTACCTATCGGAAACCATACCCCGAATACTTTGAATCCACTCCTTATCCTCGAGGTTTTAGGATCCCTGATTTTGTTAAATTCACCGGGGAAGGTGGTAGGTCTACTGTTGAACATGTGGCACAGTTCTTAGCACAATGCAGTGAGTTTGGTAATTCAGATATTTATAGAGTTAGACTATTTCCTTTGTCTTTAACCGGCACTGCATTTACTTGGTTTTCATCCCTTGCTCCTAACTCTATTTCTTCATGGGTACAGTTAGAGCAGCGATTTCATGAGTACTTCTATAGCGGTGAAGCTGAGCTTCGGCTTTCTGACCTAACTATGGTTAGGCAGAAGTATAATGAACCGGTGCATGATTACATTAGAAGGTTTAGGGATGTAAAGAACCGCTGCTACAGCTTAAATATAGCCGAAAAAGATTTGGCTGATCTAGCTTTTTCGGGTTTGCATGCTCACATTAAATATAAACTAGAAGGGCAGGAATTTTTAGATGTAAACCAAGTGTTACAAAAGGCTTTGGCGCAGGAAAACCGAGCTAGAGAAGTTAAGCAATCTAGTCGGTTCAGAGAAAACAAAAATAAAGATAAGGTTATTCCTGCTGTTAATACTTTAGAGTGTGAAGATGATTCGGCTAGTGATGATGATCTAGACATATGTGTAGCCGAGTGGATCCAAACACCAAAGTCTAAACCCTTTGCATGTCCAGCTTTAAAACCTACACCTGCTAAAAAAGATGAGATTAAATATACTTTTGATGTTAGCAAGTGTGATAAGATCTTTGATATGTTATTGCAAGGGAAGCAAATAAGATTGAGAGGAAATCATGTGATCCCATCTCCGGAAGAATTGGGACGAAGAGCTTACTGTAAGTGGCATCATTCTTTTTCACATGCTACTAATGATTGTAATATTTTTCGTCGACAGGTGCAATCGGCCATTAACGAAGGACGATTGACATTCATAGAGGATGCCAAGATGAAGCTCGATAGTGATCCTTTCCCTGTTAATGTGATCGAGTTTGAAGGTAAAAGGATGCTAATTCGGTCGGATCAGGCCGAGTCAGCCAAGGAGAAAAATACTGTTGATGAGAATGCTCCACCAAAAATGATTAAACCCAAGAACCCAGAGGTCGGAGTATGGAAAGTCAATGGAAAGAAAAAGCAAGGCCCAAGACCAAAGTCGACTGTCAACATGCTGTTGGAAAAATACACTTCGCGTATAAACAACAATGTGTTCAATCGGCTTGGAGGAGTCAAGCGTCCGAGGTCCCCTCCTAGACTTGATGATCATGAGCATTGGGGGAGAAATTCATATGAGCAACAGCCCTGTTTTCCATTGCAACCGGCTTATTGGGGATGCCCACCTCCTATGCACCCATATTTTCCTCCGTGTCCTCCGTGGGGGTTTAATCCTTGGGCACCACACCCTATGGGGCCACCGGGTTATTTTCGACCAGAATGGAATCAGCCGAGTAATATGCACAGGGGGCCAGTGCGTCAGAAAAGGACTCGGTTTGATGAAGACATGATTCGAAGGGATCGGTCACCAGTGCGCCAAGTGGCTGAAAAAAATAGTAATGGTCGTGGGCTCACTTGGGTGAGTAAGTCTGCAAAAGAACTCGGTGAAAAGAAAAGTCCAGGAAAGGAGGACATTGCCGAGTTGAAAGATAATTCTGTTCAGGAAAAAGATGCTAACGCACATACTGAATCTGCCGGCGTAACTCGGAAAATTGGAGCGGTTGGTGTGATAATTGATCCACTCATCAAAGAGAACAGCTCACGTGCATCCCCTGGACAGTCTCCAGTTATTTTTGGCTCGCTCAATCATGGGAACCCAAGTACTAATGGAAGCCAGAAATTTGCAGCAGGGGGTGTATCGCATCAGCAGAAGGGTGTTTCGGCTACTCGGAACAGGCCGAGTTACATGAGAAGCAACATGCCGAGATACTCAGGAGGCAGTCAGTACAGGCCGGGTTACTCGGGGGGCAACAGGACAGTACGTCAGAAAATGCCGAGTAGTTCGGGGGGCAGCAAATCTGTCGCTCCAGGGATCAAACCAGAACCTCAATGGTGTCCGACAGGATTAAATCACACTCAGAAACGCCGAGTGCAGCGGCTGGGAGCGTTGGAAATCGAAAAAGAAATAGCCGAGAAAAAGCGGGATGAGCAATTCAATGAGGATAGACCAATGATACCCCGACTGGTGTGGAGAGAAAAGCGCATATCAAAAGAAGAAGATGCAGTTGCCGATAACTCGGTTGATGCTCCCACTGGCTCGGTTGATGCAGTTACCAGTTATTCGGAAGATACCGCTCACAATCCGGAAGATGGTGGCGATTGCTCGGAAGATGATGGCAAGTACTCAAATGATGACATGACAGATGACAAGGTTGACGGCGTCAACTCGGAGAATGGCAACAATATATTCACTGATATGGATATTAACATGGTTTTTGCATTGCCCGCCGAGTTCCGCGCACCTGAGTCTGAGGTTGCTGAGTTAATTCTTGGGCCGGGTAAGGCTATGTTCGAAAAACCAGAAAAACCCGACCAACACTTGAAGCCGTTATTCATCAAAGGACATGTTGATGGCAAGCCTATTGGGCGTATGCTTGTTGATGGCGGCGCAGGTGTGAATATCATGCCTCTTTCGGTGCTTTCCAAGCTGAACCGAAAGGAGAGCGAGCTAATGAAGACCAACATGGCACTCAGTGGGTTTTCAGGAGAGCTATCTGAAGCCAAAGGCGTTATATCTATGGAGCTTACAGTCGGAAGCAAGACATTGCCGACTGCTTTCTTTGTAGTTGATGTCAAAGGCCGATACAATATTCTGTTAGGGCGTGACTGGATCCATGCGAATTGTTGCATTCCATCTACTTTGCATCAGTGCTTAATTCAATGGGTAGATGATGATGTAGAGGTGATTGGGGCAGACAACTCAACTTGCATAGCCTTGACAGAAGCGCCGGTTGATTGGCAACTCGGTGATATGCAATGCTTGACCGGTAGAGATCTATCGGACTATGATTACATTAGTATAGGTCGAGATGGTTTTGTACCCATAGATGTACAGCCGGCTGATGTAGCTCGGCTTAATGATCTATCTATGTAAATGATGAATAAAGAAGATAGCATTAAATGGTTACAAAAACGTACAGAAGAATATCGTTCCGGAAAGAACGATATGCATGAGACTATTGAAGAATTTCAAGACATGGACAAGCTTGGGCATGGATTCTCATCGGCTGATCCACTTGAAGAAATAGACATTGGTGATGGGAGCACTCCGAGACCTACATTTATCAATGCTAATTTAAAAGCCGATCAGAAAATCAAGGTAACTGTGTTACTTAAAGAATTTGTTGATTGCTTTGCTTGGAATTATACCGAAATGCCTGGCTTAAATAGAGATTTAGTGGAACATAGATTACCTATCAAACCTGGTTTTAGGCCGTATAAGCAACCGCGTAGAAATTTTAATCCTAACATGTATGACCGCATCAAAGAAGAAGTTGACCGGTTGATAAAAGCAAAGTTTATTCGGCCATGTAGATATGCGGATTGGGTGTCTAATATTGTTCCTGTTGAAAAGAAGAATACTAGCAAAATTAGAATATGTGTTGATTTTAGGGACTTGTATAAGGCTACTCCAAAAGATGAATATCCTATGCCTATTGCCGACATCCTTATTAATAATGCTTTGGGACATAGAATAATCAGCTTTTTAGATGGCAATGCTGGTTATAATCAAATATTTATGGCCGAAAAGGACATGTCTAAGACTGCTTTTCGGTGCCCTGGCTTTGTCGGTTTGTTTGAGTGGGTAGTCATGACTTTTGGGTTGAAGAATGCCGGTGCTACATATCAACGTGCCATGAATCTAATATTTCATGATCTTCTAGGCATTATATTAGAAATATACATTGATGATATAGTTGTTAAATCGGATGGGTTTGAGCATCATCTTGCCGATTTACGACTCGGTTTTGAAAGAATGCGCCGGTATGGGTTGAAGATGAATCCCCTTAAATGTGCTTTTGGTGTGTCGGCTGGAAAATTCTTAGGATTTATAATTCATGAAGGTGGTATAGAGATTGACCCTAAGAAAGTAGAGGCAATTAAAAATCTGGAACAGCCGACTTGCAAAGGAGATGTGCAAAAATTATTGGGGAAAATCAATTACTTGAGACGATTTATATCTAACTTGGCAAGGAAGATTGAATCGTTTGCTCCAATACTTCGGCTAAAGAATGAAGCCGAATTCAATTGGGGGGCAGAACAACGAGAGGCTTTTAATAACATAAAGACATATTTGTTGAATCCTACGGTGTTGCGTGCACCCAAATCTGGTGCGCCGTTCAAATTATATATTGCTGCACAAGATAAAGTGATCGGCGCAGTATTGGCACAAGAAGATGACGGGAAGGAGTGTATCATAGCATACTTAAGTCGTCGCTTGATTGACGCCGAAACTCGGTATGTGTTTATTGAAAAGTTATGATTATCCTTATATTATGCATGTACCAAGTTTCGACCTTATTTGCTGTCCAGTACTTGTGTGGTAGCTTGTCAGGCCGACGTAGTTAAACACATGTTGCAAAAACCGATTCTTAGCGGTAGGATTGGTAAATGGGCTTATGCACTAATAGAGTATGCTTTGACATATGAGTCGTTGCGTGCTATGAAAGGTCAAATTATCGCTGATTTCATTGTTGATCATAGGGTTAAGGATGAAGAAGATATTAATTATGTTAGCATATGCCCATGGAAACTTTATTTTGATGGATCGGTTTGTAGAAAGGGACAAGGCGTCGGCAATATTTTGATTTCTCCTAATAATGTTATATATGAAACATCGGTTCGCTTAGAATATCCTTGCACGAATAACCAAGCTGAGTATGAGGCTCTTTTGTTTGGTTTACAAAATTTACTAGATATGGGTGTTAAGGATGTAGATGCTTTTGGTGATTCGCTTCTGGTAGTGCAACAAATTAAAGGCGAATTCCAATGTTTTGACGGGTTGTTAAATAGTTATTTGGACCGATGTTTGGACATGATTAAATCTCTAGATACATTCACCATCCATCATATACCTAGAGAAGAAAATTCTAGAGCTAATTCTTTGGCACAGCAAGCATCCGGTTACAATATCAGTAGAGGAAAGTTCTTCATCTTAGAAAAACCGATGTTGATTGCTACAAAGGGTGAGACCGAGTTACAAATAAGCGAACTATCACCAGTGACCGAATTAGCTACTAATTCTGAGATTGTAGATTGGAGAATTCCTTTGATTAATCATTTAAAAGATCCAAGTCAAACGAGAGATAGAAAAATTCGGTGACAAGCTTTGAAGTATACTCTGTTTAACGACGAGTTACATCGCCGAACTATAGATGGGCTATTGTTAAAATGTTTGGATTCTGACCAATCTAGATTAGCCATGGGTGAAGTGCATGAGGGCATATGTGGGACACACCAGTCGGCTCATAAGATGCGGTGGTTGATAAAAAGAGCAGGTTTTTATTGGCCGACTTTGTTAGAAGATTGTTTCCGTTATTATAAAGGCTGTGAAGCTTGTCAGAAATTTGGCAACATACAATTAGCACCCGCAGCTATGTTGAATCCCATAATTAAGCCATGGGCGTTTAGAGGATGGGGCTTAGATTTTATTGGTGAGATACATCCTTCGTCTTCTAAACAACATCGCTTCGTCCTGGTAACCACTGATTATTTCACCAAGTGGACGGAAGCGATTCCTTTGAGGAAAATGACTCATAGAGAAGTAATTAATTTTGTTTTGGAGCATATTATTCATAGATTCGGTATTCCTCAAACTTTGACTACTGATCAAGGTGCTTCTTTTATGTCCCATCAATTTCGTGAATTTGCCGAATCTTATGGAATTAGATTGTTGAATTCGTCGCCTTATTATGCTCAAGCTAATGGACAGGCCGAATCTAGCAATAAGACTTTGATCAAGCTTATAAAGAAGAAAGTTGAAGAACATCCGAGAAGGTGGCACGAGGTGCTTTCGGAAGCTTTATGGGCTCATAGAATATCTAAGCATGGAGCTACTCAAGTATTACCTTTTGAGCTAGTGTATGGCCAGGAGGCGGTGTTACCTGTGGAACTTAAGTTGCAAGCTCTTAGGGTAGCCAGACAAAATGATTTGTCGGCTGTTGAATATACTGATTTGATGATGGACAGAATAGATGACGTTCCAGAAGAAAGGTTAAAAGCTTTGCGAGAAATTGAGAAAGAAAAATTAAGAGTAGCCAAGGCTTATAACAAAAGGGTGAAAGAAATGTCGTTTCAAATAGGAGATTTAGTATGGAAAACGATTTTACCCATTGGAACTAAGGATAGAAATTCGGCAAGTGGTCGCCAAGTTGGGAAGGTCCATATAAAGTTGTAGAGATTGTCCCTGGCAATTCATATTTTGTACAATCTTTGCAAGGGGAGAAGCTGGCTAAAGCGCTCAATGGAAAATATCTGAAGAAGTACCATCCAAGTGTGTGGCAAGAAGCCTAAATAGGCGATGGCCGATATATGATTATCGCCCTAAGAGAAAACATGGCCGATATATGATTATTGCCCTAAGAGCAAACGTGGCCGATATATGATTATCGCCCTAAGAGCAAACGTGGTCGATATATGATTATCGCCCTAAGAGCAAACGTGGCCGATATATGATTATCGCCCTAAGAGCAAACATGGCCGATATATGATTATCGCCCTAAGAATATAAATGGCCGATGGAGTGTTGACATCGTCCATAGAAAAAGCATTGTGCAAGTTATTTTTCGGCACACAAGTTTTGCCGAAAAACAGGGGGGCATGTGTTGACACCAGATTTTGGCATGGTCAAAAACATAATTAAGAAGACCTCAAATGGAAAAGTGCTCAAAGTGAGAAAGTTCCATATCGTCGAAAAGAGAAACTTTGATATTTGGGCCATAGCCATCCGATCTCATCTCTGAGGCCGAAGTTGTGTTCGAAGTGCTGAGATTTTGTATCCAGAACACTATTCGGCTGATTAAGCCCCCAAGATGACCTCATATGAGAAAATGATCTACACGGATTGTCTTCGTCTCGTCGAATCGGTCGATTTTGATATAAAAATCGTCTAAATCCGAGGTCATATGCAAAAGTTAGAGCCATCTGAGTGCGGCCCTGTCCCTCCAGGGCGGTAGTACCGTCCTCCAGAGCGGAAGTACCGCTAAGCAGTAGTACCGTATTTTACTATCGCGTATACTACCGCTTATGAAAATTCTTCTGGTATCCCGAGACCCTTACTCGGTAGTAGAGCGGTACTTAGCTATGCTCAGAGCGGTACTACCGCCCAGAGCGGTACTACCGCTTGCCGTCGCGCACACTCGGGCAGATTTTGGAGAGTCCGAGTTTGGATAGCGTTTTTGACCCTTTGGAAGGAAATCTGGGTCCGTGTCTTGTACGGGAAGTCCAACCCCCTCTTAAATAGAAGAGGTGATGGCCGATTGAAAGAACACACAATCGAACAAACACATCTACTACTTTTTCGTACTTTTACTTTCGTTTACTGTTTTCATCTTTGTTGCTTTGCTCGTAAAGCATCCGTCCCTCCTCTCCGAAATCGAGGAACCTTCTTTGTTGCTTTGCTCGAAAAGCATCCGCCCCTCGCCGCGAAAGTGCGAGGATTATCGTTGTGTTGCGCGGTGCGAATTTCCGCGCCAACACCAACCTTAAGTCGAGTTTAGAGAACACAGAGGATCCAACAAGCTGATCATAAAGATCGTTGTTCCCGGGAAGTGGATATTTGTTCTGGATTGTTGCTTGGTTAATAGGCCGATAGTCCTGGACCAACCGGTTAGTGCCATCCTTCTTCTTAACAAAGAGAGAAGGTGCTCCCCAGGCAGAGGAACTGGGATGGATGAAACCCTTTTTAAGTGACTTGTCGATTTCTTCTTTAAGCTCGAGAAGTTCATGCAGAGGCATTTTATAAGGACGCTTCGCAATAGGGGTAGTGCCAGGTTTCAAGTCGATGACGAACTCGACAGCTCTAACAAGGGTATTCCCAGAAGTTCTTCTGGAAAGACGTCCGGAAAATCACGAACGACTGGAACGTTCTCAATTCCCTCAAGAGGATAGGCGTTCAAAGCATTCAAAGCATATATTTGAGCTTCGGCATTCCAGGTAATCCGGGCGGTGTAGTTCACTATCTCATCGGAGGGATGAAGAAGTTGAACGACTTTGGTGGCACAATTGATTGAAGCAATGTGAGCTTTCAACCAATCCATTCCCAGAATGGGGTCTATATATGGTGGAAAACTTTAGGATGATGGGTGAAACAAGGAATTCCAATCCTTTGATTTCAATGGGGACATTGTGTGCCATCATGGTGGTTTGACACTGGCCTCCAGGGGTGCGGACAACTATTGGTAGGTTCATCTTTTCAAATGCATTGTCATGTGATAATGCAAATGCTTCTGTCATGAATGAATGTGATGCTCCTGAATCAAATAAAACAGAAGCGGGTACTGAGTTAACAAGAAGGGTACCCATCATAGTGGCAGGTTGATCCTGAACTTCTTCAATATCAATGTTGTAAGCATGTCCACGACCATAAGCAGAAGACCCAGTATTATAGTTGCGGGTCTGATTATTGCCACGACCATTGCCACGGCCATTGCGAGGAAATGCCAACTGATTCTGATTCTGGCGGCAGTCCTTGGCAAGGTGACCTGGTTTGCGACACTTGAAGCACAGACCATCTTCAGGACGAAGAGGAGCAGCACGTGGTGGAGCAGCTTGAACTCTCGGCTGCCTCGGTGGTGGGGGAGGCAGACGGGGTGCAGCATAGGAGGGCCTTGGCGCAGGGGCAGTTGGACGGTACATGCTGTTGGGAATCCAGATTTTACGCCTTTGTCCTGAGCTTGAAGATGAGCCAATATCACGGTGGCGCTTCTGTGACTCCTTGTGCTCCATCTGAGCGGTCTCCATCAGAATAGCCTTGTTCATGAGGGTGGCAAAGTCGGTGAAGTCTTGAGCAGCAAGTGCAAGCTTGAGGTCTGGGTGGAGTCCACTACGGAACTTCTCCTGTCTACGAGCATCAGTTGGAATGTCCTCTTCAGCATAACGGGACAGATTAAGGAATTCCCGCTGATAAGCTTCGACAGTCTTATTGCCCTGAGTAAGGTTACGAAACTCTGTCTTCTTCCAGTCTATGATTCCCTGAGGAATGTAATGAGCACGGAAGGCAGTCTGAAACTCGAACCATGTAATGACTGTCCCCTCAGGTAGTGAACGCCTGTGGGTGGACCACCATTGAGCAGCGGGGCCCTTCAGGAAGTAGGTCGCGAAGGTGACAAGGTTGTCAGGGGCGACATTGGCACACTCCATCTTGAAGGCGATGTCGCGAAGCCGGTCATTAGCATCTAGTGGCTGTTCAGAGTTGCAATAAATAGTTGGGTTGAGACGCACAAACTCATGCAGAGTTATTGGGGCAGGTGGCTGATTCTGGCCATTCTGGTTCTGGTGTGGAAACTGAGCCATGATGCCTTGTATGAATTGACGGTTCACTTCAAATTGCTGCATCATAGCTGCCATATAGTCTGGCGGTGGTGGCTGTTCAGGAGCATGGCCACGAGCACGAGCAAGAGCACCTGGCCTAACCATCCTGCTAAAATTTTAACAGGGGGTAGTTTAGTAAAAGCAACTGCAAGTGTTTAGAGACAAGTATGATGTAACACGACAGCGAATAAGTAGTGCAATAGATACATAATAGTAGTCAATTGAGACATACAGATCCATACACAGAGTCGGTTACAGGCCAGCGTTACGACGGCGTAAATGAAAATGTAGACACACTAGGCGGCGCGCAGGCACGCGGTGAGGAATACACAACGGGACATAGCAAAGGCTACATCAACGCCGGGGAAAACCACTGAAACGGGGTAACTGCAAGTGCGGACGATGAGTCTCCAAGGCAGTAAAATCCTGCTCTCCGTGTGCACTCTGATGCAGAACCCGGTCTCGAACTGGAAGAAGAGGTCCACGTGCAGGTGTGTGACCTCCAACAGCAGGCCAATCGATACCTGCCGGCATCTGAGTCCTGCGCGGGTAAAGGATGTACTCTGGATGTATCCCTGCACGAACAGCTGGTAGCAACTGTGTCATAGCATCGTAGAGACGTGCTCGAGTGGCAAACAACTCGACGGCAAGAGCCCGGGCAGTGCGATCCAGAGCCTGAGTGCATTGAATCAAAACCTGCGGGTCATATCGACGACGCTCGTAAGGGGCACAGATAGCTATGTAGTATCCGGTAGCATCTCCAGCAGGGGCATACGGGATGTATCGGAACTCAGAGGCATCCAAGCGACTATGCTCTCCACGGAGACGTGCGACAGCAGAGTAGGCGGCATCATGGACTGACATCTCAATCGTCATGCCAATACCGTGAAAAATGTGCAACTCAGTGTCGGAGTTGTCCAGCTGATCAAAGATACGAACATCAGCATGGTATTGCTCCTGGTTGAACTCGCGGTAATCCTCGTAAACCATGTACTCGGGGTACCAGCGGTAGCCCAGTCTGGTCATGAGGGCGATCAGGACAGCTGGAAAACCAGGCGCATCACGAGCCCAAGTGCGAAGCACAAGCTGCGTCGCAGGGCGCGGCGAAAACAAGCGATCCATCTGAAACAGAGGAAATTCAGGATTGTCAAATGACAGTGAGAAGTATAATATAACTTGGAGGGAAAGGTTAAACAAACCAATGTAAAAGAAAATGTGATTATCAGATTAATCAGGTCAATGTGAAGGAACAAGTGCAGATAATCCAGCTCTCCGGGTGGACGTGAATACGAGAACCTAATGTCGGAGTTAGTAAAATCGTTTAACCCGAAAGGAAGAGGATTCAGAGTCCTAGAGTATGGAAGAGGAATAAAAGATCCTAATACCACCCATTTGGTGACGTGGGCCCATAACCCACAGGTCCCAGGATCGAAACCTGGCTCTGATACCAACTCGTGACGCCCCTGCTCGACCGTGCACTAATCATACACGCAAACGTGCACGCTCGAGATCAGAGACTCACGGGAAGATATCACAACACAACTCTAAACTCAAATTTAAACATAAATCTTCATATTACAAGCCAGGGGTCACGAGGACCCGGATACATCAGTCATACACACAAATGATATCTGAGTACAGACATAGTTAGACAAGCTTGCCTTAAGAAGGCTAGCACAAACAACGACATAAAGATCGAAAAGGCGCAGGCCTCCTGCCTGGGAGCCTCCGAATCTACTCCTGGTCGGCTGGCTCAATCCGGTAGTACGTGCCTCCGGGACTCTCCTGGTAGTAAGCTCCTGCAGTGGTATCTGGCTCCTGGGCTCCATCACAACACTGAGCGTCCTGTTACCGTGGACACGGCTATTCGAATAGATAACTTCCCTGCAGGGGTGCACTACTGTTACCCAACACGCTCGATTACATCTGGCCGGACACACTTGCGGGGTAATGCCCGGCCTCGGGTAATCGACATGACGCAGTCCTACCTAGGCTCAGCAGAGAGGTCAGCACGCCGGTCTAAATCCTAAGTGCGAAGGGGTCTTGGGCCCATCGCCCTCTGCACTCCTGCACGTTGCGAGACTGGCCAGGGCCCAGGCGCGACACTGTATACACAAGTGACGTAACCAGCCCACCCCAGCAATCAGCCCGCATCTCTGAGCTGTGACGTCTGAAGAGCTTTCGGGAGAAACAACGACGTAGAGGGTCCCATAAACCATTATCCCACATGGTGGTAGTGCGTATAGGGCCAACGACCCACTCAGATCAAATACCCGAATCCGTTAGGCGTATTTAGTAACTCGCAGAGACGATCAGACTACCTGTCGCTCCGACTTGGTAACACACGGATATCGATCAGGGTGGTCTCCGCCTGCCCTATCGTTCCGCCGCATTAATCTCTCGCGGGTGCCCTCCTGGCAAGCCCGACTTCATAATTCCCTGCGGGTACCCCTCGGGGTCGACCCGCCTGCGATAAAGGTCAAAGTAACCGTGTGTCCGAGGTAACGAGAAGGAATTCGAGGAATCACCCTCGATGGTTTCCCACTCGAGGAGTTGCACGACAGAAGCTTTATCGGAGGTGGTGAAAGAGGAATCACCCTCGGTAACCCACAACCGGATAGCTATTCTACAGAGTCATCATCGGAAGTGAGATAAGAGGTATTACCCTCGGCACTCGATGCCAGCTCTGCAGAGTCGGACAACTTAGGGGGTGTGCGGTGATGTGCTGGTCTCAACCCGTTCGATCACATCGATCGGGGCACAATTACTGAAGCGGGGCAACTACACCAAGGAAGAGGGGTCATAGATGGTTTACCATCCAACCTATACTAAGCATCTCGGATAACAGGCAGGTATCAATAACAGTTACAATGACAGGCTATGCATCAGAATAGGATAAAACAATAACAGTAGCAAATTCTAATGCAAGCCGGAGGGAGAGAGAATAGGTGATTTAGGCATGCGTCAAGGGGGTTTGCTTGCCTGGAAGCTCTGCTGAGAGGGGCTGGTCGTCAGTGGTGTCGTCGGTCTCCTGAGCTGCGTCGGCGTCGGTCTCGGCGTCTATCGGGAGAGAAAGGAGGGGGAAGAAACAATAAATTCATGGCAATAGATGCAACAGTGATGCATGACATGCCTAAATGATATGCAGATGTGATATATTGCCTATTTAAATGTTTTAGTTAATTTAGGAATTTATTCGGATTTATTTTATTAAAGTCAGGCACTATTCATTTATCGGATACGGGCAAAATGTTCCATGTTCAGTATGTTAGAGGGGTGTGGCAAGTATGTGGATGGCATATTCGGATTCTACACATTTTTTTGATCATTTTACATATATAAATTATTTTCATCCGAGTTACGGTTTAAAAGATATGATTTTTCAAAGTTTTATTGATTTTCTGGAATTTCTGGATTATTTTTATTTCGAAAAATATTAAATGCAAAATGCTACGGGTACCCAGAAACGTACCCAGCTGGCTAGCACAGTGGCTGACCAGTGGGCCCGTTGACTGGGTCAGCGGTCCAGTCAGCGGTCAGCCCACGGAGGCTGACATGTGGGGCCAGCCTGCTGAGTCAGCAGCTGACTCAGCCAGGCCTATCCACTGGAACAGTGGCTGGCCCCACCTGTCATAGACAGTAGGGTTAATCCGGTTATTAGTTTAATTAACTGAGTTTAATTAGGAGGTGGGACCCCATGTCAGTGGCTGTTAAACTAATTTAAAAACGGTTTAAACTAATCTAAAGTTAATTAACGAGCGGGGCCCACCAGTCAGTCTCACAGGGGCTCGGGTTAGTGGTTAATCACGCGGCCAGGTCAGCTCGCCGGCGGCCTTATCCGCGGCAGCGCGGCTCGGGTGTCGCCGAAAAACGCGCACAGGCCACCGTTTGGATCGGGACTAGGCGCGTTCGAACGAGGAGACGACGCCGCGTCGATCTATGACGGTTTCGCGGGCTAACTCGGCCGGAGTTGGGCGCTACGTCGACGCCGGCGGTGAGGTGTTTCGGGCGAGCTCCGGCTAGTCGCCGTGGGGCACGGCAGGCTACGGGGTTGGGCGCGTTGGAACCGCACTGAGGCGCTGAGGACGGCCACGCGCTCGAACGGCCATGGCAGCAACTACCTCGACGGCGGCGAGCTCCACGGCGGAGGCGCATTCGGGCGGCGATGGCAGCGGTGGCCACGGGCGGCGAGGAGCAGCGCTAGGAGAGGGGAAAGGAGGGGAAGCTAACCGGGGAGGCACACGGGGGCCCGGCGGAAGGTTTGGTAGCAGCAGTTCGACGGCATTCGCCGGCGAAGCTCCGGCGACCGAAAACGAAGAGGGGCTCAATCCCGGCGTTGTGTTGGCGCAGGGCTCGGTCCAGTGGTCGGAGAAGAAGGAGAAGAGGCAGGCGGAGCGATTGAGCCCGGTCTCAGGTGGCGAGGACGGCGGTAGCCACGGATGCGAGCTCGGCCATGGCGGCGACTTCGGGCGTTTGCGTGGGGAGAAGAAAGCGGGCGAGGGGGAAGAGGATGAGGGCTAGGGTTAGCCCTGGGGGTCCGCGGGGATCTTATCTACGCAAGGAGCACGACGGATGGCCGACGCGTGCGGCATCGGCGACGTGTCGACGGGCGCAGCCGACAATGCGAGGAAGATGGCGGGAGGTGGAAGAAAGGCCGCGGTGGGCCGGGCCTGTTCTTACTGTACACTGGAAGCCCAGCGCACCAGTAAGTTCGTTTCCTTTTTCTTTTCTTTTCTGTTTTCTGTTTTACTTTCTATTTTGCAAATAGATGGGCCTCTAGATGACTTTTATAAAATATGAGACTTGGTTCAAATATTACAGTGCAATATTACCTACCACCAAAAATTGGTTTGGGGTTAATATAATTTCATTTGATTTTTATTTAATTGAAATGGGGTTAAATGGTGCTGTTTTGCTACTGTCTGATGTTGTTAGAGTCACTTAGGCATTTTTAGTGATGTTGTTTTCCTGAACATATTTAGTTACAGATTATTTGCTATTTAATGAACATTTTTATTTCCAAATTGGAACAACTTTTATTTTTCACTTTAGATTTGAATTTCAATTTAATTTGGAATTTGAAATGAGATATGATGCAAAGGATGATTAAGCACTGTTAAGCATGGTGACTTGGCATTATCAAGGGGTGATCACTGTAGCTATTACATGGGGATGTTACAATAGGACAGAACCAAAATAAAACATACAACTCAAACCAATCAAGATCATCAATCAACCCAAAGGACAAAAGAAATCTACTCAAACATCATAGGATGGCAACACATCATTGGATAATAATATGTGGCATAAAGCACCATGTTCAAGTAGGGGATTATAGCGGGGTGCGGGAGAGTGGACCACTGAAAAGAGATGAGGGAGGTGATGAAGACGGTGATGTTGATGAAGACGATCACCGCGGCGATGGTTCCCCCAGCGGCACTCCGGCGCCACCGAGAGAGAGAGAGAGGGAGAGAGTCTCCCCCTCGGGCTTCCTCCTTCATGGCCTTCCCCTAGATGGGGAGAGGTTCTCCCCTCTGGTCCTTGGCCTCCATGGCGCCCGGAGGGGCGGGAGCCCCTCCGAGATTGGATCTCTCTCTCTATTTCCTTCTGTTTCTGCCTTTCTGTTTCTGGCCGAAAACCGTTTCTTATATTTCCGGAGATCCGTAAATCCGATTGGGCTGAAATTTTGAGGGGATTTTCTTCCGGATATTATCTTTCTTGCAGCAGAAGAAGGGCCCCAACCGCCTTACAGGGGCGCCACAAACCTGCTAGGCGCGCCCTGGGTAGGGGGCGCACCCCTTGAGATTGTGGGCCCCTCGGGCATCGTCTCACGTTGATTCTTTTTCCCAAAAATCACATATATTCCAAAATAAATCTCCATAAATTTTTATCGCGTTTGGACTTCATTTGATATGGATATTCTGCGAAACAAAAAAACATGCAGAAAACAGGAACTGGCACTGCGCATTTGATCAATAAGTTAGTCCATAAAAATCATATAAAAGTGCACCAAAACCATATAAAACTATTGTAAACATGGCATGAATACTTCATAAATTATAGATACATTGGAGATGTATCATAGGTATCCGAGGATAGGCTCGGTCCATGGCGCGATAACTGCCATTACTTCATGAGCCGAGGATGTCTCTTCAACAGCTGAGCCTCCAATTATTCCCTCGTCCTCCTCGGCTACCGGAGGAGCTGCCTCGGTGTTCTCATCTTGCCAGACCAGGGATGGCTTAAAAAGCCGTTCTAGAAACATACTTTTCAGAGGCGGGTCGCGTTTAGCGCCCATCCTGCCGAGAACATCGGCGGCCTGATTGCTATCTCATGGGATATGATGGAATTCCAGACCTTCGAAGCGGGCTGATATGGCCAGAACGGCGTTCTGGTATGCTGTCATCTTTGGGTCCTTCGCGTCGAATTCACCATTAACTTGTGATATCGCTAGGTTGGAGTCACCCCGGACCTCCAGACGCTGGACTCCCATAGACACCGCTATTCGTAGTCCGTGTAGCAAGGCCTTGTATTCGACCGCGTTATTTGAGTCAGCATACATGATTTGCAAGACGTACCGTATGTTATCACCGGTGGGTGAGGTGAGAACTACTCCTGCCCCAAGCCCGGCCAGCATCTTGGAGCCATCGAAGTACATTGTCCAATGTGAATATGTACTGTACTCCCTAGGGAGTTCGGCCTCCGTCCACTCGGCCACGAAATCTGCCAGCACCTGAGATTTAATAGCTCGGCGCGGGAGAAATACGATTTTGAAAGGGAGGAGTTCAATTGCCCACTTGGCGATGCGACCAGTCGCGTCCCTATTGTTGATGATGTCGCCTAGAGGGACCTCGGATGCCACGGTGATAGAACACTCCTGAAAGTAGTGCCGTAGCTTCCGAGATGCCATGAATACCGCGTATGCGATTTTCTGGTAGTGAGGATACCATGTTTTACACAGGGTCAATACCTTGGAAACGTAGTATACGGGCCTTTGCATCTGAAATTTGTGACCTTCAGCGTCGCGGTCGACCACAAGGACCACACTGACGACTTGGTTGGTGGCCGGGATGTATAGTAACATCGGCTCGCCTATTCCAGGTGCCGCGAGTATAGGGTTGGTAGCGAGGAGCTTTTTAATTTCTTCTAGAGCGTCTCTTGCCTCGTTAGTCCATTTAAAATTCTTCGTTTGCTTCAGTAGTCTGTACGGCGGCAAAGCTTTTTCCCCGAGTCGTGAGATGAATCGGCTGAGGGTGGCCACACAGCCAACAAGTTTCTGAACATGCTTGAGTTCGGTAGGAATTGCTAGCGCAGCTAAGGCTCGGATTTTAGCCAGATTGGCCTCGATCCCTTTGTGGGAAACGATGAATTTGAGCAGCTTGCCTGCTGGTACCCCGAAGACGCACTTCTCCGGATTGAGCTTAATGTGGTTGACCCGGAGACTGGTGAATATATCGCCAAGATCCTTAACTAGCACGTCCTTGGTTTTGACAACCATGCCGTCAACGTAGGCCTCAGATGTTTTGCCGATATGTTTTTCCAGGCATGTCTGAATCATGCGCTGATATGTTGCGCCGACGTTTTTTAATCTGAACAGCATTGTGTTGAAGCAAAACGGCCCGTAGGGGGTGTTATGAATGATGTTGCTTCCTGGTTGGATTCCTTCATTTTAATTTGATGGTATCCCGAATATGCATCCAGGAAGCATAGAGAGTCGTGTCCTGCCGTGGCGTCAATGCTCTGGTCGATGCGCTATAGTGGGAAAGGGTCTTTGGGGCAGGCTTTGTTAACGTCTTTAAAATCAACGCAAAGCCGCCAAGATTTATCCTTTTTGGGCACCATGACCAGGTTAGCCAACCATTCAAGGTGCTTGATATCGCAAATGAACCCGGCTTCTAAAAGTTTAGCCAGTTCTTCCCCCATAGCTTGACGCTTGGGCTCAAAGAATCGCCGAAGTGCTTGCTTGACTGGTTTGAATCCTTTGATAATGTTCAAGCTGTGTTTGGCTAAGTTTCTTGGGATTCCTGGCATGTCAGAGGGATGCTAGGCGAAAATGTCCCAATTTTCCCGAAGGAAATTCCGCAGGGCTTCATCGATTTCTGGGTCCAACTGGGCGCCAATGGACGCCGTTTTATTTGGGTCCGTTGGGTGTACATGAAATTTAACAATTTCATCCGCTGGCTTGAACAATGTTGATTTAGATCTCTTGTCCAGAATGACGTCGTCCGAGTTGACTGTGGCCTGGAGTGTCGTCAAATCTTCGACTGCAAAGGCCTCTGCCAGCGACTCGAGGGCGAGTGAGGCCGTTTTATTCTCGGCCCTGAGTGCCCTATCCGGGTTGCTGGTGACGGTTATTGCTACTTGTGAGCTGCGTTGGTAATTCCCTGAAGAGGAAGGGAGATGCAGTATAGTAGAGATAAGTATTTCCCTCAGTTATGAAACCAAGGTTATCAATCTAGTAGGAGAATCACGCAACACCTCGTTAGCAGCACCTGCACACAAAACAACAAATCCTTGCACCCAACGCAAACCAGGGGTTGTCAATCCCTCGGCGGTAAGTTACAAGATTAAATTGTATGTGATAGATAGATAGATTGAAACAAAAATACAAAAATAAAATAAATAAAGAAAAAGTGCAGCAAGTATTTTTAGGGTTTTAGTATATGATTTAGATAGACCCGGGGGCCATAGTTTTCACTAGAGGCTTCTCTCAAGAAAATAGCATACGGTGGGTAAACAAATTACTGTTGGCCAATTGATAGAAAATAAATTATCATGACGATATCCAAGGCAATGATCATGTATATAGGCATCATGTCCAAGACAAGTAGACCGACTCCTGCCTGCATCTACTACTATTACTCCACACATCGACCACTATCCAGCATGCATCTAGTGTATTATGTCCATGAAGAACGGAGTAACGCCTTAAGAACGATGACATGATGTAGACAAGATAAACTCACGTATGAATAAACCCCATCTTTTTACCCTTAATAGCAATGATAAATACGTGTCATGTCCCTTTCTGTCACTGGGATTGAGCACCGCAAGATCGAACCCATTACAAAGCACCTCTTCCCATGGCAAGATAAATCAATCTAGTTGGCCAAACCAAATCAATAGATCGGAGAAGAAATACGAGGCTATAATAATCATGCATAAAAGAGATCAGAGAAGACTCAAATAATATTCATGGATAATCTGATCATAAACTCACAATTCATCGGATCCCAACAAACACACCGCAAAAAGTGATTACATCGGATAGAACTCCAAGAACATCGAGGAGAACATTGTATTGAAGATCAAAAAGAGAGAAGAAGCCATCTAGCTACTAACTATGGACCCGAAGGTCTGTGGTAAACTACTCACGCATCATCGGAAGGGCAACAAGGTTGATGTAGAGCCCCTCCGTGATCGATTCCCCCTCCGGCAGAGTACTGGAAACGGCCTCCAGATGGGATCTCTCGAGAACAGAAGCTTGCAGCGGCGGAAAAAGTATTTCGTGGACTCTCCTGTTGGTTTCCTGATTTTTGGGAATTTATAGTGGTGGAATTAGGTCAAACGGAGCCAAGGTGGGCCCACGAGGCACCAGGGCGCGCCCTGGTGGCTCGTGGCCACCTCCTCTGGCGTCTGGTCTTCTCCCGAAGCTTCTAGTGCTGGTATTGTCCAGGAAAAAATCTCCAAAAAGTTTCGTGGCATTTGGACTTCGTTTGGTATTGATATTCTGTAAAACAAAAAACAGGCAGAAAACAGCAACTGGCATTGGGCACTAAGTTAATAGGTTAGTCCCAAAAAATGATATATAATTGCTGTAAATGCATATAGAAAACATCCAAGATTGATAATATAAAAACATGGAACAATAAAAAATTATAGATACGTTGGAGACGTATCAGCATCCCCAAGCTTAATTCCTGCTCGTCCTCGAGTAGGTAAATGATAAAAACAGAATTTTTGATGTGGAATGTTGCCTATCATATTCATCATATATTCTTTTCTTTTGTAGCATGGACATTTGACTTGAATGATTCAAAGCAATAGTCTATAGTTTGACATGAAGATATAAATACTCAAGCATGCTAACAAGCAACCATGTCTTTCAAAATATCAACGCTAAAGAAAGTTATCCCTAGCCCATTATGCTCAATCATTGATCCATTCATGAAACACACTCAAATATTAGCTACACACAATGCACAAGTATGACAATAGTTCTCTCTAGTTGGTGCTTTATAAGAGAAGATGGAGACTCAAAATAAAAATAAAAATTGCATAAAGTAAATAGATAGGCCCTTCGCAGAGGGAAGCAGAGATTTGCTAATGTGCCAGAGCTCAAAGCTTAAATTAGAGAGATGAAAATATTTTGAGAGGCATGCTTTTCCTGTCAACGAAAACGACCGAGAATTCCCAATATCTTCCATGCTAGACACATCATAGGCGGTTCCCAAACAGAAAGTAAAGTTTATTTCCTTTCCACCATTCTTTCACAATCCATGGCTAGCCGTATCCACGGGTGCCTTCCATACCATCACTTTCCAAGGAATTTTGTTGTTATTAATTTTTGATTTCATTGTGGGACTGGGCATCCCTATTACCAGCCACTCTCTCATGCAATGACAAGTGAATAAACACTCATCGTGAGAATAACATACCTAGCATGGAAAATATTGGCCACCCCCTGCCGCTTCATGAGCGGTACGGGCACACAAAATGGAAAAAATATTTTGAAAATTAGAGTTGGCACACACAAATTTACTTGGAACGGCATGGAAATACCGCATATATGTAGATATAGTGGACTCATTTGGCACAACTTGGGTTTAAGGAGTTTGGATGCACAAGCAGTATTTCCGCTTAGTACAAATGAAGGCTAGCAAAAGATTGAGAAGCAACCAACCAAAAAACGAAAATGGTCATAAACATGCATTGAACATAACTAACACCGAATAATGCACCATAAGTAGGATATAATTTCTTTGCATAACTATTGACTTAATGTGCATGCATAGGGAATCACAAACCTTAACACTAATATTCTTACTAAATCACAATTACTCACTAACATGACTCACATATTATCATTTCCATATCGTAAAACTATTGCAAGGAATCACACTTATCATATCCAATGATATATATGAAAGTTTTTATTATATCCCTCTTGAATATTCATCACTTTGGGACCAAATTCATATCTTGTGCAAATTACCGTTACCTTCATCAACTCTCAAAAAGATATAAGTGAAGCATGGGAGTGCAAATATTTCTTCAAAATTTCAATCTTATCAACTCTCAAAATAATATAAGTGAAGCATGAGAGTTTATTTCTTCAAAATTTAGCCACCGCCGTGCTCAAAAAAATTTAAGTGAAGCACTAGAGCAACTGCCTAGCTCAAAAAAATTAAGTGAAGCACATAGAGTATTCTAACAAATTATGATGAACGTGTGGCTCTCTCAAAATAGGTGTGTTCAGCAAGGATGATTGTGACAAACTAAAAAGCTAACAAAGCAAAGACTCATATAATACACGACGCTCCAAGCAAAACACATATCATGTGACGAATAAAAATATAGCTCCAAGTAAAATTACCGATAGTTGGTAGAAGAAAGATGGGATGCCTTCCGGGGCATCCCCAAGCTTAGACACTTGAGTCTTCCTTGAATATTACCTCTGGGTGCCTCGGGCATCCCCAAGCTTAGGCTCTTGCCACTCCTTATTCCTTCATCCATCGTGATCTCACCCAAAACTTGAAAACTTCAATCACACAAAACTCAACAAAACCTTCGTGAGATCCGTTAGTATAATAAAATAAATCACTACTTTAAGTACTGTTGCAAACCCATTCATATTTTATTTTTTCATTATACCTACTGTATTCTAACTTCTCCATGGCTTATACCCCCCGATACAATCCATAGTTTCATCAAAACAAGCAAGCAGTGCATCAAAAACAGAATCTGTCAAAAACAGAACATTCTGTAGAGATCTATTTAAAAGATATACTTATGTAACTCCAAAAATTCTTAAAACTTAGGACAACGTGGTAAATTCATATACCAATACTATGTAAAAATTTCAGATTTTTCTGACGCACCAGTACAGAATTAAAATTGCAGCACTGGACGCAAAACTTTCTGTTTTCCAAACAGCATCAATTATACTATCTTCCAAATCATCCCAAAGGTTTTACTTGGCACAAACACTAATTAAAACACAAAAACTCAATAATAACAGTAGCATAAAAGTGAAAACTCACAATAACAGAAACAAAAATAAAAATTTATTTTATTCATTGGGTTGTCTCCCAACAAGCTCTTTCTTTATAGCCATTAAGATAGGCTTGAGATTTCAATGATGCTCACATGAAAGATAATAATTGAAACACAAAGAGAGCATCATGTAGCATGTGAAAAACATATTTAAGTCTAACATACTTCCTATGCATAGGCATTTTATAAGCAAACAAATTATCAAGGCAAGCAATTTCTAGCATATGCAAAGGAGAAGAATAAAATATTGATGATTTCAACATAACGAGAGGTAATTTAGTAATATGAAAATTTCTACAACCATATTTTCCTCTCTCATAATAATTACATGTATGATCATACTCAAATTCAACAATATAGTTATCATAAACAATACTCTCTTTATGATCCACATGCATACATTTTTTATAATCTTCCGAAATAGTGGGATTATCATCAACGAAAGTCATGACCTCTCCAAACCCACTTTTATCAAAAATTTCATAAGATTGAACATTCTCCAAATATGTGGGATTATTTTTACCTAGAGTTGACACTCTTCCAAACCCACTTTCAATATTATTGCAAGCATTATTATCAATATCATATTCATCATGATGCTTAAATAAATTTTCAAGATCATAAAAAGCATTATCACCCCAATCATGATCATTGCAATAAGTAGTGGACATGACACAATTATCATCCCAAGCCTGTGGTTTTGCATATCATTAGCACAATTGACACTAATAGAATTTATAGTAACATCATTGCAATCATGCTTTTCATTGAAGGAGCTATCATGAATCACTTTATAATTTTCTTCTTTCAGCACTTCATCACAATTTTTAGATTCATGATTTTCAAGAAAAACTTCATAGAGGAAATCAAGTGCACTCAACTCACTAGCAATTGGTTCATCATAATTGGGTCTTTTGAAAAGATTAGCAAGTGGATGAGGATCCATATCAATATATTTTAGCAAGCGAAGATGCAAGCAAATAGAAAGCACATGGCAACACAAGCAAAGATAGCAAACAAGCAAACAAGAAAAAGGCAAACGAAAAATATTTTTGTATTTTTGTAAAAACTTTTTAGAAGTGGGGGAGATGAAAATGAGAGGCAAATAAAATAAAGTAAATAAAGTAAATGCAAGGAGATGAGAGTTTTATGCGTAGGTACTTGATAGATGTTGATGATGTCTCCCCGGCAACGGCGCCAGAAATTCTTCCTGCTACTTGTGAGCTGCGTTGGTAATTCCCTGAAGAGGAAGGGAGATGCAGTACAGTAGAGATAAGTATTTCCCTCATTATGAAACCAAGGTTATCAATCCAGTAGGAGAATCACGCAACACCTCGTTAGCAGCACCTGCACACAAAACAACAAATCCTTGCACCCAACGCAAACAAGGGGTTGTCAATCCCTCGGCGGTAAGTTGCAAGATTAAATTGTATGTGATAGATAGATAGATTGAAACAAAAATACAAAAATAAAATAAATAAAGAAAAAGTGCAGCAAGTATTTTTAGGGTTTTAGTATATGATTTAGATAGACCCGGGGGCCATAGTTTTCACTAGAGGCTTCTCTCAAGAAAATAACATACGGTGGGTAAACAAATTACTATTGGGCAATTGATAGAAAAGCAAATAATCATGACGATATCCAAGGAAATGATCATGTATATAGGCATCATGTCCAAGACAAGTAGACTGACTCCTGCCTGCATCTACTACTATTACTCCACACATCGACCGCTATCCAGCATGCATCTAGTGTATTAAGTCCATGAAGAACGGAGTAACGCCTTAAGAACGATGACATGATGTAGACAAGATAAACTCACGTATGAATAAACCCCATCTTTTTACCCTTAATAGCAATGATACATACTTGTCATGTCCCTTTCTGTCACTGGGATTGAGCACCGCAAGATCGAACCCATTACAAAGCACCTCTTCACATGGCAAGATAAATCAATCTAGTTGGCCAAACCAAATCAATAGATCGGAGAAGAAATACGAGGCTATAATAATCATGCATAAAAGAGATCAGAGAAGACTCAAATAATATTCATGGATAATCTGATCATAAACTCACAATTCATCGGATCCCAACAAACACACCGCAAAAAGTGATTACATCGGATAGAACTCCAAGAACATCGAGGAGAACATTGTATTGAAGATCAAAAAGAGATAAGAAGCCATCTAGCTACTAACTATGGACCCGAAGGTCTGTGGTAAACTACTCACGCATCATCGGAAGGGCAGCAAGGTTGATGTAGAGCCCCTCCGTGATCGATTACCCCTCCGGCAGAGTACCGGAAAAGGCCTCCAGATGGGATCTCTCGAGAACAGAAGCTTGCGGCGGCGGAAAAAGTATTTCATGGACTCCCCTGTTGGTTTCCCGATTTTTGGGAATTTATAGTGGTGGAATTAGGTCAAACGAAGCTGAGGTGGGCCCACGAGGCACCAGGGCGTGCCTGCCCCCCCCCCCCAGGCGTGCCCTGGTGGCTCGTGGCCACCTCCTCTGGCGTCTGGTCTTCTCCCGAAGCTTCTAGTGTTGGTATTGTCCAGAAAAAAATCTCCAAAAAGTTTCATGGCATTTGTACTTCGTTTGGTATTGATATTCTGTAAAACAAAAAACAGGCAGAAAACAGCAACTGGCACTGGGCACTAAGTTAATAGGTTAGTCCCAAAAAATGATATATAATTGCTGTAAATGCATATAGACAACATCCAAAATTGATAATATAACAGCATGGAACAATAAAAAATTATAGATACGTTGGAGACGTATCAGTTATCACTCCATTAGGGCCCGACATTTTGAGTTTCATGTACCCATAATGGGGTACATCGTGGAATTTTATGAATGCCTCTCGCCCTAGAAGGGCATGATAACCACTTCGGAAGGGTACGACGTGGAAAGTTAACTCCTTGGACCGATAGTTCTCGGGAGTGCTGAAGACCACGTCAAGAGTAATTTTTCCCTCACATCGCGCCTCTCTTCTGGGGATAATTCCCTTGAAAGTGATGAAGCTATGTTGGATGCGGGTTTTATCCAGTTGCATTTTTTCCAGAGTGTCCTTATAGATGAGGTTCAAGCTGCTACCGCCGTCGATTAGTACCTTATGCAGCCGGCATCCGTCCACTTTGGGGTCAAGGACCAGGGCTGCTGGGTACCGACTGAAGTCAATCATCGGCTGATCGTGCTGCTCGAATGTGATCGGTGTGTCTAACCACACAGCCGGGGGTGTGCGTATCTGGACATGGCCGAGCTCATCCAAAGCCCTTTTTCTTTGATTCTTTGATACATGTGTTTGATAGATCATCAAGACCTCGGCTTCGTCCGAGGATTTTGTGGCATAATTAATGGTGGGTCTATTTGCGAGGAGGGCCTCACCACCCTTGGCCACCTGTTTCACGACCTAGCAAGCTCGAAGGCTGTGGGTTGGATTGGTGTTTAACAAGATGGAGTGTATTGGGCATGGTTGATCCAGCAGTCCGTCCAGGGCGGGTGGAGATCCTGTCTTCCTTCTTTTCCGTAATGACTCTACTAGCATGGGGCGCCTAAGTGGCTCCCCTTGTGCGAGGTCGTATTCTTTTGATTTGCCTGAGCGGACTGGTTCCCGAGCCAACCATGCATCTTCAATGGTGCAAAATTTTGACACCAAGTCTGAGAGCTCAGAGAAAGTCTGAAAACTTGGCGTCAGGCGAGGGCGTTTAACACACCCTCATCATGACAGTTGTGATGGAAGGCGGCCAGTGCTTCTACATCAGTGCAGTCGGTTATCCTGTTCTTGACGAACAAGAATCATGACCATAATTGCCGAAATGTCTCCTTGGCTCGTTGTTTTATATAAATAAGGTCCCAGACATCGGGAGGCCCCGAATTGCTTGGGCAATACTCGACGTGGGGGGTGGGTGGGATCAAAAATTTCAATCCAATCGGGGGGGGGCTCCGAGGTGCCCCTGTGTTCTTTGTGGGAAGAGTGCACGGATAAGGAGGTGTCCGTGCCTGGCTTAACATCCGAAATGCCCGCCTCTTCTAGCCGATTAATCTCATGCTCATCCTTTAGGAGGGAGCTCAGATCCGAGGTTTCCTCAAATCGGATTCCGTCGGCCGAGCTCACCAAGGGAGCATAAAGCTCCGGGCAGACTTCCCGATCGCGCCCTGCCGCCTCGAAGGGGGAGTGCGCTTCGAGACCCGTCGAGCCCTCAGGTGGCCCGTCAGGGAGAATTGTCGATGCACCTGTGGTGCCAAGGGGACTTAGATTGCCCGTTGGTAAAGCCATCGTTCCAAGGCAATCAAACAGCGAGCTCTCAATGAAAGCACCAATGTCGGTGTCAAAACTGGCAGATCTCGGGTAGGGGGGCCCGAGCTGTGAGACCGGATCGATGGATAACAAGAGACAAGGGACATGATGTTTTTATCCAGGTTTGGGCCCTCTTTGAGGAGGTAAAACCCTGCGTCCTGCTCTTGCTTATATTATGAGTGTATCAAAGTACAGAGTTGATCTACCTCGAGATCGTAAGTTGTGGACTAAACCCTAGGGGTAATAGTGATGATGATGAATGATTGTGTGTCTACGGACTAAACCCTCCGGCTTATATAGGCACCAGGGGTATCTAGGATTACACATGGTCGGTTGCCATCTAGGGGTTACATGCCAAACCTAATAGATATACTTGGAGTATACGCCAAGTCCTCGGTGAGGCCCGATATGCTTGTGCTTTAGGTTAGAGGCTTCCGGAGTCCTTCCTCATCAACGGGCCGTCAGTCCGGCCCATGGACTAGACCGGCTAGGCCGGGACCCCCTAGTCCAGGACACTGTCACCGGGTATGGATATTTTTGTGTGGATTTTTCAATTAGGAAAAAATAATAATAAATAAAGGCTAGAATGATGACTGATGAGTGGGAGGGGCTCCAATTCATGGCAACCTCGCTCATGATACTAAATTAAATGGGGCAAACCGCATGGGTGCCCGATCTTCATGAAATGAAGGAACAGGGTAAAATCACAAGGAAGCACGCGAAGAGGAACACTCAAGAACAAGATATACAAAGGGGTGCATTTTGCATCAAAAACAAGAAGGGAAATAAAGGGAACAAATGGATAGTTCTTCGCAAATCTCTAGGAGAGATGGGTTCTTGAGAGATAGTCTTCTCCAAATCCAAAAGGATGAGGAGGTCTTGAATTGCTAGAAGAATGTTCCTCAAGTTGGAGGTCTTGTAACCATGGAAGGTTATTCTCCAAGTTGGAGGGCTTGATAATTTGCTAACCCTAGAAAGTGCAAGAGGTATGGAATATATAGTCGAGCCACGAAGGGGTCAGTGGGTGGGGAAAGTTACACGAGCAAGTGGCCTCTCTCACTACGCGTGCCCAGGTCAGAAGTTCCGGGCAGGGCCGAAAGTTCGGGGGTATCCAAAGAGTTTACACACGTTGGCGTCGTCAGGGTTGGATGTTCCGTGACTGGCCAGAAGTTTAGAAGGACGAAAGTTCCCGGATTTCCAAAAGGTTTGCCCGGGTTGGCACAACAATGGCCCAGAAGTTCTAGGGTCTTCAAGATCCTTCTTCTAGGTGCATTCCGACATTTCCTCGTCCGCTTCTTCTCCTCCAACTCCTTGTTCCATGGTGTGTCTCTTCCTCCAGGCTTCTTCGGCATCAATGCAATTGTGCCTAAGCACACATAGACATTCTCATCATTGGTCCACTTGGTCTTGACGGTGGGCGTAGGGGAACGCAGCAGAAAACAAAAAAATTCCGACCTACGCACTAGCCCAGGACCACTATCAAGATTGCATAAAAGGTTTCAATCCGATCGTTACCGACTCGTAGCGCAACGTAAGTAGAGTCGATGTAGATCGTCGGTGCAGATCCCCGCAGCTAGGATTTACAACCTCCCAACTGCGAGGATGTTCTCCCTTGTCTGCTCGTCGGACAGTCCTCCGGGAGGCGATCGGACAGTCCCTCGGACGGTGTCACGGACAGCCCTTCGGGAGGACCCTCAAAACTCGGACGGTCACTCGGACAGCCCTTCGGGAGGCACTCTCGAACAGCCCCTCAGGCAAAAAGATCGAACCTACGACCTCTTTACGGGGTTGCACACATACGGTATCATCTATCCGGCAGGGCATCGCCGTCCAGAACTAGTTCCCACCGGAACCCAGACAGCCTTTCGGCTCTACGAAACTATTTCGCGGGGAGGGAGAGAGAAGCCAGATCATGCATGGAACTTGTATGTGAGAAAGGAGTGAGTGTGGAGAGCACCTCTCCACCTCTATTTATAGGAAATCCCAAGGGGTGGGGTGGCATTCCAAAACCCCAAAATGCCCATGAATGGAGTCCTCCACAAGGGCATAAAGGGGAAGGTAAGAGGGCAAGTGGGGCCCCATGTAGGAGCCTCACCATGGCTGGCCACCCCCTAGTGGGTCCCCCCCAAAAGGGGTTCCTTAGTCCCCAAGTCCTTCTAGAAGCCTTTTGGGAAAAGCCCTAAAAGGTGGCTTTCCATAAAGTAACCCAAAAAGCACTTTCACTATTCACGAAAACATTTTTCCGCGACCGTTAAATCCGAAAATATTTCTGTAGGTCTTAGAACATTTCCAGTACCCACTAAAATAATTTTGGACGCGTTCCGAAACAATTCCGGATTAGTGATTTTCATCTGCGAAAAGCAAACAAAGCGGTTCCGGCAGCTCTGGAACATTTCCGGGTTTTTTCTCCGAAAAATCCCAGAAGTTCCCAGAATAATTCTGGCACCCTCCAAGAATTTCCAGGCGTGTGCCGAAACCAATTTGACTTAATGGTATACCCTGAAACCACTTTTTAGTTTTACCGAAACTATTCAGGTGTTCTCTCTCCGGAACTTTTCCGTTGTCTCCGAAACTTTTTCGGTGACTTTCTCTCAGACTCCCTGTCTAGTATTCAGCAGATAGATGACCCTTAAGCGCGTGACCCTATAGGTTCGGTGAAGCATAGACATGGCTGGAACACTTTCCGATCAATGATCAACATCGGAGCCGTGGACACCCATATTGACCCCTATACCCACACGGATAAATATTCTAGTGAACCTCCAGTTGTCGTGTGCTATTCCTGTTGCTTCGCGATATGTTACAAACACCCGAGGTGAGACTTATCGGCATCCCCGTGAATCAACAACTTGTCCACTATGCCAGTTACCTCGTTACCAGTTTTGTTCTCTTTTCTCGTTCCCGTGTCCGGCATCCCTGTGATCAAATCACAATGTGTCTGGCCAGACGAAGGTGGATACCGTAACACCGAGAGGGCCCAGAGATATCTCTCCATCGTCGAAGGAGCAAATCCCAATCTTGAGCTATCAAGTTACTTGACACACTTTTCCATGAACCCGTAAGCCGCCGTAATAGCCACCCATTTACGGATGACGTTTAACAAACCCCAAAGTTCATGAAGCAAGAATGAAGAAACTCGACACTCTCATGGTCTAAGGAATTATGCAAACATTAACTTTCTCTGTGTTATTAACCATTAACTTGTGACGAATGTATCTCATAGCATAACATCAATTCGGGTCGATTCAACACAAATGTTCTTCTAACATTGTGCCCTCAAAGTTGTCGGCATAGTCATGCCCATGATCAGGAAAACAGAACCATCATGCAACACTTGAGCTAGTCTTAGAGGCCAGACTAGGAATACATTTTACCGTTTATTATTCCACACGTGCATATGAGTTTCCCTCCAAGCCTAATGGTTATTGTAGACTCGAGAACCATAGCAGTTATAGCACGGAATATAAACTTAATTACGAACATGGGGATAAATAATAACATTTATTATTGCCTCTAGGGCATGTCTCCTACAGACTCCCACTTGCACTAGAGTCAATAATCTAGTCAATGCTAAAACACTTTACACCTATGGCATACCGGTGTAAAATATGATTCGCTCGTGGTATAGCCTGATGTCCAACGGATCTGACAACTTCAGTTCCGTGTGTATCTTTGCATCTCCGCGCGTTTTCACGCTTTCACAAAATTCATATTTTGTGTGGACTTGGCTTTGTATATATGTGAATCACAGGTCAAACCTTGATTCCTCAGACTGAGCTATGGAGCGACTATCTACAATAGTGTCCCATTGACCAAAGCCTTCTTGGAACCATACTAAGTTCATGAATGAACTATATGATTCAACATCTTCGTAGTCGCTTCCAAAGCGTCAACATACTTAGCCTTTGTTATAGAAATTGCCACAGTAACTTGTTTGGAACAATTTCCAACTACCGTGCCACCATATCGTGTATTACACAAAACCCTTAACTTAAATTGAAAATCGCATGGAGAATTGATGAAGACTGTATCGATGTAATTACTTACAACGAGCACTTCATAATCTCTGCTTGCGAGAAAACATGTCATCAGTGCTACTTTAGTACTTAATGACATTTTCCACTGTTGTCCCATGATCAGTACTTTGATCACTTTGGTATCTATACTCGCAACAGCTTGGGAGTATCGGACATATCTGGTTGTTTTACATACCATGGAATATATGATTAATCCAAACACAAGAGTGTGTGGGATCTTCATCATGTATTTTGCTCACCAGTGTTTTGGGACACCGAGTCTTGCAAAACTCTTTCCATGTGACTTCGGCAAGAATCACTCCTTGGCGTTCTTATGCTAAACTGTTTTAGCATCTTGTCAATATGTATTTTTGGCTTAGCCTATTAGGCAATTCTATCTCGTAGATAAATATGCCTAATATCAAGGCTATTTAGCCCAAGCACTTCATCGAAAAACTATTTTCAATGAAGTCCTAATTCGTGTTAAGAAATTTATATTATTTCCAATCAACAATGTGTCAAGCACACAAAGTTTTTAGAAATATTATTATGCTCCCACTTACTTTCTTGTAACCACAAGCATCTTCGTTATCCATTGATGAAATCAAACTCTTTTGACTATTTCATCAAAACGAAGATTCCAACTCCATTTTGCTCTCTTCTGTCCATTGCTGGAACTCTGAAGTTTGCATACTTACTAGCATCCTCTGGATTGACAAAATACTTTGGACTGTATCACATGCAAGTCCTAGGTTGCATTTCCATCACATGGAAATCCTTTTGGCGTCCATGTATCATATCTCAAGATTGAAATATGTATTAATTGCTAGTTTAACCCGATCTGACTTTAAGCATCGCTACGGTGAGACAATCCCAGCGTAGTCAACTCCTTGAATTTGTTATTGCAACAAGTCGAGCTTTATGGATAAAACATTTTATCCACATCAGTTTATAGTTCCATTAATGTTCGTTAGACTCTAAGTCTTCCGAAGGGTTTATCAAGATATAATCTTCAATCATTTATATGGAAACTATCTCGGATTATATTGGCATTTAGCCAATTCCGGAGTCAGGGCCCATCAATGCTTCCTTATGTATCATAGGTATACTATTGTCTAACAACAATATCTCGCTTGCGCACCTGAGAGATTTGCACGAGTTTTGCCTATGTGGTTCAGTTGCAAGTTCGGCCGAAGTCCATACCATGTAGAGGCTTCCGTATCAGTCACAGTAGGAAACTCTGGAATTACTTCCAAGGTTTCTTTCCTTTGATCTGATGACGAAGATACTGTTATCTCGTCGAGTCGCACTGTCCTCCCACTCACCTTTTTGCAAGAACCATTTTCTTCAAAAGCATACCATTCTTTGTGGCAAAACCTTTTGCCTCGGTACAGTGATGGGGGAATACCCAATAACTTGGGATAACCTACAAAGTAGCACTTGTCTGAGTTAGAATAGGTTTGTAAATATTTTACACAAGCCCCATATTCCAAATGTTAAGAAAAGACATAACATGGTTGGTTGTACCATACCATGGAGTCATTTCAACAGATCTGATGGCGCTCTTTTCAGTGTAAAAGCCGCAGTCTCCAAAGCATTACTTTTAAAAGGGATAATAGCAAATTGATTTATGTCATCTTTGATCTTACCATGTCATAAATGGTTTGATTACATCTTCACGGATATTCCACTCACAGTGGTGCTCCGTGAGGTGTAAGTTATGAAACTCCTTTCATAACTCATCAGACATTCGCTAAACTTGTAACTTAAATATTCCTTTCGGCAATTTAGTTTGCAGAAACATAATTTTCTTGTTACAATAATTTCTACTTCATTTTTGAAAACCGTATGAATGATTTCAAAAGATCCAGACTTATGTCTCATCAAGTAAATATCCATATATCTACTTGAGTCATTTCTGAAGATAGATAAATCCACTGCTAGCAACAATGTTTATCGGACTACATACATCAAAATGTATGATCACCAATAAGTTCATTGCTCATTCCTTATGGCCTGTGAACGGTATTTCAGTCACTTCACTTTTCGGAGGAAAGTTGCAAGTGTCAGATGATTCATAATCAAACGACTTCAAAATCCATCATTATGGAATTTCTCCATGCGGGTTTCTCCAATGTGACCAAATGCAGTGCCACACATGTGTGGTATTCTCTTAGTCTTGCGACATTTAGCATCAGTGTTATGGATGTATCATATTACCATCAATATTCATAACATACATCCCATTCATGATGGAAGTATGGCCCTTATGTTATTCATAACACTGAACAACAATTGTTCTTTTATGAACAACCCTTTTGCAACAAACATTATGCAATGGGCTAGAGTGTGTAAAACTCTAAAATGAATTATGAAATTAAATACGGAGGTAATATATTATTATCAATATTCATAACATACATCCCATCCATGATGGAAGCATGGCCCTTATGTTATTCATAACACTGAACATCAAAAGTTCTCTTATGAACAACCGTCTTGCAAGATACTTTATGCAATGGGCTAGAGTGTATAAAAACTCTAAAATGAATTATGAAAATAAATACATAGGTAATGTACCGAGTATAGCAACTTTTACTATGTTCCCAGCGCATATCTAAACCTCACTCCGGCAAGTCTTTTAGGCCGTAGTAGTTCTTGCATCGAGTCGCAGCAGAATGCAATCGAGCGGGTATCTTTGTGATCAACTCACAATACCGAAGAATTAGTGACTAACAATTTAATCACAATTCCCAAGAACTATTTCTTTGACCAGCCTTCTATACATCAATAGCTTGTATGACTTTCATACATGAACTGGACATTCCAGTCTTCTCTCTTTTTGCCTTTATACTTCTAACAGTTTAACTTTCAGTATTTCTCCTACTCTCAGAAGAAGCACTCAACTTAAGAGTGGCGTTAGCCCCGGACTTCCTAGGTGTGTAAGTCACACTAACACCCTTTGGACATTTCCTTTCTCTTTAAGTTGTTGTTTTATTCACCTTCATGATATGATAGGCGTTCTTCTGGATCCCTCTCGTATTAGTCAAATGCATAGTAAACACTTTTACTAATAGTTTGCAAACAAACATTTCTTTGGATATCTCATATCTTTTAGCCTTTGTTTGTATCTGAAACTAATTTTCAGTTCCATGAATATCACATAGCTATCCCAAACTTTTGAAGTTCGGGTCTCATGGAAGCAAACATATTGCACTTGACCGTAACGGAATTCTAGCTTTTTGATCGAAGGACGAGAGTCACATCATCCATAGCATTAGCGAGAGGATGCCGAAAGCATGTGATAGGACAAAATCCTTCTCGGCACTCTTGAGGACAATCCTCATATTACGTTTACCAATCGTAAAGTTTTAACCAGATATATAACGGCTATTCAATTTTAATAGGGAAGGTGGAAACGCGAGCCATTATTCTACAACTATTATGCAAATTTCACTTAGACAAAGTTCATAATTAATTGCACAGAGAATTAAACAAGTTAATTCTACAGTGCGCTCCCACTCAAATCAATATCTCTCATAATTGATTATGAGTGATACAAGACCCGCATTTCAATTCAACGCCATTGATGTGGACATCACTGATGACAAGAATTTTAATCGGTAGGCCAACTTTCCAATCACATCTCTATGTGATTCTTGTTCATCTTTTGATGGGCGTGTTCTGAGCTCAGGACGATCAAGCCAGAATGTCAAGACAACTAAATGATCTCGCTGCGAGGTCTGACCTCACCCGCCTTACACCCATACAATCGTTCGTACCCATGTAGACATGGCGCACCCCGAAAGGAAAGATGCTGTGACGGTGCTACACTTGGGAGAACACTAACTACTTGATATTTTAAGTGAGAGATCACCCTAATAAAAGCGACTACCGCGCAATCAAAAGGGTGCATCATAAGGGATAAACATCTCAGGCAATTCATAATAGCTTGATATGGTATAGCCCTTTCTGACGGAGAAGTCTTTAATTTCTTCGTCTTCGGCATTCGCGTCGGTGTTCACCTTTGCGAAGTTTGCCACCACCTTGTCGATGCACCAGATAATATTGCTATCTCTATAGCTAATAAAATAAGTGCATTACTTAAGGTTGACACGCAGGTCATTAAAGTGACAATCATACGGCTCCAGCCATCATGCCGAATCATGACACACAGGTCATGTTAGTAAATTTACATCATATAGTCATCTCATACATAATCAAATTAATATGAGCATTGCTATACCACATCACATGCACATCCTGCAAAACCAAGTTAGACGCCTCTAATCGGTTTATGCAAAAATTTATTTTACGTGGCTTCTAAGGTTTCGAAACAAACCGAAGCTACCAACGTCCATCATCAAGTATGATTATTCTAGTCGCTAGATTAACTTTTGCGGGGTGTATGAAACACGAGATAATAAAATCTCGAGCCCCATACTTAACTTCGTCATACGCATGACCCCCGTGCAGATCATATCTGCATTGCCCTTTCGTCTGCGAAATTTCATCTTTCTTTTAACTATGGTGGAATTCAAAGAACTGTTAGCACTTCGTTGATCAATCAGGATCGCGGATTGCCAGAACTTTGAAATTCCACCATACCGTTATCAAGATCAGAAATATGCAAATTCAAGGGAAGCAATAAGATCATCGGGTAATAGATTTCATCTGCTACCCGCATAAATAATTTTCAGCAATAGATCTCATCTACTACAAAATTATATTATGCAACACCCATACATCTCTATGTATTCTAGATCGTAACCTGCATCTACGCATAGCACGGCTCATGATGCCACTGTAGGGGAACGCAGCAGAAAACAAAAAATTTCCGACCTACGCACTAGCCCAGGACCACTATGAAGACTGCATACAAGGTTTCGATCTGATCGTTACCGACTCGTAGCGCAGCAGAAGTAGAGTCGATGTAGATCGTCGGTGCAGATCCCCGCAGCTAGGATTTACAACCTCCCAACCGCGAGGATGTTCTCCCTTGTCTGCTCGTCGGACAGCCCTCCGGGCGGTCGGACAGTCCCTTAGACGGTTTCACGGGCAGCCCTTCGGGAGGACCTTCAAAACTCGGATGGTCACTCGGACAGCCCTTCAGGAGGCACTCTCGAACAGCCCCTCGGGCAAAAAGATCGAACCTACGACCTCTCTACGGGGTTGCACACATACGGTGTCATCTATCCGGTAGGGCTTCGCCGTCCAGAACTAGTTCCCACCGGAACCCAGACAGCCTTTAGGCTCTACGAAACTATTTCGCGGGGAGGGAGAGAGAAGCCAGATCATGCATGGCACTTGTATGTGAGAAAGGAGTGAGTGTGGAGAGCACCTCTCCACCTCTATTTATAGGAAATCCCAAGAGGTGGGGTGGCATTCCAAAACCCCAAAATGCCCATGAATGGAGTCCTCCACAAGGGCATAAAGGGGAAGGTAAGAGGGCAAGTAGGGCCCCATGTAGGAGCCTCACCATGGCTGGCCACCCCCTAGTGGGTCCCCCCCAAAAGGGGTTCCTTAGTCCCCAAGTCCTTCTAGAAGCCTTTTGGGAAAAGCCCTAAAAGGTAGCTTTCCATAAAGTAACCCAAAAGGCACTTTCACTATTCATGAAAACATTTTTCCGCGACCGTTAAATCCGAAAATATTTCTGTAGGTCTTAGAACATTTCCAGTACCCACTAAAATAATTTTGGACGTGTTCTAAAACAATTCCGGATTAGTGATTTTCATCTGCGAAAAGCAAACAAAGCGGTTCCGGCAGCTCCGGAACATTTCCGGGTTTTTTCTCCGAAAAATCCCAGAAGTTCCCAGAACAATTCTGGCACCCTCCAAGAATTTCCAGGCGTGTGCCGAAACCAATTTGACTTAATGGTATACCCTGAAACAACTTTTCAGTTTTACCGAAAATATTCCGGTGTTGTCTCTCCGGAACTTTTCCGTTGTCTCCGAAACTTTTCCGGTGACTTTCTCTCAGACTCCCTATCTAGTATTCAGCAGATAGATTACCCTTAAGCGTGTGACCCTATAGGTTCGGTGAAGCATAGACATGGCCGGAACACTTTCCGATCAATGATCAACATCGAAGCCGTGGACACCCATATTGACCCCTATACCCACACGAATAAATATTCTAGTGAACCTCCAGTTGCCGTGTGCTATTCCTGTTGCTTCGCGATATGTTACAAACACCCGAGGTGAGACTTATCGGCATCCCCGTGAATCAACAACTTGTCCACTATGCCAGTTACCTCGTTACCGGTTTTGTTCTCTTTTCTCGTTCCCGTGTCCGGCATCCCTGTGATCAAATCACAATGTGTCTGGCCAGACAAAGGTGGATACCGTAACACTGAGAGGGCCTAGAGATATCTCTCCATCATCGGAGGAGCAAATCCCAATCTTGAGCTATCAAGTCCCTTGACACACTTTTCCAAGAACCCGTAAGCCGCCGTAATAGCCACCCATTTACGGATGACGTTTAACAAACCCCAAAGTTCATGAAGCAAGCATGAAGAAACTCGACACTCTCATGGTCTAAGGAATTATGCAAACGTTAACTTTCTCTGTGTTATTAACCATTAACTTGTGACGAATGTATCTCATAGCATAACATCAATTCGGGTCGATTCAACACAAATGTTCTTCTAACATTGTGCCCTCAAAGTTGCCGGCATAGTCATGCCCATGATCAGGAAAACAGAACCATCATGCAACACTTGAGCTAGTCTTATAGGCCAGACTAGGAATACATTTTACCGTTTATTATTCCACACGTGCATATGAGTTTCCCTCCGAGCCTCATGGTTATTGTAGACTCGAGAACCATAGCAGTTATAGCATGGAATATAAACTTAATTACGAACATGGGGATAAATAAAAACATTTATTATTGCATCTACGGCATATCTCCTACAGTGGGTCCATGGTGATGTCGTTGGAATGGTCTGCATCAGTAAGCCTCATGATTGGGGTTCTCTAAGCATTTCGAAACACATGGATTTTAGAGGAAATAATTTGGCCAAATTGAGAGCATTTAGGCACTATAAGAGCATCTCCAATACCTGCCCTATTTTAGGGCACGAAAAGCGAGTTGTAAAAAAATTAGGCATGAAAACTGACTTTTTAGGCACGAGCAAGTGTCGTTTCCAACATCCGCTCTATAATAGGGCACAACTACTCCAACATGCCACACTTTGATTATACATGTGTGGTTGAACAAACTATGAATTTGGCTAATAAATTTAACATACGAATTTTTGCACCACAACTATGCAAGATCACTACACACATTAAAGCAACTACATGTGAAATTCAAACTCAAATCCGCATATCAAGTCGAAGTGCAAATCACAAACATAGTGCATGACGGGGCACGCGGTGGCCACTTCACGCCGCCTCCTCGAGGCTTTGGCGCGGCGGTGGCCTTCTTCGGCCGCGGCCCATCCTTTTCGATGGCGGCTACCGGTCGTGGGGCGACAAATCCACCACGGTGGGCAAGGGCGGCAGTCTTGGTGGTGGCGGCAGAGGGAGATGTGGCGGTGCCGGATGGGGCACCGCCGACCATTGAGAGGAGGGCAGAAGCGGCGGCGAGCGTTGCGGGGTAGGCCGCAGCATCGGAGGAGCCAGCCATGGTGCGCGGTGGCCGGTGGGCGTGCAGAGGGGCCTTGCCGCGCGCGAGATTTGCGACAGCCGCCCAAGTGGTATATATTTGCAGCACTTGGTGCTGCATTTTAGGGTTGCCCAAAAAAAAATCTCCAAATTTTTGATTGGGCAGCTGTTGGAGGACTTTTTTGGCCATGAGTGCCTTAAAAACGCTTGCTGCCCTAAAATAGGGCAGGAGATGCTCTAACTAAGATTAGGTCTAGAACACACGATACTTTTGGTGGCTGCATGGTATCTTTGGTGGGATCGACGTAAAAGGACACATGATGAGGCTGTTGGATCGCCGGAGAGAACAACTTTGAGTATCAAGGGCATTGTTGCAAATTCACTAGCTTTGAAGGCGAAGAAACCGATGAGAAAGATCAAGTGGGAACTCTACAGGTGTTATAAAACTGAATGTTGATGCAAGTTTCCACTTGGATTCAGGGGCTGGGGCTACATGCACTCTTCTAAGGGACTCTACTGAGAGTTTCATAGCGGCAACTTGCATGTACTGGGAGGCGGCCATTGATGCTCAATCAATGGAAGCAAGAGCAGTCCTAGAAGGGTTATGGCTCACAGAAGACCTAGGGATCTACAGTCTGGCAGTTGAGTGTGATTCCTTGGAGATTGTTAATGCTATAATTCAACCTGTAGATTACCATGCTTCGGGTGCGGTTATTACCGATAATTGCCGGAAGATGATGACATATTTCAGCAGAGCAACAATTACGCATTGTGCAAGGGAGAGCAATGTAGCTGCACATGCGATAGCCAGAGCTAGTTACAGAAAGCAGTGTTCTTAGATATGGCGTGATAAACCTCCAAATTTTCTCATTCCTTCTATGATAACAGACTTGATCATAGTTTAATAAACCTTGCTGAAGTTCCAAAAAAAAGATTAGGTCTAGAAACTTGGGTGTAAATCCTATTTGATGGAATGAAATCACTTTCCCCGAAAAATAAGACACTTGATGTTTTTTTACCAAGACCTTTTTTAGCAATTTTTTGATCGAAGACTAGAGGTGGTTCATTGTTTCTTTTTTTGATGGGAGACATTTTTTGAACACAGTACAGACGCAAGTGCTCATATATACGCGCATACACTCACCCTATGAACGCACACACGCACACCCTACCCCTATGAGCACCTCTGAGAGACTGAGCGGGCTGTCATCATGAGATTTTACGAAGTCACAGTAGGCATCTTGTAGTCGACGGGAACGTCAAATTCTAAAATAAATTCAGGATAAATGCGAGCATCAAGATTTAAACCGTGGTTGGCTGGGGATACCACTGTTCTTCTAACCATCCAACCACATGTTGGTTCGTTTTGAATGGAGACTTGAGGTGGTTCATTCTACAGAGAGGTTTTGAGACCCCAGTTACATTTTTTTTAAAGAAAACTATCATTTACAACATTTTACTCACAAAGCCGATTTGCCCCCATCGAAAAAACAAAAAAGAAAAGGAAAGCCGATCCTCCCATTAGGAAATAACATCCGGAGCGCCGCTCCCTGCCGCTGCACCTCCAGTCCAGCGAAACGGCGGCCGGCGACCGAGGCGCGGCCTCCTTTCCTGGCGCAAGGCCATCCCCCCATCCGCTCTCCACTCCGGGAACGGCACAGGTAGCGGTCCCTATCGCACCTTGTTTCCTCCTATGCATGGCGGAACTTGTTCTTGTGTCGGGAGAAGTGGAAAATGACGGCTAGATGGTGGAGGTGAGCGGCGATGAGGGGGCGCAGATGCGGTGAGCCGCGCGGCGTGGGATTTGGGATGGTGAAGACCTAGTTTTTTTTCTTCTCTCCAGACCATAAGACCTAGCTTGCGTGGATCGCTTTACAATGGAACCCCGACTAGAATATCCTTCTTCTGCAATATCGATCTCAGCTGACCCCAATCTTTCTGGCTCATCATAGTATGGCAGGAATGCCCTCCGATTTCCATGTATTTCGTTGTAATTCCCATGGATAGTACCAGCATGGAGTAGTTTTATATATTTAAAGAAAATTGGGGCTTCAGCCGAACCCACATCCACATGCCCCTCAAACCATTCCTCCATTGTTCAAATGAGCTGGCACTACGGGAATTTGATTTTTGTTCCCGGGACTATGTCAGATGTGGATGCAACTATTTCCTAATTGCCTGGCGTGAATAGCAACTGTACCAGGACAGGTCACTACATGGATAGTTTCGTATGTCTCATCAGCATGCTACTCTGAGTCATGTAATCTTTCTTCTTCTTGTGAACTGTAGCCTTTTTTAGTGGCAGGAAACAATCTGAATCAAGGCAAGGATTTTTGTCGTGATGTCCTTCCTGAGACTGTTACCTCAAAGGTTGCCCCAGTTTGTTAGGTACTTGCATCCCACCTTTAAAATTTGAGCAAGTTTGTGCTACATCGTAAATATCCCAATTATCGTGGAATGGATATCTGTTTTAATTTGATTTCTTGATGATCATGCACAGGCAGGTGGAGCGAGATGTTGAGACTGTAATCAATGTTCTGCAGCCAGGTCCAATAGGAATTGTGGAGCATAAATTCACTGATGCAGAGATCCGCGAGGCGCAAGGCACAGTAAGGAGCGCAGTCCAGAATTGGCGAAGGAACTGGAATTTGGAGAGAAATATTGGCACTGGTTCTTTTGGTAAATCGAAGTAACGCTCTACATCACATACTGAAAATGAAAGTGGGTCGTGGTTGCAACTGTTGGCCCTGCTGTAGTTGATATGTTTTCTCTGTCCTTGATCTATTATCGGCGAAAGTACACGCTGTTTGAGTTTCCTAAATTGTTCCTCTAACATCTGAAGTTCTCAGTAATATCCCCTCAATCCATATGTGGTTTGCACCACTTTGTGGATCAAATGTTGACAAATTGAGTTGCCTCGAGTGGGATGTATGGTTTAGCTTGGAAAGGATTGCTGAACATCTCTGTAACAAAAGGCGGTCAGGTGTTTCAGGGAGCAGTTTGAATTCCGTTTGTTGAAAATGAGTGAGCTGTCTTGTTGAATTCCGTTTGTTGAAAATGAGTAAGCTGTCTTGCCACTCGGATGTTGCAGTAGGAACCAGAGAAATTGATTGATTTGACGAGTGTGCTTTCGCCCTAGGGTATTTTCCATTTCGTTCCAACTATTTTTCTAGAATAGGCCTGAGTCAGAGCGTATCATCATCATCATGATCATATATTAAGAGAAGAAAAGCTAAGCAGCCATTACAACGTTCGAACATAAAAATTATTCGAAGTACATAGTTCAAACATAAAATTCGATGATTTTCAGTGTGGATCCACATGTGCCCCATAAGATCAATGAGTGGCTACACGTGCACCTGAGTATCTCGAAATTGTTGATGCATCTCTAGGAAGTTCACAACATGGGTTGCATCTTGTTCCAGGAGGCGGACATATACCCCGGCTTTCTCAAAATCATGGGTGCGGGCAGCCCCATCGCCCTCATTCTCCACAATCATGTTATGCAAGATTACATAATATGTCATCATTTGCCACCATGTCTCTGGATCCCACATATTAACACCTCCACAAACAATATCCCAACGAGTTTGGAGCACTTTAGATGACTTGTCAACATCCTTCCTAGCAGTTTCATGCATTTGTGCAAAGAGCTTGCATTTGTTACCGTGGGGATCGGGTTTAGTCTTCACAAACGATGCCCACTATGGATAGATAACATCGACAAGGTAGTACCCCATGGTGTAGTTGTGCATGTGGACAGTGTAGTTGCATGCCGGAGCACCCCCATCACAAAGTTTCTTGAAGAACAGAGAACGCTGAAGCACATTTATGTCATTGTGAGAATCTGACATGACAAAGAAAGCATGCCAAATCCACAAGCCCTTTGATGCCACTGTTTTAGTTATGATAGTGGCTTCTTTGGTGTGACCTTGGTACGGCCTGCACAAACATGTCGGCTAGTTCTTCCATTGTCAATGCATGCAATGAGCTGAATTGCAAATAACTTTTATGTATCATCGGCATTTGGTTCTCTCTAGGCATTTGGTTCTCTCAAGTACTATGGTTCAAACACCTTCACCATGGTGTAGGAAAATTTCACCATGGCCTCAATGCATGTGCCTTCTCCCATCCGCACGACCTCATCAACAACATGTCCGGTTGTACCATATGTAAGCATCGTCAGAGCAGCCATGCATTTCTGCATAGGAAAGAACAATCGTTGTCTGCAACAATCCTTCCTTAATCGTGAAGTAAGGATCATATGTTTCACACCATCCACTATACACAAGAACAATGACTGCTTCCCTGGAAGCGATGCCAAAAATAATTCTCATGGAATACTAGGTGGGTTTGAAGTAGTCATGGTAGAGATCCCATTGGCCCTTTATCCTATCGCGGACAACAACTATCTTGCCTGGCGCCGAACCTTGAAGCTAAGAGCATGCTCCTCTTACTTCTCCATTTTTTCAAGGATGCTCATGTCATCATCTTCGTCGTCATCGATGTCTGAATCCAACAAATCGATGAACACCTTGAAAATGAACTCATCAAGCTTCGGGCAAGCAAACTCATCATCCAGCGAATCCATCGTCTGCCTAAAAATGAGAAAAGGAATCTAAAAAATAGCTCTGACATTTCTGTAGGGGAACGTGTTACGCAACAAAATATTTATGCTACAAGATTCCACCAAGGAACACTATAAAGTTAGCGGGTAAAGATTATCTCACCGACGAGTAGAGTAGCGGAAGCAGTGTAATCTGTCGATGGAACGTGACGATTCTCGCAGCTAGGTTATACCTCCTAGCCGCGAGAATTTCTCTGAGATGATCCTCCGGTCAAAAATCAATGTAGACGACCCTCCGAGGTATCCACACATTCCAAAGTAGTAATCCGGAAACACTCTGACGTCCAAGAAGAAGAGCTCTGAGAAAACTAGACAGAGAAGCCTAGCGGCGTTCCGTCTAATTAGGAGTCTAATCTTATTAGACCGGAACTAGAGCCTGTCTAATTAGCATTCTAAACTTTAGACGAATTAGACCAGGATTAGAGCGTAACTATGTGGGAGAGATCCCCTTAGGTTTTGTGTGTCTCAAGGGGGTCTCTCCCTACATATATATAGGTGGGAGAGGGCCAAGGGGCCAAGGGGGCAACCGACTAGGAGGAGGAGGGATGCCTCCTCCTCCTCCTCCCCCCGATTTGGCTCACCCTTACAATATGAAAGGGGAGCCCCCTTTGGTGTCCTTTTGGCCCACTAGGAGTTGACCTCTTGGGCCTGCCCAAGAGGGACTTCTCTACCAAAAAATATTTTGGATATATAGATCCAAAACTTTTTTTGACATGTTATACCTCAGCACCAAATGTTGTATATTTCCGCAATTTCCTCATTTGATAATTATCCAAACCCGCCTAGTGGATGAAGATGCATTTTGAATCCCCCCCCCCCCCCCTTTTGCTATTGATAACAACATAGCTCAAAGCTTCGCACGTGATGTAAAATATGGATACGAGGCTTTGAAAATCATCCTAAATTTGTGCATTATACATTTTGAAATGCAAATGCACAATCATTTGGGCACACGAGGAACTCTTCTATATCACATGGATCCGGTGGATGTGCTCTCTACTAATGCACAATCAACAGAGAGACATGTGTTAATGATCTCAAAAGATGAAGCTTGGTTGGTTATCCACAATAGGTTATGGACAGCCGATAGACTTCAGTGTAGGGGTTGGCCAAATTGTGAGTTTTGCCCTCTTTGCAACCAAGTCCTAGAACCGGCAGCGCATCTCCTTTACCAATACCGATACATGATTAGAGTGTGGAATGATATCAAGGCTTGGCTCGGGCTCAATTACATCATGCCTAGCGATTGTGCCAATATGACTTCGATGAAGGAGTTGTGGACCGACACCATCCTTAAAAGATCACAAGGTACAAGGACGGTCGCTTCTTTGATGATGTGGGAAGTTTGGAATGAGCTAAATGCAAGGGTCTTCCACAACAGCGCCGCCCCCTGATGGAAGCTATGTTGTTATCGTGCACAAGATCAAAGAGGGAAGCTATGTTGTTGGCAGCCGCGCCAAGCAACGAGAGTAATTATTTTCTTTCCCCACTTTGTGGGTTTGTCTTGACCTCCACTCTTAATGGAAAATCTTTTGCCTTGTTTCAAAAACAATAATATTAAAAGATAAAAACATCAAGGAATCATGAGATAACATTACAGCGCAACTGACCAGTTATGAGTGGTAGTTCAGTTTCCGACCTCCAGAATCCATACAATGATATATAAAAAGACAGGCAAATCGATTGCCCACTCAATAACAAAACTCCAATCTCAGCTGATAAATCAAGATCGATCAGGTTGCCTAGATGGCAAGCAAATCAAATCTCCAATCTCCTCGCTCCATGGCGAAGGCCCAACTCCCAAGACAGCAGCAGCAACTAGAACTGGGACTTGTCGAGGCTGTCGAAGTAGGGATGGTCCATTGCCGCTTTAGCTGAGATCCTGTTCGCTGGATCAAACCGAAGCATTTTCTGCAGTTCACCGAAGCAAGAAACTATTAGCTCAGATACAAACATCTTCAAGGACAGACATACGGAATTTGCGTTTTACGTCTCTCTTAATTTACCGATAACAGGTCAAGTCCTTCAGGCTCCAGTGTTGGAACTGCACGTGCCAAATGTTGTGGCTTCCACTGTGGATAGTCATGCCAGTCTCTCAGAGCACATACTCCAGGCCACTGCTCTTCAGTAGGAGTCCCCAACAACCTTTTCAGAAGCAGCTTTCAGTCAAATGATTAAATGCATACAGAATGAAATAAACTGTCAGATGTTGTAGTAATAAGTACTTCAATCGATTTCCCAAGTCAGAAGTTATTTGTCCATTGGAACAAGGAATAATGGACAGAACAAGAACAGTTCACTAGGATCAGGCATACTAATTATCAGTATTACATATTGTTGGTGCTCATGCAAAGAAGAAGATAAAGTACCTGAAAATGTGAAGCAGCTGTTGCAACTCGGAGTCGCCAGGAAAAAGAGCTTGTCTTCTGACCATTTCAGCTGTATTAGAAAGTTACAATATCAAAATGGGAAGACCTTGACAATCGCAGTATAGTGTCAAGTCAAAGAAAGCAAGGGAAGAACTTGAAGCACAATATAGTGTGTTTAGTTCAGATAACATAAGGACTGTGGAAAACTGGAGCTTACTTCTTTTCAAACAAAATCATTTAGTACAATGCTTATCAAATGTTTCTTTTAAATGCTATCCTTGATGAGATGCATGCGAGTCCTTTAAAATTAGTGGTACAGATCAATGCTAAATCTTTTGCTTGATGTGAGATAAACTATACTTTTGTTTCTGCTTAACTGATTGTGATCAAGTGTGGCAATTCATATGCTATTGTATTTTGCTCAGGAAGTTGAACGTAGATTGCACATTTAATTTCAGTATAAAAATAAGACATACAGTAATCATGAAATTATATCGATTAGCAAACACTTTCTGTAGTAAATTATACTGCCTCATAAGATGCATGAAAAAAAGTTAAGATTTTTTGTTTTGATGCAATGTAAAACATATGTTCTCTTTTACTGATTACTTCTGTAGTAAATTGTGCTGCTTCATAATATGCATGAAAATATCAAACTTTTTTGTGTGATGCAAGATAAACTATTTATTCTATTTTACTGATTATTGCACAAGTGTGAGGATTTATCTGCTAATGCATTTTTTTCTGGAGGTTGTACATGGATTGTACTATTTGTTCTGAATACAAGAATAAGGCATTTAATAACAAAGATCAAAGCCTAATTGCAATCGGCATACCAAAGATGCAACCGATGGACCAAATGTCAACACCAGTTGAGTAATGTGTGGCTCCAAGTAAAACTTCAGGAGCTCTATACCAGAGTGTCACAATCTACAACACAAAACAGATAACATGATGAGGAACTTACTAGAGCATGCTCAGTAAAATCTTAGGAACTTTGTTACTAAGCGGTACCTCATGGGTGTAACTTTTCATGGGAACAGTAAAAGCTCTGCTTAGCCCAAGATCGGCAATTTTCAGTACCCCTTTCTCCTTGTCGATCAACAAGTTTTGTGGCTTTAAATCCCTATGAAATTCAAGCAGGATAGCATTAACCACATAGTTGCAAATGCAATGTTGTATCGAGCTGACAATTCCAGCAACAAACACCACGGAACAAAAGTCTAACCGGTGAAGGACGCCATGGCCATGGCAATGCGCAGTTCCTTTGCACAACTGGTATAAGAAACTCTACAAGAGGAGCAAGAAAGTTACCCATTGTCATTTTCATGCAGAAGTAATCAAGTTATAACACGGAGTGCAGCTCAGGTGCATGGTAGAAGCTAATGGAGAGAAACAAAATATGAAACGGAGCCGGTGGATAAAGATAGAATTCCAAGCAGTTAGAGCAGGCTTCCGATCCTGTGACGACTGTGGCTCCAAACTGAATAGCGCGTGAAGAAAATTTTGCTGTGGAGACAAGTAGAAGGTTTCTATGGAAACCAAGCAACGACGATGGCGGATTGATGGTGCGTTATATGTTTCCAAAGCAAGCACAGCTTTCTTTCACTTTAGGAATGAGACAGATTTCTCTATTCGATCTCAAAATAGAAACTGAGTGATCATCACCAGCAAGGTACTGTAAATGTTGACGGGTTACATTCCTAATTTGTCGTTGCAACTATATATGCCCGAATTTACGAAAAATTAGACCTTTCTAGTTACAAGCATGAGACCTTAGGTTGATGTGTTGATCTGATTCTTGTACGATCTGTCCGTCCTCCACAGCAACATCGATCAGTGCTTTCAAATTACTTAGTCCACTTACGATTCATACCGTCATCATTTGACAAGATTATAATACTGTTGATAATTGGAGAATAATAACTGTTGTATGTTGTATTGATTGGGGGCCTCGAAGGACTGTTTATATAGATTACAAAACTTGGACTCCAAGACTAATAGAGATAGATTACAATTCCAAACCTTGCCGGATATACTATCCGTAACTGACCTATACTCTAATAACTGTAAATCGAGATGCACGGATGCCGCCGCGCTTCAAGGTAGCAGATTTCCGTGGGAAAGTAACTAGGAATCGGTACGCAACAAGATGGTACAGTATACTGAAGAAAAAGGTCGTCGTTGCGATGGAGATGGTAGATAGATACCTTGACGACCTGCGTGGGGAGCGGCCTGGGCGAGGGTCCCTTGCGGAAGCCGTCGACGAACTTCTTGAGGTCGGTGTCGAGGAACTCGAAGACGAGGTAGAGGACGGTCTTGCCGCAGGGCTTGGTGATCTGCTCGACGGAGAGGAGGCGGACGACGTAGAGGGAGGCGGAGAGGAGGCGGAGGAGGGAGATCTCGCGCAGCGCGGTGGGCGGGATCCCCTCCTCGTCCATCTCGAGGCGGGTCTTCTTGAGCGCCACCAGCTGCCCCGTCGCCGCCACCCGCGCCTTGTACACCTTGCCGTAGGTGCCCTCCCCCACCTTCTCCAGCTTCTCGTACTTCTCCATGGGCCGCCGCCGGATCGGGTGGTTCTACTTGCTCCTTGGAAGGGAAGGAACCCTAGGTGGTGTGGTAGGGGGTGGGTTTGAAATGGGGGGAGGGAGGGAAGAGGCGGCGAGGGAGGGAAGCAGGGGAGGCGATGGGAGGTGGTCGCGGGAGCGTGTTGGGCAACGGTCGAATTGACGAGGGGCGCGGGGTCGGAATTGTTTTGCGGTGGTGGCGAATGATTAGCGGGCCCGGGCGGCACATGGCAGGGTATAAAGTGCAGTGCGGCGCGGCGCGGCGCGTGTGTGCTGGCCTTGCAACGGCTATGCGCTCTTGTTCTCCAACCTGTTTACCCTGGTCGACCGATAGTCACTCACCCGTCTGGATCTCAGGGAAATTCTCAAGATTATGGAAGAATAGGTCAAAAAGACATGATCATCAATGTTTGGTACTCCCTCCGTCGGACAGAGATAGCGATCTAAACTGTCTTATATTTCTTTACAGAGGGAGTAATAATTAGGAGCGAGGTATTTTAGTTAAGTGACTATCCCTTCGTCGAACAAAGATATCGAGTTTTTTGTGGGGCAAACAATTACGACTTGCACAAAATGGTCCATGATCAATGGGCGGAGACAACGGGCGAAAGAGCAGTTGGAGGTGATGTGGTCTGGCATCTCCACTGTTCCGCCACATATGGACCACTCACTTGACAGTGACGGCTGGCACACGAGGATTCATGATCAATTACCAAATACAACGGGCAAATGGACAGTCAAAGTTGGTGTCGTTTTGCGTCTCCATTGATGCGCCACAAATTGGCCTCCAGCTATGAGCCAGTGTGATTCCAGTAAAGTGCACTCCTCGACTGGATACACGTTTCAATTAGGAGCCACTCAAAGGACCGAACCTTCCAGTGGACGAAACACCCCCAAGTAGCGGCAGAGCTTGGGCCGTAAACCTGGGGGGGGGGGGGCAATGAGCTGGGGGTAACTAATGGACTTTGGTCTTATTTTAACTAGAAATTGAGGCCTAATACTAAAGGATATAAAGCAAATTTCTTATGGGTCGGGGTGGGGGGGGGGGGGCATGGCCCAGGTTGGCCCCGGAGAAACTCCGCCACTACTCCCATGTAAGGGGGACCTCCTATTTCATAAGTAGATCGGAGGAAAGCAATCAAACGCCCACGCCCCCTCCCACGCGCGCACACTTTGGGTTGGCCCATGTGCGGGCGGGGCGCCCCTGTTTTGTTTTCGCTTTTCTTCTTTCGTTTTTATTTTTTGATTCCTTATGTTTATTGCTTTTTAAACCTCGAACAATCTTCACAAATCCAAAATTTGAAAAAATGTTCGTAACTTCAAAACATGTTCACAAATGAAAATTTTGAAAAAAATTGTTCGTGACTTCAAAACATGTTCCAAATTTTCAAAAAATAGCATGAAATTGAAAAATGTTCATGAATTTAAGAAAATCTTCTAATTTTTTTTAAAAAATCAAAGATTTTCATAATGTTCTTGACTTTCGAAAAAATTTCAAGAATTTGAAAAGATGTTTCGTTTTCAAAAGTTGTTCATGAATTAAAAAAATGTTCCTAATTTAAAAAAATGTTGATAAAATTGTAAATAACTATGCAAATTTCAAAAATTGTTCATCGATTTCAAAAATGATCTCAGTTTCAAAATTTGTTCAGCAGTTTGAAAAGTGTTCCCGATTTTTAAAATGTTCTTGAATTTCAAAAAATGTTCTGACATTCAAAAAATGTTCAAGAATTTGAAAAAAAAAGTTTTGAATTTCAAAATATGTTCACTAACAGGTAAAAAAAAATATGTTCACTAATTTTGGAAAAAATCCCAATTAAAAAAATGTTCATGAATTTGAAAAAATGTCCCGGATTTCAAAAGTTGTTCGCAAACTAAAAAAATGTTCCTAATTTTAAAATATGTTATGAATTTCAGAAAAATGTTCACATATTTGATACATTAATCCGAATTTCAAAAGTTGTTAATGAATTTGAAAAAAGTTTCTAATTTTAAAAAATCTTCTAAATTTTAAAAAAACCAATAAGTTAATAAATGTTATGAATTGCAGAAGTTGTTCACGAATTCAATAAATGTTCATAATGATAGAAAATGCTTCGAATTTCAAAAAATGTTCAATAATCTGAAAAAATGTTCTAAATTTCAAAAAATATTCTCCAAGTTAAAAAGTGGACACAAATTTGGAAAATGTTCATGAATTTGAAATTAAATAATATAGAAAAATAAAATAAAGTAAAATACGAAAATAGAAAATAAAAATGAAAAACCGGAAATGTAAAAAAGAAAAGAAAAGAAAAATTGAAATTAAAAAAGCAAAAATTAAGCCAAAAAAAACCCGGAAAGTGAGCTAGTTGGGCCGGCCCATGTGCACAAAGCGTCTCCACGAGGGGTACGCAGTTGGTCGCTATCCAACTACCTACGCGCGAATTAGGTTTTGCCATGTAAGGGCAAGGGCAACTTCAATGGGCCAACGCATTTCGTCCACCCGCGCCCGTTTGTGGTCCGCACGGATAAAAAACACGCCCCTACGCGCCGACGCAAACGACGGTTGTCCGTTTTCATGTCTGCTTCGACTCATTTTCAGTTCAGATTTGGTCTGGATTTGGGTTTGCGCGGACACACAACGTACGGCCGCGGCGTCCTCCCCTAGCCCACCTGTTTGTGGCATAGCATTTCCATTCCCACCTTTCCTCTCCCCAAAACCTCCCGCCCTACAACCGTGGCCGACGAACCCGCCCCATCCCAACATGAGATGGAGCCATTTACCTTGGTCCATTGTTGGTTGAAAATCAAGAATTACAAGAATTGTAAGGACCAATATGCCAACCAAAAAAAGGTGGCCCAGTCTCATCGGTCGTCGACCCAAGTGAGAAGTGGCCGAGGTGGAAGACCAACTCCAAGGTAGATGCAAAGTGTGATGCTTCTACACTCGCCTTGCAAGGAACTTTGAAAGGGTTCATAACCCATAAGGAGGTGTCAAGTAAGAAGAGGGAAGAGAGGAAGTGCAAAGAGAAAGATGAGGCCATGAAGAACTTCTTTGACCTTCAAAAGAAGAAGCTCGCAATCTATGAGGAAAATGCATTGTCAAGAGCCAAGGAAGTGGACTTGAAGGAAAAGGAGATTGAGCTCGCTATAATCACCAAGGAAGTGGAGATCATGGGGGCCGACTTGAGCGAGATGACCCCCCCCCCCCCCCCCCAAAAGCTTGGTTTGGGGGGAAGCAAAAGCTCATGATGGAGCGAGATGCGTGATTATATTGTTTGATTTTCATGAACTATGGACACGAGCGGGTGTGATTCTTTTGGTGTAATGTTGTATGCCGGCATGGCATATGGTACTATGCAAAAAGTGCTATATTTTGCTAAATATATTTGCTATGTTTGATGAAAATATTTGCTATCGCAAAAAAGGACAGGGCGGACCAAATGGATCGCCCCGTTGGGTGCTGCAGGCACTAGAGGGCGGACATGACCGGACGCCCCTCCGTTTGATAACCCAAACGGACAAAACGCGGACAAATCCCGCGTTCGTGTCGGCCGGTTGGAGTTGGCCTAACAATATGGGATACCAAATCAATCCATAGATTCCAGCTGACCAAACTTCTGCCCTATCCCCAAAATCAGTCGAGGAACAAAAACTAGGTAACTCCAGTCTCTGGATCCTCTTCGGGAGGGGCCGGAGAGGAGGAAAATCTCAACGCCAAGGAAGTCAACGAGAGTAGATAAACCCTAACACCGTACGTGTAGGTGGTTGTGGTCTAAGGGTCTACTTGGTGAAAGGTCCTATACCACGTCGATTGCGTCAAAATGGCGGCCTCGCACACGGTGCTCCCTCGTGGCAGGCCCGCGCAATATCGCTAGCTGCTGTACCGAACATTGTAGCAAGCTTCGCGTCATGTTTTGTTTTTGTTGCGTCTGGTTTTTTGAGTTTTCCAGAAAGAAAAGTTTTCAATTGGTTTTATTTATTGGTTTCTAGAAAACACGAATATTCTTTATTTCTAAAAAGTGAACATTTTTCGAAATTTTGATTTGTTTTACAAATTTCTGAACAAATTTTGGAAGTCCAAACATCTTTTCGAACAAATTTTGAATATTCCAAACATTTCCTATTTTTAAACAGATTCTGAATATTCGGTTTTCGTTTTTGAAAATTCTGAACTTCTTTGAAAATCTGAACAAATTTTGAAAATCCTGATTATATTTGTTTTAAAAAAGAACACTTTTTGAAATTCTGAACATTTTCTGAAAACTTTTTTTTGATTTTTTTAACATTTTGGAAAAAGCGAACAAGTTTTGAAATTCCAGTCATTTTCCAAAAAATGGAAATAAAATTTGAAATTCCAAACATTTTTTAAAAAGTACAAACCATTTTAGTTTAGAATTCCAATCATTTTTTGAAATTGCAAACATTTTTTGAACGGAAATGGAGTTCCAAACATTATTTGAAATTCCAATCATTTTTAATTTTTTTAAAAGTGCAAAACATCTGAAAATATGAAATTCAGACGGGTACGACAAGCCAGCGCTTCGGTAAAAAAATCACTAAAGAAATACCACATCTAGAAGAACATTTACTTCACAATTTGGACAGAAATGAAGTTGTTAGGTTGGGATCTTGGGTAGAAACTAGGTAGGATCGACTGTGTTTGGTTGCTTGCAGGGGTTCATACAGGTTCTAATGAGGTAAGATTCAACTGTTTGCTTACCCGCACACTTGCCTGCACCTGCACGGCATGAAGCTCAAGGTATCCCTCAACCATGATCCGGGAAAATCCGAATTGGCCATTTCCTCAGATGCAGGCTCATTGTAACGCAATTTACACTACGAGGAAGGATGTGGACTGGGATAATTGCAGACAATCAAACAACAGACGAAACGTGAACCGGAGTCTCCATGCCCTCAAACAGACTCCACTGAATCAGGCTTCCGAAAAATGCGAAAAACGTGCAAGCAACCAAATAGGGCCTAATCCTTTTGTGTGTCTCTGTGTGCGCGCCGGCAGGGCAGCCCGATACGGACACAGGTCGAGCCGCGATGCCGGCAGGAGCACATTTTCCGCATTGTTGGGTCGGTGCCGTGGGTTTGTTCCTTCCCCGACGTACGCCTGTCTGTTGACGCTGTGCATCAGCAGTAGCCCACAGCACGCAGCAGCGTGTCCCTTCCTTCCTTCCACGACTCAAACCGTCTGTAACTGTACAGCGTCCATGCGTGCCGCATCCGGTGGCGTCCTGGAAACTTTCTTCGGACGGCAGCCACAGGGGAGTGATGAGAACTTCTTTTCCCTGTCTGGAAGCATCTGCGCCTAGTGCCGCCGCATCGCCGCCTTTAAAGTCTCTCCCACGACAGGGAGTAAACGTGACTAGGGACGGGAGTGCGAACGACGTTTTTCTCTCTTTTTTCTGAACACACTGGAGTGCCAACGGCGTGGATGCTCTCCGCAGACAAGTCGCTAGTGCAAGCCTGCCCCGTGAGGCCCTACCCGTGAGGTGAGGTGAGGTGGATCACGAGTAACATCTCCTCTCGAACCGCCACTTGCCAACATTACTTTTGTCCACAGGAAACATTTTTTGAACACAGTACATACGCTATACATACACATATACACTCATCCTTATGAACGCACGCACGCACACTCTACCCCTATGAGCACCTCCAAGAGACTGCGCCAGTACATCATCTTGAGATTGACGAAGTCGTCGCAGACGCCTTCGTAGTCAACGGAAACGTCTCCTCCCAATGAACGCACATCGCCAGAAGGCCTGGAATAAATTCAGGAAAATACAAGCACCAATGTCAAGTCTGGGACTTGAACTCTAGTGGGCACGGGATACCACTGTACTCCTAACCATTCAACCATAGGTTAGTTCGCGTCAACAGGAAACAATTGAAGCATCGGGCGCCGTGAATTCTGATTCTGGGAATCTGCCCTATGGTGAAGAAGCATTTTGCAGGCTTTTCGCGCTTCAACTTTTCTCTAGACACGCCCAGACACCTTCAACAAGTTTTTGTTTTGTTTTGTTTAAACCTTTTTTTTTCTCGAAACGGAGGCAAAATTGCCTCGTCCATTAATTAAACAAAAGAGAAGTGCCTAATTAATTGCTGGAAAACTGGGCGAAAACGGATACAAGCATGACCACATGCGGACTACTCCCTAAGCATGAACCCACACGACCACACGTGTGGGGCGTCAGTGCATCCATCAAGCAGTTGCAGACGCCTTTCCTTTGGCGCCACTTTTCTTGCATTTACTCATGTAAGACTTCTCCCTTGTGATGGTGGGTCGAGGGCATGCGTCTACCTTCCTACATTTCCCCTTGCTTGTCTTCTCCTTTAGGAGGCAACCAATCGTCTTGCCAGAACCAAAGCAAGCAGCCTCCAAGCTGGTGATAAAGCCGCAAAGCTCTTTGGCAAAGAGAGCCCCTCGAACAGGTGTCAGCACACTAGACGCAACAACCTTGTCGCCCTCAAGGACTACCTCCACGACGGACTCAAGCGAGTGAACGACAACATCATGCAACCCTCCACACTCCATGATGATGAGCGACTGACTAGGCTCCGGTGGTGGTGGTGTGGGCGTTGAGGTCTCAGGCGAGTCCGCCTCTAGAAGCAACCATCGAGGCGAAGTGGGCCCCCACACAACAACTGAAGCTCGGGTATGATCTGCAGAACAAGAGCCCCAACCTCGACAATAGCCTCGCTGATAGAGACGACCGGTATAGCCACGAGGAGAGGAACAACCATAGAGGTCTGCTTCATCCTCTCCCACGGAATCCACCTGGAAGACATGGTAGGCACAACTGTGAGCCTACCAAGAGCAGCCTTCGCTCTCACCAAGAAACACCCAACTCTTGATAAACAGTCTTGCAACTCGGAGCGAAAAGTAGCTTGGACTGCTTAGTGAGGACGAACTACATCGACACATCTATTGGCATAGCATCATTGCCGGGTGCAGACACTGGGGAGGTGGCAGAGAAGCACGTTGGAGCGGCGTAGTCTGGTCATTGCGGTGCTTTGCACGACAGAATTGAGCGATGTGGATGCATCGGAGATAGTTTGTGCACCGGATTGGTTCCCTGCAGGAGCAGTCACGATGACCTCTACAGAGGCACCAAAAACATCGGTCCCTCAGCCACGATGGAGGAGCCGGTCGCACACTGCGAATGGAATGACAAGAGGCTGCGACAGGCGACAAACGGCGGCGCTTCGTGACGAGGTGTCAGTCCTCCAACGAATCCCCATGAGGTGTTGATACGTCTCCAACGTATCTATAATTTTTGATTGTTCCATGCTATTATAGTATCAATCTTGGATGTTTTATATGCAATTATATGCCATTATATATCATTTTTTGGGACTAACCTATTAACCCAGTGCCCAGTGCCAGTTGCTGTTTTCTGCTTGTTTTTGCCTTTTCGGAAAATCATTATCAAAAAGTGTCCAAACGAGAAAAAAACTTTGGATTAATTTTTTCTGGACCAGAAGAGACCCACGAAGCTTCGGGAGAAGACCAGAAGAGCCACGAGGAGGCGACAAGCCTGGAGGGTGCGCCCAGGGGGGTAGGGTGCGCCCCCAGGCTTGTGGGCCCCTCGTTGCCCCTCCTGACCAAATTCCAGGGCTATAAATTCCCAAATATTCCCAATATACCAGAGAGACAGAAGAGAAAACCTTTCCGCCACCGCAAGCCTCTGTTCTTCCGTGATCCCATCTGGAGGCCTTTTCTGGTACTCTGCCGGAGGGGGAATCGATCACGGAGGGCTTCTTCATCAACCTTGCTTCCCTTCCGATGATGTGTGAGTAGTTTACCACAGACCTACGGGTCCATAGCTAGTAGCTAGATGTCTTCTTCTCTCTCTTTGATCTTCAATACCATGTTCTCCTCGATGTTCTTGGAGTTCTATCCGATGTAATCTTCTTTTGCGGTGTGTTTGTTGGGATCCGATGAATTGTGAGTTTATGATCAGATTATTCATGAGAAATATTTGAGTCTTCTCTGAACTCTTTTATGCATGATTATTATAGCTTTGTATTTTTCTCCGATCTATCGATTTGGTTTGGCCTACTAGATTGATTTATCTTGCAATGGGAGAGGTGCTTTGTGATGGGTTCAATCTTGCGGTGCTCAATCCCAGTGATAGAAGGGGACATGACACGTATTTGTATTGTTGCCATTAAGGATAAAAAGATGGGGTTTAATCATATTACTTGAGTTTACTTTGTCTACATCATGTCATCTTGCTTAAGGCGTTACTCTATTTCATACTTAATACCCTAGATGCATGCTGGATAGCGGTCGATGGGTGGAGTAATAATAGTAGATGCAGGCAGGAGTCGGTCTACTTGTCTCGGACGTGATGCCTATATACATGATCATTGCCATGAATCCGTCATAATTATTTGCTTTTCTATCAATTGCCCAACAGTAATTTGTCTACCCACCGTATGCTATGTGTTCGAGAGAGAAGCCTCTAGCGAAAACTATGGCCCCCGGGTCTCCTTTATCATATATAAAAACCCTAAAAATACCTTGCTGCAATTTATTTACTTTTATTTTATTTAGTATTTTAGTTTATCTATTTATCTCTATAAGATTTAATCCTTGCAAATAACCGCTAAGAGGATTGACAACCCTCTTATTTGCGTTCGGTGCAAGTGTTTGCTCTTGTGTGTGTAGGTGCGCTTAACGGAATTTTGCTTGGTTCTCCTACTGGATTGATAACCTTGGTTCTTAACTGAGGGAAATACTTATCTCTACTGTACTGCATCATCCTCTCCTCTTCGGGGAAATACCAACGCAGCCTACAAGTAGCAAGAAGAATTTCTGACGCCGTTGCCGGGGAGACATCATCAAATCGCACAAACTATCATCCACTTGCATTTATTTTATTTGCCTTTTATTTGCATTTGCCTCTAGTTTTCATATCCCTTACTTCTAATTTCTTTTACAAAAACACAAAAATATTTTATTTGCTTGTTTGTTAGTTTGCTTTCTTTGCTTGAAGTTGCCACCATGTCTGAGTTTGTTATTGAAAAAAGTGAGGATGGTAAAATCCCCAAGATAGAAATTCCCTCAAATTTAGACTCAAAAAATTTTGTAGTAGGGAGTGGAAATATCATAGGGAAAAGCATTATTCAAGAGTTATTTAATTGCACGGGAACTTTGGTTTGCAATGATACTCCAATTCTTAAAAGAACCAACAGTTATGGGGAGGCTATCTCCGCACTTATCCTTAAACTTGAAAGAAGATTTATTCGTACTCATCCTACCTTGCAAAGATTGTTTTATGAGTTGCCTGTTATAAACAACCCTAAGGCTAAAAGGATAGCTACTCTTATCCTTATGAATGAGTTTGATTACATAGTACGAGAAGCTAGAGAGATCTTTGATTTCTATAATATGAGCCAAGAAAATCCTGTGATAGATGAAATTTTATATAATGAGGAATATATGTTGAGATATGTTTTTCATGATCAGTATGCTTTTGATGAAAATACTAAAAAAGAAGTTCCTCCTCTACATATCATTCAACAAGTTTTCAATGGTATTAATCAGAAATATTCTTGGATTGTAAAAGGGAACCAACAAGGGTTTGAAGAAGGTAGCCTTAATGACCCTAAAATTTTGGTTCATGATGTTTTCCCCATTTTTTTGAAAAGCCTTCCGAAAATGTAGGCAATAAAACAATAGCGTTTGTTGGGAGGCAACCCAATGAATAAAATAAATTTTTGTTTTTACTTTCTGTTCTTGAGTGTTTACACAATTATAGCCTCTGTTATGATTGTATTTTTATGTTTTAATTATTGTTTGTGCCAACTAATGCCTTTGGGATGATGTTGATGATTGTATAATTGATGCTGTTTGGAAAACATAAAGTTTTGCATCCAGTGCTGGAATTTTAATTCTGTACTGGAGCGTCAGAAAAATCTGAATTTTTTACAAAGTATTGGTATATGAATTGTTTACGTTTTCCTAATTTTTCTGAATTTTTGGAGTTACAGAAGTACGGCTTTTAAATTGATCTTTACAGACTGTTCTGTTTTAGACAGATTCTGTTTTTGTTGCATAGTTTGCTTATTTTGATGAATCTATGGATCGTATCGGGGGGTATGAGTCATGGAGAAGTTGGAGTACAGTAGCATTATGCCAATATTAAATATGAATCAATTTACAACAGTACCTAAAGTTTAAGATTTGTTTGTTATACTAACGGATCTCACGAGGTTTCTGTTGAGTTTTGTGTGCTGAAGTTTTCAAGTTTTGGGTGAGACTACGATGGATAAAGGAATAAGGAGCGGCAAGAGCCTAAGCTTGGGGATGCCCAAGGCACCCGAAGGTAATATTCAAGGCAGACTCGGGCATCTAAGCTTGGGGATGCCCCGGAAGGCATCCCCTCTTTCGTCTACAATCTATCGGTAACTCACTTGGAGCTATATTTTTATTCATCACATGATATGTGTTTTACTTGGAGCGTCTTGTGATATAGTCTGTTTGCTTTTGTTTGCTTTTTAGTTTGTCACAATCATCTTTGCTGAACACACCTTTTTGAGAGGGACACACATTATTCGTGATTTGTTAGAATACTCTATGTGCTTCACTTATATCTTTTGAGCTAGGCAGTTGCTCTAGTGCTTCACTTATATCTTTTAGAGCACGGCGGTGGTTATATTTTAAAGAAATAGTTGAACTCTCATGCTTCACTTATATATTTTTGAGAGTCTAATGATTAGCAATGGTAATATGCACGGGTTATGAATTTGGTCCTGATATGATAGGTATTCAAGAGGGATATAATAAAAACTTTCATGTAGATCACTGAATATGATAAGTTTGATTCCTTGCAATAGTTTTGCGATATTAAGATGGTAATATGTGGGAGGTGCTAGTAGATAATTATGGTTTATTAAGAATATTGGTGTTAAGGTTTGTGATTCCCGAAGCATGCACGTATGATCTGTCGTTATGCTAAGAAGTTGGAGCATGATTTATTCTTGATTGTCTACCTTATGAGTGGCGGTCGGGGACGAGCGATGGACTTGTCCTAGCAATCTATCCCCCTAGGGGCATGCGTAGTAGTACTTTGCTTCGAGGGCTAATAAACTTTTGCAATAAGTATGTGAGTTCTTTATGACTAATGTGAGTCCATGGATTATACGCACTCTCACCCTTCCGCAATTTGCTAGCCTCTTCGGTACCGTGCATTGCCCTTTCTCACATCGAGAGTTGGTGCAAACTTCGCCGGTGCATCCAAACCCCGTGTTATGATATGCTCTATCACTCATAAGCCTCTTTATATCTTCCTCAAAACAGCCACCATACCTACTGATGACCCACAAGTATAGGGGATCAATCGTAGTCCTTTCAATAAGTAAGAGTGTCGAATCCAAAGAGGAGCAGAAGGAAATGACAAGCGGTTTTCAGCAAGGTATTCTCTGCAAGTACTGAAAGTAGCGATAACAGATAGTTTTGATAGCAAGATAATTTGTAACAAGTAACAAGTATAATAAAGTGCAGCAAGGTGGCCCAATCCTTTTTATAGCAAAGGACAAGCCGGAACGAACTCGTATAATAAGCAAAGCATTCTCGAGGACACATGGGAATTTCATCTAGTCACTTTCATCATGTTTGTTTGATTCGCCTTCGCTACTTTGATAATTTGATATGTGGGTGGACCAGTGCTTGGGTGCTGTTCTTACTTGAACAAGCCTCCTACTTATGATTACCCCCTCTCGCAAGCATCCGCAACTACGAAAGAAGAATTAAGATAACTCTAACCATAGCATGAAACGTATGGATCCAAATCAGCCCCTTACAGAATAGCGCATAAACTAGGGTTTAAGTTTCTGTCACTCTAGCAACCCATCATCTAATTACTACTCCACAATGCTTTCCCTTAGGCCCAAAGATGGTGAAGTGTCATGTAGTCGACGTTCACACGACACCACTAAAGGAAGCAATAACAGAAAACAAAAAGTGGGTACAGAAGGTTGTGCTTACTAAATTCATCAACCACATGCCCCTCAAAAAGAATCCATTAATAAGGTTCATCAGGTCTTATTAACAAACCATTTCCGAGTAACATGAAACCGAAGAACTTTCGTATAACACTAAGTTACCTCAACGGGGATATGCATCTCCCCGATAATAAAAGTTTCATATTTCTTTTAAACAGTAGGAAGAGGGATTTGAAAACTTCCAATAGTAATTGTCGGAGTCTTTTCAATAATATGAATACCATTCACTTGAAATTGTTTCTTCGGAAAGTGCACCGTATGTTCATTACCATTGATATGAAAAGTGACCTTGCTTTTGTTGCAATCAATAACAGCCCCTGCAGTATTCAAGAAGGGTCTTCCGAGGATAATCAACATGTTGTCATCCTCGGGCATATCAAGTATAACAAAGTCTGTTAGAATAGTAACATTTGCAGCTACAACGGGCACATCCTCACAGACACCAATAGGTATGGCAGTTGATTTGTCATCCATTTGCAATGATATTTCAGTGGGAGTGAGTTTATTCAAATCAAGTCTTTTATATAAAGAGAAAGACATAACAGTAACACCGGCTCCTAAATCACACAAAGCGGTTTTGACATAATTTCGTTTAGTGGAGCATGGTATAGTTGGTATTCCTGGGTCTCCTAGTTTCTTAGGTACTCCATCCTTAAAAGAATAATTTGCAAGCATGGTAGAAATTTCAGCTTCAGGTATCTTTCTTTTATTTGTGACAATGTCTTTCATGTATTTAGCATAAGGAGGCATCTTTATAATATCAATCAAACGAGTGCGCAGAAAGACTGGCCTAAGCATTTTAGCAAAGCGTTCAAATTCTTCCTCATCCTTTTTCTTAGATGGTTTAGGAGGAAAGGGCATGGGTTTTTGAACCCATGGTTCTCTTTCTTTACCATGTTTTCTAGCAACGAAGTCTCTTTTATCATAACGTTTATTTTTAGAAGGTGGGTTATCAAGATCAACAGCAGGTTCTATTTCAATATCATTATCAGGTTCTTTATCATTATCTGGTTGGGTATCCACATGAGCATCATCATTATTATTATCATCAGGTGGTTGTTCGTTACCAGATTGTGTTTCAGCATCAGATATAGAAACATCATTACTATCCTCCAAGGGTTTTTCTACCTCGGGTTCACTAGAAGTATGCAGAGTCCTATCATTTTTCTTTTTCTTTTTCTTTTTGGATGGACTAGGTGCATCAACATTAATTCTTTGAGAGTCTTGTTCAATTCTTTTTGGGTGACCTTCAGGATAAAGTGGCTCCTGAGTCATTCTACCTCCTCTAGTCATTACTCTAACATCATGATCATTCATATTGCTATTCATTTCATTGAGCAATTCACTTTGAGACTTAGCAACTTGTTCTAACTGGGTTTGAACCATAGATGCATGTTTACTCACACCTTTAACATCATTAGCAATTCTAAATAACAAGTCACTCAAGCGATCAATCATGTAGGCATTTCGTTTCAATTGTTTCATAACATTTGCATTGAAGTGATCTTGCTTAATAATATAATTGTCAAATTCATACTAGCATTGATTAGGAGATTTGTTGTAAGGAATATCACTTGCATCAAACTTTATAAGAGAATTTACCTCTACTACATGTGGCGGTGTATCAAGACCATGTATTTCTTCAATAGGTGGTAGATTCTTAACATCTTCAGCTTTAATACCTTTTTCCTTTTGGCATTTCTTTGCTTCTTGCATACTGAGATGTAAAATACCCCTCTTCTTCGGAGTGGGTTTGGGCGGTGGTTCAGGAAGTGTCCAATCATTATCATTCTTCAATATATTATCCAATAATTCCTCAGCTTGTTCAATAGTCCTTTCCCTGAAAACACAACTCGCACAACTATCTAGGTAGTCCCTAGAAGCATCGGTTAGTCCATTATAGAAGATATCAAGTATTTCATTTTTCTTAAGAGGATGATCAGGCAAAGCATTAAGTAATTGGAGAAGCCTCCCCCAAGCTTGAGGGAGATTCTCTTCTTCAATTTGCACAAAGTTGAATATTTCCTGTAAGGCAGCTTGTTTCTTATGAGCAGGAAAATATTTTTCAGAGAAGTAATAAATCATATCCTGGGGACTACGCACACATCCAAGAGCAAGAGTATTATACCATTCCTTAGCATCACCCTTTAATGAGAAAGGAAACAATTTAAGAATATAGTAATAGCGAATTTTTTCCTCATGAGCGAATAGGGTGGCTATATCATTTAATTTAGTAAGATGTGCCACAATGGTTTCAGTTTCATAGCCATGGAAAGGATCAGATTCAACCAAAGTAATTAACTCAGGATCGACAGAGAATTCATAATCCTTATCAGTAACAAATATGGGAGAGGTAGCAAACTTAGGATCATATTTCATTCTCTCCCTCATAGATTTTTCTTTCATTTCAGCAAGCAACTTTATAACTTCATGTCTATCATTACAAGCAAGAATAGCTCTAGCTGTCTCCCTATCAAAGCAGTGTTCATCAGGTGTTTCAACTCTAGTAGGGGAGCTAGGAATAATAGGTGAATCATAATTCTCAAGAGATTCAACATTTTCAAATTTTTTAGCTTTAGCAATTTGTTCAGTAAGAAATTCACCAAGTGGCACAACATTATCAAGCATAGTACTAGCATCATCATGAGTATCATTCATAGCAGAAGTGGTATCATCAATAACTTGCGACATATCAGAATTAATAGCATGTGGTGGTGTTGCAAGTTTACTCAAAACAGAAGGTGAATCAAGTGCAGAGCTAGATGGCAGTTCCTTACCTCCCCTCGTCTTAGAGGGAACGATCTTTGTCTTAGCGTCTTTCAGATTCTTCATAGTGATCAACAGATATAAATCCCAAGTGACTTAGCAAATAAAGGTATGCTCCCCGGCAACGACGCCAGAAAAAGGTCTTGATAACCCACAAGTATAGGGGATCGCAATAGTTTTCGAGGGTAGAGTATTCAACCCAAATTTATTGATTCGACACAAGGGGAGCCAAAGAATATTTGCAAGTATTAGTAGTTGAGTTGTCAATTCAACCACACCTGAGACTAAATATCTGCAGCAGAGTGATCAGTAGCACAGTAGTATGATAGTTTGATAGCAGTAGCAATAATAGTAACAGTAACAGTAACGGTAGCAGCAATAGTTTTGTAGCAATTGTGACAGTAGTAGCAACAGTAGTAACTTAGCAAAGAACAATGTGTGAAAAACTCGTAGGCATTGGATTGGTGATATTGTTGGATAACATTTATCATGTAACAGTCATAACCTAGGGCGACACAGAACTAGCTCCAATTCATCAATGTAATGTAGGCATGTATTCCGTATATAATCATACGTGCTTGCGATAAGAACTTGCATGACATCTTTTGTCCTACCCTCCCGTGGTAGCGGGGTCCTTAAGGAAACTAAGGGATATTAAGGCCTCCTTTTAATAGAGAACCGGAACAAAGCATTAACACTTAGTGAATACATGAACTCCTCAAACTATGGCAATCACCGGAAAGAATCCCAATTATTGTCACCTTGGGGTATGCGGATCATAACACATAGTAGGTGCGTATAACTTGCAAGATCAGATCAAGAACACAAATATATTCATGAAAACATAAAGGGTTCAAATCTGGAATCATGGCACTCGGGCCCTAGTGACAAGCATTAAGCATAGCAAAGTCATAGCAACATCAATCTCAGAACATAGTGGATACTAGGGATCAAGCCCTAACAAAACTAACTCAATTACATGATAAATATCATCCAACTCATCACCGTCCAGCAAGCCTACGAAGGAATTACTCACTCTCGGCAGTGAGCATCATGAAATTGGTGATGAAGGATGGTTGATGATGACGATGCCGGAAGATCCCCCTCTCTGGAGCCCCAAACGGACTCCAGATCTGGCCTCCCGATGAAGAACAGGAGGTGGCGGCGGCTCCGTATCGTGAAACGCAATAAAACTTCCTCTCCAATTTTTTCCTCTGGAATTGTGAATTTATAGCGTTGGAATTAGGTCAGACGGAGCCACGTGGGCCCCACGAGGTACGAGGGCGCGTGCCCTGGTGCCTCGTGGGCACTGGGTGGCCCCCCTTCTGTTGATTCTTGCGCAAATATTTTTTATATATTCCATAAAAAATCTCCAAAAAGTTTCATCCAATTCCAAGAACTTTTATTTCTGCACAAAAAACAACACCATGACAATTCTGCTGAAAACAGCGTCAGTCCGGGTTAGTTCCATTCAAATCATGCAAATTAGGGGCCAAAACAAGAGCAAAAGTGTTTGGAAAAGTAGATACGATGGAGACATATCAGCAACCCATCATCTAATTACTACTCCACAATGCCTTCCCTTAGGCCCAAAGATGGTGAAGTGTCATGTAGTCGACGTTCACACGACACCACTAAAGGAAGCAACAACATACATATCATCAAAATATCAAACGAATACCAAATTCACATGATTACTTATGACAAGACTTCTCCCATGTCCTCAAGAACAAAAGTAACTTCTCACAAATCATGTTCATGTTCAAGATCAGAGGGGTATTGAATAGCATTAAGGATCTGAACATATAATCTTCCACCAAATAAACCAACTAGCATCAACTACAAGATGTAATCAACACTACTAGCAACCCACAGGTACCAGGTTTTGAGACAAAGATTGAATACAAGAGATGAACTAGGGTTTGAGATGAGATGGTGCTGGTGAAGATGTTGATGAAGATTGGTCCTCCCACGATGAGAGGATTGTTGGTGATGTCGATGGCTTCGATTTCCCCCTCCCGGAGGGAAGTATCCCCGACGGAATCGCTCCGCCGAAGAGCAAAATAGCTCCTGCCCAGGTTCCTCCTCGAGACGGCGGCGCTTCGTCCCGAAAGCCTTCTCCTGATTTTTCTAGGGCAAATGGCTTCATATAGCTGAAGGAGGGGGCCAGACGCCAGCTGTGGGCCCCACAAGGCACTAGGGCGCGCCCAGGGGGCGCGCCCTGCTGCCTTGTGGGCAGCTGGTGGGTCCCCTCTGGTATTTCTTCTTTCCAATATTGTTTATATATTCAATAAAAAATCTCCGTGAAATTTCAGGTCATTTGGAGCTCTGTAGATTAGGTATCTCTGATGTGGCTATTTCAGGTCCAGAATTCCAGCTGCCGGCATTCTCCCTCTTCATATAAACCTTGCAAATTAAGAGAGAAAAGGCATAAGAATTGTACCATAAAGTGAAATAATGATCAAAAACATAATAAATAACAGTAGAAAATCATGATGCAAATTGGACGTATCAACTCCCCCAAGCTTAGACCTTGCTTTCCCTCAAGCGAAAAGTCGAAATCGATAATCATGACCTCATGTTTAGAGAGAGAGAGACGTCGATAAAAATAAAATACGGACATGGAGCATCATGATCTTTATTATAACAGCAATATATCATCATAAAACTTCTCATGAAAAAGTGACAATTCGATCACAAGTTAAAGTATGAACCATAAACCAAATTGAAAACTAACAAACTATGATCTCAGTCACTGAAGCAATTGCAATTCATCATATTATCAGGAAGAGTCTATGTAAGATCTTTGTTTAGCAAGTTCACATACTCAACTATCATTTAGTCTTCTATGATTGCTGACACTCACATCATACTTGTGGAGCAAAAGTTTCAGTTGAACACATAGAAAGATTGGGGCTTATAATTTCGCCTCCCAACGTATTTACCTCAAGGGTAATGTCAACAATAATAACTCATGATCACCTACATTCAACTGGATATATATGCATGGATCAATCCCCACCACATGATGTTTGCCAAAAGAGAAAATAAAATCGGAATAGAGAAGAATACTATTGACTCTTGCATGAAGGTAAATACATAAAGTAAAAGATAGGCCCTTCGCAGAGGGAAGTAGAGGTTGTCGTGCGCTTTTTGTTTTTGGATGTGCAAGCTCTTAATGTAAAGGAACGTCACTTTATATTGCCCCTTGTGATAGCGGCCTTTATTATGCAGTCTGTCGCTTTTATTGCTCCACCATCACAAGATCGTACAAAGCTTATTTTCCCTTACAATAAAAGTTCATACATATTTAGGAGCAATTTTTATTGCTTTGCACCGATGACAACTTACTTGAAGGATCTTATTCAATCCATAGGTAGATATAGTTGACTCTCATGACATGAAACTGGGTTTAAGGGTTTTTGGATGCACAAGTAGTATCTCTACTTAGTGCGGATTTTTGGCTAGCAAAAGATAGGGGCAAACACCACATGTTAGAGGATCCAAAACAATATAACTTCTATGTGAATATAAGCAAACATAACCCATTACATTGTCTTCCTTGTCCAACGTCAATTAATTGTCATAGAATATTTGATGGGGGCTCACAATCATAAAAGATGTCCAAGATAGTATATTTATATGTGAGACCTCTCTTCCTTTATTACTTTTTCATGAATTGCAACAATGACCAATGCTATGTTTGTCAAGTTCCAACAAGTTTTATCAATTATACTTCTTTTATGTGAAGTCATCACTCCCCATGGGATTAGCATATGATCTTACTTTTTATTCTTTATTTATTTCTAAGATTGGATCATCAAAAGCAAAACACTCAACTCAAACTAATCTTTATTATATAACTTTCACACACGATTACATAGATAGATAGATCACAAAGCAAGCACTCGAAACTAAATCATACTAAAACTTTATTCCTCTAAATCACAAAATAACTAATGATCGAACTAAGATAGACAATGATGATGAGAAAGTGATGGTGATACGATACCAGGGCGCCTCCCCCAAGCTTGGCACAAGCCAAGGGGAGTGCCCATACCCATGTACTCAAGTCTCCTTCTTCGGTGATGGTGGTGATAGTGAGGTGGGCTTGTCCTCCGCCTTCCACTTAAGGACACGAATTTCTTCTTTTAATTTGTCATTTTCTCTTTCGAGATCCCAAATTTTGCGACATAGTTTATCCGAATCTTCCTGCACATGACGAAAAGGGGTGAATTGAACTTTAGGAACCTTCGCTGTGTAAGGTAAGCTGGACCTCTTGAATTCAATGTGCATATCTCCCGGTTGAGGCAGTGGGGGATCCTCATCCTCTTCGCTGGAATGACCTTGCCTTTCCCTCAAATCAACATCTTCTTCATCAGAGGTCCAACCATAGGGATCAGTGTCCCCATAGACTCTAGGGTTTGCGACAATATGAGAGGCATAGCTTTCCCCATCCGAGTCCTGAGATTACATGGCGCTCGACCCCAAGAGTCTGGCAGAAAATAGCACGAAACAAGAACAGAGGAGAAACTTGCGATACGGTGGTCAAAACATATGGGAGTATATATAAAGAATTTTTATCTTGCAAAACAAGCATACGGGAAGAAAACGGAGTCGGGAAGGCACATGTGGGGCCCATAAGGCACCACGGCGCGCCCCTGGGGGATCGCGCCCTTCCGCCTTGTGGGCGACACATGGGTCCCCTCGGCTGTTTCTTATTTTTGTAATTTTTCTAATATTCCAAAACTGACAGAAATAATTTTTATGGAATTTTTGGAGTCGGTTTACTTACCGTATCACATACCTACCCCTTTTCAGGGTTTTGGAGCGTTCCGGAAGGACTCTTTGATGTGCTCTTCCGGTGTAATTGTTTCAATAATATTAGTTTCAACATTAATGGGAGTACCTGAAATATAGTGCTTAATTCTTTGCCCATTCACCACTCTCGGATTATTGCCTTCGGAGTTGTTTATTTTGATGGCTCCGGAACGATAAACTTCTTCGAAGATATACGGTCCTTCCCATTTAGAGAGAAGTTTTCCTGCAAAGAATCTCAAACGAGAATTGTATTATAGAACATGATCACCTACTTTGAATTCCCATTTTTGAATTCTTTTGTCATGCCACCTTTTAACTTTTTCTTTAAACAACTTAGCATTATCATAGGCTTGGGTCCTCCATTCATCTAAGGAGCTAATATCAAATAGCCTCTTCTCACCGGCAAGTTTAAAATCATAATTAAGTTCTTTAATTGCCCAATAAGCTTTATGTTATAATTCAAGAGGTAAATGACATACTTTTCCATAAACCATTTTATACGGAGACATACCCATAGGATTTTTATATGCGGTTCTGTAAGCCCATAATGCATCATCAAGTTTCTTAGACCAATTCTTTCTGGATCTATTAACGGTCTTTTGCAAAATCAATTTTATTTCCCTATTAGTTAATTCAACTTGACCACTAGACTGAGGATGGAAAGGGGATGCAATTCTATGGTTAACATCATATTTAACAAGCAACTTACGGAAAGCACCATGAATAAAATGTGAACCACCATCAGTCATTAAATATCTAGGGACTCCAAACCTCGGGAAGATGACTTCTTTAAGCATTTTAATAGAAGTGTTGTGATCAGCACTACTAGTTGGAATAACTTCTACCCACTTAGTAACGTAGTCAACAACAACTAAAATATGATTATACCCATTGGATTTAGGAAAAGGTACCATATAATCAAAACCCCAAACATCAAATGGTTCAATAACAAGTGAATAATTCATAGGCATTTCCTGACGTCTACCAACATTACCAATTCTTTGACATTCATCACAAGAAAGGACAAACTTACGTGCATCCTTGAAAAGAGTAGTCCAATAAAAACCAGATTGTGATACCTTGTGTGCAGTTCAGTCTCCCGCATGATGTCCTCCATATGCCTCGGAGTGACACTTACGTAGGATTTGTTCCTGTTCATGCTCAGGTACACAACATCTAATAATACCATCTACTCCTTTATATAGATGTGGGTCATCCCAAAAGTAATGTCTTAAATCAAAGAAAAACTTTTTCTTTTATTGATATGTAAAGCTAGGTGGTATGTATTTAGCAACAATGTAATTAGCATAGTTTGCGTACCAAGGAGTATTACGAGAAGCATTTATCACAGCTAATTGTTCATCAGGAAAATCATCATTAATATGAAGTGGGTCATCAAGAACATTTTCTATTCTAGACAAATTATTTGCTACGGGATTCTCAGCTCCCTTCCTATCAACAATATGCAAATCAAATTCTTATAGCAGAAGAACCCGTCTAATAAGTCTAGGCTTAGCATCTTTCTTTTCCTTAAGGTATTTAATAGCAGCATGATCAGTGTGAACAGTAACCTTGGAACCAACAATATAAGATCTAAATTTATCACATGCAAACACAACTGCTAAAAATTCTTTCTCAGTAGTAGCATAATTTCTTGAGCGTTGTCTAGAGTTTTACTAGCATAATGGATAACATTTAATTTCTTATCAACTCTTTGTCCTAGAACAGCACCAACAACATAATCACTAGCATCACACATAATTTCAAAAGGTAGGTTCCAATCAGGTGGTTGAACAATAGGTGCAGAAATTAAGGCTTTCTTAAGAATTTCAAAGGCTTCTACACAATCATCATCAAAAACAAACGGAACATCTTTTTGCAAGAGATTGGTAAGAGGTCTAGAAATTTTAGAGAAGTCTTTTATAAACCTTCTATAGAAACCAGCATGACCAAGGAAACTTCTTATACCTTTGATATGTTTAGGACATGGCATTTTCTCAATAGATCAATACCTCTTTCAGAAATTTTATGCCAAAGGACTATACCTTCATTAACCATAAAGCGGCACTTCTCCCAATTCAAGACAAGATTAGTTTCTTCACATCTCTGCAAAACTCGATCAAGGTTGCTTAAGCAATCATCAAAAGAAGTTCCGTAAACGGAGAAATTATCCATGAAAACCTCAACAATCTTTTCACAAAAGTCAGAGAATATAGCAGTCATACATCTTTGAAAGGTAGCAGGTGCATTACATAAACCAAAAGGCATACGACGATAAGCATAAGTTCCAAAAGGACAAGTAAAGGTGGTTTTCTCTTGATCTTCAGGTGATACAGGTATTTGAGAGAAACCAGAATAACCATCTAGGAAACAAAAGTGTGAATGCTTAGACAATCTTTCTAACATTTGATCAATAAAAGGCAAGGGGTAATGATCTTTTCTAGTGGCTTTATTTAATTTCCTGAAGTCATTTACCATCCTATAACCAGCTACAATTCTTTGTGGGATGAGTTCATTTTTATCATTAGGAACAACGGTAATACCTCCCTTTTTAGGAACACAATGAACAGGACTTACCCATCTACTATCAGCTATGGGATAAATTATACCTGTTTCCAGAAGCTTTAATATTTCAGTTCTTACCACATCCTTCATTCTAGGATTCAGCCTTCTTTGATGATCTACAACGGGTTTGGCATCTGGCTCCATATGAATTTTATGCTGACATAAAGTGGGACTAATGCCCTTAAGATCATCAAGAGTATATCCAATAGCGGCGTGGTGCTTCCTCGGAGTTTTGAGTAATCTCTTTTCTTCATGCTCTGAAAGGTTAGCACTAATAATAACATGATATATCTTCTTTTCATCAAGATAAGCATATTTAAGAGTATCAGGTAATTGCTTCAATTCAAACATAGGATCACCCTTGGGTGGAGGTGGATCTCCCAAGGTTTCAACAGGCAGATTATGTTTAAGGATAGGTGCTTGTTTAAATAATAATTCATCTATTTCATTTCTTTCACTCATATGCATGTCATTCTCATGCTCAAGCAAATATTGTTCTAACAGATCAGTAGGAGGCACGGCAATAGAGGCAAGGCGAATAATTTCATCTTTACTAGGCAATTCCTTATCATGAGGTTGTCTACGAAACTTAGAGAAATTAAACTCATGAGACATCTCACCAAAATTAACATTAACAATTTCTTTAGTGCAATCAATCTTAGCATTAACCGTATTCAAGAAGGGTCTACCAAATATAATGGGACAAAAATCATCTTGTGGTGATCCAAGAACAAGAAAATCAGTAGGGTATTTGATCTTACCACACAAGACTTCAACATCTCTAACAATCCCAAGCAGTGAAATAGTGTCTCTATTTGCAAGCTTAATAGTAACATCAATATCTTCAATCTCAACGGGTGCAATATCATTCATGACTTCTTGATAGAGAGTAAACGGAATAGCACTCACACTAGCACCAATATCACATAAACCATGATAGAAATGATCTCCAATTTTAACAGAAATAACAGGCATGCCAACTACAGGCTTATTTTTATCTTTAGGGTCTGGCTTAGCAATTCTAGTTGCTTCATCACAGAAATATATGACATGTTCATCAATGTTATCAACCAAAAGATCTTTAACCATTGCAACACTAGGTTCAACTTTAATTTTTCTCAGAAGGTCTAGGTGCTCTAATTTTACTCTTATTGACTACAGTTGAAGCTTTAGCATGTTCCTTAATCCTAACAGGGAAAGGAGGTTTTTCAATATAAGCAGTAGGCACAACTGGATCAACATGGTAAACAATTGTTTCTTCTTTAACACTAACGGGTTCTTCTTTCAATTCAATAGGTGGATGATATTTAAAACATTTCTCCTTAGGGAGATCAACATGAGCAGCAAAAGATTCACAAAAGGTAGCTACTATCTCAGAGTCAAGTCCATATTTAGTACTAAACTTACGAAAAACATCAGTTTCCATAAAAGATTTAACACAATCAAACTCAAGATTTATACCTGACTCATTACCTTTGTCAATTTTCCAATCTTCATAATTGCGTTTAATTGTTTCAAGAAGGTCCCATCTGGATTCAATAGTTTTCTTCATAAAGGAGCCAGCAGAAGAAGTATCGAGCATGGATTGATCATTATGAGAAAGCCGAGCACAAAAGTTTTGAAGGATTATTTCTCTTGAGAGCTCATGATTGGGGCATGTATGCAACATATACTTAAGCCTCACCCAAGCTTGAGCGATACTTTCTCCTTCACGAGGCCAAAAATTATATATATATAATTCCGATCACGATGAACCAAATGCATAGGATAAAATTTCTGGTGGAATCCAGCTTCAACCGGTTCCAGTCCCATGTATCAGTATCATCACATAGCCTATATCATGTCAATGCCTTTCCCTCCAAAGATAAAGGGAATACTTTCTTCTTAACTCCATCTCCGGATAAACCTGCAAGCTTAAACAATCCACAAATTTCGTCCACATAGATCAAGTGCATATCACGATGTACCATTCCATCTCCTGCATAAGGATCCTTTTTATAGCAAAGGACAAGCCGGAACGAACTCGTATAATAAGCAAAGCGTTCTCGAGGACACATGGGAATTTCATCTAGTCACTTTCATCATGTTTGTTTGATTCGCGTTCGCTACTTTGATAATTTGATATGTGGGTGGACCGGTGCTTGGGCGCTGTTCTTACTTGAACAAGCCTACCACTTATGATTACCCCCTCTCGCAAGCATCTGCAACTACGAAAGAAGAATTAAGATAACTCTAACCATAGCATGAAACGTATGGATCCAAATCAGCCCCTTACGGAATAGCGCATAAATTAGGGTTTAAGTTTCTGTCACTCTAGCAACCCATCATCTAATTACTACTCCACAATGCCTTCCCTTAGGCCCAAAGATGGTGAAGTGTCATGTAGTCGACGTTCACACGACACCACTAAAGGAAGCAACAACATACATATCATCAAAATATCGAACGAATACCAAATTCACATGATTACTTGTGACAAGACTTCTCCCATGTCCTCAAGAACAAAAGTAACTACTCACAAATCATGTTCATGTTCAAGATCATAGGGGTATTGAATAGCATTAAGGCTCTGAACATATAATCTTCCACCAAATAAACCAACTAGCATCAACTACAAGATGTAATCAACACTACTAGCAACCCACAGGTACCAATCTAAGGTTTTGAGACAAAGATTGAATACAAGAGATGAACTAGGGTTTGAGATGAGATGGTGCTGGTGAAGATGTTGATGAAGATTCGTCCTCCCATGATGAGAGGATCATTGGTGATGTCGATGGCTTTGATTTCCCCCTCCCGGAGGGAAGTATCCCCGGCGGAATCGCTCCGCCGGAGAGCAAAATAGCTCCTGCCCAGGTTCCGCCTCGAGACGGCGGCGCTTCATCCCGAAAGCCTTCTCCTGATTTTTTCTAGGGCAAATGGCTTCATATAGCAGAAAGAGGGGTGTGACGCCCCCGATTTAATCGTGCACTAATCATACATGCAAATGCACACGATCAAGCCTAGGGACTCACTTGAAGATATCACAAGACAACTCTACACAAAATAAAAAGAATACAAGCTTTATATTACAAGCCAGGGGCCTCGAGGGCTCGAATACATAAGCTCGCTGTCATACAAGCATCAGCGAAAGCATCAGATATCTGGGTACAGATATAAAAGTTAAACAGATAGGCCTTAAGAAGGCGGGGCGAAACAACAACACAGATCGAAAAGGCGCAGGCCTCCTGCCTGGGAGCCTCCTAACTACTCCTGGTCGTCGGCGGTCTCCACGTCATAGTAGGATCCTCCAGAGGGGTAGTAGTAGTCGTCGACTGGGGCGGCTGACTCCGGGGCTCTATCATCTGGTCGCAGCAATCGGGTTTGGGGAAAAAGAGGAGCAAAGCAACCGTGAGTACTCATTCAAAGTACTCGCAAGACTGACATCAGAACTATACTAAGTATGCATCAGTATCAAAGGAATTGGGCTATATCTTTGGGCTAAACTGCAGAAATGCCAGAACAGAGGGGGAGAGGCCTAGCCTATTGAAGACTAGCATCTTCAGCGGTCTTGCAGCATAAGAAGAGTGCAGATTAGCATATTATAAATTACAAGCATGTTGAAGCAAGTCCAGAGATCCTTCCTCGACTCCCTGCGAGAAAGCAATCCCGGAGCTTACAATTAAGTAACATGTATCCAGTTCAAGTTGTAGTAGATCGGGATACAACACTGAGCGTCCTGTTACCGTGGACACGGCTATTCGAATAGATAACTTCCCTGCAGGGGTGCACTACTATTACCCAGCACGCTCGATTACATCTGGCCGGACACACTTTTATCGGGTCATGCCCGGCCTCGGGTAATCGACACGACGTAGTCCTACCTAGAGCTAAGCAGAGAGGTCCCCGCCGGTCTACATCCTAAGTGCTCAGGGGACTTGGGCCATCGCCCTGTGCACTCCGGGTCGTTGTGAGGACGGTGGATACCAGCGCCAACAGCACGATCCGACCGTGCCACAATGCTGAACTGGACGTCTGACAGAGCTTTCGGCTGATACATACGAGGTAGAGGGTCCCATAACCATTATCCCACGTGGTGGTAGTGCGTATAGGCCAGTGGCCATCTCAGATCAATACCCAAATCCGTTAGGCGTATTTAGTAACTCGTAGAGATGATCAGACTACCTGTCGCTCCGACTTAGTAACACACGGAGCACGATCAGGGTAGTCTCCGCCTGCCCTGTCGTTCCGCCACAATAATCTCTCGCGGGTGCCCTCCTGGCAAGCCCGACTTCACATTTCCCCGCGGGTACCCCTCGGGGTCGACCCGCCTGCAATAAAGGTCAAAGTAGCTGTGTGTCCAAGTATCGAGAAGGAATCCGAGGAATCACCCTCGATGGTTTCCCACTCGAGGAGGTGCACGACGGTAGCTTTATCGGAAGTGATGAAAGAGGAATCACCCTCGGTAACCCACAACCGGATAGCTATTCTACAGAGACATCATCGGAAGTGAGATAAGAGGTATCACCCTCGGCACTCGATGCCAGCTCTGCAGGGACGAGCAACTTAGGGGGTGTACGGTGTTGTGCTGTTCTCAGCCCGTTCGATCACATCAATCGGGGCACCAGATACTAAAGCGAGGCAACTACAGCAAGGGAGAGGGGCCACAGATGGTTTACCATCCAACCTATACTAAGCATTTAGGATATCAGGTTTAGTGTCAACAGAAGTTACAAGAAACAGGCTATGCATCAGAATAGGATAAATCAATAGCAGTAGCAATTTCTAATGCAAGCAGGAGGAAGAGAAAATAGGTGATATAGGCATGCGTTAAGGGGGTTTGCTTGCCTGGTTGCTCTGCGGCAAAAGAGGGGTCGTCGACGGAGTAGCAGTCGTCGGGGTCGGCGTCGGTCTCGGCGTCTATCGAGAGAGAAAGAGGGGGAAAAATGAATTCACGGCAATAATGCAACAGCGATGCATGACATGCCTAAATGATATGCAGGTGTGATATATTGCCTATATAATTGTTTTAGTTATTTTAGGAATTTATTTGGAATTATTTTATTAATGTTATGCACTATTCATCTATCGAAATCAGGCAAAAAGTTCCATGTTCGGTATGTTAGAGGGGTGTGACAGGTATGTGGGTGGCATATTCGGATTCTACATATTTTTCTGATCATTTTACATATATAAATTATTTTCATCCGAGTTACGGTTTATTTTATATGATTTTCTAAAGTTTTTATTAATTTCTGGAATTATTTTAATTATTAATTCCGAATTATCCAGAATAGTGTTAGGTGATGTCAGCATGACGTAATGCTGACGTCAGCAGTCAAACCCGGCTGGACCAGATCAACCTGACCACTGGGTCCCACTTGTCATAGACAGAAGGGTTAACAGAGTTTAATTTTAATCTAAAATAGTTAATTAGCCCCCAGGTCCCACATGTCAGTGACTAGTTAAATTAGCTAATTATTATTAATTCATTTTTAGTTAATTAGGGTGCGGGCCCCACTTGTCAGTGGCTGGGGCCAGCCACGTCAGCGCGTTGACCGGGTCAACGGGTCAGCCGGGCCCGCTGGCAGTGGCACAAAGGCGGGCCCCACGTGGCGCCACGTCAGCGTGGTCGGCGTTGCTCCGGCGACCACATTTGCGGCGGCGCGCGTCGGGGGGTGGCCGGATTTCGCGTACAGAGGCCCATTCGCGGCGCGGTTGGGCGCGTTGCATCGGCCGTTCCACGCCGCGTCTCGTGGTGACCGCAGCCGGAGCTACAGCGGGAGCTACAGCGGACGGAAACGGCGCCGGCGTCGAGCAAGAGCGGCGGCCGGAGTTGGGCGAGATGGTGATTGGCGCTACGACCGCGCTTTTGACGCACTACGCGCGCGGGCAGCACCTACGTAGCACTACGAGCGCGACGGCGTGCTCGGACGAGCCCGAGAGGCACGGGAGCGCGCTACTCGCCGGCCATGGCGGGCGGCGGAGCACGGCACGCGGCGACGCATCTACGGGCTACGGGGGAGACAGAGGAGGGAGGGGAGCCGGACGGTGTGCTCACCGGGCCCTGCCGATGTGCAACGCGGGCTCGGGGGAGGCGCGGAGCATACCGGACGGCGGCGGCAGTGGCGGACGGCGTCGGTGAAGAAAAGCTCGAGGGCGTCGTCTTGGAGCTTCCCCGGGCGAATGAGCAGGCGGAGTCGATGAGGTCGAGCGCGGGGAGATCGCCGGACCGGTCGGAACGACGAGAGGGAGACGGTGGCCGCGGAATCGAGCGATGCCCGACAACGACGGCGCTCGGCGAGCTGCGCGCGAGAGAGGGAGAAGGCGAGGGGGAAAAGGGGGGACTAGGGTTTGCGGGAGAGAGCGAGAGGGCTCGGGCGGTGCTTATCCTCGCCGGGGAGCCGGAGGATGACCGGTGCGTGGCGATGCGGCGGCGTGTCGGTGCGCGCGGCCGACAGCGCGGGAGGATGGGGATGAACTGGCTGGGCTGGGCCGCCAGGTACTATTCCACTAGAGCCCAAACGCACAGTGGTTGCCTAATCTTTTCCTTTTCTTTTTCTGTCTTTTCTTTTTCCATTCGGTTTTGCAAATTGCTAGGCCTCTAAATACTTTTGTAAAATATGTGATTGGTAAAATCAAATATTAGACAATATCTAGTACTGTCAGAAATTGGTTTGGTGAACAAATGTTTTCATTTGATTTTTAATTAAATAAAAAGGTATTTAATGTTGCTGTTTTGCTAATGTTTTAGGTTGTTAGACTCACTTAGTGAATTTTTGGTGATGTTGTTTTTCTTAACATAATTAGTTATGGATTATTTGCTATTTACTGAACATTTTTATTTCCAAATTGAACAACTTTTAATTTCCACTTTAAGTTTGAATTTCAATTTGAATTGGAATTTGAAATGAGATATGATGCAAAAGATGATTAAGCACTGTTAAGCATGGTGACTTGGCATTATCAAGAGGTGATTACTGTAGCTATTACATGGGGATGTTACAATTCTCCTCCTCTAAAAGAAATTCTCGTCCTGAGAATTAAGAGGTAGAAGGGAAAAGGTCGGGGTATTCTTCACGAAGACGATCTTCGCGTTCCCAAGTGGCTTCATCTTCAGAATGATTCGACCACTGAACTTTAAGGAACTTGATTGCCTTCTGATGGGTTCGACGTTCAGCTTGATCAAGAATGCGGATCAGATACTCTGGATAAGAAAGATCCTCTTGCAATTCAAGCACTTCATGATCCACTGCTCGGATAGGATCCTTGAAACAGCGACGAAGTTGTGACACATGAAAGACATCATGCACTTGAGAAAGGTTCGCAGCAATTCCAATTGGTATGCCACTTCTCCTCGACGGGCGAGAATACGGAACGGGCCAATGTATCGAGGAGCTAACTTGCCCTTGATTCCGAAACGGTGAGTGCCCTTCATCGGAGTAACACGAAGGTATGCCTGTTCGCCAGGCTGATAGACCATTACCTGGTGTTTTCGGTCATAGTTGCTCTTCTGACGAGACTGAGCAATTTTCAAATGTTCACGGACAATGCGGACTTGCTCTTCAGCTTGTTGAATAATATCCGGTCCGACGAGTGACCGTTCCCCAGTTTTTGACCAATTCAGAGGGGTTCGACACTTACATCCATATAGAACTTCAAAGGGTGCCATCTTCAAACTAGCCTGATAGCTATTGTTGTACGAGAATTCTGCATAGGGGAGAGATTCCTCCCATTTCTTACCGAATGAGATGACACAAGCTCGAAGCATATCTTCGAGCACTTGATTGACTCGCTCAACTTGACCCTGAGACTGGGGGTGAAATGCGGTGCTGAAGGACAGATGAGTTCCCATAGCTTCTTGGAAACTTTCCCAGAATCTTGAGGTAAAGATGCTGCCACGGTCTGTACTGATCTCCAACGGAACACCGTGGAGTGATACGATTCTAGAAACATACAAGTCTGCTCACTGACTAGCAGTGATTGTCTCCTTGACTGGCAGAAAGTGAGCAACCTTTGAGAATCGGTCAATGACGACAAAGATAGCATCATGACCCTTTTGCGATCTGGGAAAACCAGTAATGAAATCCATTTCGACCTTGTCCCATTTTCATTCAGCAATATCAAGTGGTTGCAGAGTTCCAGCAGGCCTTTGTGTTGGAAATATGCCCTAGAGGCAATAATAAAATGGTTATTATTATATTTCCTTGTTCATGATAATTGTCTATTGTTCATGCTATAATTGTATTAGCCGGAAACCGTAATACATGTGTGAATACATAGACCACACCATGTCCCTAGTGAGCCTCTAGATGACTAGCTCGTTGATCAATAGATGGTCATGGTTTCCTGGCCATGGACATTGGATGTCGTTGATAACGGGATCACATCATTAGGAGAATGATGTGATGGACAAGACCCAATCCTAAGCATAGCACAAGATCGTGTAGTTCGTCTGCTAGAGCTTTTCTAATGTCAAGTATCATTTCCTTAGACCATGAGATTGTGCAACTCCCGGATACCGTAGGAATGCTTTGGGTGTATCAAACATCACAACGTAACTGGGTGACTATAAAGGTGCACTACAGGTGTCTCCGAAAGTGTTTGTTGGGTTGGCATGAATCGAGACTGGGATTTGTCACTCCGTGTGATGGAGAGGTATCTCTGGGCCCACTCGGTAATACATCATCATAATGAGCTCAATGTGACTAAGGAGTTAGTCACGGTATCATGTGTTACGGAACGAGTAAAGAGACTTGCCGGTAACGAGATTGAACAAGGTATAGGGATACCGACGATCGAATCTCGGGCAAGTAACATACCGATGGACAAAGGGAATTGTATACGGGATTAATTGAATCCCCGACATCATGGTTCATCCGATGAGATCATCGTGGAACATGTTGGAGTCAATATGGGTATCCAGATCCCGCTATTGGTTATTGGTCGGAGAGGTGTCTCGGTCATGACTGCATGGTTCCCGAACCCGTAGGGTCTACACACTTAAGGTTCGGTGACGCTAGAGTTGTAATGGGAATTGTATATGGTTACCGAAAGTTGTTCGGAGTCCCGGATGAGATCCCGGACGTCACGAGGAGTTCCGGAATGGTCCGGAGGTGAAGATTTATATATGGGAAGTCCAATTTCAGTCACCGGAAAGGTTTCGGGGTTTATCGGTATTGTACCGGGACCACCGAAGGGGTTCCGGGGGTCCACCGGGAGGGTCCACCTGCCCCGGAGGACCTAATGGGTTGTAGTTGGGTGGGAACCAGCCCCTTAGTGGGCTGGTGCGCCCCCCAAGGGCCCAAGGCGCCTAGGGTTGGAAACCCTAGGGGGGCCGCCGCCCCCTCCCGGGGGGCCGCCGCCCCCCAAGGGCCCAAGGCGCCTAGGGTTGGAAACCCTAGGGGGCCGCCGCCCCCCCCCTAGATGGATCTAGGGTGGCCGCCCCCCTCTCCCCTCCCCCCTATAAATAGTGGGGGGGGTGGGAGGGCAGCCGTACACCCTTCCCTTGGCGCAGCCCTTCCCCCTTCCTACACCTCCTCCTCCTCTGTAGCGCTTAGCGAAGCTCTGCCGGAGAACCACGAGCTCCACCGCCACCACGCCGTCGTGCTGCCGGAGCTCTCCCTCAACTTCTCCTCCCCCCCTTGCTGGATCAAGAAGGAGGAGACGTCCCCGGGCTGTACGTGTGTTGCACGCGGAGGCGCCGTCCGTTCGGCGCTTGGATCGGATCTTCCGCGATTTGAATCGCCGCGAGTACGACTCCATCAACCCCGTTCTTTGTAACGCTTCCGCTTAGCGATCTTCAAGGGTATGAAGATGCACTCCCTCTCTCTCGTTGCTAGCATCTCCTAGATTGATCTTGGTGACACGTAGGAAAATTTTGAATTATTACTACGTTCCCCAACAGTGGCATCATGAGCTAGGTCTATGCGTAGATTCTATGCACGAGTAGAACACAAGTAGTTGTGGGCGATGATTTGGTCAATTTGCTTGCCGTTACTAGTCCTATCTTGATTCGGCGGCATTGTGGGATGAAGCGGCCCGGACCGACTTTACACGTACGCTTACGTGAGACTGGTTCCACCGCCTGACATGCACTTGTTGCATAAGGTGGCTAGCGGGTGTCTGTCTCTCCCACTTTAGTCGGATCGGATTCGATGAAGAGGGTCCTTATGAAGGGTAAATATCAATTGGCATATCACCGTTGTGGCTTTTGCGTAGGTAAGAAACGTTCTTGCTAGAAACCCATAGCAGCCACGTAAAACTTGCAACAACAATTAGAGGACGTCTAACTTGTTTTTGCAGGGTATGCTATGTGATGTGATATGGCCAAAAGGATGTGATGAAATATATGTGATGTATGAGATTGATCATGTTCTTGTAATAGGAATCACGACTTGCATGTCGATGGGTATGACAACCGGCAGGAGCCATAGGAGTTGTCTTAATTTATTGTATGACCTGCGTGTCAATTAAAAACGCCATGTAATTACTTTACTTTATTGCTAACCGTTAGCCATAGTAGTAGAAGTAATAGTTGGCGAGACAACTTCATGAAGACACGATGATGGAGATCATGGTGTCGTGCCGGTGACGATGGTGATCATGCCGCGCCCCGAAGATGGAGATCAAAGGAGCAAGATGATATTGGCCATATCATGTCACTTTATGATTTGCATGTGATGTTTATCATGTTTTTACATCTTATTTGCTTAGAACGACGGTAGCATAAATAAGATGATCCCTCACTAAAATTTCAAGAAATGTGTTCCCCCTAAGTGTGCATCGTTGCGAAGGATCGTTGTTTCGAAGCACCACGTGATGATCGGGTGTGATAGATTCTAACGTTCGCATACAACGGGTGTAAGCCAGATTTACACACGCGAAACACTTAGGTTGACTTGACGAGCCTAGCATGTACAGACATGTCCTCGGAACACGAGAGACCGAAAGGTCGAACATGAGTCGTATAGTAGATGCGATCAACATGGAGATGTTCACCATTGATGACTAGTCCGTCTCACGTGATGATCGGACACCGCCTAGTCGATATGGATCATGTATCACTTAGATGACTAGAGGGATGTCTATCTGAGTGAGAGTTCATTAAATAATTTGATTAGATGAACTTAATTATCATGAACTTAGTCTAAAATTGTCTTTACAATCTATCTTGTAGATCCAATGGCCCACGCTAATGTTGCCCTCAACTTCAACGCGTTCCTAGAGAAAACCAAGCTGAAAGACGATGGAAGCAACTATACGGACTGGGTCCGTAACTTGAGGATCATCCTCATAGCTTCCAAGAAATTATATGTACTTGATGCACCGCTAGGTGACGCACCCGTTTTCCCAGCAACTCAAGACGTTATGAACGCCTGGCAGTCGCGTAGTGATGATTACTCCCTGGTTCAGTGCGGCATGCTTCACAGCTTAGAACCGGGGCTCCAAAAGCGTTTTGAGCAACACGGAGCATATGAGATGTTCCAAGAGCTGAGAATGGTTTTCCAAGCTCATGCCCGGGTCGAGAGATATGAAGTCTCCGACAAGTTATTCAGTTGTAAGATGGAGGAAAATAGTTCTGTCAGCGAGCACATACTCAAAATGTCTGGGTTGCACAACCGCTTGTCTCAGCTGGGAGTTAATCTTCCGGATGACTCAGTTATTGATAGAATCCTCCAGTCGCTTCCACCTAGCTACAAGAGCTTTGTGATGAACTACAATATGCAAGGGATGGAGAAGTCCATTCCTGAGTTATATTCGATGCTGAAATCAGCGGAGGTGCAAATCAAAAAGGAACATCAAGTGTTGATGGTGAATAAGACCACTAGTTTCAAGAAAGGCAAGGGTAAGAAGAACTTAAAGAAGGACGGCAAAGCAGTTGCCGCGCCCGGTAAATCAGTTGCCGGGAAGAAGCCCAAGAATGGACCCAAGCCTGAGACTGAGTGCTTTTATTGCAAGGGAACCGGTCACTGGAAGCGGAACTGCCCCAAGTACTTAGCAGATAAGAAGGCCGGCAACGTCAAAGGTATATATGATATACATGTTATTGATGTGTACCTTACCAGCGCTCGTAGTAGCTCCTGGGTATTTGATACCGGTGCGGTTGCTCACATTTGTAACTCAAAACAGGAGCTGCGGAAAAAGCGGAGATTGGCAAAGGACGAGGTGACGATGCGCGTCGGGAATGGTTCCAAGGTCGATGTGATCGCCGTCGGCACGCTACCTCTACATCTACCTTCGGGATTAGTTTTAAACCTCAATAATTGTTATTTAGTACCAGCTTTGAGCATGAACATTGTATCTGGATCTCGTTTGATGCGAGATGGCTACTCATTTAAATTCGAGAATAATGGTTGTTCTATTTATATGAGAGATATGTTTTATGGTCATGCCCCGCTGGTCAATGGTTTATTTTTATTGAATCTCGAACGTGATGTTACACATATTCATAGTGTGAATGCCAAACGATGTAAGGTTGATAATGATAGTCCCACATACTTGTGGCACTGCCGCCTTGGTCATATTGGTGTCAAACGCATGAAGAAACTCCATGCAGATGGACTTTTGGAGTCTCTTGATTATGAATCATTTGACACGTGCGAACCATGCCTCATGGGCAAGATGACTAAGACTCCGTTCTCCGGAACAATGGAGCGAGCAACCAGCTTGTTGGAAATAATACATACCGATGTATGTGGACCGATGAGCGTTGAGGCTCGCGGTGGCTATCGTTATGTTCTCACCCTCACTGATGACTTAAGCAGATATGGGTATGTCTACTTGATGAAACACAAGTCTGAGACCTTTGAAAAGTTCAAGGAATTTCAGAGTGAGGTAGAGAATCAACATGACAAGAAAATAAAGTTTTTACGATCTAATCGTGGAGGAGAATATTTGAGTCACGAGTTTGGTACGCACTTAAGGAAATGTGGAATTGTTTCACAACTCACGCCGCCTGGCACACCTCAGCGTAATGGTGTGTCCGAACGTCGTAATCGCACTCTATTGGATATGGTGCGATCTATGATGTCTCTTACTGATTTACCGCTATCATTTTGGGGATATGCATTAGAGACTGCCGCATTCACTTTAAATAGGGCACCGTCTAATTCCGTTGAGACGACACCGATGAATTATGGTTTGGGAAGAAACCTAAGCTGTCATTTCTGAAAGTTTGGGGATGCGATGCTTATGTCAAGAAACTTCAACCTGAAAAGCTCGAACCCAAATCGGAAAAGTGCGTCTTCATAGGATACCCTAAGGAAACTATTGGGTATACCTTCTACCTCAGATCCGAAGGCAAGATCTTTGTTGCCAAGAATGGATCCTTTCTAGAGAAAGAGTTTCTCTCGAAAGAAGTAAGTGGGAGGAAAGTAGAACTTGATGAGGTAATTGTACCCCCTCTCGAACCGAAAAGTAGCGCAGCGCAGGAGAATGTTTCTATGGTGCCTGCACCGACTAGAGAGGAAGTTAATGATGATGATCATGAAACTTCTGATCAAGTTACTACTGAACTTTGTAGGTCCACGAGGACACGGTCCGCACCAGAGTGGTACGGCAACCCTGTCCTGGAAATCATGTTGTTAGACAACGGTGAACCCTCGAACTATGAAGAAGCCATGGCGGGCCCAGATACCAACAAATGGCTTGAAGCCATGAAATCCGAGATAGGATCCATGTATGAGAACAAAGTATGGACTTTGGTGGACTTGCCCGATGATCGGCAAGCCATAGAAAATAAATGGATCTTTAAGAAGAAGACTGACGCGGATGGTAATGTGACCGTCTATAAGGCTCGGCTTGTCGCTAAGGGTTATCGACAAGTTCAAGGAGTTGACTACGATGAGACCTTCTCACCCGTAGCGATGCTGAAGTCCGTCCGAATCATGTTAGCAGTTGCTGCATTTTATGATTATGAGATCTGGCAAATGGACGTCAAAACGGCATTCCTTAACGGTTTCCTTAAGGAAGAATTGTATATGATGCAGCCGGAAGGTTTTGTCGATCCTAAGAATGCTGACAAGGTATGCAAGCTCCAGCGCTCCATCTATGGGCTGGTGCTAGCATCTCGGAGTTGGAACATTCGCTTTGATGAGGTGATCAAAGCGTTTGGGTTTATACAGACTTATGGAGAAGCCTGTATTTACAAGAAAGTGAGTGGGAGCTCTGTAGCATTTCTCATTTTATATGTGGATGACATATTGTTGATGGGAAATGATATAGAACTTTTGGAAAGCATAAAGGCCTACTTGAATAAGTGTTTTTCAATGAAGGACCTTGGAGAAGCTGCTTACATATTAGGCATCAAGATCTATAGAGATAGATCGAGACGCCTCATTGGTCTTTCACAAAGCACATACCTTGACAAGATATTGAAGATGTTCAATATGGATCAGTCCAAGAAGGGGTTCTTGCCTGTATTGCAAGGTGTGAGATTGAGCACAGCTCAATGCCCGACCTCGGCAGAAGATAGAGAAAAGATGAGTGTCATCCCCTATGCCTCAGCCATAGGCTCTATTATGTATGCCATGCTGTGTACCAGACCTGATGTGAACCTTGCCATAAGTTTGGTAGGGAGGTACCAAAGTGATCCCGGATTGGAACACTGGACAGCGGTCAAGAATATCCTTAAGTACCTGAAAAGGACTAAGCATATGTTTCTCGTTTATGGAGGTGCCGAAGAGCTCGTCGTAAAGGGTTACGTCGATGCTAGCTTCGACACGGATCCGGATGACTCCAAGTTGCAAGCAAAGCGTCGTGGCGGCATCTACATGTGAAGCGGAGTACATAGCTGCTTCGGAAGCAGTACAGGAAGGAGTCTGGACGAAGGAGTTCATCACCGACCTAGGAGTGATTCCCAATGCGTCGGGCCCGATGACTCTCTTCTGTGACAACACTGGAGCTATTGCCATTGCCAAGGAGCCCAGGTTTCACAAGAAGACCAAGCACATCAAGCGCCGCTTCAACTTCATTCGTGGTTACATTCAGGATGGAGATATAGATATTTGTAAAGTACATACGGATCTGAATGTCGCAGATCCGTTGACTAAACCTCTTTCACGAGCGAAACATGATCAGCACCAGAACTCTATGGGTGTTCGATTCATCACAATGTAACTAGATTATTGACTCTAGTGCAAGTGGGAGACTATTGGAAATATGCCCTAGAGGCAATAATAAAATGGTTATTATTATATTTCCTTGTTCATGATAATTGTCTATTGTTCATGCTATAATTGTATTAGCCGGAAACCGTAATACATGTGTGAATACATAGACCACACCATGTCCCTAGTGAGCCTCTAGATGACTAGCTCGTTGATCAATAGATGGTCATGGTTTCCTGGCCATGGACATTGGATGTCGTTGATAACGGGATCACATCATTAGGAGAATGATGTGATGGACAAGACCCAATCCTAAGCATAGCACAAGATCGTGTAGTTCGTCTGCTAGAGCTTTTCGAATGTCAAGTATCATTTCCTTAGACCATGAGATTGTGCAACTCCCAGATACCGTAGGAATGCTTTGGGTGTATCAAACGTCACAACGTAACTGGGTGACTATAAAGGTGCACTACAGGTGTCTCCGAAAGTGTTTGTTGGGTTGGCACGAATCGAGACTGGGATTTGTCACTCCGTGTGACGGAGAGGTATCTCTGGGCCCACTCGGTAATACATCATCATAATGAGCTCAATGTGACTAAGGAGTTAGTCACGGGATCATGTGTTACGGAACGAGTAAAGAGACTTGCCGGTAACGAGATTGAACAAGGTATAGGGATACCGACGATCGAATCTCGAGCAAGTAACATACCGATGGACAAAGGGAATTGTATACAGGATTAATTGAATCCCCGACATCGTGGTTCATCCGATGAGATCATCGTGGAACATGTGGGAGCCAATATGGGTATCCAGATCCCGCTATTGGTTATTGTCCGGAGAGGTGTCTCGGTCATGACTGCATGGTTCCCGAACCCGTAGGGTCTACACACTTAAGGTTCGCTGACGCTAGAGTTGTAATGGGAATTGTATGTGGTTACCGAAAGTTGTTCGGAGTCCCGGATGAGATCCCGGACGTCACGAGGAGTTCCGGAATGGTCCGGAGGTGAAGATTTATATATGGGAAGTCCAATTTCAGTCACCGGAAAGGTTTCGAGGTTTATCGGTATTGTACCGGGACCACCGAAGGGGTTCCGGGGGTCCACCGGGAGGGTCCACCTGCTCCGGAGGACCTAATGGGCTGTAGTTGGGTGGGAACCAGCCCCTTAGTGGGCTGGTGCGCCCCCCCAAGGGCCCAAGGCGCCTAGGGTTGGAAACCCTAGGGGGGCCGCCGCCCCCTCGGGGGGCCGCCGCCCCCCAAGGGCCCAAGGCGCCTAGGGTTGGAAACCCTAGGGGGCCGCCGCCCCCCCTAGATGGATCTAGGGGGGGCGGCCCCCTCTCCCCCCCTATAAATAGTGGGGGGTGGGAGGGCAGCCGTACACCCTTCCCTTGGTGCAGCCCTTCCCCCTTCCTACACCTCCTCCTCCTCCGTAGCGCTTAGCGAAGCTCTGCTGGAGAACCACGAGCTCCACCGCCACCACGCCGTCGTGCTGCCGGAGCTCTCCCTCAACTTCTCCTTCCCCCCTTGCTGGATCAAGAAGGAGGAGACGTCCCCGGGCTGTACGTGTGTTGCACGCGGAGGCGCCGTCCGTTCGGCGCTTGGATCGGATCTTCCGCGATTTGAATCGCCGCGAGTACGACTCCATCAACCGCGTTCTTTGTAACGCTTCCGCTTAGCGATCTTCAAGGGTATGAAGATGCACTCCCTCTCTCTCGTTGCTAGCATCTCCTAGATTGATCTTGGTGACACGTAGGAAATTTTTGAATTATTACTACGTTCCCCAACACTTTGATGTTCTGCTTTGATGCGACGGCATACGTCACACTCGGCAACATAGCGCGCAATGTCTCGCTTCATATCAGGCCACCAGAATCTCTGATGAATGTCTGGGTACATCTTTGTGCTGCCAGGGTGAATTGAGAGAGGCGTTTCATGTGCTTCTTTCATAACGTCCTTCCTCATATCCTAGTTGTGAGTTGTAGGGACCACTAAGCGACCTTTGATGAACAAAGTGCCTTGGTCATCTAGGTAGAAGTCTGAATACTTTCCTTCTCTAAGATATCGCTTAATCTTTTGGACTTTGGAGTCATACTTCTGCACACTTCTGATCATATGCTCGAGATTTGGTTCAACAACCAAGGTATTGGGATGACCCTGAGGAACAATATGGAGATTCAACTTACGAAGTTCTTCATAAAGCATAGGCTGCGCATCCTGAACCATGAGGTTATTGCAATAAGCTTTGCGACTCAACGCATCGGCCATTACATTAACCTTGCCAGAGGTATAAGAAATATTCATGTCATAGTCAGCTATTGTCTCTAGCCATCTTTGTTGACGAAGGTTCAGATCTGGTTGGGTATACAGATACTTCAAACTCTGGTGGTCCGTGTATATCTCGCAACGATTACCAAGGAGGTAATGTCGCCACAGTTTCAGAGCATAAATTACTACAGCAAGCTCGAGATCATGTACTGGATAATTTTCCTCATGAGGACGCAATTGTCACGAGGCATAAGCAATTACCTTGCGCTCTTGCATTAGGACACAGCCTAATCCTTGACGAGACGCATCATAGTAAATCACGAAGTCCTTGCGAGTATCTAGGGGTGCTAGCACTGGGGCAGATGTCAACTTGTCCTTAAGTGTCTGAAAACTTTCTTGGCACTTTTCTGTCCACTCAAATTTAACACCTTTATGGAGCAGATCAGTCAACGGCTTAGCAATCTTAGAGAAGTTCTCGACGAAACGGCGGCAATAACTGGCGAGACCGAGAAAACTTCTGACTTGCTTGACATTCTTCAGGGGAGTCCAATCAAGAATAGCCTGAACTCGCTCTGGGTTGACAGCGATGCCATCTTTGGAAATCACGTGACCAAGATAAGTCATCTCAGGTAACCAGAATTCACACTTGGAATACTTGGCATATAGCTGGTGTTCTCGGAGTTTCTCCAATACAAGCCGAAGATGTTCGGCGTGTTCTTCTTCATTCTTGGAAAATATAAGGATATCATCCAGATAAACCATGACGAATTTGTCGAGGTAATCCATGAAGATGTAGTTCATCAATCGAGAGAAGGTTGCTGGAGCATTAGTTAATCCGAATGACATGACGGTGTACTCGTATGATCCATAGCGAGTAACGAAAGCGGTCTTCAGAATATCCTCCTTTAGAACTCGGATCTGATGATAACCCAACCTCAAATCAAGTTTAGAGAATACTGAGGAACCAGCAAGCTGATCATAAAGATCGTTGATCCAGGGAAGTGGATATTTGTTCTGGATTGTGGCTTGGTTGATGGGCCAATAGTCCTGGACCAATCGGTTAGTTCCATCCTTCTTAACGAAGAGAGAAGGTGCTCCCCAAGCAGAAGAACCGGGGCGAATGAAACCCTTCTTAAGTGACTTGTCGATTTCCTCCTTAAGCTCAAGGAGTTCATGCGGCGGCATCTTGTATGGGCGCTTGGAAATAGGAGTGGTGCCTGGTTTCAAGTCGATGACGAACTCGACAGCTCTAACCGGGGGTATTCCCGGAAGTTCTTCTGGAAAGACGTCCGGAAAATCATGAACGACTGGAACGTTCTCAATTCCCTCAAGAGGCAAAGCATTCAATGCATTCAGAGCATATATCTGGCTCTTGGCATTCTGAGTTGTTCGGGCTGAGTATTGGATTGTCTGGCCAGAAGGGTGTGTGAGTTGAACTTTCTTAGCAACACAGTCAATGAAAGCATCATGGGCTTCCAGCCAATCCATACCGAGAATGACATCTATGTTAGATGATTTGAGGGCAATAAGAGAAGCATGGAACACTAGACTTCCAATTTTAATGGGAGTACTATGGCTCACCATGGTGGCACGGCTCTGAGATCCGACGGCGTGAACCGCTAAAGGAGTGGCCAACGGTTTCATAGCTAACCCATGCAACTGAGCAAACGGTTGAGACACAAATGAATGTGATGCTCCTGAATCAAAGAGAACAGTAGATGCCACTGAATTAACTGGAAGAGTTCCCATGACGATTTTTGGGGACTCACGAGCTTCTTCCATTTTGACGTGGGTGACATGACCACAACCCATGGCAGGCGGCCTGGCATTACCGCTTCTGAAACGACGGTTCCGACAGCTCTTCTTGCGACCAACAGGAGGGTGTGGTGCAACCTGAGGCTGATCCGGGCATAAATCATTACTATGGGGAGGAGCCATAGCATTGGGCTGTCCACCCTGAACCGTTAGCTGTCTCGGCGGCGGAGGCAGACGAGGTGCGATATAAGACGGCCTTGGTGTTGGAGCAGGTCGATGGTAAACATTGTGCGGGATCTAGACTTGACGTTTCCGAGCAGGCTGACCCGAGGATGAGCCAACATCTCGAGTACGCTTGAGCGACTCCTGGTATTCAGTCAGACCAGTTTCAACACGAAAAGCTTGGCTGACAAGCGTCGCAAAATCTGCACAGTCATGGGCAGCAAGTGCGAGCTTTATGTCAGGATGCAGTCCTTCACGGAATTTCTCCTGCTTGCGAGCGTCAGTGCAGACGTCATCTTCGGCATAGCGGGATAATTCAAGGAATTTCCTCTGATATTCATCCACAGTCATTTTGTCCTGGGTTAGTTTGCGGAATTCCTTCTTCTTCTGGTCCATCAGACCTTGAGGAATGTATCGTGCACGGAATGCTGACTGAAATTCTATCCATGTGGTGGCTGTCCCATCTGGCAGCACACGCCTGTGGCTTTCCCACCATTGAGCAGCTGAACCCCTCAGGTGATACGTCGCATAGGTGACGTAACTGTCAGGGACAACATTCGCCGACTCCATCTGAAAGGCGATGTCACGGAGCCAATCATCAGCATCCATTGGATTAGTCGAGCTGCGGAAGGTGGACGGACTGAGGCGCACGAATTCTTGCAGAGTTATTGGGGCAGACCGTTGCTGAGCATTCTGAGTTGGAAACTGAGCCATTACTCCAGTCATAAACTGACGATTCAGCTCAAACTGCTGCATCATTGTGGCAATATAGGGTGGAGGTGGAGGATCGTCAGCCATCCTGCCAAATCAACAGGGGCAGTTTAGCAAGAACAACTGCATTGAAAGAGGCTATTCATGATGTAATATGAGCAAATGAACAAAGAGTGCATTAGATACAAATTAGCAGTCATTAAAGACATACAGATCCATGCACAAAGTTGGATTCAAACGGATAGTACGAGCACAGAAACACTCGCAGCTAGACAACTAGACGGTGGAGAGGTACCACAACGAGGCATAGCAAAGGCTACACCAACGTCGGAGAAAACTATTGGAGCGAGGAATCTGCAAGGAACAACGCAAGGGATCCTCGATAAAAGGATCCTGCGGTCCGTGAATATTGTGCAGCAGAACCTGGCCCACAACTTGAAGAAAGGGGGGTAAATTCAGAACTCCGGGTGGATGTGATCACGAGAACCTAATGTTAGAGTTAATAAAACTTTAACCCGAATAGGAGAGAGAGCAGAGTCCCAGAGTAAGGAAGAGGAATAAAAGATCCTAATACCACCCATTGGCGACGTGGGCCCGTAAGCCACACAACCATGTTAGTAAAATAGTTTTTGAGAGACTAGACTCAACTTCGGCCAAGGAGTTGGAAAGAGGATTCCTACAGGCAGTCGGCTCTGATACCAACTTGTGACGCCTCCGACTTAATCGTGCACTAATCATAAACGCAAATGCACACGATCAAGCCTAGGGACTCACTTGAAGATATCACAACACAACTCTACACAAAATAAAAAGAATACAAGCTTTATATTACAAGCCAGGGGACTCGAGGGCTCGAATACATAAGCTCGCTGTCATACAAGCATCAGCGAAAGCATCAGATATCTGGGTACAGATATAAAAGTTAAACAGATAGGCCTTAAGAAGGCGGGGCGAAACAACAACACAGATCGAAAAGGCGCAGGCCTCCTGCCTAGGAGCCTCCTAACTACTCCTGGTCGTCGGCGGTCTCCACGTCGTAGTAGGATCCTCCAGAGGGGTAGTAGTAGTCGTCGACTGGGGCGGCTGACTCCAGGGCTCCATCATCTGGTCGCAGCAATCGGGTTTGGGGAAAAAGAGGAGCAAAGCAACCGTGAGTACTCATCCAAAGTACTCGCAAGACTGACATCAGAACTATACTAAGTATGCATCGGTATCAAAGGAATTGGGCTATATCTTTGGGCTAAACTGCAAAAATGCCAGAACAGAGGGGGAGAGGCCTAGCCTATCGAAGACTAGCATCTTCAGCGGTCTTGCAGCATAAGAAGAGTGCATATTAGCATATTATAAATTACAAGCATGTTGAAGCAAGTCCAGAGATCCTTCCTCGACTCCCTGCGAGAAAGCAATTCCGGAGCTTACAATTAAGTAACATGTATCCAGTTCAAGTTGTAGTAGATCGGGATACAACACTGAGCGTCCTGTTACCGTGGACACGGCTATTCGAATAGATAACTTCCCTGCAGGGGTGCACTACTGTTACCCAGCATGCTCGATTACATCTGGCCGGACACTCTTTTATCGGGTCATGCCCGGCCTCGGGTAATCGACACGACGTAGTCCTACCTAGAGCTAAGCAGAGAGGTCCCCGCCGGTCTACATCCTAAGTGCTCAGGGGTCTTGGGCCATCGCCCTGTTCACTCCGGGTCGTTGTGAGGACGGTGGATACCAGCGCCAACGGCACGATCCGACCGTGCCACAATGCTGAACTGGACGTCTGACAGAGCTTTCGGCTGATACATACGACGTAGAGGGTCCCATAACCATTATCCCATGTGGTGGTAGTGCGTATAGGCCAGTGGCCATCTCAGATCAATACCCAAATCCGTTAGGCGTATTTAGTAACTCGCAGAGACGATCAGACTACCTGTCGCTCTGACTTAGTAACACACGGAGCACGATCAGGGTGGTCTCCGCCTGCCCTGTCGTTCCGCCACAATAATCTCTCGCGGGTGCCCTCCTGGCAAGCCCGACTTCACATTTCCCCGCGGGTACCCCTCGGGGTCGACCCGCCTGCAATAAAGGTCAAAGTAACTGTGTGTCCAAGTATCGAGAAGGAATCCGAGGAATCACCCTCGATGGTTTCCCACTCGAGGAGTTGCACGACGGTAGCTTTATCGGAAGTGATGAAAGAGGAATCACCCTCGGTAACCCACAACCGGATAGCTATTCTACAGAGACATCATCGGAAGTGAGATAAGAGGTATCACCCTCGGCACTCGATGTCAGCTCTGCAGGGACGAGCAACTTAGGGGGTGTGCGATGTTGTGCTATTCTCAGCCCGTTCGATCACATCGATCGGGGCACCAGATACTAAAGCGAGGCAACTACAGCAAGGGAGAGGGGCCACAGATGGTTTACCATCCACCCTATACTAAGCATTTAGGATATTAGGTTTAGTATCAACAGAAGTTACAAGAAACGGGCTATGCATCAGATAGGATAAATCAATAGCAGTAGCAATTTCTAATGCAAGCAGGAGGAAGAGAGAATAGGTGATATAGGCCTGCGTCAAGGGGGTTTGCTTGCCTGGTTGCTCTGCGGCAAAAGAGGGGTCGTCGACAGAGTAGCAGTCGTCGGGGTCGGCGTCGGTCTCGGCGTCTATCGAGAGAGAAAGAGGGGGAATAAACAATGAATTCACGGCAATAATGCAACAGCGATGCATGACATGCCTAAATGATATGCAGGTGTGATATATTGCCTATATAATTGTTTTAGTTATTTTAGGAATTTATTTGGAATTATTTTATTAATGTTATGCACTATTCATCTATCGAAATCGGGCAAAAAGTTCTATGTTCGGTATGTTAGAGGGCTGTGACAGGTATGTGGGTGGCATATTCGGATTCTACATATTTTTCTGATCATTTTACATATATAAATTATTTTCATCCGACTTACGGTTTATCTTATATGATTTTCTAAAGTTTTTATTAATTTCTGGAATTATTTTAATTATTAATTCCGAATTATCCAGAATAGTGTTAGGTGATGTCAGCATGACGTAATGCTGACGTCAGCAGTGAAACCCGGCTGGACCAGGTCAACCTGACCACCGGGTCCCACTTGTCATAGACAGAAGGGTTAACAGAGTTTAATTTTAATCTAAAATAGTTAATTAGCCCGAGGGCCCACATGTCAGTGACTAGTTAAATTAACTAATTATTATTAATTCATTTTTAGTTAATTAGGGTGCCGGCCCCACTTGTCAGTGGCTGGGGCCAGCCACGTCAGCGCGTTGACCGGGTCAACGGGTCAGCCGGGCCCGCTGGCAGTGGAACAAAGGCGGGCCCCACGTGGCGCCACGTCAGCGTGGTCGGCGCCGTCGCCGGAGTTGCTCCGGCGACCACATTTGCGGCGGCGCGCGTCGGGGAGTGGCCCGATTTCGCGTACAGAGGCCCATTCGCGACGCGGTTGGGCGCGTTGGATCGGCCGTTCCACGCCGCGTCTCGTGGTGGCCGCAGCCGGAGCTGCAGCGGACGGAAACGGCGCCGGCGTCGAGCAAGAGCGGCGGCCGGAGTTGGGCGAGATGGTGATTGGCGCTATGGTCGCGCTTTCGACGAACTACGCATGCGGGCAGCGCCTACGCAGCACTACGAGCGCGACGACGTGCTCGGACGAGCCCGACGGCATGCTCGGACGAGCCCGAGGGGCACGGGAGCACGCTGCTCGCCGGCCATGGCGGACGGCGGAGCACGGCACGCGGCGACGCGTCTACGGGCTACGGGGGAGACAGAGGAGAGAGGGGAGCCGGACGGTGAGCTCACCGGGCCCTGCCGATGTGCAACGCGGGCTCGGGGGAGGCGCGGAGCAGACCGGACGGCGGCGGCAGTGGCGGACGGCATCGGGGAAGAAACGCTCGAGGGCGTCGTCTTGGAGCTTCCCCGGGCGAATGAGCAGGCGGAGTCGATGAGGTCGAGCGCGGGGAGGACGCCGGACCGGTCGGAACGACGAGAGGGAGACGGTGGCCGCGGAATCGAGCGATGCCCGACAACGACGGCGCTCGGCGAGCTGCGCGCGAGAGAGGGAGAAGGCGAGGGGGAAAAGGGGGGCTAGGGTTTGCGGGAGAGAGCGAGAGGGCTCGGGCGGTGCTTATCCTCGCCGGGGAGCCGGAGGATGACCAGCGCGTGGCGATGCGGCGACGTGTCGGTGCGCGCGGCCGACAGCGCGGGAGGATGGGGATGAACTGGCTGGGCTGGGCCGCCAGGTACTATTCCACTAGAGCCCAAACGCATATTGGTTGCCTAATCTTTTCCTTTTCTTTTTCTGTGTTTTCTTTTTCCATTCGGTTTTGCAAATTGCTAGGCCTATAAAGACTTTTGTAAAATATGTGATTGGTAAAATCAAATATTAGACAATATCTATTACTGTCAGAAATTGGTTTGGTGAACAAATGTTTTCATTTGATTTTTAATTAAATAAAAAGGTATTAAATGTTGCTGTTTTGCTAATGTTTTAGGTTGTTAGACTCACTTAGTGAATTTTTGGTGATGTTGTTTTTCTTAACATAATTAGTTATGGATTATTTGCTATTTACTGAACATTTTTATTTCCAAATTGAACAACTTTTAATTTCCACTTTAAGTTTGAATTTCAATTTGAATTGGAATTTGAAATGAGATATGATGCAAAAGATGATTAAGCACTGTTAAGCATGGTGACTTGACATTATCAAGAGGTGATTACTGTAGCTATTACATGGGGATGTTACAAGGGGGCCAGACGCCAGCTGTGGGCCCCACAAGGCACTAAGGCGCGCCCAGGGGGGCGCCCTGCTGCCTTGTGGGCAGCTGGTGGGTCCCCTCTGGTATTTCTTCTTTGCAATATTTTTTATATATTCAATAAAAAATCTCCGTGGAATTTCAGGTCATTTGGAGCTCTGTAGATTAGGTATCTCTGATGTGGCTATTTCAGGTCCAGAATTCCAGCTACCGGCATTCTCCCTCTTCATGTAAACCTTGCAAATTAAGAGAGAAAAGGCATAAGAATTGTACCATAAAGTGAAATAATGATCAAAAACATAATAAATAACAGTAGGAAATAATGATGCAAATTGGACGTATCACCTACCTATCATGGCATTTCCATAGCCATTCCGAGATATATTGCCATGCAACTTCCACCGTTCCATTTTTTATGACACACATCATCATTGTCATATTGCTTTGCATGATCATATAGCTGACATAGTATTTGTGGCTCAGCCACCGTTCATCATTTTTATACATGTTACGCTAGCATTATTGCACATCCTAGTACACTGCCAGAGGCATTCATATAGAGTCATATTTTTGTTCTAGTATCGAGTTGTAATATTGAGTTGTAACTAAATAAAAGTGTGATGATCATCATTATTAGAGCATTGTCCCAGTGAGGAAAGGATGATGGAGACCATGATTCCCCCACAAGTCGGGATGAGACTCCGGACGAAAAAAAAAAGAGGCCGAAAAGAGCCAAAAAAATGAAATGAGAGAAAAAGAGAGAAGGGGCAATGTTACTATCCTTTTTCCACACTTGTGCTTCAGAGTAGCACCATGTTTTTCATATAGAGAGTCTCCTATTTTGTCACTTTCATATACTAGTGGGAATTTTTCATTATAGAACTTGGCTTGTATATTCCGATGATGGGCTTCCTCAAATGCCCAAGGTCTTCATGAGCAAGCAAGTTGGATGCACACCCACTTAGTTTTCATGTTGAACTTCCATACACTTATAGCTCTTAGTGCATCCGTTGCATGGCAATCCCTACTCCTCGCATTGACATCAATTGATGGGCATCTCCATAGCCCGTTGATTGGCCTCGTCGATGTGAGACTATCTTCTTATTTTTGACTTCCCCTTATTGATCTCTACCACCATACTCTATTCCACCCATAGTGTTATATCCATGGCTTGCGCTCATGTATTGTGTGGGGGTTGAAAAAGCTGAAGCGCGTTAAAAAGTATGAACCAATTACTCGGCTTGACATCGGGGTAGTACATGATAGATATTTTGTGTTAAGAAGATGGAGCATGACAGGATTATATGATTTTGTAGGGATAACATTCTTTAGCATTTTTATTTTGAAAGACATGATTGTTTATTAGTATGCCTGAGTATTGATGTATTTATATCAAACTATAGACTATTGCTTTGAATCATTCGGATCTTATTATTCATACCGTAAGAGAGAGATTACATGATGAAACATGATAGGTAGCATTCCACATCAAAAATTCTGTTTTTATCATTTACCTACTCGAGGACGAGTAGGAATTAAGCTTGGGGATACTTGATACGTCTCCAACGTATCTATAATTTTTTATTGTTCCATGCTATTATAGTATCAATCTTGGATGTTTTATATGCAATTATATGCCATTATATATCATTTTTGGGACTAACCTATTAACCCAGTGCCCACTGCCGGTTGTTGTTTTCTGCTTGGTTTTGCCTTTTCAGAAAATCATTATCAAAAAGTGTCCAAACGAGAAAAAAACTTTGGATTAATTTTTTCTGGACCAGAAGAGACCCACGAAGCTTCGTGAGAAGACCAGAAGAGCCACGAGGAGGCGACAAGCCTGGAGGGCGCGCCTAGGGGGGTAGGGCGCGCCCCCCAGGCTTGTGGGCCCCTCGTTGCCCCTCCTGACCTAATTCCAGCGCTATAAATTCCCAAATATTCCCAATATACCAGAGAGACAGAAGAGAAAACCTTTCCGCCGCCGCAAGCCTCTGTTCTTCTGCGATCCCATCTGGAGGCCTTTTCCGGTACTCTACCGGAGGGGGAATCGATCACGGAGGGCTTCTTCATCAATCTTGCTGCCCTTCCGATGATGTGTGAGTAGTTTACCACAGACCTACGGGTCCATAAATAGTAGCTAGATGGCTTCTTCTCTCTCTTTGATCTTCAATACCATGTTCTCCTCGATGTTCTTGGAGTTCTATCCGATGTAATCTTCTTTTGCGGTGTGTTTGTTGGGATCCGATGAATTGTGAGTTTATGATCAGATTATTCATGAGAAATATTTGAGTCTTCTCTGAACTCTTTTATGCATGATTATTATAGGTTTGTATTTCTCTCCGATCTATCGATTTGGTTTGGCCTACTAGATTGATTTATCTTGCAATGGGAGAGGTGCTTTGTGATGGGTTCAATCTTGCGGTGCTCAATCCCAGTGATAGAAGGGGATATGACACGTATTTGTATTGTTGCCATTAAGGATAAAAAGATGGGGTTTAATCATATTGCTTGAGTTTACTTTGTCTACATCATGTCATCTTGCTTAAGGCGTTACTCTGTTTCATACTTAATACCCTAGATGCATGCTGGATAGCGGTCGATGGGTGGAGTAATAGCAGTAGATGCAGGCAGGAGTCGGTCTACTTGTCTCGGACATGATGCCTATATACATGATCATTGCCATGAATCCGTCATAATTATTTGCTTTTCTATCAATTGCCCAACAGTAATTTGTCTACCCACCGTATGCTATGTGTTCGAGAGAGAAGCCTCTAGTGAAAACTATGGCCCCCGGGTCTACTTTATCATATATAAAAACCCTAAAAATACCTTGCTGCAATTTATTTACTTTTATTTTATTTAGTATTTTAGTTTATTTATTTATCTCTATAAGATTTAATCCTTGCAAATAACCGCTAAGAGGATTGACAACCCTCTTATTTGCGTTGGGTGCAAGTGTTTGCTCTTGTGTGTGCAGGTGCGCTTAACAGAATTTTGCTTGGTTCTCCTACTGGATTGATAACCTTGGTTCTTAACTGAGGGAAATACGTATCTCTACTATACTGCATCATCCTCTCCTCTTCGGGGAAATACCAACGCAGCCTACAAGTAGCAGGTGTCAGTGTGCAGCACACAGGAGAAGCTGATGTTGCATCCCTACCTAAGCATCCACGCCAGTCCCCCAGTCCAGACGCATTGAGAGGCCTACACGTGGCAAATCTACATGGACAATCAGCTCCAAAGGAGGCATCAACTGTCGGGTAGAAGCAGTGGGCGTCAGGGTTGGGGCTGCTGTCAACAACAACGTCGGCGGAGCAATGGTCGCCGGGGCCGGGATTGTCGTCAGCAGCAACATCGATGGAGCGGTGGGCATCGAGGTCATGGCTGCCGTCGACAGGAGCATCCGAGGAGCGACGAGCATTGGTGCCGGCATGGTCGTCATTATCGGAGGCCGATCTATCTTGCCAGGGGCCTCAAGCAGAATCTTTGTCTCTTCACCAGGCGCCGGGGATGAAGATAGCTGGTCGGAGGCAGCACCGGCAAGCCGAGCGGGGGCAGTGGTCGCTAGGGTCAAAGAATATAATGTCGCATGCTTGAGTCGTTGCAAGGTCCTCACATCATTATATATCATTTACAAGTTACTGAACAAAACATCTTTACAAGTTGTGAATCCATCTTATGTGATTTGAGATTATTATCTTGTGGTAATTAACTCAAATTCTTTACAAGTTGTTTCTTGCAAAAACTGAATGAATGAACCATGCGATGAGAGTGGTTTGCTGCTGTTGGCATTAACACCCAGTCTAGTGAGACATACCAAATGGCATTTTTGCAAAAGAGAAATGTCATGTGAATTTTTACAGGTGCGAAATCTTTTGTCTAGGAGATGCATCTACCTTGTGACAAATATTTTTATATTATTGGATCTTTGATCATATACCGTTGTAGCTTAGAGGAGAGATGCATATTTTTTATAGTAATATTTTTGCTTGATTTTACTTTGTTTTGGCAAAGGGGGGCATCTTGTGTTGCTTATTGCCAAATCTACCTGTATGTATGTATGTATGTAAAGTGGGCCGGGGTATCTTATATTCGATTGGTTGGATCCAACCGAATCTACTTGTTTGGCCTGTATGGGAAGTATGTATGTATGCATGTATGCTTTGGGCTACTACTAAAAAAAATACTTTTACAGCAACAAGATAACCAAGGTGTCAATCAATTTTTACATACAACTAGGCATTTCTATTCCCATGGAGGCAAGGGAAAACATATCTTTTTTTGTTCCTTGTGCCTTTCTCTTTGGATTTGATCTTTCTGCCAATCTTTCATGTATTCCTACACTTTATCATTCTTAGATGACTTATTTCACTTGTTTGTGTGCAGCTGATTAGTTCAGTGGTTTGGCTCCTTCATACCATTTTTTGTTTGCTAAAGTAAGTAGACTATGTTATCCTGAATTCTCCCATGTTGTTAATATTGTTGATGGTTGAGAGATGTTAGGCGTGTAGCTCCGTTTGTGATATATATTATTTCCCCCTACGTAATGTGATAGTAGTTGTGAAGTTTGCATGCTTGGTCTTTACCTCCCTGTATAAACATTTACTTTTGTACAAGCATCTTTTTACCGAGTCACTCAATGGAATGACCTTGTCTCTTTACATAATAAGAAATATGTAGTTAATCCCGTCAGGAAAGTATTACCGTTGTTTCGTTTGCTTAAAATTATTATCATCAAATAATTGGCCAACTTACATTGAGTATCTGTAATAAGGAATAGAGTGCTAGGGAATTGGAGGGGGGATTGGGTACAGACAAGGATTGACCCAATTCCCTGGTGGATTTTTTTTTGAAAGCAAAGACTTTATTCCTCAAATAATAGACACATCGTTTACAATAGAATGAGAAATAAAATCATGGATCATAGCTTCCCAGAACATAGACGATTTTACACTAAATGAATTCTTTGCTAATTCGTGAGCCATCTCATTTGCTTCTCATAGGCAGTGTATATATGATCTGCTAGCAAAATCCAAAGCTAGTTGCTTGCACTCAAGCACTCTAGCCACATCGGAGCCCACATAGGTTTCAGGTGTCTGAACTGAATCCACCACAAAACTAAAGTCTGACTGATATAGCCCAATTCTTCGTGCTAGATATAGCCCAATGAGCATTTTGTTGCATCCAATTCTTCGTGCTAGATATAGCCCATTCCTGATCGCTGTCATCTCTGCTGAATCGACACTGCCCACTTGTGGAAGAAACCATGTTACTGCTGCAATAAGTTCCTGCGTCCATCACAAGCAATAGCTCCCGTTGCACCTGAAAGTGTTTCATATTGGAAGGCCGCATCAACGTTAATTTTGACCACATCACTATTTGGCATCTTCCACATGTGATCATGACTTCTTGCTGGCTTATTGGGCGTATAAGCTCTAGTAAAATTGGTAGCGAAAACTTTAATTGACACTGCTGCTCTACTAGGGATCTGAATTGACTCTCCTTTCACGTGCTGACGGCGCTGCCACTAGAGATACCAAGCCGCCACTATCATGAGTTCAGCAATAGGGATTCCATCTATGACAGAATTAGTCCGGCATAAGATCTCAGCAGTAACCGACCCCGATCGATCCTGCCGCACAACATCCGCGATGATGCTCTGTAAGCCCAACTCTGCCAAACTTCTTTTGCCCTTTTGCAAGTAACCAGAGAATGCTGAATGTCCTCAACTCCAACCGCACAGAACGGACATTGAGGGATAAGGGGTATGTGTCTGTTCGCAAGGATTCCATAGCAAGGTAATGATCCATTCCACGCAAAATGTTTAAATTTTCCTGGGATTTTGAGGTTCCAGATCTCCTTCCAAATTGTGCATGTGTACACGTTTCCCTGTCCATCTCCTCGAACAAGGCGCTGGCCATACTGATGCTCAAATTCTCTATGGTATGCCGACTGTACTAAAAAGGTTCCCGATTGTGTGTAATTCCATGCGACAAAATCCTTCACTAGCTTAACTTTCAACGGGATTTGCAGGATCCTATGAGAATCTACCGGAGAAAAAACAACTCTTATCAAGGCTTCATCCCACTGTCCATGTTGAGGGTCTATGAGTTCTTCCACACATCTGAGCATAGTTACACCTCTAGGGGTGATAACTTTCCGTGAAGGGCTTGATGGGATCCAAGGGTCCTGCCAAATATTAATTTATGCACCTGATCCCAGTCGCCAAATGGAACCCCTTTGAAAGGTTTGGATGCCTGCTACGATACTCTACCATGTATAGGAGGATCCCTTCTTCGGTCCGACCTTCAATATGTTCCCGCCGAGATAATACTTTGCACTCAACACACGTGAACATAAGGAGTATGGGTTCTGGATAAGTTGCCAACACTATTTTGCTAGCATAGCAAGGTTAAAACAATACAGGTCTCTAAATCCCAAGCCCCCTTTCTTCTTTGGTACACATATTTTCCACCATGTGAACCAATGCATCTTCCTCCTCTCTTCATTATCACCCCACCAAAATCTAGCTATCTCATAAGTAACTGTTTTACAAATTCCTTTTGGTAGTTTAAACACTGACATTGCATATGGTGGAATTGCTTGAGCCACTGACTTCAACAAAAATTTCTTACCCTGCATAGAAAGAATTATTTCCTTCCACCCCTTAAGACGCCGGCAGACACGATCAATGAGATGCTGGAAACAATCGCTTATGTCCACACCCACATAGTGGATAGTCCTAAATATGTATCTGAAAGAGTTTTAGTAACAATATGTAGGTCCCTGCACACATCCTCCCGTATAGCAATAGGATTAGTTCCATTAAGGGATTAGTTTCCCTCCAACCAAACAATGCCATAGGGAGGAGTACCAACCAAACATTGCACGAACCACGAAGGGTAGCAGATGTTGTTGCATTAGGGCATCTCCAACGCGGACCCTCAAACCATCCACAACCGTTCGGACCGCACGGTCCGGACGTGTTCTGCCATCCAACGCGGGCCTGTATCGGTCCGCTTAGTGGGCCGGACGCACTTTTTCCCGCAAACCGAGGACAAACTAGGGGCATTGCGGGCGTCCGGGCCGTTGCCAAGCCCGCGTCTAACTGCCCTGGCCCACCAAAAACACCCCACCCTCGCCCGCGCGCGCTTCCCGCCCGGCGCCAGCTGCCTGCATTCATGCCGCTGGAGAGCGGCCGCTCCGCATTGACACCGGCGCAGAACAGACGTGACCTCTCACTGTCGGCATTGAAGCGGCGTGTCAGCCGAGAGAGCACTGCCCGCTGCACGCCCGGCTGAACATGCCTCCTCGCCGCATTAAAACGGCCACAGACTGCCCGCCTTCCTCCATTAAACCCGCACGTGTGCCGAGAAACCTACTCTAGCCACACGTCCGTTCGTGAGACGCCCGTCATTAAACACAACGCCGGTTGGCTCCAGCCGTCAGGCCACTATTTAAACGATGCCAGACGCCGGGCAAAAATAGCACCGCACTCCGCTCCCATCTCCTCCTTGCACCATTTTCTCCACAGTCTCCATGGCATCCGGTGAGCAGGAAGAGGAGTTCCCCGGCATAAAAAGCCGGTTGGGTGGCCAGTCGAGCCCACCGGATATGAGCCAGACAACTCTCTGCTCCACCTCCCTCGACTCTCCAGGCCGCCGCAGGCCAGCTCGTGGAGGCAGAAGCTACAAGCCGACGCGTCGTTCAGCAACTCGCCGCTCCAAGCCAGCTCGCCGAGGATGGCGAATTGCTCCACGCCGGTACGCGGGGGACAACGGCGGCACGGGCATCGTGGCTGTCGTGGAGGACGCTGTGTCGTACCACTCCTCCCGTGCCTGCGACCGCGCCATCCGCCGTCAACGTTCGCGTAACCGCGCCCTGCCGGCGGAGAAACAAGTCGGCTTCACGGAGATCGACGAAGCGGTGGCCAGCACGTCTGCGCCCGCCGCCATCAACGAGGTGAAGTCAAACATGGGAGGCCGCCGCCGCTTGGGTCCCATGAAGGCCACCACCGAGGCGACGCCGGCGTACACAGCCGGTGTCTTGCCCGGTTGCAGGCCACCATCATCCCCTTCCCCTCCGGCTGAAGCACATCCCGGCGGTGCCACTCCGATGAGCGGCGCTGCCGAACATGGGGAAGCGAGCCGCCCTTTGCGCTAAAGCATATACCTCCGGGGCTCACGACAGTCCGATGAGCGGGCTGCCGGACATGGGGAAGACAATGGAGATCCGCTGCGGCCGGCCGTAGACTAGTCAAGGGCATCCATATCGTGGGAATGGATATCCGCCGGCGCCGGCTGTAGACTAGTTTTACCTTAGTCCGGTATAGTTTATAGTTAAAAAATGTCCAAAATGTAATGAATTTCGTCCTGTTTATAAGAAATCTGCCGTGTTTGCATGAATTTCGTCCGGTTAGTTCAAACAGTGGCTGAAATGTATGCGAACATCGCTGGATGGCCGGCTCCCGCATCCGTGTCCGTGGACTGGTACGCGGACAGATGCCAGATCAAATTTGCGGGTGAGTGTTGAAGATGCCTTACACGATCGGCAACGCAAGCACTCACTTCAGTATATCACTGGTATTACATATCCATGTACATAGCATTTTTAGCATCACCCATGAACACAAGTTGCGGAGCCTGACTGTATATACACCGATTCCTAAGGCATATGCATCCAGCCTCCGTAGCTTTGTTTTCTAAATTTAAATGCAAATTAAAATTACTCTTCTGCTTTGCTACTACATTCTGCGGGGCAATCTGCACCTAAAACTGTGCTCACGCCGACAGGTGGGGCCAGTAGCTTTCCCCTTGCGAAGAACCTTGTTGCCGTGTGGGGCCGCCAGGTCAGCGGCTTCACCAGCTGGCTCCTACCGCGGCCAGTGTACTCCTCCTACGCCGACCAGCTCCTGGGCAGCAGCGACGTCCGCGACGAGGCGGCACCGAACATCTGGTCGAGGGCGATGATGACGCCCATGGACAGCGCCGTTCCCAGGCGGTGATCAGGCACCACCAGCCGGAACACGTCGTTCCCCACCGACTCCTTCCGCCGCACCTCCGCCACGGGGGCACCCCCGCGCGCGCCCCGCACCGCGCAGCTCCGCCGCCCGTACGACCCCTCCACGACGTAGGCGGCCACATCGGCACCGGCCGAAGAGGGCCCCAACGGCGTGACGTGCGCGAGCGTCTTGTCGGACGCGCGGCGGCGGAGGCCGGCGTGGTGGCGGCGCACGGAGAGGAGCGGCTTGGCGGCGGTGGCGGAGGCGCTCGCGTCGCCCTCGTACACCACCCAGTGCTCCCCCAGGCCAAGGCTCAGCTTGATCTTGCGCCGCACGGTGAGGAGCGGCTTCCCCGCGGCGTCCATGAGCACGACGTCCTCGGCGCGGCGCCGGCTCCCCGACGACGAGCCGTAGCGGTCGACGCGGAAGGCGAGGCCGCCGGCGGAGTCGAACACGGTGAAGCCGTCGCAGTTGAAGAGCAGAGACTTGCGCCACACCGTCAGCACCGTGGGCTGCTGCTCCTCGACGACGGCTCTGCCTCCAGCCGGCAACTCTGGCGCGGCGACGTTCGGGTGCACCTTTGCCATGCCGCTAGCTCGTAGATAATTAGCTTGGCTCGCGGAGAGGGGGGAGATCGATCTGGCCGGCGTGCTTGCGGTTAGGAGGTTGGAGGAGAGGTGGAGAACGAGGAGAGTAGGGGAGGCGGGAGGGGGATATATACCGGCTCGGGTCGGGTTGGACGGGAGGGCGGCCGAGCTAGGAATAAGGTGAGGTGGACGGTAGAGCACCGGATGCATGTCTTGTCTAGGTGGTGTGAATATTTTTCAGTTTAATATCAGAGTTTTTCCACGAGGACCTCCTTTTTGTCACTCAACAACAATAGACTTTTTTTTTCTTTCGCGGGGGCATCCAGGAATCAGGATAAATCGTAGGCGGGCGGGCGGCTGGCCGGCCGTGCAAAGAACTTATTCGTTGAGCAATAGCTAACCGCAGCGACTAAATTTCATCACTTTGTTGTAATCTCCTCAAAGTGCAGATAGATAAAGTCGTAGTGATATGTTCCATAGTGGAATGCTGCGGCAAGGAATGAAAGTTCAAAGTTGTATACCTTGCCTCCAAAGCAAGGGTCCTCGAACATCGCGTGCATGTAGTACGTACGTGCGCGTATAAATTCCATTATATTCCCTAAATTCGCTTAATAGTTAACCCAGAGGGAGTCATAGTTTAATCAACTGTTTTTTTCAGGGAAATGAATATGTGTCTTGGTCATACTCCCTCCGTTTCTAAATATAAATCTTTTTAGAGATTCCAATACGGACTACATACGGATGTATATAAACATATTTTAGAGTGTAGATTCACTCATTTTGCTCCGTATCTTGTCCATATTGAAATCTCTAAAAAGACTTATATTTAGAAACGGAGGCAATATAACTCATGAATTTCTTTTCATGGCATATAACTCATGCATGTAATTACATGACTAGAGCAGTACGTAGCTCGCCACACTAGCCTATACCGCTGGTCAATTCATTGGATGATAAACTAGAAGCTACACTAGAGCAAGTGTGCCAGTTAGGGTGATGTCTACCAACTGGATCCTAATTGTTGCTCCATGTTAGGTTCTCACTATTTAGCCATGGAATTTGAATTCGAGCTACACATCGGAAATCCAGAAGGGGATCGAGGAGGAAGAAGAGCTCGCGTACGAGTCCAGCCAACTGGCCGTTCTGCCTATCCTATCCTCTCGCTATGCTATCAGCAATGTACTTATAGGTTACAAGGCCCAAGGCCCATTCCGGGCCTGCAAGCCGAGACGGGAGACGAGGCTTGCGAGTGGGCCTTCGGTTTGAGTTCTCTTCCGTTTCCCGCGCCGCTTCCTCCTTGTCGCTGACAATCCCCCCTTGTTGAGATGCGGCTTGTCCCCAAGCCGGCGCGCGCGGGAATCGCTGCTTGATCTCCTCGAAATCTTCCCAGGTAGCAAGATCGGCTGTGTCGCCTGACCATTGAAAGAGTACTTGGACCACCTTCTTGGCGCCCCGATGAATCACGCGACGTTGTAGTACTTGTTCAGGAACTTGGAGCGAGGCGTCAGGTAATGGAAGCCGCGACAGAACTTGATGGGAGGGCTTGAGAACCTGTCGTAGCAACGAGACATGGAACACGGGATGTACCTTGCTTGAAACTGGAAGGTCAAGACGGTAAGCCACTTCACCAATCCGCTCCAGTACAGTGTAGGGGCCGAAGAATTTATATGCCAGTTTGTGGTTTGCTCGGGGAGCGATCGATGTCTGAAGGTAGGGTTGCAATTTCAGAAATACATGATCGCCAACAGCAAAAACCCTTTCCGTACGGTGCTTGTCAGCCTGGTTTTTCATCCTCTGTTGAGCTCGCAATAATTGTTGTTTGACTGATTCCAGAATCACTTGTCTCTATTCCAATCACAGACTGAGATCAGAGGAAATAATGGTACAGTTATGATTTATTCCAAAGTGGCGTGGCAGGTGACCATAGATGATTTCGAAAAGGCTCTTGGTTGGTGCTGAATGCCAGTTGGTATTGTACCAGTATTCACAAAGTGGCAGCCACTTAGACCATTTGCAGGGATGAGCACTCACAAAACAGCGGAGGTAGCATTCGATTTGTTGATTCACCCGTTCCGTTTGACCATCCGATTGGGGGTGCCTAGCTGAACTCATCCTCAACTGCGTCCCCTGAGTGTGTTGAAATAATTCCTTCCAAAACAGGCTGGTGAAAATACGGTCGCGATCAGAAACAATCGACAGAGGCATACCGTGTAACTTATAGACAGAGTCCAAGAACGCATCAGCCACAGTCTGCGCAGTAAACGGATGATGCAGAGGGATGAAATGTCCATACTTGGATAGCTTATCAATGACGGCCAATATACAATTGTAACGACCTGAAGGAGGAAGCCCATCAATAAAATCCATAGTGACAATTTCCCACGGAAGATTAGGTATTGGGAGAGGTTGCAGCAGGCCCGGGTAAGGTACACGCTCAGGCTTGGCTTGCTGACAGACAAGGCAGCTCTGAACTTGTTGTTTGATGAAAATCTTCATTCCAGCCCAACAAAACAACTGACGTATGCGTTTGTATGTGACCGGAAAACCCGAGTGTCCCCCCATGGGCGAGCTGTGGAAGGCTTGAACAATGCGGGATTGCAGCTCAGAATCATTGCCCACCCAGATGCAACTATCAGTGCAGAGAAGACCATTTTTCAGAACAAATTTACTGTCAGGCGAAACAGCAGAAGTCAGTTTCTGTAGGAGCTCACGAGCAAAATCATCGTGCTTATAGCTGTTAATGATATCAGGGAACCAAGCTGGTTGGCTGGTGGAAATAACTTGCAGTTCAGCTGACTCGTGTGGTCTACGTGACAGAGCATCGACTGCTCCATTATCTGCACCTTTTTTGTATTGAATAGTATATTGTAGCCCCATCAGTTTTGTCATAGCTTTCTACTGCCAGCTTGTATGTAATCGTTGATCAGAGAGACTGGTTAAGCTACGCTGGTCAGTCTGAATTACAAATTCAGTAAACAGCAAGTACTGACGCCAGTGTTCAATGGCGAGGAGGATGGCCAAAAACTCTTTTTCATAGACTGACAAGGAACGGTTCCGAGGACCCAGTGCTTTGCTGACGTAAGCCAGGGGATGTCCGTCCTGCATAAGAACTGCACCTATACCAACATCACAAGCATCGGTGGCGATGACAAATTTCTTGGTGAATTCAGGAAGTGCCAGAACTGGAGCTGATACTAGTGCCAATTTCAGGGCCTGGAAAGCCGCTTCTTCAGTCTCAGACCAATGAAACACAGCTCCTTTCTTTAGCAAGTCCGTGAGAGATTGGCATATAATACCATAATGGCGGATGAACTTTCGATAGTAACCTGCAAGACCCAAGAATGATCAGACATCTTTAACACAAGCAGGGGTAGGCCATGTTTCAATGGCAGAAATCTTGCTTGGGTCGGTTGACACTCCAGCAGCACTAATGATGTGGCCAAGGTAGCCCACCTGGCGCTGGGGGAAAGCACACTTAGAAAGCTTAACCTTCCACTGATGTTCAGATAACAGAGACAGAACCTTGCGCAAGTGTATCAAGTGTTCTTGTAGTGTAGCACTGAAGATGAGGATATCATCGAAGAAAACCACCACATATTTTACGCAGCCCAGGCGACAAGGTGAAATTCATGGCAAACTAAAAGGTATTTGGTGCCCCTGTCAAACCGAATGAGACCACAGTGAATTCATAGTGTCCCATGTGAGTTTGGAAGGTGGTTTTATATTCTTCACCAAGTGCAAGACGTATCTGGTGATAACCTGAGCGGAGGTCCAGTTTAGTAAACCAGCTAGCACCAGCAAGTTCATCGAGCAGTTCATCTATGACTGGAATAGGAAATTTGCCCTTAACTGTCATGGCATTTAGATGGTGATAGTCTATTACTGGTCGCCATGTGTTGTCTTTCTTCTTAACCATTAGCAGAGGAGAATAAAAAGGAATGTTGCTTGGTCTAATTACCCCACTAGCAAGCATCTCTTGGATCTATCGCTCTAGTTCGGTCTTCAGTGCTGGAGCAATTTTATAAGGTCGTAATGCTACTGGAGCAGCACCAGGGACAAGAGGAATTGTGTGATCATAAGATCGTCGCGGTGGCAATCCAGTAGGTGGTTCAAACAAGTGCTTGAATTGATCCAGTACAGACTGAACTTCTGGCAGAGTGGGGAGATTTTCAGTTGTCAAGAGAGATCACACTTCGACAACAGCAATGTCTGGAACAGTAGCAGCAGTGCCTAGCAAGGTAATCTCAGTGTCATTGAGAGAAAATGATAGCCAATGATGCTCCCAATCCACCAACATTGGGCTGTGTTTGGATAACCAGTCCAACCCAATAATTCCATCATAACTGCCCAGGGGAATTTTTTTAAAATCACTGCAGAACTTGTGTCCAGAGCAAGACCACATGCAGTTAGGGAGCTGATTGTGACAAGGGACAGTTGTGCCATTAGCAATCTTCACCAACACTCTGGCCATGCTAGTTAAACCTTGAAGTTTATGAGACAAAGAAACATCGAGGAAGGAGTGGGTGCTCCCAGAATCAATCAAAAAGGTTAAATTTAGCCCTTGCAACTGAACTCTGAGCTGCATTGTTTTAACAGTATTGTCAGTTTTCTCACCCAAAGCTGCTGCAGAAATGGAGATCATGTGGACTGCTGGTAATTGGTCATTGTTGTCAGGATCTAAAGATTCAGAGTTCTGCAAAAACTCAACCATCTCCTGAACTACGTGCAGCTGAACCTCCTGTTTGCAAACGTGCTCTCGGCTCCAACGTTCTCCACAAACGAAACACAATCCCTTGGCCTTGCGGTATGCACGCAGTGCTCCCCACTTATCATCAGAATTAGCACGTCTGTTATTGTCCAGATGATGCCTATCTTCAGTGGAATGAGTGGCTGAAACCGAAGAAGTTATACTAGCAGGGGGCAGAGGAAGTGGAACAGCAGTTGCTCGGCGATTGGATTGAGGTGTTGACAGAGCAGTCAAGGAATTTACTCACAGTTCTTCATGCAAAATGGCCAACTGGTAAGCGGTGTCGAGGTCCTGTGGTTACTGAATTCCAACTGCTAGCCTGACAGATGCCTTCAACCCTTCCATAAACCGAGTTACATAATGCACAGTATTGGGAGAACTTTCATAAGCAGCCAACTGATCATATAATTCAGAGAATTGCTCAACATACTCCTCGACAGTACCAGTCTGCTGAATGTTGAAAAAAATTCTGAGAATTGATTGGTGAATATTTCTGCCAAACCTGGATTGAAGGAGGCGACAGAATTCGTCCCATGAGGCGTTGGGTACCCTTCGACGAACTGACTCCAGCCATCTAGCTGCTACTCCTTCAAACAATGCTGTTGCTAGAGAAATCCATTGAGCGGTAGGAGTACCCCAAAATATGAAGTAATCTTCACAGCGCGTCTGCCACAATTTTGGGTTTGTACCATCGAACCGCGGAAGCTCAATTCGAGGCCCAAAGTCGAAGACATCAGTAGAGCTCTGGCGAAATTTTTCGATTGAACTGAGGGGGGCTCTCTGAATCAACTGGTCGGAGTGCATACCTCTGACTAGAGGTGGTACATAGAGCCTATGCCCCGAACCCCGATTGTCGCTGTCGATGTGGAGCCCATCGGGGCCAGTCGATCCACCGCTTGGTGCTCGCGCCGGGGTGATCGTCGCGTCCCTGGAGGGTTCGGACGTTGGAGGCGTTGACCGATCGAGGCCTTGCCGCAGTTCATCGATGTCGACCCCGATTGAAACCTTGACCTCCTCGATGCGGCCCGAGAGGAGGTCGAGCTTGGCGTCGAGTTGAGCGATGGCTTGCGCCGTGGAGTCGACGCGGTCGCGGTTGGCGAGGTCGAAATATGCGCGGAGGAGGTCGTAGATAGCTTTTGTCTCCGGTGGAATTCTGTCCATGGCGGCGGCTCGCAGCCTGTCAGCGAGTCGCGTGTGGCGGTGGTGGGTCGGCACAGCCGCCGGATCGAGTGGCTCTGATGCCAGATTGTTAGGTTCTCACTATTTAGCCATGGAATTTGAATTCGAGCTACACATCGGAAATCCAGAAGGGGATCGAGGAGGAAGAAGAGCTCGCGTACGAGTCCAGCCAACTAGCCGTTCTGCCTATCCTATCCTCTCGCTATGCTATCAGCAATGTACTTATAGGTTACAAGGCCCAAGGCCCATTCCTGGCCTGCAAGCCGAGACGGGAGACGAGGCTTGCGAGTGGGCCTTCGGTTTGAGTTCTTTTCCGTTTCCCGCGCCGCTTCCTCCTTGTCGCTGACACTCCATGCATGCATGCAATTAAGTACAGTACGTTTGATCCCTGAATGCGTAGAAATTTCTGTCGCGCCGATCCAACACCTACTTGCAGATGATCCTTTGTTGGTCCAAAACTGACGTGTACGATTTTTTTTCCCATGGTGGGAAACACAGAAAACAGAACATATGCTCGCCATACAAATCAGAATTTGATGGGCATATGCCAGCAAGTTAATACTATGATCCAGACGAAATTATTCATGGCCGGATATGCTAGCAAGTTAACATGATTCAGGCAAACTAATTCAGGGATATGCTATGCTCCATATGTAGCAAGCCATTTTGACCAGGACGAAATTATTCAGCGGCATATCCAGCGTACATATATACTTGGGCAGGGGCAGCTGAATGAATCACGGATTAACACACACTTGGGTAGCATATTCGGACCAAAATGTCGTCATACTGAAGCAACAAAAAAAAAAGATGTGACTCTTGGAGTGAAGTCGGCATCGAGCTAGCTAGCACCCTACTCAGCTTTCAACGTACTGTACGTATACAGGATAGCACGCATAGAGGTACATCGTACGTGCATGCATGTAGCTAGCTAATTTGGCGCCGGAATTAAGTCAGCTAGCATGTGCGCCACATGGAGTGTCCATCTAACGACACACGGGATGCGCACACGTGGCTCGGCCAGCAACGTCCTCCAGCTGGTGGATCCATCGTACTCCGTTTCCAATCAACTTTGAAGAACGATCGACGCCGAAATAAGATAAAATAGCAAGGAGTGGCTACGCAGTCTGAGGCCTTTCCGATTAATGAATGCCATGGCACATATACATGCAGTACGACTAATATCGAAGGATGCATGCATCCATGTCGTAAATCAGGGGAAATATGCATACGACGAGCACGCGCAGAAATATTTCTAGGGATTGTGCAACTTTAGCAAAGATCGTGCATGCATCTCGAAGCTACTCCCTCCGGTCATTTTTACTTCGCGTATTAGATTTGTGTCAAGTTAAACTCTACAAAGTTTGACCAAATTTACATTAAAAAACATCAACATATACAATACCAAATATGTATACTATGAAAGTACATTTCATGTTCATGAACATGGCATTGACAGAATTAATGACATACTGATTACGACCTAGACATGCACGTACTACGCAAACAGTAGACACATCTACACATAATGCTAGTACGGCTAACACAGAAATAAACAGGAGCGGGATAAACGAGTTATACCCTCCAGTAGGCCAGGCAGAGGCCGCGGCAGCGGCGGTGGCAGCAGCGGCGTCCTCGGCGGCCTTCTTCTCGGCCTCGAGCTTTTCGGCGACGAGACGGTCGGCGTCGGTTGGCTGAGACATGGTGATGACGAAGACGTAGGGGAACCAGTGGATCGGTGGCGAGCAGTCGCGTAATCGCTCCCCAAAAACCTAATTGCCCCTCTCCCGTACAGGATCCGGAGGGGCGGGGTTTCGGAGGCCTGCCCTCCCGTCAACCGTGCACGCAGTGAACGGGGTGGAGTCGCCGGCGCCAGCAGCAGCGAACGGCAGTGGGCGTGGAGGCAGATATGCGCTCTGTTTCGCGTGACGGCTAGGGTTCGCAGCGCCTCACATATATAGGCGCGGCCGCGTGGAGAGACGTGGGCTGAACCCACGTCCAAGTCGGTGACAGCCCACGATCTGACGTCTCGGATCGTGGCCCCATCTGTCAAAGACTCTCCGTTCCTAACCGGCAAAAAGAAGCGCATAGGTGTGAGCTCGGCTCGGCTCAATCCCGCAACCCGCGGCGCGGCGCGGCGCGGCGCGGCGCGGCGCGGCGCGTCGTGACGAGGCGGGCGGCGGAGGAGGAACGCGCGGGAACCACTTCTGTTCTCAAGCTCCAATAGCATGTGGAAGAGAATCCCTTATAAGGAGGTCCAACTCATTCTCCACTAGCGGTATGGGACTAAACTCCCACCACACCTAGTGCCATATACCCACATGGACCCTTAGAGATTAATCTGAAATTGTTAGATGGGCCCTAGGCCCAACTCATATTTCAACAATCCCCCACCAGATCTCAAGGGCCCATTTTGTCCTTTTGTTCCAAACATTGTTTTGATATACCGGTATTTCAGTGAAGACCGGTTAAGGTTGAACTTCACCTAGAGCAAGTAGTTACACTCCTTCACAACTGAACAATGGACTATGCCTTAAATTGTCAGTTTGGCGTAAAGAAGTTTCACCACAGGTCTTACTAGTACTAGACTGCCGAAGGCTGACCCCTCGGGTGGAGCATATTAGTCACACTCCTGGCCTATTCATGAGCTTGTTAGAGATCACCCCAATCTCATAGACTGTGACCAGCAGTCGGGCTCATATAGGTGTGTTCCTCCAAAGATCGCTCTGTAGGACAGCATTTTGTTTATATATATAAGCCTTGGAACACATTAAGACAGTAGTCATCCTACCATATAGTTTTCGAGAGTATTGCATCTCCAACGGAGTGGGTTAGTAAAGTTACTCTCCTCAGTTCACCACTGGCTTGTTTTCCCAGGTCCTACTTCACGGGATCTCCGATCACATAGGTTGGGTTACTACCATGGCAACTCATGTGGTCTCATACCCATCTCCCTTGATGCATTATCTATCACAACACGTGATAGCCCTTTAGTAAAAGGATCTGCCAGATTCTTAGCCGTTTGGATATAATCCAACGCTATCACCCCGGAGTTTCTTAATTTTCTGACAGCTTTCAATCTCATTCTTATGTGTTTGTTGGACTTCATGTTGTCCTTTGAACTCTTCACCTTGACAATAACTGTTTGATTGTCACAGTTCATAAAGATGGCCGGAACCGGCTTCTCAACCACTGGCAAGTCCATCAACAGATCTCGAAGCCATTCTGCTTCGCCACCAGATGTGTCTAATGCTGTTAATTCTGCTTCCATTGTCAATCTTGTTAAGATCGTTTGCTTGCAAGACTTCCAGGAAACAGCACCACCTCCAAGAGTAAACACATACCCAGTTGTGGCCTTCATCTCATCAGCATCAGAGATCCAATTCGCATCACTATACCCTTCAAGTACCGATTGGTATCCGGTATAGTGAAGTCCATAGTTCATAGTACCTTTCAGATAACGCATAACTCTTTCAATAGCATGCCAATGTACATCACCCGGGTTGGAAACAAACCGGCTCAGTTTGCTCACAGCAAACACGATGTCAGGCCTCGTTGCGCTCGCTAGATACATGAGTGAACCAATAATTTGAGAGTATCTCAATTGATCTTTAGGTATGCCTTCGAACTTTCGAATCAGCACACTAGGATCATATGGTGTCTGAGATGGTTTACTGTCTGAATATCCAAAACGACTCAACACCTTCTCAACATAATGGGATTGCAGAAGTGTAATCCCACCCTCATCATCTCTCAATAGCTTGATGTTCAAAATAACATCAGCCACTCCAAGTTCCTTCATCTCAAAGTTCTGAGATAAAAAGGACTTAACTTCCTCAATCACTTTGAGGCTAGTTACAAATATCAGTATGTCATCAACATACAAGCACAGTATAACTCCTTCGCCCCCACCATAGCGATAGTATACACATGTGTCAGCTTCATTAACAAAGAAGCCAACAGATGTCAAAGTTTCATTAAATTTCTCATGCCATTGCTTAGGTGCTTGTCTCAGGCCATATAAAGATTTCAGCAACTTACACACCTTTCCTTCCTGACCATCTAACACAAAGCCATCAGGCTGTTGCATGTAGATTTCCTCCTTTAGCTCTCCATTCAGGAATGCCGTCTTAACATCCATCTAGTGGACGAGAAGACCATGCGAGGCTGCCAACGAGAGTAATACTCGAATGGTGGTCAGTCTGGCCACAGGTGAATAAGTGTCGAAGAAATCTTCTTCTTCTTTCTGGGCATAGCCCTTGGCCACAAGCCTAGCCTTGTACTTTTCAATCGTACCGTCGGGCCTAAGCTTCTTCTTGAACACCCACTTACATCCCAATGGTTTGCAACCATAGGGACGCTCAGTAATCTCCCAAGTCCCGTTAGCCATGATGGAATCCATCTCGCTACGGACCGCATCCTTCCAGTAGTCAGCTTCTGGAGATGCATACGCTTCTGAAATAGAAGTGGGAGTATCATCCACGAGGTACACAAGGAAATCATCACCAAAGGTCTTTACAGTCATTTGTCTCTTACCCCTACCAAGGGCTTCCTCGTCATCCTCCTCAGGATTTTCATCATGTGTTTGTTCATAATATTTCATAGGAATGGCAGGTTCAGGAGTCTCTTCAGATTCCTGTCTAGAAGTGCTTTGCATATCTCTTATAGGAAAAATATCCTCAAAGAATGTAGCATTCTTAGACTCCATAATTGTACTGACCTTCTGGTCAGGTACCTCAGATTTCACTACTAGAAATCTATAGCCAACGCTATTCTTAGCGTAGCCCAAATTAACGCAGTCCACGGTCTTTGGTCCAAGCTTACGCTTTTTGGGGATCGGCACATTGACTTTCGCCAAATAGCCCCAAGTACGCAAGTACGAGAGTGTTGTCCTTCTCTTCGCCCATTTCTGATAGGGAGTGATCTCATTATCCTTTGTCGGAACTTTATTCAGGACATGACATGATGTCAATATAGCCTCCCCCCACCATGCCTTGGATAAACCCGATGTATCTAACATGGCGTTAACCAAATCAGTTAGAGTACGGTTTTTCCGTTCGGCAACCCCGTTTGACTGGGGTGAATAGGGAGGCGTTCTCTCATGAATAATACCATGTTAGCACAAAAGGAATCAAACTCACTCGAGAAGTACTCTCCACCATGATCTGACCGAACTCGTTTAATTTTCTTTTCAAGTTGATTCTCAACTTCTGCCTTATAGATTTTAAAGTAGTGTAGAGCCTCATCTTTAGTATTTAACAGATACACATAGCAATATCTAGTGGAATCATCTATCAATGTCATGAAGTATTTCTTTCCACCTTTAGTCAACACACCATTCATCTCACACAGATCAGAATGTATGGGTTCTAATGGCGCCAAGTGTCTCTCCTCCGCAGCCTTGTGAGGCTTGCGAGGTTGCTTAGCTTGCACACACGTAAGGCACTTAGAACCTTTGACTAAAGTGAAACTCGGGATTAAATTCAGTTTTGCTAGCCGCGTCATAACACCGAAACTAATGTGACAAAGACGTGAATGCCAAACTTCAGATTCATTAACACTCGAATGAATATTGTTCACGACTTTATTACAAAAATCAGCGAGAGAAAGGCGGAACATTCCTCCGCATTCATAACCCTTTCCAACAAATAGTCCATATTTCGTAACAACTACTTTATTAGACTCGAAGACCAACTTAAACCCTTCTCTACACATAAGGGAGCCACTAACAAGGTTCTTCTTGATGGCGGGGACATGCTGCACGTTCTTCAGCTGCACGATCCTTCCCGAAGTACAACTTCAGATCGACCGTGCCAACACCATGAACAGAAGCACTCGCGCCATTCCCCATCAATACGGACCCGTGACCTGTGGCCTGGTAAGAAGAAAACAATGAAATGTCAGCACACACATGAACACCTGCACCTGTGTCCACCCACCAATCGGTGGACTGACAAACTGAAAATACAGCAAATAAATTACCGTACCTAGATGCACCACTTTCATTGTTGCCCACAATCATATTGGCAGACTTGGAGTCCTGCCCTGGCTTCTTGTACTTGTTTGGGTAGTTGTTGGCCCAATGTTCCTCTGAACCACAAGTAAAGCAGCCATCTCCCTTCTTGTTCTTCTTGAAGATCTTCTTACCTTTCTTCTTAAAGTCGGTATTCTGTTGGACACCGTTCTTTCCCTTGGGCTTGTGGGAATTGAAGTTCTTCTGACGCACCATATTGGCCACAGAAGTTCCTTCGACCCCTTTTCCATGCGAGTCTTTTGCTCTCGAGTTCTGCTCAACACTCAGATGGCCGATGACATCCTCTACTGAGAATTCACTCCTCTGATGTTTCAGAGTGGTAGCAAAATTCCTCCAGGAATTAGGGGGCTTAGCGATTATACAACCCGCGACAAATTTGCCCGGTAAATCGCACTTCAGAAGCTCAAGCTCCTTAGCGATGCATATTATCTCATGAGCCTGTTCCAATACAGAACGGTTCTCGACCATTTTGTAATTGTGGAACTGCTTTATAACATACATCTCGCTCTCAGCATCGGTGGCCCCGAATTTAGATTCGAGCGCCTCCCACAAGTCCTTGGCAACCCGCACATGTAAATATGCGTCAACCAGCTTATCTCCGATCACGCTCAGAACTGCTCCGAGGAATATGACGGTGGCCTCCCTGAACGCCTTCTCCTGTTCAGGAGCAATCGTTCCCGTGGAAGGGACACCGGCGACCCAGAACACGTTCATAGCCGTGAGCCATAAGGTGGTTTTGGTCTGCCAACGCTTAAAGTACGTACCGATAAACTTATCCGGTTTCAGTGCAGCAGCAAAACCACTAGCCGAAAAATTCCTACAGACATTAGGTTTTTGGATTGTTGAGTAAATAGGCAATTTTTCGATTAATTTAATCCAGGAAATAATCATGAACATGGCATTGACAGAATTAATGACATACTGATTACGATCTATACATGCACGTACTAAGCAAACAGTAGACACATCTACACATAATGCTAGTACGGCTAACACAGAAATAAATAGGAGCGGGATAAATGAGTTATACCCTCCAGTAGGCCAGGCAGAGGCCGCGGCAGCGGCGGTGGCAGCAGCGGCGTCCTCAGCGGCCTTCTTCTCGGCCTCGAGCTTTTCGGCGGCAAGACGGTCGGCGTCGGTTGGCTGAGACATGGTGATGACGAAGAAGTAGGGGAAGCAGTGGATCGGTGGCGAGCAGTCGCGTAATCGCTTCCCAAAAACCTAATCGCCCCTCTCCCGTACAGGATCCGGAGAGACGGGGTTTCGGAGGCCTGCTCTCCCGTCAACCGTGTACGCAGTGAACGGGATGGAGTCGCCGGCGGCAGCAGCAGCAATGGAACGGCAGTGGGCGTGGAGGCAGAGATGCGATCTGTTTCGCGTGACGGCTAGGGTTCGCAGCGCTCTCACATATATAGGTGCGGCCGCGTGGAGAGACGTGGGCTGAACCCACGTCCAAGTCGGTGACAGCCCACGATCTGACGTCTCAGATCGTAGCCCCATCTGTCAAAGACACTCCGTTCCTAACCGGCAAAAAGAAGCGCATAGGTGTGAGCTCGGCTCAATCCCGCTACCCGCGGCGCGTCGTGCCGAGACGGGCGGCGGCGGAGGAGCGCGCGAGAACCACTTCTCTTCTCAAGCTCCAATAGCATGTGAAAGAGAATCCCTTATAAGGATGTCCAACTCCTTCTCCACTAGCGGTATGGGACTAAACTCCCACCACACCTAGTGCCATATACCCACATGGGCCCTTAGAGATTAATCTCAAATTGTTAGATGGGCCCTAGGCCCAACTCATATTTCAACATTTCATAATGAATCTAACAACATTGATTTGGTATTGTTAATGTTAATATATTTTTTATATGTCTGGTCAAAGTAGAGATAGTTTGACTTTGAACAAAACTTATTATATGCAGACTAAAAAGGACCGGATGGAGTACTAGCTAAACCTTGAGATATACTCCTACTTTGAATAGATATATAGTCGACCGATCGAACTGCATGTTCCTCTGCATTCGGACACAAAGCAGAGCTGTTGGCCATCCATGGCAGGCAAGGCGACAAGTGCTGCTACTTCTAATTAGCTCAAAGTAATGGGAAACTGCGAGCAGTGTCCAATGTGCACGAGTCGTGTCGCGCATGCGTCGTCGATCCAATTTCCCGGCCCCGAGTGCTGCTTCTTGTCTTTTTCCGCCAAGTCGTCTCGATGCACAGAAGCCCTACTGTAAAAAAAAATAATAATAATAAAAAATCCTCTCTCAGGAATCGATGGTGCGCGTGCTCTCTTGTTTGCTTTGACTTAATCAACCTAACAGGGGCATGCACGTTGCTAGCTGCGCAACACTATGAAAAGCTAAAAAAACGTACTGAGCAGCAGTAGCTAAATAAGGCAGCGCGAACTGTCTCGCCCACTATGAAAAGGCAGGCACAGATGAATGCATGCCGGCCGGCCAGATCGAAACCGCACCCCAGCACTTCACTAACTAGTTGACTGGAGCAGGTAGCCAAGCTACGAGTATTATCTGCTGTTCGCCGCGTATACGGCGTGTGCACGCTATCACGGTCACCGGGTCACGGACGGCCGGGTAATGGAAACATGAGACGGCCTTTGATTTTTGCTGATGAGTAGGGCAGTGCGTACGCTGTTCATGGCACACATGCATGCACCGGGCCTTGGGATGGCTTGCGACTCCGTCCAGGGATGTGGACAGGGCAGACGCCGAGCATTAGATTGTGGGAGTGCCTAGAACTCTTTTTTTTTTTTTTTTGAAGAACACGACGCTTTATTTCATTCAAATAAGTTTACACGGATACAAAGGTGATCCGGTGGATCATTAAACCACACATGGCGACCATTACAGAGTGTAGTGGCCGATCTAGCTAGTCTGTGCGCCTCACCGTTGCTTGCGCGGTGCTCATGGACAAATTCACAACTCTGCAATTGCCTTTTTTTGTCGTCGATCTCTCTAAGGATCATGCAATACTCACCAAGATGTTGTCTACTCTTCAGGTCGTTTATGACTCTCAGACAGTCAGATGCAATACGCGCTTTAGTGATGGCCAGATCCTCCGCAAGAGCTAATGCTTCTCTGCACGCGCACGCCTCGAGAGTAGCAGGCTCTGTCACACCTGGGAAGACAACCGCGGACGCTCCCAAGAAAACGCCACGATCGCTACGACAAACCACTCCAACTATGCCGATGTTTGAAGATTTGGCAACCGCTGCATCAACATTCAGTTTCACCTCCCCCAAACTTGGTCGTAGCCATGCTGCACCTCGCTGTGTTGGTGCCATATTAGATGCACGTCCGTCCGGCCGCTTGGTTAGCTCCTGCAACTCCTGCAAGTACCGCTCAATGAATAAGTGTGTCGACAACGGGCTCTGGAACTCGTGTTCATGGATGGCCTTCCTTCTCGCCCACCATATCGCCCATAGCGTGGTTAGGACCGAGATAAATTTATCTTTACTCAACGTATTGCACAGACCAAAGAGCCATAGCTTAGGATCCGGTGTCTCGTCGCCATACACTGGTAGTAGTGCATCATCATCCCTTAATGACCATACGCTTTTGGCCAAGTTGCAGTCGAGGAGAGCATGCCGCCATGAGTCCACGGCTGCCAAACAGATCGAACAAGCAGCATCCTCCGTCATGTTTCTATTCTCACGTTCTTGGCTCGTCGGGAGAGACGCCCGAGCTAATCTCCAAGCAAAAATACGAAGCTTGGAAGGCACCTGCACCCCCCATAACTTCTTCCAGTTATTCTCCTGTTGCACTATGTCTGAGTTCTCAGTCCTCTCGAATAACCAGGCTTCACGCCTATGCTTGGTCTCCACAACCATCCTGTAGCAAGACCGAACTGAGAAAATGCCTGACTTTTCGTACTGCCACGCGTAAAAATCTGTTTGCGTTTTATAGCTGATCGGTATTTGTTTCACAATCTCAGCGTCCATAGGAAGCAGGTGCCTACCCAATGCCTCGTCATCCCATGTCCTAGTAGCACGTGAGATTAACTTTGACACTAGCGTTGGTGGATCAGCGGAAGTAGGTGTTAGTGGTCGCATATTATAGTTTCTGGGGAGCCAATTCTCATTCCAAACGTTTGTATCTTGTCCATCACCAATTCTCTTAATCAAGCCAATTCTTAGGATATCTCTTCCTTCACAAATGGATCTCCATATTTGGGACGGTCGTCCTCCCACCTCAGCTCTCAAAATATCCGAGGAAGGAAAATAAACTGACTTAAGTATCCGGGCACTAAGTGTTTCTGTCTCGGTAAGGATCCTCCACGCCTGACGCGCTAGCAGGGCGAGATTAAAAATCTCCATGTCGCGAAAGCCCAAGCCTCCCTTATATTTTGGCATGCACATGGTTTCCCATGAGACCCATGCCGTCTTCCTCTCACCAGCCCTACTGCCCCACCAGAACTTGCGGATCATCATTGAGATGTGTTGACATAGGCCTCTCGGCAGCTTGAAAAGTGCCATGGAATAGGTCGGAATCGCTTGCACCACTGACTTAATGAGAACTTCCTTGCCGCTGCCTGCAAGGCATTGTTCCATCCACCCTTGGACATTCTTCCATACTCTATCCTTCAAATAAGAGAAAACACCATTTTTTGCGCGACCCACGTCTGAAGGGAGACCCAAATATCTTTCACATAATTACTCCTTCTGAATTTCCAGAACTCCTTTGATCGAAATCTTACAAGGGTCAGCAACTCCCTTTCCAAAGTAAATTGATGACTTATCATTATTTACCCTCTGTCCAGAAGCTTGACAGTACAGGTTAAGGATCTCTTTGAGTTTGCCAATATGCTCAGTGGTGGCCCTGCTAAACAGAAGACAATCGTCAGCAAACAAAAGATGGTTCACTTTGGGCGCCGTGGTTGCTATCTGTATACCCTCGAAATCATCCTCATGGCTAGCTTTCTTCAGCAAGCATGATAAACCCTCTGCAGCCAATAAGAACAAGTATGGGGAAATAGGGCCTCTGGTGGGGGTGAATTCACTATTGCGGCCCCCGTTAAAAAGCAAAGAAAAGGAGACAGACGTCACCCCTCTCATGACTTGATCCACAAAAGAATTGCAAAATCCCAGCTTCCTCATGATAGCCTCCAAATATGACCACTCCACACGATCATACGCTTTCATCATATCAAGTTTTACCGCACAATGTCCATTCTTTTTGCTCCTGTTATGCTTCATAAAATGCAGACACTCGTAAGCTGTAATGACATTATCAGTTATGAAGCGACCTGTCACAAAGGCCGATTGTTCTTCAGAAATGATCTCCGGGAGAATCTGCTTCAGACGGTTAGCCAGTACTTTGGATGCGATTTTAAAGATCACATTGCACAAGCTTATAGGCCGAAACTGAGACAGTAGTGTAGGGTTCTGTACCTTAGGGATAATTACAATGAACGTCCTATTGATCTCCACAGGGGAGTCCTCTCCCTTCAACACCCGAATAATAATCTTGGTTACTTCTTCACCGCACAAATGCCAATATTTCTGGAAAAAATGCGTCGGAAAACCGTCCGGCCCCGGTGCCTTTGTGGGAAACATTTGAAACAAAGCAATCTTCACCTCGTTCTCTGTAATGGGCTTTGACAACATGTCATTCATCTCGCTGGTGACCTTACAAGTTAAAAGGTACTCCCTTCGTCCGAAAAAGCTTTTTCGGACGGAGGGAGTACATGGGAAAGTACTTCCTCCATCCCTATTACCCCCTCGGATGCATATAATTTCTCATAAAACTCAACTGCCATCTGCTCAAGCTCCGCGGGGTTCTCACATATAGTACCATCAGCTCGTGTTAGGCGTGTCACAGTGTTCTTCTTCCGCCTACTCGATGCTTTGCGGTGAATTTTTTTGTATTTTGGTCGCCCTCAAGTAGCCACTGGACTCGAGCCCGCTGTCGCCACATCACCTCTTCTCTAAACCGGAGCTCCACAATACGCTGCTCTATTTTGACTTCCTCATGGGTGGCGCTTGACCTCCCAGGGTCCTCACGAAGTTCAGCTAGCCTTTTCCTGAGTTGGCGCAGCTCCTCACGTACTGCACCAAAGGTGCTTGATCCCCATCCCATCAACCGGGATGCTAACTGCTGCAGCTTTTGTTTTAACTCCACAACCGACCCAGCCTGTGACGAGCCCCATGCTTCCTCTATAAGCGCTTTAAAATCTGCATGGCGTTCCCACATCAACTCGTACCGGAAAGGACGTGACTTGCCAATGCGTTGGTTGTGCGCCTCCATTACTATTCAGCAGCAGTATAGGCGAGTGGTCTGACTTGACGCAGCGATGCCAGCGGGAACAAGCTGCACCAGTCAGCCGTTGTTAGCGCTCGGTCGAGCCGGACTCGGCACGTCGCGCCATTCTGAATTTTATGTTCAAAAGTCCAATCCAGTCCGCTGTATCCCAGGTCGCACAGTTGACATACGTCCACCGCCTCCCTGAATGCATTGATTTGGCCAGCCTCTCGATCATTTGGCCCAAACTGCTCTTCCCTTCTCGAGACTTCGTTGAAGTCGCCAATGCACAGCCATGGAAGGTCGCAGTCCGCCTTTAGGTACCTCATCATATCCCATGTTTTATACCGTAAGCTCTTATTTGCTTCACTGTACCAACATGTTAACCGCCACTGTTCTTTCTCTCCCTCTTTTACCGTCATATCGATATGATACTTGGAAAAGTTCCGCAACTCGAGCTCTAATGGCCTCTTCCAGTACATGCATAGGCCACCGCTTCTCCCCGAACTACCAACTCCATATGAGCTGTCGTAGCCCAACGTTCCCACCAAACCTTCCATGCGAGCCTTTGCAATCTGTGTCTCCACTACACAAAGTATGGCCGGCGCACTCTCCCGCACGAGGTCGCGGAGTTCGTTGACTGTCGCGGGGTCGCCCAACCCGCGGCAGTTCCAACATAGGATTGACATTAGGCGCGGCGGTCCTCCTCGAGGGAGGCCGCCGATGTTGCCAAGTCATTTTCTGAATCTGCTCATGTTTGCTATATGCTACTGTTTCCCAGATGAAGTTTTTCCTTTGCTTCGGGTTCTATCGATGATTCCCTCACTCCAAATTCCTGTGACCATGGTAGCATGGACGGGGTTGCACCCCCATCCGTCCCAACTGGACATACCACTGCCGGCGCCTCCATATCCAGTTTCTTCCTAGCTGAACAATCCTCTTGCTCCTCCTTTCCCCCATGTGGTCCCGATCTCCATGAAGCCATGGCCGAAAAAGCTCCCGCCGCCGCTCCTGGCAGAACCGATCTACCCCTACCGTCCCGCCCCCACCGAATCCCAGCGAGGGGCTAGCAGAACGGTCTAATGAGATATAGTTTGGTCTCATTCACCTGACATCAGCTGACGTCATCTATTGTTGTTGTAGGCTGTTTTTCAGTTTGTCTATGGGCTTGGGCCTTTTTAGTTTCAATGAGCTGGTTGTTGATTGGAGTATATGGGGGATTGATCGCTACTTCTTTGCCTGGGCATCTCTTTTTGTTGTTGGGTTGGGATAGATTTTCATTAGCTATGTACTACACATAAACAAAAGAAAAAGACTTTCTAGATGGGTTTGCCATCACGTGACTTTGGGCTGAAAAAAGAAGACACATTGAGAAGGAAAAATCGACCCTACAGGACAGTGAGTAGTAACTACATTTTAGAGAAAAATAGTCAAGAAATTTCTTCAAAAATTGCGTCCCGATTTGGAACATGCAATTGCGACCTCATTTCATAACTTGCAGTTGCGACCCCATTTAAAACTTGCAATTGTGACCCCAACTTAAAAACTTTCAGTTGCGACCCCACTTAAAAACTTGCAGTTGCAACTCAAAACTTTGAAAACTTGCAGTTGTGACCCCACTTGAAAACTTGTAGTTGCGGCCCGACTTGGAAATCTTGCAGTTGCGACCTGACATTGAAAAAGTTGCAGTTGCGACCCGACTTTGAAAAACTTGCAGTTGCGGCCCGACTTTGAAAACTTGCAGTTGCGGCCAGACTTTGAAAACTTGCAGTTGCGACCCGACTTTGAATACATGCAGTTGTCTTGCAGTTGCGACCCGACTTTGAAAACTTGAAGTTGCGACCCGACTTTGAATACATGCAGTTGTGACCCGACTTTGAAAACTTGAAGTTGCGACCCGACTTTGAATACATGAAGTTGCGACCCGACTTTGAAAACTTGCAGTTGTGACCCGACTTTGAATATTTGCAGTTGCGACCACATTTAAAAACATGTAGTTGCGACCCCACTTGAAAACTTTCAAATGCGACCCGACTTGAAAACTTGCAGTTGCGACCACCTTTAAAACTTGTAGTTGCGACCCGACTTTGAATACTGATGTCATTAGAATAGGAAGGAAAACAAAAAAAGACACAAAAAATATTAACTAAAAACTAGGAATAATAAATAAATAAAATGAAAATAGAAAACAAAAAAATATAGAAAATAAGAAAAATGGAAGATATAGAAAAAAATAGTGAAAGCCTAAATAGTCAATTCTTCATCTATATGGTAATAAATGAATATTAAGCTAAACATGAATATTAATTAGGAAAAGGGAAAAGAAGTGGAACAATTTTCTACTAAATAGTGTATACGAAAATAAAAATAATAAAAATAAACTTTTAAAAAAATAGCAATTAATTAAGAAAACAATAATTAATTAGGAGAGAAAAAACTGAAAAGCAAACTCGTTACAAAAGAGCTGACCCTGGCAGCTACGGTCAACAAATGACAATAACATGATTAAAAAAATAAAACAAATGACAATAACATGCAACCAGCTAGTAACGGGCTGCCCCCGTACGATTCAAAAGAGGAATGCAAACAGCTAACAACAATTCACATCCTTCGATCATATCCTCTTTCTCTTTCTTGGCTGGGTAAAAAAAAAAGAAAAGCCCACACAGCCCAGCTCTGTAGACAAAAAGCAAAAACCAGCACTCATGCACATGGGCTGCCCCCCTGTACGAGACGAGAGCCGCGTCGCTCGGACGAAACAACGCACACCGAAGCACAATCTGGTGCGTGGTGATCGGACGGTCAAAAAGGTGACTGAGACCATAATTAAAACTCAGCTAGCTGAGTTCTAGCAAAACCGTTAGATTGTGCATGCATGCAGCATGCACGCTTTGGAGGGAACAGCCAATGCGACCAGCGCTGTCACGTAGGTACGGCACACCATCCAAACACACAAGGCCAACCCATGTGCCTGCCTTGATCGTTTGCTCTAGCTAAGCTAATTTTTGGCTGTCATGATGTTGCAGTATTAACTGGCAAATAGCTTGGCATAAATATGTTAGTACTTTACCGTTTTTTCTAAAAAGACTGTAAGGGATGCCCCTACAGTACAATTGATGCAACAAGCTTAAATTATACTAACTATCATGCCTTGAATCTAGGTGGTTGATAAGGCATCGGCCTTTTTCTACCATTAGGCTATGCTTAGTCTGCACTTTACTGGGTTCCCCCCCTCCCCCCGAAAATGATCAGATCTATTATAGAAGTACAACTCAAACATAATCAAAATTACATCAAGATTCCGAGATCACCGAACAACCACTACTGCCGTCAGAACGAGCCACCAACGCACTGCTGTCGCCGCTCCTCTATCGGAGCAGGCTTGATCTTATCGATGACAACCGGAAAGTCTTCATGCACATGCACCTAAGGATTAGTGCCCTGGAGCCGCAGTCATCGTCGTTGAAACCCTGCATAGATCTGAAGCATCTAACATCAAATCTCGTCACATGACGAGGAACACTAACATCACTATCTGAAGGAGACGACAAGAATCTACGCCGGAGTTCCCTCGACTACGACCAGATGGACGAACTCGAGGAGGATCAGAGCCCGAAAGACAAACTCGCAGAAAAGTGCCGCCATCCGCCCGAGCGCCGCACCTGCGAGGACTAAAAAAAACCTATGCTCAAATGTCGTTTCACTAGCTAGGCTGTGGGGTGGTGGGGTTGGGGGGGGGGGGGGGAGGTAGGCTAGGGGAGTAGACTTTGGGGGAGGTCGGCCAATGATGAATTGGAAAACAAAACAGTCTACAATGGCTTAAGGTAACTACTAGTATTAGATTTGTGTGAGTGGGAATGATCGAGTGGCAAAATCCGTCACCAATGGCTTAAGGTAAAGTATTGATGACAACATACACAATGGAGACTGGAAAGTATATACACCTAGCTAGGCATCTGGCAAGGTAGTGCGCATATGTTGATGGGGACTTTATCAGCTACTCCCTCAGTTCCATAATGTAATGCCTATAGATTTTCTCAAAAGTCAAACATTACAAAGTTTGACCATATTTATAGAGAAAAATAGGTACATCTAGAATACCAAATGCACATCATTGGATACATCATGAGTTATATTTTCGGAATGTACATGTTTGGTATTGTAGATGTATACAGTTTTCTTTATAAACTTGGTCAAAGTTGGCAAAGTTTGACTTTCAGAAAAATTTATAGGCACTACATTGTGGAATGGAGGGAGTATGTACAAGTCATGGTGTTGATGGAAAACCTACGCAGCATGCACAAGCACCATAAATGATCACTGCTACTGGGACACTGGGCAGGCAATTTTTAACGCTAACTAAAGCCACGGAGTAAGCAGCACAAAGTAATTAACAACCTATACGTGTAGCGTCACTACACTATGCATACGACTTCTGACTAATGTCAACTCACCAAACAAATTCGCAATATTAACAGTGGAACCTTTTTCTGTTACAGGGTGAGTGAGGTGATGTACGCATGTTGGGACTTGCTTGTCTGGTTGCTTTTCGTTTGTGCATGCCACCTGGCAGCTAAGATAACTTAATTAGATCGCATTCTTTGCAGATATTGGACGGTGAATCATCATGGCTTCATGTTTTTTTCTTTTTCTTTTTTGAGAGAGAGTGCTGGTTGTTAGTCAACACTCCTGCATATTTGGCCCCTCCACTTTATGGAGCCTGCATGCATGCGCGCACACATCTTTAGCACCTCCCTATATCCACTCCACAAAGTCAACTGCACACATCATTCCATTGCCAGTTTTTCCTTTTAGTGAAAATCATTGCATTGGTTTTATCCAACACTAGGATAACGTCCACCACCGCCACCAATCATACTGCTCATAGGGAGAGGATTTGTAGCAGCAGGGGGGCGGGGCACGCAGATTGTGGGTCGCCGATTTGTACCAAGATTCAGAAATTGTGTATATAGCATTTTCGTCTTGTATAAGATATGGTATATCTGTGTAATGCCAGTGTAAATTGAAGCAGTATTTCTGTCCTTGTGGGTTCATGTAACTGTTTGTGTGAAGCAGTATATAACTTTTCTGTATCCTACACATTTGGTTCTCTCATATACTCTGGTCCAAACACCTGCATCACGGCACGGGCAAACTTGACAATGGTTTGCGCATACGGAACTATCGACGAAACCATGATTCATTAGGGGAAGTTGGATTGGGAGCAAATTAGTCATTGTAGAGTAGCCTTGCTCCAGAGACCCTATCTCGGTTTAGAATTCTTCTCCCTTTGATCAAGCCCTTGAAGTTGAGAATGTGCTCCACCTCTCGGTCCATTTCCTGTTGGATGCTCATGATCATGATCATCTCGGCTTCTTTATCTGAATCCGACGAATCGAAGAACTCATTTTGAGTTCATCAAGCTTTGTCGGTCCATACTCCTCGTCCTACGAACCATCTGATACCATCATTCTACCTATGAAACAATCACAAAAAAAACTGGCTGGACAATGTGTTGAACACTTAGAGGGCAAGGTGCAGTCTGAGAGTTGCCGGACGTACCGCCGTGGCGTCCGGGCCGAAACGATGTCCGCGGCGGCGAGAACAGATGGAAGGACTGTTGTGGCGGCGCTGAGGGCTTAGTACGACGGTGGAGCAAGGGTGGCGGCGGAGCTAGGGGAGGGCCGGCGCGGAGGAGGGAAAAGAGAGGAGAGGAACAAGTCGAATCGGCTAGGTCGGGGACGAGGGATTTGTTGCAAATTGTGGTAGGGTCGGCCTGTCCGGTCCGACGTGGCAGACGCGCCCGGGCCTCCCCATATCCGCCCTAGATTTGGGCTGGATATGAGGAGTGCTGGTCAGCCCGAGCATTTAGGGCCGGTCCGAGGTGCCCGTCCGGGTCGCATTTTTTTTGACCGGTCAGTGACCGGGCCACCCCCCGGGCGTATAAGGGGATGGCGCCCGGCTGACTGTAGATGCTCTAAGGACATGGAAACTTAAGATGAAAAATGAATGCCAAAATTAACCAGGGTTCCGCCGAAGGAAGCTTAGCATGCTTTATTTTTCCTGCTGCGAGTTCCATCGAAAAGAGAAAAGATACTGACCTTGACATCGACGTTGATTTTTCCAACAAAAGACAATAACATTATTTCATGAACTTCAATGACAAAATGTAGTGGCAAACTAGAGGGGGAAAGGGGCATATGGGAGTTAATTTGGAAGGCTAATATACCCCAGAAGATTAGGATTTTTGTGTGGCGTGCTGCTACCAATAGCTTGGCGGTCCAGATGAATAGAGTTAAGCACCATCAGACTAATTCAGGTATGTGCTCTATTTGTGGTGCAGAAGACGAAAGCACTTTTCATGCTCTGGTGAGGTGCTCTAAAGCTTGTGCTCTGCGGTTGGCCTTGAGAGATTCATGGAATATTCTGGATGAAGAGTTCTTCAAATGCTCGAGACCTTAGTGGCTTTTGAGTTTGCTGGATCAGTTGAGCTTGCAACAGCGGGAGCAAGTCTTATTCCTTTTCTGGCGAACTTGGCATCTGAGAAATGACTTAATTTTTGGAAAGGGTAAGGAATCCATTACTATCTCGGCAAATTTTGTGGATAATTATTGGTCCTCTTACTATTCCGTTGGATTCTCGCAACAGAGTTAAGAAAAAGGCGGGAGGTGTTATTGCAGATTATGCACCATTCAAAGAGCATGTGGTGTGGAAATCGCCTCCTGCTGACTATGTCAAGATCAATGTCGGCGCTAGTTTGTGGAGAGTATTAATGCTGCAAGTGTGGGGTTCTTGCTAGAAATTCTGTTGGCGAAATTATCATTTCCTCGTGGGATTTTATTGGTCAGTGCACGAGTGTCAATGAAGCTAAGCCCCGCCCCTGCCTAGTAGGACTTTATATCGGTATTACCCTTCACCAGTCTATTATTTTTGAGACTGACTGTGCTTTCGTACATTCTTTCCTTGCAAATGAGAAGCTTGACAGATCCCCTCTTTGATCTGAAGAAAGAGGCTCTGAGTATCGCCAAGATGTTCCAAAATTTGAGTTTTTCGAAAATAAATCGGCGTGCCAATGAGGTGGCACATGAGATTGCTAAGTTTAGTTTTAGTAGTAGGTCTGACGGGTTGCTTGTTAACTCTGTCCCGCTCTGCGTGGCGTATGCTGAAATGAATGATTGTAATAACCTTTGGTTTAATAAGTAATTAATATATGGGTTTTTTTTTTAAAAAAAAGAGACAAGATGTAGTCGCCTTTGTAATGCATACACGGGAGCTATAATCCCCGGACGAAGACCAGCAAGATTATTTACGCGTAATCTGAGGATTAACATTATCCTTTCTTTGGTTTTTTCTGTTTTACAATGAAAGGCAGATGTATGAACACACAAGATTAACACAAACTACATTTATTGAAACTTTTGAAATCAACGAATTTGGTCACCACAAACCCACCCCCCCCCCCTCCCCCCCACCAGAAAAAAAAAACAGCTGATATCTGCGGACCTGGGCTGTTCGCAGCCCAGCCCGCTGAACTAGGATGGGCTAACATGGGCAACAAAGACCCACAGCTATCACCTTCCCCCCTACTCTGCTCTTCTCAACTCTTGCCTGCTGCTGATGCTGCTTGGGCTGTGCTCCGCCCTGCGCTCGCGTGCTCTCCTCCTCCCTCTGACCCCGCCGCCTCGTACGGCCACCCTTCGCCGCCGGACTTGGCCGCGGGCCACCTCCTCCATATCATCTCCGCCGTCGCCGGAGATGGAGGCGTCGGCGTACAAGTTCGGGCCCTACAGGATCGACGCGAGGGAGGTCTTCCACGCCACGCCCCTCTCCTACGCCATGGTCAACCTACGCCCCCTCCTCCCTGGTAAAAATCTCTATGATTGCCCCAACTTTCCCTTGCCTAATTTCTGTTCAATTTTCACTTCCACCTCAGAATCACAGTGTATTTCTAGGAATTGTTTGTGATTGTATTTTTTTTTGTCTGACGGAGATGCCAATGCGGTTGATGGTAGATTATAAATCACACTTTAGGTTTCCAGCGCTAGCACAATTTGTTTCGTTACAATTTTGTAGTAATATACTTCGTGTAGTGAATAATCGTAACTCTGACTCACAATTATCAACGATGTCGTCGGAGTAGCACATGTACATTTAAACCCTGATGATGTAGTATTAACATTGTATGTATTTGTAGTATAGCAATCCGCAAAAAAAAAAAAGTTTTTGTAGTATAGTAGCTACTCCCTATGTAAAGAAATATAAGAGCGTTTAGATCTAGATTACAGAGGGAGTATTTATGATTAAGACTTTGATCACGGATATACTATTTATGCTATATTAACATGTCCCACTCTTACTCTGCAGGTCATATCCTTTGTTTTGGCATACTCATCGCTGAGATTTACAGTTAAACACTGTCGGCAAGCCTGGAATCTCGTTTTTTGTCGGACTGTTCATAAATTTTGTTTTGCTTGCTTGTTTCTGAAGAGTCTCCAAGGTGCAGAGACATACAGTAGGAAGCAAAGATTAGAATCAAAAGAATGAAATTTATATGGTATATCACTCTTTCATTTTGCACTGATCCTAAAAATGCATGGCTAATGTAAATCTGAATATCAAGGATGTCAAGAGAATTATGCTAGGGTTAGCTATTTATATAAGTGAATGGTTCATATAAAAATAGCCAAATAGTTATCTCTTGCTGGAATCTGTTTATACCTGATGGACTCGTGAGTGATGACATTGTCATCTTTTCATGAAATATGATCTTTACTGTTATGTCCATCACTTTCTGCACCGACAAGTTCACCCAAAAAGCTTAACCTCTTGAGGAAAGGCAGGAAATGTACTCATACTGCAACATTTACCGTGCTACATATACTGATGGTATAATACTTTAACTCGAGGTAGCTATCCATTATTACCCCCTTTGCTGTCCCGTGATTCGCAGCTTTCATAGTTCAAACTGTAAAACGTCTACTTACATTGTAAAGTTTGGTCATACATACTTTTTCCTTAACAAAACCTACATGTCCTTGTGTGCCCCAAGCGTGAAGTGAAACGCTTTACTGATCTAAGTACTGATGAGACAAGTGATTTATGGGTCACTGCAAAGGAAGTTGGTGTACGGCTTGAGCAGTACCACAAAGCTTCTTCGCTTACATTTGCGATTCAGGTCAACTCTCTTTCTCTATATATATATGTACTGAATAGCTTATGCTTCGAAATTTTATATAATTAGTTCATCCAATTGAAAGTGCATGATGTTTGGATTCTGCTACTGGGGTCCAGAACAAAATAGATCAGGCTAATCACCTAAATTACACTTACATTGCCATATGAGGTTCCTGTCTGTTCTTTGGACTTTTACTCCAAATCTGCTGCTGATTTGATTACCTTGTTCCCCTTTACCTTTTAATAACCTATGAATGAAAAAGAAGCATTTCCTTATTGATAAATTTTTGGTACAGGATGGTCCTCAAGCTGGCCAAACAGTTCCGCACGTCCACATCCATGTGATCCCCAGGAAGAAGGGAGATTTTGAAAATAATGATGAAATATATGACGCGGTTCGTTGACCACCCGTTTTGTCATCCATATAATTTCTTATGAATTTTTTTCACTTAATCCTACCATTTTCCTTTGTAACAGATTGATGTGAAAGAAAAAGAATTGAAGGAAAAGCTCGATCTGGATGTTGAAAGAAAAGATAGAACCATGGACGAAATGAGTCATGAGGCTAATGAGTACCGTGCTCTTTTCTCCTAGATGTATTTCTTACAAACTGTTTTCTAATTTTTCAGTTAGTGTTTTCACTGAAATAAACTTCTGGACTGTTTGTTCTGCGTTGTTTTTCTAGAGTGTAGCAATGAATATTTTATTCTCCACTGACCTGGTGATGTCGAGTCTCACCTGATGAGTCTGAGGTGGTGGGTTACTTATGTAGTATGTGATGACAGTTGTTCCTCTCAAATTATGGCCTTATGGATATAGATGGTTTTAGGTTTCTTGATCCCAAACATGCATGAAAAAACGCAGGCATCCTAGCCTTACAATGCCTGCATTGTTTCTTAGTTTGCAAAGTTCAATACATGAAAAAAGTATTGTGGGGAAAGTATTTATTTATGAGATGCACAAGACAGTGGCTAGATTATAGCAAAAATGATATCTGGTGTTTAGACATTCCATTGCTGGGGATGTAATAGCTTCCTAGGCATGGAGCATTAGCTGTTTTACTTCTCAACCGAAAAGCATTATTTGTTTACGTTTGTTATTATGCCATGAAAGATGAAATCTGCTATTATCAGTAATAACCATACTATAGGCAACAGCTCTAGCATGGACCTAGCATGATCTTTTAATATGTGGAAGACACTGAACTAGGCCTCTTGCAGATTGTTCTGAGGATATACTAAGAGTTGCAATTGTAAACTGGCATCACGAATTAATATCAACCAACTGGACGCGTCATTTAGTTTCAGTTTACACCTTGGCTCGACATTACCTGTACCATTTAAGTTGGCAAAAGGCAAATTTTCTTGATACTGTATTACTTTGGAAAGTGTATTAAGGGTTATACCGCATAGAGGTAATCTGCTATTTTCTGCTCATTTTAAAGCCTAAGATGTTACAGCCGATACATTGCATAACATTAGCAAAACTGAATCTGTAATACTTAGTTCAACATATTCTTGACGGGGACAGGAAGAGCTGTTATGTCAGTATGCAGTTACGTGCTTATGGGCTAAAGTTTTATTCTCTGAGCCGGCGAAGCATTTAGCTTGTGCTTTGCCGAAAGTGGACTCTTCACTGTTATAAAATGTTTGTATTAGCAAAACAATTAAGTCGTAAATCCACTCAACCTGTCGTAAGTTGAGCCTGCCTTGTGCATACAAGAAAACGGACTGTTTAAACCTTTGTTTTTCCTTGTAAAGCATCATGGCATAAAATTTCCTTGCGATGGACAAACTGGAAAACACGTTTCTTAGTCTCGAAGGACAGTAGATCCTTTCAGGGTATTTGATTGATTGAATTTCAGCACTTGGGGTTTCTTAACGCGTCGCGGAAGAAAGCTCAGGTAACGGCTGATTTCGCTTGCGGAGCCTGGGCAACTTTTGTCCCTTTCATCCTGTGCATATTCTGGCTGTGGAGCTTGGGCGACTTTGGTCATTTTCATCTTTTACGATGTGTGCCTGGTATATATGCCAAAGAGGACCTTTGTTCTTGTGGCAGCGAAAAGAAGGCCTTTGTCTCACTGGATGCCCCTGGCTGGATGCCACATGATAGGATGTGCTGATGGAAAAGAATATTTCTGCCTTGTGCTTGCTGTGTGTGCTCTGGATCGCAATTCGCCACATCTGCTGGTGTCTTTGCCAAGCGGTGAGTGGTCAGTGTTGGATTCGTTGCCTCCGTACTAGGTAACCTGCACCAGGTAATTTTCTCCCCGTCGTAGTCGTGTGAGTTTTTTTTTTTTGAGACACACGTCGTAGTCGTGTGAGTGTCCTGGAGGGCTTGGCATGCCAACAACTAGGGCCGTCGCTATGGCGCAGTTGCTTGGCCATTTATTGTTCGCTTGCTGGGTTGCCCCAACATGTTGGTTGGAACGTGGCGTAGCTCTCCTCCTCCTTCGGCAGATGCACGACAAAGGCAACCATTTTGGCTTAATTTCTCAACTCCACTGGAAATGGAATTGGGTATCAACTAATCCCACTGAATTTCTCAACTCCACTGGAAATGGAATTGGCATCCTGAGGTCACACTATGCGTGCCAGTATATTTATTTTTATGTAATGTAAGGATTTTCTTTCCCGCCTGTGCATCATCGGGAGACGCACTCGATCGGATTTTATCAAAGCGGTTTTCAAGATATTTGATGCTCAAACCAGCTTACAAAATGACAGCAAATGCCACTTTGAGGCATGACGGTAATGCGATTTTTTTACAACCCGTACAAATGACCAAAAACCACACTAATAAAACAGATAAAGAACAGCTCTTCGACATCACAATGTCTTCAGGAAGGGGGGCGGCGTTCATGTAACGCGGCAGTTCTCCGATTCATCATCCAACCAAAGGACGAAAAACTCTTGACTGACGTAGGTGTCTAGCGGCACTATTGATTACTGTGAAGAGCACGCCATTGGTGCGTATGGCTTCCGGCAGATCCGGTCCATGACAACGACAATAGCCATGATGGTCGCGGCGTCGACGCCCGGACGAACGACCAGGCTGAACACGTCGTCGCCGAGAGCGACCGGCCTGGACGACGCGGTCGCCGCCGTAGGTCCGCCGGCTTTCTTCCTCAGTATCCGTGCCGCCTCCTGGCCGTCGCTCCTGGAGATCTTGCAGCTCCTCCTGGAGAAGCAGCCCTCGACGCGATAGCCGGGAGGAGGGGAAGGCGGAGCCCGGCAGCCGCGCCCTGACGTCGTAGCCGTCGAGGACGATGAAATGTGGACCTCTGCGTCGTCCGTGCTCTGCAGAGCGGCGCACTTCCGCATGGAGAAGAGCTGCTGCGGCTGCGGCGCGGAGGAGCTCCTGTCCGTGTCCGGGCAGCCCTCTTCTCCCGGTGCAACTCTGTAGCAGTTCCATCGGTCGTGCAGGCTAAAGATCTGTCACGAGCGGAGAGAATAAGAAGAATCAACGACCAGACGCAAATTTTGATGGTGTGTTTACGTGCGACGAAGTTGTTGCGATCATGCATGCACGGTAGGGTACCTGCGGCCTGAGGGAGAGGAGAGGGGCGCCGCGGCCGTCCATGAGCAGCAGCTCGCCGGCGAAGGCCTTGGGGCGGCGGGCGTAGTTGTCGACGCGGAAGGCGAGCCTCCCGGCGGCGTCGTAGACGGAGAAGCCGTCGGTGCCCTGGAACCCCATGCTGGACCTCTTCCACACCGTGTACACCGCCGGCAGCTGCTGCTCCCGCTCCGCCGCCGTCCGCGCCGCGCGGCGGGCGCCGTCGCCGCGATCGGAGGGGTGGATCCTGCTCATGCTGGTTGGTCCGCTGGTACTGCCAGAGAGCAGCAGGCACATACGGGCGGGCAGGCTGCTGGAGGTGCGTGATGGATGGATGAATGGAATGAAATGGCCGGGAACCAGCGTGGTGTTTGGCTCTTGATTTGTGGAGCGAGAAGCGAGCATGCACGCGCGCGAGTCGATTGCGATTGGTGTACGTGTGCGTGCGCGTGTGGAATGGTTCGAGCGAGGAGTAGGGGTGGGTGTCGTGAGGGGGCGGGCGCTCGATCGAGGATGGCTGCGGATGGATGGGTATGGAATGGAATGGAGACCTGGCTTGCATGCATGCTGGACAACGAGTGCGTTCCCAGTATTTAAGGCCGGTGTTGCAAGCCCGCAACAGTCACCAGCCCGTTAAAGCCCAAAAGTGCCGTCTCCGGCTCTCTTCACTCGCTGCTGTTCGCTACTAGTGCTCCGTCTAGAGGAGACTGGAGACAAAGAAAAAAGCCATTTTTCAGCAGATAGCCATTTTCTCAGTCTAGTGAAGTGCCACGTATCTACTTCTACTAAGACTAGTTTCTCATGCGTCGGGGTTTTGGGGGTTAATGGTGGGTCCACTTGTAAGGGAGTGAATCGATGTATATCTGCTACGTTTGGGTCTACTTTCGGGTAAACGACAAACCCATATGTTAATTTCTGTGTTACGTTAATAACATCACAGTGATGCACATAATAATAATTTAGTATACCTAGCACACCGGATACCACATCCATCGGATAAGAGCGAAGCCAAAAAAAAGAACCCCGACACAAATGTAACTAAAAGCCAGTCCAACCCAGGTGAATCACACAATGAAGCAACCGATTGTAACAATCTGGGTGAAAAAAGGAGGCTTAATTCATGAATAAAGGACGGCGCAGCAAAGCGTGAATCACCCTCTAGTAATAAATGATAAGTGGAGGAAATAGAAAACAGAGAAAAAAAATAAAGCTTGCCTTGTATTAATCAAGAGATGGTCTCTTAGCAACAATATCTCTCATCATATATTTAGAAATATCTATATATTAGAGATAAAACTAATAGATAACCTATTGTACATCATGTTTTTATTGTCATCTCTAAATTACGTGTTAAGTATAAGATAAGACTGTCTTATCAACCAGTCTCTCGCCTCGACACCCAGCATCGTCAACCTCCTGTTCCAAGAGAGGGCCGAATGAAATCCACGCTCCCCTCCATTGCGCTTCGCCGTGGGTCTTGGGCGTCTGTGGTTTCTGCTTCCGCTAGCCCGACATCCCCATCCAATGTGGTGCTTCAGACCGCTCTGGCTGATCAGACTGAGTTGCTTCAAGGTTGGCAGGCACGAATTGAGAGCTTCCTGGAGCGCGCGGAGGCTGCTTTGAGTAGGCTCTCCCTTGTGCCGACTACGTTGTTGGCCACGCAGACGCCACAGCCTCTTGGTGTGGCCGCTGTTGGCTCCACGGAGGACGGAGGGGCAGAGCCCTATGGTTGTTTCTCCCCTCGTGTTCGGGACAATTCATCGTCGATGTCTGCTCCGTCCGTTGTGTTGCCTACCGCTGTGGGCGAGTCCATCGCCGTGCTTGCGGCTCCGGTGCTGCAGCTCATGCCCGAGCTTCGGGATATATGTTCGAGCCCTGCTTCGCCTCTGTCCTCGAAGCGGTTGGAGGTGGACTCATTGGCGGCTTTGTGTGAGGGACATGTTTCGCCTCCGTCATGTGAGCAACTGGAGGCGCCGAAGTCCATTGTGTCGATGGTTCTTGTGGTGGAGGATGTCGTGTTGGGGGTTCCTCGGGTCGATGCGGCCGGTTTGTTGGTGCCTGCCCCTAGGAGCCCCTTGGTTGACGACAATTACATCAAGAAGTACAATGAGTTCTACGACTTTCTTGACAAATGGGTGGCTGATCAGCCTGGATCTGGCAACACAAGTGGCTGCCTCCTCAAGAAGAAACCCAATAGGGAGAAAGCAAAGAGAAACAAAAGCAAGAAGGGTGGCGTCATCCGGAAGGTGCCCGCGATTTCATGATGGAGAGTGCTCCGTTTTTATCGTTGTCGGTGTTCTTGTGTGGAGCTCCGTTGTGTTGTACAAGTGTCGAGGGTTGCGGTTGTGGTGCATTGGGAGGGCCACATGTGCGGTCACGGTGTTTCTTGTTGTGTGAGTAGTACGCCTTTGGGTTGTTTGTAACGGTTTTCGCCCGGTTTTCCGAAAATTAGCTGGGCAATTCTCTTCTTCTTAATTAATCGATGCGTCAAATCTTTTGCCTCCGTGTAAAAAAAAAAAAGACTGTCTTATCAACAACTACACACGCCCTTAGTTTGTGTCCCTTGAACTGTGCTATGCTAAATATATTTTATAATCTGTCATGAGAAATAAAAATAAGTTGATTAGGCAAACAAAAAGTTCACAACAAATAGTTTATTGTGACCATGCATGTTAATATTTCTCCTTTTTGGAAAAGAAGTTATATGAGTCAATTTTGTTGTGTCGGTTGGTTACAGGTGGCAACCTGGGTATAGCAAAAAAATCAGTTTTGGAAAGACAATTGGCTCGGTGTTTGCCCTGTCTATTTTTTCTGGGATTTTTCAATTCTATCAAATTAGATGATAATCCACACGTTCACGCGGGAATATTTTGCAATATATTTTAATAAGATTTGGCTATACGAAACATGAATATTCAGAGTAATAACACGACAACTAAAACTAAAAATACATACAATTTATTGTGTTTGGTTATTTTATAGTTATTAAATATGAATAACATAATAGAATGGAAATTTTTATGAATGTTTGCATGTTGACGTGAGGTTTTTCCTATGCATGGTTGAATGTTGTGTTGAGGTGGACCTTTTATCATGCATGTTGCATGAGATGCTTGCATGCTGAGAGAAATAAGTTAGTGAAGGCTAGCTATTTAGATATAGAAGATGACAAGGATTTCTTTTGTGTGTTCTGAGATTTCTTCAGGTGATATTTCCCCCCTAATTATGCAATGGCAGGACGATCTTATGATGATCCTGCAATCCGTCTACTTGACTCATGCCCTAATACAATGGTTTGGATGCTTGATAGTGAATGCGTCTTTACGGTGAAATGACTCTGACATGTCTAATTTTCGAAGGACACCCATCGTGCATTCACAACATATTCTGTATGTACACGCGTCATACATATTGAAATCACTCTCCATACATGGCCCATAGATAGGGATGAAAATGGAGCGGAAACTTTCCGCTTTTCCGGCGGAAAAATGGAAATGGATAGGAAAAATGAAAGTGGTAATGGAAATTTGCAAAACGTAAATGGAAACAAAAAAATTTTATGCGGAAATGGAAATGAAAACGGACGATGTTTTCCGGTGGAATAGGCGCGAAAATGGAATTTTCCGTTTTTGTTAATATGGAACTTTCGTTTTGAAGATGAGCATATGGTTGTTTTATAGCCCAATGGACACATAGTTAGACCCTACAAACGATGAGCAGAATGGCCTAGATGGCTCAACTTCTACAGTAGTACTACATCGAGCATGGCAGCACACGAGCATAATCCGTGCTGACATATCCTATTATATAACCATGATATATCATCATATTTAGTAATCATCTTATCACTTGAATTTTTTTGTTGATTTCCTTGTTTTTTTTTCTACGGTTCAAGGGGTCTTTATTCTGGTGAACAATCCACTTCCGTCTTCGTGTCCATGTCGTATTCGCTTCATTTTCTTTTTTGGTAGTATTCTTTCTATATTTGTTTCCGGGGTTTTTGTATTCGTTTCCATTTTTGCAACAAAAAAAAGAAAACAAGTGTGGCAGCACTGAGTACCATCCGTTTCCGCTCCGTTTTCATCCCTACCCATAGACGTATTTTTTTGCAGTATTTATCGTACACAGCAGGTCACTGTCCTTAATGAGTGTTAGCAACTCAATGATAAAACCTGCCTATCTTGCATGCTTTAGAATATGTCTCACATTTGTATTGTATTTTGAATGTTCGATGTGACCATGTATGGAGAGTTTATCCCTAACTTACATAGTGATTGACCCTAACTTCGAATTCTTGGCACAATATTTGGCTCATCCGTTGCGCCTTCTGAACCTTATTATGTCAGTGTGGAAACTGAGTTACTCCTTTTAAGGCCGGTAATGCGCCAATTTTGGGCTTTTTTTTTTGAGGAATCACCGGGAGGAGAGTTCTTCCACCTGAATATATTGCTCAAAAGCGGCCAAAGTCAAGGGTCACCCCTTGGGCTTTGGCTGATCCAGTTTATAAGGGAAACCGGATCAAAAACCTTAACAAATTGACCCTGTTTATGATTGAAACCGGGCCGAAAAACCTTAACAAACTTTGGGCATTGTTGGCGCAACATCTCAAAAACAAGCGATAAAAGTTAGAGTGGCACAAATTCTAAGTATCCTTATATTATGAATCAGAGTGAGTATTGTAATTAAAAGGTTCTACATATCTACCATTCTTAAGAAGTTGCTCCCCACTTCTTCCTATTCTCTCACCATGCACACTGTCCACATCAGCGATGTGCCACATCATTATTCAGTTTCCAAAAGCAGCCAATCGATCTTATTCCCAGCCTATCCACGTCATCAATCCTGCCTCATCAGCAAACAAGCGCAGTCAAACAGTCACGTTACACTACGATTCTTGCAAGCCAATATATTCCGGTCAGAGTTTTAGGGAAAAAAACTGGGACAGATCGTTCCGTCTCTTCGGTTCAGTTCATGTTTCTCTTCCACTTCCACTTCCACCTTTAATTCCCAAGATAAGTTCTGCCTCCCTCCACTTCATCTTCTTAGTGCACCGTGCGATCCCCTAGGCTCACCAGTCCACGCCAAATTGGCCGCCGCTAGCGCATGTAGGTGTGCCCAACAGCTGCCCGATTGCTTCCACCTGCAGGTTCACCGATTCGAGAGGGAGAGGCTGGGAGAGAGCAGGCAGGGGAGCATGGCGGTCCATGGTGGAGTTTAGCTGCGGCTCTCTCGGCGGGAGAGAGAAAGGGGAGCCTGTTGTGAGGAGTAGAAGCAGAAAGAGGTAGCAAACATATGCGGTGAGGTTTAACTTTTAATCTCTAACTTTAGCCGGAATCAAGCCGTTCCACCAAATAGGAATTCGGAACATGTAAAAATTATTTGTTCGATTTTCTCATATTCTTCTCACCAACAGGAAGGTGAGTAGATGATCGTCAATCTTCAGGGATGATAGAGAGAAGACTACAGGTGGACGGCGGGGCAACGTGCTGATCGGTCATGAGAACTGACGAAGATAGGACGCCTTGGTAGCGAGGGAGCAAGCCTCCAAATTGGCAGCGGAGCAACATGCTATCGATCCTGGCAGTGGAACCATGACATGCCTGGGTGGAAGGGAGAGGAGCCAAGGAGGCGGCGGGATCGATCAGAGAAGCAATCATGGGATTATTCTCATTCTTCAGGTAAGTCTTGGCCTGACAACAGTTTGATACTTCATTGCTGTATATGATTCCTTGAGTTTGAATTGTGGACTCTAGCTATCCTGCAAGATGGTGGTACAGATTTGAAGTTTCTGTTGTCGACACCCATCGCCTACAGGTGTCGTGCGTGTTTGCCAGGACATATCTGCAGCCCTAGACGTTCCCTCCCCCCTCCATACCAGCAATTATGTGTGCTCTATTATGCTTACTGGTATTTATTTCCTTGACAAAATATCTTCTATCTTCTAAATTTTGAAGTGTTGAGAAGGTAATGACGCTTCTCTCATTTGAAGCTTTAGAATATTTGTCGCGTAGCCTGGGTAGCCAAAGGGAGTTTTGTTTTCAGGTGTCAATAACCCTTTTCCCATACTTGCTGGTAGCATTTTGCATTTTTGTTTCGTAGGCATCCATCTAATATATCTGGCAGCAGTTAGATTGAAGTGGAGGCGGAGAACAAACTTGGTACACTTAAGTATTTTGGTGATTTGAGGGCTTTGAGACGTGTCTGTCATTCAAGTTTGCATGCTGCCAACTGTACTTCTCAGGAAGACCATTTAGTGATCGCCAAAATGTACTTATGCATGTACAGAATATTAACCAATGCAACATGCTCATTTTATTGATCCCCACTAACACTAATTCTCTCAACATGCAGCCCTCCACATCATCAAATGTGCCACATCATCATTCATTAAAACTATTTGTAACACATGCATACTCCAATTTAATTGTTCCATCTCCAATGGTCCAACGTACATGCATACTCTTTATTCACACACAATTATATTCAGAAATAATAGCTTTTGATTAAGATCATTTCATTCATACAAAATTTATCCAAAGTTAGTCTTTAAAATCCCGCAGCAACGCATGGGGAAATCACCTAGTTTATATAAATACCTGGTTTTTTAGGAAGCACACAATCAAAACTTGTAACTGAAAAACTACTTAAATTTAAGTAAGGTAAAATAATTGATTGTATTAACATGAACAATATTTTATGGATATGATAAATTCCGAACCTTTGGATTTTAAGCATGGCAACCCGAACATTGGATGGCAAGTTTAATTGACATTAGGTGGTAAGTTTAGGCAATTTTCTGACAAAAAAACGATACTGGGACAAAGTTGCCATGTTTTAACAACTAAACTTGCCACCTTATTTCAACTAAAGTTGCCATAAAAAACGTTCAGGATGGCATGCTTAAAATCCGAACGTTCGGGATTTATCGGAGTCCATATTATATAGTATAATAATTTCTAAACTTACATACACATTCAAACATTAGCAGTACGAGATGTATTCTAGAGGTAGTGCTAATGTATTACTGCCATGTTGCATTGTGTATCTAGGGGAGAATATTTGATGCACCGGTGTTTGTGGTGCAACGAACTTCCATAGCACATTCTAAAATGTTGGAGAAAATCTAAAAAAATTTAGCGCATTCACATAACATCAATGTGTTTTGTCTCAAAATTTTAAGTCAAAATTCGAAACATAGCTCAGACAAAAAAAATGAACAATGAATAGTATATAAGTTGGACTTTAGACTTGACCCATCATGATATTGATGTCAAATTTGTCATTTTTGTATCTCAAGCAATTTTTTAAATTTTGATATAAAATTTTGTAACAACATACATTAATATTGTGTGGTTGTACTAGATTTTTTTCTATATTTTCTCAAACATTTTATAATGTACTACGCATTCGATGTGTAGGTAGCACCACAAGGTGTGTGCGCCGGATACATTCCCCATGCATCCAGCTAACTTGTCAAAAGTAGTAGCTTAGATACGAAAGGACCGTGAAGACAAGACAGCTAACCTTTACGGCAATATTCCCTCAATTTGGGCCATCTTCTCGACTCTTCTAATATTCTGTAAACATAAGATCCCCATTACGCGGAAACACAAAATTTCTTTTTCCGCAGTATATTTCTGTCATATTCCGAATCATCCTGACGGGGATCGCAGACGTAAAGAGATGCAATAGACATGGAAAAGATGGCACAGAAGTCACAGGCTTCTCTGCTGGGATTCGACAAACTTTGGTCATTTTGTCTTATGTACTGTGCTTGACACTTTCTCTGACGGTGCAACTAATCCTAGGTGGCCCATTAACATGGTACCGTCATGTACGAACAATAATCTGCAGATTAATGGTACAGGCATTTCAAGTCTGAGATTCACATTGTTGGGATTTCATTTTGATGCACTGCATTGCTGCATGTCAGAACTTTGTTCGACGTTTTACTACAAGTTAGATCAGGCTTTCAGCCAACCAACAGTTGCAACTTGCAACTAACTGAACAGCACTTTGCCATATATTGCCACATTATTTTTGCCACACTTGCCACACTTGCCTTACTTGAGTTGCTTAAATTGTTAGCCACACTTTGGCTTGCCTAAGGGAATCTTGCCATATTTTTTATGTCTATGACATGTGGGGTTTACTGCTCATAAAAAAAATTCTTGCCTTAGGTGTGGCTAGAACCAAACACCCACCTAACCTGGTTAAACTTGCCTAAGGTGAGGTGTCAAGGTGTGGCTAGGAACCAAACAGCCCCTTTATCTCCACTGGCTCTTGCTTGCTTCAGGCCTCACTAGAAGAACTGAAAAGAAAAAGAAGCATCTACATTTCCCCTGTGTAAAACGAACAGAGGTTCGTCGATCACCGACTCAGCGCGGGCTACGAGGAACATATCAACGGCGTGTATGGCCTCCAGCAGATCCGGTCCAGAACGACGACGAGGGCCATGATCATCGTGCAATCGGCATCCGGTTGCACCACGAGGCTGAAGACGTCCTCGCCGAGCGTCAGAGGTGCCGTGTCAGGCGTCGCAGCCGTCCTCGCCTTCTTCCTCGCGATCCTCGCCACCTCTTTGCCGTCGTGGGCCCTGCGGATCTTGCAGTTTCTCCTCCGGAAGCAGCCCTCGATCCAGAAGCCGGGGGACTGATGGCCAGTGGTACCATGGTCTGATGCTGATGCGTCGGTGGTGGTGCAGGCTGAAGACATGTAAACCTCTGCTTCACGGTTGTTCTGCAGGACTGAGCATTTCCTCACCGAGAAGAGCTGCTGTGATCTTGCACTCTTTGCTTGGCCTTCTTCTGGTGCTTTGTAGCAGTTCCATTGGTCGTGCATGCTGATGATCTGTTATGACACAACAGAACTCTGTAAGCTTTTACTCCAACTAGTTGTCGTTGATTTTATTTTTGAAATTCCTCTCCGAAATGAGACATGTAATGGGGATACAAACCCACATTATTGTTTTATTAATCTAGTCTGCCAAATGTTGGTAAAATCACAGCGGCTGCACTGCAGATAGGAAACAAAGTTTCAGATGTGTTCTGCTGTAATATTACAGACTGAAGAAATTGACAGAGCACAGTGCAGATAGGAAACGAAGTTTGGTTTTGTTCTTCTCCTCATTTTCAGATGTGTACGTTATGAATTCGAAATTGAAACGGCATGCGTCCCAAACAAACAACTAAATGGTCGATGTGCTACAGGCACCTCGTGGAGGCAACAGGCAATACAGCGAACAACTTGTGCGCATCCATCAGAGATTCAGTCGATTTGATCAAACCCCTAGACGTTTAACAAAAACTAAAACCCCGGTGCTGAGATAAAGATGAAACTAAACATTCTACGATGGTGCCTTTTAATAAATTTGCCAATGGGAAGAATCTGACCTGCGGCCTGAGGGAGAGGAGCGGCGCGCCGTGGCCGTCCATGAGCGTGAGCTCGCCGGCGAAGATCTTCCGGCGGCGGGAGTAGTTGTCGACGCGGAAGGCCAGCTCGCCGCCGGCGTCATAGACGGAGAAGCCGTCGGTGCCCTGGAAGCCCATGCTGGACCTCATCCAGACCGTGTAGCACGACGCCTCGGCGGCGGCGCCGTCCCGCAGGAGCTGCCTGGAGGCCTCCGCGTTGGGGTGTATGCGGCTCATGATCGTTGTTGTCTGGTCCGTCGATGCGATCGAGGAGGGCCGTGGGTTTTATATTTCAGCAGGCCATGGGATGGAACGGAATGGAACGGGATGGAGCGGCTCGGTGTGTCCGACGTTGCGTCTGCGTTGGGTTTTCGGTGGGACATGCGAGTGACGTGGCGCTCCGCCTTTATGAGTGTGTTGGGCGCATGCGTTGGAAGATTCTGTAACCCTAGGGCAGGATAGGGTAGGCTTTAGCTTGGCGAGGGAACCTTCTAAGAATGTACTTCCTCCGTGGGAGTAGTACTGATGAGAATGGTTTTCGATCTAGCGTGGATCGCACCTTATTCCCGGCCGGCTCATCAGGTGTGTTCAACGTGTATGTACGTATAGGTTAGCGTCATGTATTGTTACGCATTCTCCTACGTATAGTGTATAGTTTGGGAGACAAGTCAAGTCATGCATCCTTATATCTATATATGTGCACTTGCACATGATCAATCAAGTGTGTCGTATGCAATCTCATCTTTCCTAACAACATGGTATCAGTTTTCGTTTTCTCTCCTGCGACCTAGCTTTCGCTCCTCGCCGCCGCCGCCGCTACCTCCAGCCACCGCCGCCGCAACCTGCCGCCGCCGTGCCTTCCTCTCCCCACTGCAGCCGCCGCCCCTCCTGCCGCCGCTGCCTCTCTCCCTCCCTTCTCATCTCAGCTTTTGCTCCTCGCCGCCGCCGCACCTTGCCGCCGCCGCCGCTACCTATAGCCGCCGCCGCTACCCCTTCCTCTCCCCACTGCAGCCGCCGCCCTACTGCCGCCACTGCCTCTCTCCCTCCCTTCTCATATCCCACAAAAACCCTACCCCTAATCCACCATAGCCGCCGCACCTCTTTCTCCCATCTCCATCTGTTGCTGCCGCCATGGACTCCCCCACCCCTCTCACCGGCCCTCACCCGTGGACCGGAGTGGTCCACGCCTACCACATGCCGCGCGGCCCCGCACCGAGTCTCCCCGGTCCGCGCCCGACCGGCCATCAGGCGCACTTGGCGGCGCCGCACCATCAGCCCGGTGGCGGCTACCCACAGCTGCCCGCGCCGCCGATGACGGGTGGCTACCCACTGCCGCCACCACCCCAGCCCTACGGGGGCCCTGTCATGCCGCCGCCCCCGACGCCATGGGATCCCGCTCCTCTTGCGGCGCTGCACTCGGCTCCTTCACCGAGTAACTCCGGCGGCGGTGGTGATTGGTACATGGACACGGGCGCTACCGCCCACATGTCATCACATCCCGGTAACCTCATCTCTTCCTATCCGGTTAGCACATCCACTCGCATCACCGTAGGCGATGGCTCTTCTTTACCTATCACCCATATCGGTCATACTTCTTTTCCTCTACATCCAAGCCATTATCTATGTCTAACATTCTTGTCTCACCTGCACTGATCAAGAATCTTGTTTCTGTTCGTTCTTTTACTCGTGAAAATCCTGTTACTGTCGAATTTGACGAAATTGGTTTTTCTGTTAAGGATGCCCGTACACGGATGGTTCTTCACCGATGTGACAGCCCAGACGAGCTCTACCCGGTGCACTCATCCTCCACCGCCACTGCCGCCCCAGTCGCCCTATCTGCCGGGGTAGATCTTTGGCATGCTCGTTTGGGTCATCCAAACTCAGCCGCACTTCGTCATATCCTTCAGAGTTTTTCATTCACGAGCAGTAAGATCGACGATCAGACTTGTCATGCTTGCCGTATCGGAAAGCATGTTCGTCTTCCTTTTAGTGCATCCACCACCATATCTTCTTTTCCGTTTCAATTACTTCATAGTGATGTATGGACATCTCCGGTCGCGAGTAACATTGGATATCTTTATTACCTCGTGATCTTAGACGATTTTTCGCATTATGTGTGGACGTTCCCTTTACGTCGCAAGTCTGATGTACTAGCGACTCTTACGGCTTTTTATGCCTACGTCTCCACACAGTTTGGTCGTCCCATACATGCACTCCAAACCGATAACGGGACAGAATTTGACAATCTTGCCGTTCGCACACTTCTCGCATCACATGGCACCATCTTTCGCCTCACATGCCCATACACATCTCAGCAGAGCGGCCGCGCTGAACGTGTGCTACGCACTCTCAATGATTGCGTCCGTACCCTTCTCTTTCATGCTAACGTGCCTCCTCGGTTTTGGCCCGACGCACTTGCCACCGCATCCCTTCTACTTAACATATGTCCATGCCGCCCTCGCTGGAACTACGCACCCCACCAGCTTCTTTTCGGCACTTCTCCCTCGTATGATGAGCTTCGCGTGTTCGGGGTGCCTTTGTTACCCTAGCATCGCCTCCACCGCCCCTCACAAGCTCGCCCCACGCTCCCTCGCTTGCATCTTCCTAGGTTACCCTCCCAACACGAAAGGTTACCGGTGCTACGATCCCGTCTCCCACCGCGTCTTCACCTCGCGGGACGTTTACTTTGACGAGAAAGTTTTTCCCTTTCACCAGGTACCACCAGCAGCGGCATCTTCACCGCCCCCTCTCGCCGCGCTCCAGTCTTGGTGTCCTAGCCGGCTGAGGGCCACGGCCACGGGCACGGCTGCTACGGGCTCGGCCGCCTCGCCGGCCCCCTCGGGCACGGCCGCCTTGGGCGCGGCTGCTACGGGCGTGGCCGCCTCGCCGCCCCCCTCGGCGGCCCCCACGGGCGCGGCTGCTACGGGCGCGGCCGCCTCGCTGCCCCCCTCGGGCGCGGCCACTTTACCGGCCCCTTCGCCGGTCTCCTCGCCGGCCCCCTCGGGCACGGCTGCTACGGCGGCCTCTTCAGACGCAGCAGCGGGCTCCTCGGCCAGCTCCTCTCCGAGCACTTCCCGTTTGCCGCCCGCGGGTCTTGGTTCTGCGACGGGCTCACCACCACCATCGCCCGTCGCTCCTCTGGTGGCGCCACACCACATGACGACTCGTGCTCGCGCCGGTGTACTACGTCCCAGCACGCGCTATGCGTCCGACGAGTACGCATGCACCACGTCGACCTCGTCCCCTTTCCCGGTCCCCTCTTCAGCTCGCGCTGCTCTTCGGGACCCTCACTGGCTCGCCGCGATGCAGGATGAGTTTGACGTGTTGCAACGTAACCGCGCGTGGCAACTTGTGCCGCGCCCCCCTCACGCCAACGTCATCACCGACAAATGGGTGTTCCGCCACAAGACCCGCCCCGACGGTTCTCTTGATTGCTACAAAGCACGATGGGTGGTCCGTGGCTTTCGACAGTGCGCCGGAGTTGACTTCACCGACACCTTCGCCCCGGTTGTTAAACCGGGCACGATTCACGCTGTCCTACAGCTCGTGGTGTCTCGTGCATGGCCTGTGCATCAGTTGGATGTCTCCAACGCATTTCTTCACAGCCACCTCGCCGAGCAGGTGTTCTGCCAGCAGCCCACCGGATTCGTCGATGCCACTCATCTGGATCACGTCTGCCTGCTTTCTCGATCCCTGTACGGGCTCAAGCAGGCACCCCGCGCGTGGTACTAGCGCATCGCTGCCTTCCTCCAGCAGCTGGGTTTTTGCTCCACCCGCTCCGACGCGTCGTTGTTCGTCTACCATCAGGGCGCTGCTACTGCCTATCTACTGCTCTACGTCGATGACATCATCCTGACGGCATCCTCTACTGAGCTTCTTCATCAGCTCACTGCTCGTCTACGAGATGAGTTTGCCCTCAAGGATCTAGGGCCTCTGCACTACTTCCTCGGCATCGAGGTTGTCCGGCGCACTGACGGGTTCTTTCTACATCAGCAGCGGTATGCTCGTGAGCTTCTCGAGCGCGCGGGCATGCTTAACTGCAAGCCTACCGCCACGCCTGTCGACATGAAGGCCAAGCTTTCTGCACTTGACGGCTCGCCTGCCCCGGATGCAGCGTTCTATCGCTCCATCGTCGGTGCGCTGCAGTACTTGGCGCTTACTCATCCGGATCTCCAGTATGCCGTGCAGCAGGTGTGCCTTCACATGCATGCTCCACGTGATTCCCATTGGACCCTGGTGAAGCGGATCCTTCATTATATTCGCGGCACCATGGCTCTTGGGCTCACGCTGACGGCGTCCTCCTCCACCGACCTCGTGGCTTATTCAGACACCGACTGGGCTGGCTGTCCGGATACTCGACGCTCTACATCAGGCTACTGCGTCTATCTCGGGCCCTTGCTGATCTCGTGGTCGTCTAAACAACAACCCACAGTTTCCCGCTCGAGTGCTGAGGCGGAATACCGGGCAGTGGCTAACGCTGTCGCTGAGTGCTCTTGGCTTCGCCAACTCCTTCAGGAATTGCTTTGCGATGTCCATAAGGCCACGGTCGTGTACTGTGACAACGTCTCCGCCGTCTACCTATCCGCCAACCCCGTTCATCATCGCCGGACGAAGCACATTGAGCTCGACATACACTTCGTTCGTGAGCAGGTTGCACTTGGGCGGATACGCGTTTTGCATGTTCTCACCGCTCAACAGTTCACCGATGTTATGACCAAGGGACTTCCGACATCCACCTTCGATGAGTTTCGGTCCAGTCTCTGCGTCGCCGGCGACGTTTCGACTGCGGGGGGGGGGGGGGGGGTGTTGAACGTGTATGTACGTATAGGTTAGGGTCATGTATTGTCACGCCTCCTTTCTCCTACGTACAGTGTATAGCTTGGGAGACAAGTCGAGGTCGTGCACCCTTGTACCTATATATGTGCACTTGCACGTGATCAATCAAGTGTGTCGCATGCAATCCCATCTTTCCCAACAACAAGGTGGACTCTCAAATGGTGTAGATTTGCCAGCAACAGAAGAAGGAAAGAAATGGGGTACTACTGTACATGCAAGAACGAGTGTTCATGCTTCATTTATTCACTGTGGGACAAGTAGGAGAATCAAGGGCATCTCCAACGCTGACCGCTAAATCAGACACAGTATCCGTCCGCGGGCTGGTCCGGACCAATCCACGGACAGTGATGTGGGACAGCGGGAACCGACTATCGAACCGTGCCCGCATCCATTTTAAAATAAATTTGAATAAACCGGACAAATTTCATCAAACACGACGGAATCCAGCATAGTTCGGACATAATTTACATAAAACGGACGATATTTCGTCCATTTCACTAAAACCTTAAGAAAACCTGCTTCACGCCTTTACGTGGCAGAGAGGCGACGCCGACTCCTGCTTCACCCGGTAGCGAGGCGGGGAGTGCATGCGGCTCCTCCTTCACGATGGCCCGCGGTCTCGAGTGCTGAAAGGAGGCGTGGCTACTGCGGCGGTGCCTGGTCCTCCATGTTGCCGGAGGAGATGGTGTTCTCCTTGTCGGAGGAGCCGACGGCCGTTGAGAAAGACAGCCTCGGAGAGCAACGGCGGCGACACAACGACTCGGAGCCGCCACCACAGCCTACCAGCGTGGAGAACCACGACTTGGGCATGGTGTGGAGATGATTGTGTCGCCTGTGCCGGAGCAGATAGGAGCGGAGAGGATCGAAGAGCAGTGCGGTGCGGACGGAGCCGGATTCCTGCTTAAATAGGTGCGGCGGCCAGGCGATGGACTCGATGACGGCTTCAATGCAGTGCAGCGACCGGAGTAGGCTTGGCTGTCACCCACCGAACTACTCACACATGGAGATCAGATCGCGAGAAGAAAACATTGAAGAACACATCTTGGGATTGATTGATTACAATATGTCTTACAATGGATGCCTTGTGCGATGCACGATTACAAGTATGAACTAGATGAGAGAGCACTTTGGTGGTGGAGATGGCTATGGAGATGAAAATGGCGGCGGCTAGGGTTTGTGGATGAAGATGATGATGAAGAGGTTCTGGATGTGCTCGACGCTCTCCCGACGCTGTTCTGTTGACATTTCGACATGGTCCCCTTTATAAAAGTTGTTCAGGTGGACGACCTGCCTCGGTTTCCACGCCAAACAACCGCTCATGCGAGCGCGTGCGGTCGCATGGAACACCGTCTTTGACACTGGCTCCCTTCTAGCGCCTCCTGGTGACTTATCTCTTCTCCATTTTCCTTCCTTTCCTTTCTCCCATGTGATTTCTTCCCTTTTTAGCCCATTTCCTATGGAAAAATATCAAAGAGAGGATTTGTGGCATCCCTTGCACTTATTAGCCATTAGTGACAATATCGGAGTGAATGTCTCTCTTTTAATGAAATATCTCGGTTTAAACAAGGTTGAAATGAGTGTAAAAATACCACTCATCAACTCCCCCAAACTTAAACTTGATCGTCCTCGAGCAACATAGAGAGAAATCCGAAGCATAAGGAACTCAGTTGTTTAAACCGAAATAACAAGAAGGTTTTGGTTCACTTACGATCGGTGTGCCTAGATAGCCCTTTGCTTCTTGACCTGAAAACTTATCATAGATATAGCGGTGGCATAGTTATAGTGCAAGTGTTAGTGAAGTAAAGGTAATCAACACAAAGTTTCTGATCTACTAGATAAAACAACTTTGCAACACTTCATTTCATTTAATCTAGACAACACTTGCTTACCGGGAATGTACGGAAGAGTTTCTTTAGATAGAGCCATGAAAACATAAGTTAGGGAGTAGAAAGCATGTAGTAAAATATGATGCTCAAGTGCTCATGAGCACACCCACAATTGTTTCCTCCTCTAGGCTCTTAAACACTTTGTTTCAATCATTGTTTGCTGGAACTTTGATTGTCACGTGAAGGAGATTATGTAGGGGAACGCGACAGAAAACAAAAAAATTTGGTACAGCGAGCACGCCCAGGACCACTATGGAGACTGCATACAGGGTTTGATCTGATCATTACCGACTCGTAGCGCAGCGGAAGTAGAGTCGATGTAGATCGTCGGTGCAGATCCCCGCAGCTAGGATTTACAACCTCCCAACCGCGAGGATGTACTCCCTCGTTGGACAGCCCTTCGGGAGGCGGTCGGACAGTCCCCCGGACGATGTCACGGACATCCCTTCGGGAGGACCCTCGAAGCTCGAACGGTAACTCGGACAGCCCTTCAACAGGACCCTCGAATAGCCCCTCGGGCAAAAGATCGAAACTATGACCTCTCTACGGGGTTGCACACATACGGTGTCAGCTATCCGGCAGGGTTTCGCCGTCCAGAACTAGTTCCTGCCGGAACCCAGACAGCCTTTCGGCTCTACGAAACTATTTCACGGGGAGGGAGAGAGAAGGCCAGATCATGCATGGCTTGTGTATGTGAGAAAGGAGTGAGTGTGGAGAGTGCCTCTCCACCTCTATTTATAGGAAAACCCAAGGGGAAAAATACCCAAAAAAACCCATCACATGGATCCTTCATAAGGCCATAAAAGGAAGGCAAGTGGAGCTCCATGGAGGAGCACCATCTTGGCCGGCCACCCCTAGCCCCCCCCCCCCCAGAAAGGGGGTTCCTTGGTCGCCAATCCCTTCTAGAAGCCTTTTGGGAAAAGCCCTAAAAGGTGGCTTTCCATAAAGTCGCCCAAAAAGCACTTTCACTATTCACGGAAACATTTTTCCGCGACCGTTAAATCCGAAATATTTCTGTGGGTCTTAGAATAATTCCAGTACCCACTAAAATGATTTTGGATGCGTTCTAAAACAATTCCGGATTAGTGATTTTCATCTGCGAAAAGCAACCAAACCGGTTCCGGCAGCTCCGGAACATTTCCGGTTTTTATCCCGGAAAAATCCTAGAAGTTTCCAGAACAATTCTGGCACCCTCCAAGAATTTCCAGGCGTGTGCCGAAACCAATTTGACTTAATGGTATACTCCGAAACAACTTTTCGGTTTTACCAAAACTATTCTGGTGTTCTCTCTCCGGAACTTTTCCGTTGTCTCCGAAACTTTTCCGGTAACTTTCTCTCAGACTCCCTGTCTAGTATTCAGCAGATAGATGACCCTTAAGCATGTGGCCCTATAGGTTCGGTGAAGTATAGACATGACCCGGAACACTTTCCGACCAATGATCAACATCGGAGCCGTGGACACCCATATTGACCCCTATACCCACACGAATAAATATTTGAGTGAACCTCCGGTTGTTGTGTGCTATTCCTGTTGCTTCGCGATATGTTACAAACATCCGAGGTGAGATTTATCGGCATCCCCGTGGATCAACACTTGTCCACTATGCCAATTACCTCGTTACCGGTTTTGTTCTCTTTTCTCGTTTCCATGTTCCGGCATCCCTGTGATCAAATCACAATGTGTTTGGCCAGACGATGATGGTTACCGTAATACCGAGAGGGCCCGAGAATATCTCTCCATCATCGGAGGAGCAAATCCCAATCTTGAGCTATCTCGTTTCTTGCCATACTTTTTCGTGAACCCGTAAGCCGCCGTAATAGCCACCCAGTTACGTATGACGTTTAACAAACCCCAAAGTTCACGAAGCAAGTACGAAGGAACTCAATACTCTCATGGTCTAAGGAATTATGCAAACATTAACTTTCTCTGTGTTATTAACCATTAACTTGTGATGAATGTATCTTATAGCATAACATCAATTCGGATCGATTCTACACAAGTGTTCTACTAACATTGTGCCCTCAAAATTGCCGGCATAGACATGCCCATGATCAGGAAAACAAGATCATCATGCAATACTTGAGCCAGTCTTAGAGTCATGACCAGGAATACATTTTACCGTTTATTATACCACACGTGCACATGAGTTTCCCTCCGAGCCTCGTCGATATTGCAGACTCGAGAATCATTGCAGTTATTACTGCCTCTAGGGCATATCTCCTACAGACTCCCACTTGCACTAGAGTCATAATCCAGTTACATGGCTTCCCTAACACCAATGGCTATCCGGTGCTGCTCATGCTTTGCTCGTGGTAGAGGCTTTGTCATCGGGTCTGACACATTCGGATCCGTGTGAACTTTGCGTACTTTCACTAAACCCGCTTCGACATGATGTCAAATGAGTTTATATTTGCGTTCAATATGTCTTGTCTTATGGTGCGAAGATGGCTCCCTAGCCTGAGCCACGGCACCACTATTATCACAATAGATCTCCACCGGGTCCAGCGCACTTGGAACCACACCAAGGTCTTCAAGAAACTGCTTGATCCAGACCGCCTCCTTGGAGGCTTCTGAAGCTGCAACATATTCCGCCTCTGTCGTAGAATCCGCCAGTCTTTTGTTTGGAACTTTTCCAATCAACTGCGCCACCTTTCAATATGAAAACATAGCCTGATTGAGATTTGAAGTCATCTGGGTCAGTCATGAAGCCTGCATCAGTGTAACCACTTACAATGAGCTCTTCATCACCTCCGTACACAAGGAGTAAATCCTTGGTCCTTCTGAGGTACTTAAGAATGTTTTTGACTGCGGCCTAGTGTTCCAATCCTAGATCACTTTGGTACCGGCTGCTAACACTTAGCGCATAGGAAACATCTGGTCTTGTACATAGCATGACATACATAATAGAACCAACTGCCGAGGCATATCGAACATCATTCATTTGTACTCGCTCATCGAGAGTCCGAGGACACTAATTCTGGCAAAGCACTGTGCCAGGTGACATGGGGAGTAGGCCTTTCTTGGAGTTCTCCATGTTGAACCTTTTCAACACCTTGTCAATGTACGTGCTTTGGCTAAGCGCTATCAGGCGTTTTGATCTATCTCTATAGATTCTGATGCCCAATACATATGCCGCTTCGCCTAAGTCTTTCATTGAAAAACTCTTCTTCAATGAGTCTTTTATTTCGCTAAGAAAATTCACGTCATTTCCAATCAACAATATGTCATCCACATACAAGATTAGAAATGCTTTTGCACTCCCACTAAACTTCTTGTAAACACAAGATTCTTCGTCATTCCTGATGAAGCCAAACTCTATGACTACTTCATCAAAACGAATGTTCCAGCTCCTTGATGCTTGCTTCAGACCATAAATGGCCTTCTGAAGTTTGCATACCTTTCCAGCATTCTCATGAACGACAAAACCTTCAGGCTGTATCATGTATACATCTTCTTTGAGATTTCCATTTAGGAAAGCCATTTTGACGTCCATCTGCCATATTTCATAATCGAAATAAGCAGCTATTGCTAGTAATATTCGTGCAGACTTAAGCATAGCTACGGGCAAGAAAGTCTCGTCGTAGTCCACTCCAGGAACTTGCGTGAACCCTTTCGCGACAAGTCTATCTTTATGGATAGTAATGTTACCATCCGCGTCCGTCTTTCTTTTGAAAATCCATTTACAACCAATGGGCTTTACGCCTTCTGGAAGTTCTACCAAGTTCCAAACTTGATTTTCGTACGTGGATTCCATTTCGGATCTCATGGCTTTGTGCCATTCCCTTGAGCTGGGCCCCGCCATCGCTTCCTTGTAGTGCGCAGGTTCATCGTCTTCAAGAATGAAGATTTCGTTATGAAACTACTCAGGTGGATCGATAACCCTACCTGATCTGCGTGGTTCAAATACAAACTTGTCTGAAGTTTCCGCATCACATGCGACAACTTCCGGCTCGGTTGTAGGGATAATTAGCGGAATTTATTCCGGTTCCTTAGCCATATCAATGGTTGCCGAAGATTCACCAATCTCATCAAGCTATACTGTTCTCCCACTTGCTTCTTTAGCGAGAAATTCTTTCTCGAGAAAGTGTCCAACTTTTGCGACAAATACTTTGCCCTCGGACTTGTGGTAGAAGGAATACCCAACGGTGTTTTTGGGATAACCTACAAAGTAACATTTGTCTGATATGGGATCGAGTTTGCTTGGCTGTAAACGCTTTACGTATGCCTCACAACCCCAAATTTTAAGATGCGACACACAAGGTTTCTTCCCATGCCACATCTCATGTGGTGTCATCTCAACAGACTTAGACGGTGCTTTGTTTAGTGTGTGAGCGGCAGTTTCCAGTGCGTGACCCCAAAAAGATATCGGTAGATCTGTAAGAGACATCATCGATCTTACCATGTCTAACAGGGTTCGGTTACGTTGTTCTGACACTCCGTTTCGCTGTGGAGTTCCGGGAGGCATAAGCTGTGAAACGATTCCACGGTCACTCAGATGTTGGCTAAACTCATGACTAAGGTATTCGCCCCCGCGATCTGACCGCAGATATTTAATCCTTTTGTTACGATGATTTTCTACCTCATTCTGAAATTCTTTGAACTTTTCAAAGGTTTCCGACTTATGCTTCATTAAGTAGATATAGCCATACCGACTTAAATCATCAGTAAAAGTCACGAAGTAGAAATACCCACCCCGTGCGGCTGTGCTCATTGGACCACATACATCACTATGTATTATTTCCAATAATTCACCCGCCCGTTCAGGATGACCCGTGAATGGCGTCTTGGTCATTTTCCCCATCAGACAAGCTTCACATGTGTCAAATGATTCAAAATCAAAGGACGGTAAAACTCCATCTGACTGGAGTCTTTGCATGCGTTTCTTTCCGATGTGGCCAAGCCGACAGTGCCACAAGAAAGTGGTGGTGGTATCAGCATTCACGTTAAAGACATCATTTCCACATTCAAGATTTAGTATGAAAAGGCCCCCAACAATGGGTGCAAATCCATAAAACATATTCTTACAATAAAGTGAACAACCATTGTTCTCAGACTTGTAAGAGTACCCATCGTGCACTAAACATGATCTAGAGATAATGTTTCTACACAATGCCTGAACAGAATAACAGTTACTTAGTTCTAAGGTAAATCCTGAAGGGAGACATAGAGGCATAATGCCGACGGCTTGAGCGGCGATCCTAGCGCCGTTCCCGGCACGCATCACGACTTCATTCTTTGCCAGCTTACGCACCTTCTGAAGCCCCTGTATCGAGTTGCAAATGTGAGCAACCAATCCGATATCAAATACCCAAGACTTAGAATTTTCGCTAGCAAGCAAAACGTCAATGACATTAACCTGTATAACAGTTATACCTTTTTCGATTTTCCCGGACTTCTTATCTTCCAGATACTTCTTGCAGTTTCTCTTCCAGTGTCCTGTGCCCTTGCAGTAGAAGCACTCAGTTTCATTCTTGGCTCCGCCCTTAGAGTTGCTTTGGGAGCCGGTCTTACCGGCGCCCTTGCCCTTCTTGGACTTGCCTTTCTTTTTGAAACTGGTGGTTTTATTCACAAGCAACACTTGCTTGCGATTTTTCCGCAGTCCTCCTTCCGCAGTTTTCAGCATGGCGAGCACCTCATTTGGTGTCTTCTCCATCCCACTCATGTTGTAGTTCATGACAAAACCGTCGTAAGACGGGGGGAGTGAAGAAAGCAACATGTCCATCATATGGGCTGGTGGAATTGGAAATTACAGGGTTTTAAGCCTTTCAGCGTAGCCAATCATTTTGACCACGTGTTCGCCAACTGAACTGCCCTCAGCCATCTTGCAATCCATCACGGCCTTCATGATATCAAATCGTTCAGACCGTGTGGTTTCCTTGTACAGAGCATCCAATTCCCGGATCATATCACGGGCTTTATGGAATTCAAAATGTTTTTGAAGCTCTGGACTCATGCAAGCTAGCATAAGGCACTGCACTAAGTTGTAATCATCATCCTTAGTGGCCCAGTCATTTTGTTCATCTTCCGGGGCAGTTGCCGCCGGTTTAGCTGGAAGAGGAGTTTCAAGCACATACATCCTCTTAGCGCTCCTGAGGACAATCCTCAGGTTACGGACCCAGTCCGCATAGTTGTTTCCAGTCGCAGCTAACTTCTCTTTCTCTAACATCGGGCCTAAGTTGAACGCGGTGTTGCGAGCCATTTGATCTACAACGGTAAACACAAGTTTCACTTAGACTTTGTTCATAATTAATTTACACTAGTGAATAAACAATTTTATTCTAAAGTGCGCTCCCACTCAAATCAATATCTCTCATAATTGATTGTGAGTGATCCAAGATCGAAATTTCAATTCAACGCCAAGGATGCATCCATCTCAAGTGACAAAAATTTCATTTGGTAGGCCAACTTGCCAATCACATCTTTATGTGACTCTTGTTCATCTTTCGATGGGCGTGTTCCGAGCTCAGGACGATCCTCCGGAACGTCAAGACAACCAAGTGATCTTGTTGCGAGGTCTCAACTCACCCGCCTCACACTTCTCTAATCGTTCGTACCCATGCATCCATGTGATACCCCGAAGAGATAGGTGCCGTGACGGTGCTACACTTGGGAGAACACTAACTACTTGATATTTTTAAGTGAGAGATCACCCTAATAAAAAGCGACTACCGCTCAATCAAAAGGGTGCATCAAGAGGGATAAACATCTCAGGCAATTCATAATAGCATGATATGGTATAGCCCTTTCTGACGGAGAAGTCTTTAATTTCTTCGTCTTCGGCATTTGCGTCGGTGTTCACCTTCACGAAGATTGCCACCACATTGTCGATGCACCAGATAATATTGCTATCTCTATAGCTAATTAAATGAGTGCATTACTTAAGGTTGACACGCAGGTCATTAAAGTGACAATCATGTGGCTCCAGCCATCATGCCGAATCATGATACGCAGGTCATGTTAATAAATTTACATCATATAGTCATCTCATACATAATTGAATTAATATGAGAGCTGCTATACCACATCACATGCACATCCTGCAAAACCAAGTTAGATGCCTCTAATCGGTTTATGCAAAAATTTATTTTACGTGGCTTCTAAGGTTTTGACTTAAACCGCAGTTACCAACGTTTATCATCAAGTATGATTATTCAGGTCGCTAGATTAACTTTGCGGGGTGTATGAAACACGAGATAATAAAATCTCGAGCCCCATACTAAACTTCGTCATACGTATGACCCCCGTGCAGATCATATATGCATTGCCCTTTCGTCTACGAAATTTCATCTTTCTCTTAACTATGGTGGAACCCAAAGAACTGATAGCACTTCATTGATCAATCAGGATCGCGGATTGCCAGAACTTTGTGAAATTCCACCATGCCGTTTCAAGATCAGAAATACGCAAATTCTAGGGAAGCAACAAGAACATCGGGTAACAGATTTCATCTGCTACCCGCATTAATAATTTTCAGCAATAGATCTCATCTACTACAAAATTATATTATGTAATACCCATACATCTCTATGTATTCTAGATCGCAACCTGCATCTACACATAGCAAGGCTCTTGATGCCACTGTAGGGGAACGCGACAGAAAACAAAAAAAATTGGTACAGCGAGCACGCCCAGGACCACTATGGAGACTGCATACAGGGTTTGATCTGATCATTACCGACTCGTAGCGTAGCGGAAGTAGAGTCGATGTAGATCGTCAGTGCAGATCCCCGCAGCTAGGATTTACAACCTCCCAACCGCGAGGATGTACTCCCTCGTCAGACAGCCCTTCGGGAGGCGGTCGGACAGTCCCCCGGACGATGTCACGGACAGCCCTTCGGGAGGACCCTCGAAGCTCGAACGGTAACTCGGACAGCCCTTCGGGAGGACCCTCAAACAGCCCCTCCGGCAAAAGATCAAAACTACGACCTCTCTATGGGGTTGCACACATACGGTGTCAGCTATCTGGCAGGGCTTCGCCGTCCAGAACTAGTTCCTGCCAGAACCCAGACAGCCTTTCGGCTCTACGAAACTATCTCACGGGGAGGGAGAGAGAAGGCCAGATCATGCATGGCTTGTGTATGTGAGAAAGGAGTGAGTGTGGAGAGTGCCTCTCCACCTCTATTTATAGGAAAACCCAAGGGGGAAAATACCCAAAAAACCCATCACATGGATCCTTCATAAGGGCATAAAAGGAAGGCAAGTGGAGCTCCATGGAGGAGCTCCATCTTGGCCGGCCACCCCTAGCCCCCCCCCAAAGGGGGTTCCTTGGTCCCCAATCCCCTCTAGAAGCCTTTTGGGAGAAGCCCTAAAAGGTGGCTTTCCATAAAGTAGCCCAAAAAGCACTTTCACTATTCACGGAAACATTTTTCCACGACCGTTAAATCCGAAAATATTTCTGTGGGTCTTAGAATAATTCCAGTACCCACTAAAATGATTTTGGACGCGTTCCGAAACAATTCCGGATTAGTGATTTTCATCTGCGAAAAGCAACCAAACCGGTTCCGGCAGCTCTAGAACATTTCCGGTTTTTATCCCGGAAAAATCCCAGAAGTTTCCAGAACAATTCTGGCACCCTCCAAGAATTTCCAGGTGTGTGCCGAAACCAATTTGACTTAATGGTATACTCCAAAACAACTATTTGGTTTTACCGAAACTATTCCGGTGTTCTCTCTCCGGAACTTTTCCGTTGTCTCCGAAACTTTTCTGGTAACTTTCTCTCAGACTCCCTGTCTAGTATTCAGCAGATAGATGACCCTTAAGCGTGTGACCCTATAGGTTCGGTGAAGTATAGACATGACCCGGAACACTTTCCGATCAATGATCAACATCGGAGCCGTGGACACCCATATTGACCCCTATACCCACACGAATAAATATTCGAGTGAACCTTCGGTTGTTGTGTGCTATTCCTGTTGCTTCGCGATATGTTACAAACACCCGAGGTGAGATTTATCGGCATCCCCGTGGATCAACACTTGTTCACTATGCCAGTTACCTCGTTATCGGTTTTGTTCTCTTTTCTCGTTTCCGTGTTCCGGCATCCCTGTGATCAAATCACAATGTGTCTGGCCAGACGATGATGGATACCGTAATACCGAGAGGGCCCGAGAATATCTCTGCATCGTCGGAGGAGCAAATCCCAATCTTGAGCTATCTCGTTTCTTGCCATACTTTTCCGTGAACCCGTAAGCCACCATAATAGCCACCCAGTTACGGATGACGTTTAACAAACCCCAAAGTTCACGAAGCAAGTACGAAGGAACTCGATACTCTCATGGTCTAAGGACTTATGCAAACATTAACTTTCTCTGTGTTATTAACCATTAACTTGTGACGAACGTATCTCATAGCATAACATCAATTCGGGTCGATTCAACACAAGTGTTCTACTAACACTGTGCCCTCAAAATTGCCGGCATAGACATGCCCATGATCAGGAAAACAAGATCATCATGCAATACTTGAGCCAGTCTTAGAGGCATGACCAGGAATACATTTTACCATTTATTATACCACACATGCACATGAGTTTCCCTCCGAGCCTCGTGGATATTGCAGACTCGAGAATCATTGCAGTTATAGCATGGGACATAAACATTCATTACAAACTTTGGAGATACAAAATAACTGTTATTACTGCCTCTAGGGCATATCTCCTACAGATTATGCCAAATAAGTGATCATGCATAGGTTTTTCGCTGTGGCTTAATGTTTGGGAACTATGGACCTTTAGCAATAATGTCTCTTTCGAGCTCTTTTGACCAGTCCCCTTTATTTACCACATACACACCCATTCAAGAGAAAGCCGGATAATATTCGTTTGTAGTGTTACCACTACGTACGGTAACAAACTCATAGCCGAAATCTGAGTTGTCGCTCTTGGTAGATCGTTCATTGGCCAGCGGAGTCCTCAGCATAACATCAAGAAGGGTGACGAAGCCACATTTACACACGTAAACGCGTATATAGTAGAAAAGGGCATGGCACCAACCGGAGCCTGTAACACCATATTGAGATATACAACACAGATTTTTGGCATAACCTCACCCACCTTTTAACTAAGTTCCTTGATGTCTACTACACAACTTATTCTTGTAGACTCGTGTTGGGCCTCCAAGCGCAGAGTTTTGTAGGACATTAGCAATTTTCCCTCAAGTGGATGACCTAAGGTTTATCAATCCGTGGGAGGTGTAGGATGAAGATGGTCTCTCTCAAACAACCCTGCAATCAAATACAAGAAATATCTTGTGGCCCCAACACACCCAATACAACGGTAAATTGTATAGGTGCACTAGTTCGGCGAAGAGATGGTGATACAAGTGTAGTATGGATAGTAGATATAGGTTTTTGTATTCTAAAAATAAAAAAACAGCAAGGTAGCAAGTGATAAAATGGAGCACAAACGGTATTGCAATGCTTAAAAACAAGACCTAGGGTTGATACTTTCACTAGTGCAATCTCTCAACAATGCTAACATAATTGGATCATATAACAAACCCTCAACGTGAGATAAAGAATCACTCCAAAGTTCCTATTAGCGGAGAACATGAGATAGAAATTGTTGTAGGGTACGAAACCACCTCAAAGTTATCTTTTCCGATCAATCTATTGAGCCATCCCTATAAGTGTCACGAACGGCCCTAGAGTTCGTACTAAAATAACACCATATGATACACATCAACCAACTCTAATGTCACCTAGATACTCCAATGTCACCACAATTATCCGTGAGTTGATTATTCGATATGCATCAAACAACTTCAGATTCATAATATTCAATTCACATAAAGAACTTCAAAGAATGCCCCAAGATTTCTACCGGAAAAAGTAGGACGAAAACGTGCATCAACCCCTATGCATAGATTACCCCAATGTCACCTCAGGAATCCGCGAGTTGAGTGCCAAAACATACATCAAGTGAATCAATATAATACCCCATTGTCACCACGGGTATTCATATGCAAGACATACATCAAGTGTTCTCAAATCCATAAAAGTATTCAATCTGATAATAGTGAAACCTCAAAGGTAAAACTCAATTTATCACAACAAGATAGAGAGGGAGAAACACCATATGATCCAACTATATTAACAAAGCTCGCGGTACATCAAGATCGTGCCAAATCAAGAACACGAGAGAGAGAGAGAGATCAAACACATAGCTACTAGTACATACCCTCAGCCCCGAGGGTGAACTACTCCCTCCTCGTCATGGAGACCACCGGGATGATGAAGATGGCCTCCGGTGATGATTTGGTGCCGGAACGGAGCTCCAGATGGGATCGCTTCGGAACAGAGGCTTGCGGCGGCGTAAAAACTCATCTAGGTTAACTTTCGGGGGTTTCTGAATATATATGATTTTTTAGCATTGGAATCACGCAAAGAGGTGCCACAGGGGGCCCACGAGGCACCAGGGCGCGCTTGGGGGGGTGGCGCGCCCAGGTGGCTTGTGGGGCCCCTGTGGCTCTTCTGCTGCTCCCCCGAAGCTTCCTGGGTCTGTTTCCTTCCAGAAAAAATCGTCAAAAAGTTTCGCTGCATTTGGACTTCATTTGATATGGATTTTCTGGAAAACCAAAAACAAGCAGAAAATAACAACTGGCACTGGGCACTAGGTCAATATGTTAGTCCATAAAAATCATATAAAAGCCGTATAAAAGTGCACCAAAATCATAGAAAACTATAATAAACATGGCATGAGTACTTCATAAATTATAGATACGTTGGAGACGTATCATTCCTCTAGACAATTTAATCCACAAGTGCTATCAAGTCTATTAAAATTAACAACATGGGGTTGAGCATGTTAAACATCACTTCTACTTCAATTTCTCAACTCCCAAGTCTTGAGAGACTTTCTCTTCTGCAAAGTTATACTTGGTTAATAACATTTCATTCAAAAACTGTCCCATGACAAGTCTTAGTTGTCTAAACTAAAGAAAAGAAAGGCTACAAAATTATTTCAGCTACTAGAGCAAGACCTTTGTATCAACTATCAAGACTTACTCCCATCTGCACATATTACACATACAACTACTACATCTACTCTAAGTATCCAAGTGCAAAAGATAGGGGTCATAGGACATACCTTCACGGTTGTGAATTTACACACTTCTCTTCCTTATTCTTGCATTCCTCGTTGTCCTGGCATAGATCAACTCCTCTGAAAACAAAATGCAAACGAACTCCAAGGGGCTAAATAAAGAACAAGAGCAAAGCAAAGCTTATTCTATTTTTTTGGTTTTTGGGTTTTTGAAAACTAACTTGCAACCGAAAAATCGCAAAGGCAAAAATAAAAAGCAAAAGAAGAAAAAAAAGCAAAGTGTTGGAACAAAACAACACGAGTGTTTTGAAGCTCCTCGAGCTTAAGTACAACCTCATTCCAATTTATTCAAATACCGCCACATCTTGATGTAGAAGTGGTGATAACCTCCCCCAAGCTTAGGCTCTTGCAAGCCCAAACCGGCGAGATCATTGTGGCGGTTGGTCAGGAGCCCACTCCTGCCTCCAGTTGGAGAAGCTCATGTTCATGTAGACGGCCATGCCTCTCAGGGATGATGCGAGGTTGCTCATATCTTGGATAGAGCCCTGGAGGTTGTTGAGGTCCGCGTAGGTGGTGTAGTCTTGCTGGGGCTGCTCCTCCTCTTCGTCGGTGGCGAATTCTTCTTCATCTACTTGTTCAGGTTTTGGCCCTTCTTGGTCAAAAGCCGCATCTCCTTCCTGTGCAACATAATGCAATTGTCCATTCTCGATGGAGAAACGGTTAGGCATAGGTGTGGGTAACAAGTACGCCACTCCAGGAATTTTGATACAATGACGGCCATTATGAACTACTACCATACCAGCGCTAGTAAGAACACAAATGTTAACAAGGGTGTTACCGATAATGGGACGGAGATGATTGTAGTTGAGGCCAAGGGAGTTGGCCAACATGGTGATCACTCCTCCACACACGATATCTCCTTGTTCATGATTTGCTTGATGCGCGAGGTGTAGCAAAAGTATTGCCCCTAGGTTGGGCAAATAACCGACGTCCAGGTTTGCTGCTTTCCCGAAAACTAGCATGTTCTCATCATTCACCTTAGAAACTTCTCCTCGTGCCTATAACGAGTTAGTGAAAACATAGTAGAAATAACATATATCAGGACTTTCAATGCAACTGGCTCTTTGCTTAGAGCCATGGTGACTCATCCGAAGAAAGGATTGCCTTGGGTGCGGGTCAATGAAATCATAAACATATCTAATATCATCATCATTGTTGGGGAAGCCAAAGTAGTTACACCACTCAGCAAAAGTGATGTTAAAGTCTTGGTCAAGGAGACGGAAAGTGATCCTCTCCTCCTCATATGCATTTGGCATTAAACCAACATTGTGCGAGAGAGTACTAAGAAACTCAAGCGTCAATCGTTCATAAGTCTCACATCCCTGATAAACGAAATGATGCAACCCGGCATTATGACAAAGCAAATTAAAATCATGAGTGATACCTAGCTTGGCAAGAGTATTCGCACAAGCTCATTTGGTTGCTTTGATCTTCCTTGTGGTGAGCTTCTGGAACTTCTTCCTTGCTCCACGGTCGGTGAAGACGATCCCCTGAGTGAAAACTTGCTGCGGTTGTGCGGTGGATGAACTCGAACCACCGCGTACGCGAGAAGACCTCCATGTAAACATCTATAAAACAATTTTTTAGTCCAATACAATGAAACAATAATGATCCTACGGTACTCACAACATCATACTCCTCTAAAAACATCAACAAATCCATGCCAAACTCAAGTTTGAATCAAAAATATGCATATCCTAAACATGACAATGCTAGGCATGTAGAACGTGGATTCGCGAAAAATAAATTGGGGATCAGAGGAGGAACGTACCGTAGATCGATCACACGGAAGGATTCGAACTGAAAACGAACGAGTAGAGAGATCGGGCGAAGTTTTGCTAGGGTTTGGAGAGGTTTGGAGGAAGAAGAAGAAGAAAAGAGAGAGATGGGGGCGAAATACCTCCTTCCTCGGGCTTATTGGAGCTGTCGGCGCATGAAATGACCGCTCATACGGGCGCCAGCGCCCGTATGGAACGCCGTCTTCAACCCGGTTTAACTCACCTTTGCCTGCGTGCAGATGAAACGACCGCTGAAACGGACGCTTGCGTTCGTTTTGAACGCCGTCTTTCATTCTGTTCTTTTTGTGCTTCTGGTCGAAGATGCCAAACGACCGCTCGAATGGGCGCATGCGCCCGTTTGGAACACCGTCAAACGCTCTGGATTTTTCTTTGCTTTATGTAAAAGATTCAAATGACCGCTCGAACAAACGCTCGTGCCCGTTTGAAACACCATCGTCTCTACTGCGGTCTCTGGTTGTTTTGCGCTGGAGCCTCCGGCAGGTCATGCGACCGCTCATACGACCGCTAACGGTCATTTTGAACGCCGTCTTTTGATCTGTCTCTTGCGAGACTTTTCTTTTTCTTTGCTCTCCTATGGGGTTAGTTCCAAGACAATACATAGACATATTTCCAGGCATTCAAACATCAGTATAAATCATCTTGCACAAGGCTAGGCCTTCATTAGAACAACTCTTCCAAATTCACTTCTTCATATAGAACTTCAGTCACTCTTTTATTAAAAAGAAAAATAAAAACTTACTTGTCTACTTTATTCGCGTGGGTTGCCTCCCACGAAGCGCTTGTTTTCAGCGGATAGCTCGACCGTAGTGGTGATCAAGGTGATGCTAGAACACCGAGACCATAGCTTCTGGCATTCAAAATGATGCCACCCCCTGTGTAGGTCTTCAATTTCTTTTTCCTGGGGAAATGCCTTATAAAGGGATCTTTAGTTGGTAAATCAAAACGAACATTTCCTTCAAACACATTTATCACAGCTTTGATAGTCCTTAGAAAAGGTCTACTGAGAATTATAGGAGCAATTGGATCTTCAGGCATATCTACTATAACAAGATCAATCATGACAGGGCAATCATTTATTTGAACTATAACTCCATGCTTATTGCCTACTGCCTGAGTAAAAGTAGAGTTAGCCATATTCAATATAATCTCAGTATTAGCATAAGGACCAAGATTGAGACTATCATAAACAGATTTGGGGATAGTGGAAACACTTGCCCCTAGATCACATAAAGCACTGAACTTATTAAGTCCTATCTCAATCTCTATAGTAGGTTCAAAAGTATCTTCTTGCTTAGCTGGTAACTTACTGAATAACTTTTTTCTTTCATCATCAAGTTCACATACCCTGGCTGCAACTTGTTCAACAAAGACATTATATGCCTCATCGTTACTTACCTCCGGTAGTGGATACTTCATGAATATCATCTTGACAAAATCTGCAACGGTATAATTGTACTCTGACACATGACTTGTATCGAGTGCCTCATCTTTCTCTTCATTGCTTCTCACCATTTTAACTTCTTCAACCGGGTTAGGCTCCGCCTGCAAACTTGGCCAAAATCAAGGTTTGGCTCTCTGCTATCTTTGCCACTTGTGCCTCCACATTCTTGGATCTGGCTTCAAGTATCCGCACATCATTTGTTAGTCGAACAACCTTACCGGTCAATTGACCAAGTAAGTTATCATGATTCTTCAAGATATTCTTGAAGTTTTCATTCTGCTCAGTCTGGCTAACAATAAAACTTTTAAGAGTTTCTTCAAGAGTATTTCTATTGCTACCATTAGCTCCATTAAAACTATTGGATGTTCCTCCATTATTAGGATAAGGAAGTTTAGGAGCATAACCATTATTTTTCCAATTGGGATTATAGCTATTACGAGCAATAAAATTCACATCACTAGTATCTTCATTAGTGATGGCATTGACATTTACCTCTTCTTTACCTTTCATCAAAGAGATAAGTTCTTCTAGCTTGGTTGTCAACTCTTAGCTATTTTCTTCTATGACATTCACCTTCTTGATGGTGGTTCTCTCAACATGCCATTGGGCATGGTTTTCTTGCATATCATCTAGTATTCTCTTGACATCTTCTATGAGCTTTCCCATGATTGTTCCTCCTGCAGCTGTATCAAGCATAGTTTTTGACATGTGATTCAAGCCATTATAAAACATATGAAGGATTAACCACTCCTCCATTCCATGATTGGGGCAGTTTCTTGTAGCTTCTTTCATTCTATCCCACGCAAGCGCTAGTGGCTCATGTTTCTCTTGCTTGAAACCTATAATCTGAGAACGTAATTGCATAATTTTCGCAGGTGGACAAAACTTAGATTTGCAACAAGCAGCCCAAGATACTGCCTTTAGGCAAAGCTAAAAGCCATTCCTTACCTTTTCCTCTCAAAGAGAAAGGAAATAAGTGAAGTTTAAGAGCATCTGGGTCATAATCCTTTATGCATGTCATGTTGCACAATTCAGTAAAATTATGTAAATGAATACCTGCATCTTCAGAAGCAGAGCCTCCAAATTGGTCCTGTTGAACCATGGAAACTAGGTTCGGTTTGATCTCATATTCTGCAGTTGCAACATCAGGTTGTGCTATCGGTTCATACATGAAATTGTTGCTAGGAGTAGCAAAACTCCCAAGATTACGAACCATAGTAACTTTTTGGTATTTTCAACTAAAAGACTTGCAACAAAATAAAACTTAAACTAAAAACTGGAAAAGTAAAAACAAAAACTGAAAATTAATTTTAACAAAAACTCTAAACACAAATACTAGGAATACAAAACTCCTCCCCGGCAACGGCGCCAGAAAAAGGGCTTGATATCTCCTTTTTATTGATCCGGTATTGGAACAAGAAAGGGTATCCCGCACCTATTTCCCCAGAGGTGACCCTGGGTATCGAACTCACGAGAGGAAGACTCCCTTGAAGCAATGGTCTCTAGCAAGCTTTTGTCAAAGTGTCAAATCCAGCTTTTGACCGGATCAGTAAGCAAATTGTGATTCAAACACTTATAATAAAAAGAAGGTACGGGGATGAGGTCTTAATGCTTACAACCATGTATTGGTGTTGGGATCAAAAATGATATTAGTTTGTGCTCGGGAAGTCACCCATCAAGAGGTGCTTGCTTCCTATTGGAGTGGGGGATGTGTCCAAATTACATCTTGACCGGCACGAGTCCTGCATCAAGAATCAGTTGTCCTACCGAAGGCCCTATCCGCCTCGCGGGGTTTCCCTGATAATTAAGATAATAATATCAGACAAAAGCATTGGGCGTTTAATGACTACACCTCATGAATCCCCAAGGTTATGATTCATGTTACCCTACTAAACCTTACTATCACCGGCGTTCGGTATAACACTTCACGGTCCCCTTGCTCCTAGCCTCATCGGTGCTCAATCTCCATGATCCTGGGTACCTGCAGGGATGAAGATCGCGGACAAGACAAGAGACACTTCACGAAACAATTTTATTTCACACATACAAGACGTTATGTCAAAGGCTTCCATTGATCCCTTCACCAAATACCTGGGGTTGCAAGGCTCATGCCTCACCCCATACCTTACCGAACTACTCACACATGGAGATCAGATCGCGAGAAGAAAACATTGAAGAACACATCTTGGGATTGATTGATTACAATATGTCTTACAATGGATGCCTTGTGCGATGCACGATTACAAGTATGAACTAGATGAGAGAGCACTATGGTGGTGGAGATGGCTATGGAGATGAAAATGGCGGCGGCTAGGGTTTGTGGATGAAGATGGTGATGAAGAGGTTCTGGCTGTGCTCGACGCTCTCCCGACGCTGTTCTGTTGACATTTCGACGTGGTCCCCTTTATAAAAATTATTTAGGTGGACGACTTGCCTCGGTTTCCACGCCAAACGACCGCTCATGCGAGCGCGTGCGGTCGCATGGAACGCCGTCTTTGACATTGACTCCCTTCTAGCGCCTCCTGGTGACTTATCTCTTCTTCATTTTCCTTCCTTTCCTTTCTCCCACGTGCTTTCTTTCCTTTTTAGCCCATTTCCTGTGGAAAAATATCAAAGAGAGGATTTGTGAAATCCCTTGCACTTATTAGCCATTAGTGACAATATCGGAGCGAATATCTCTCTTTTAATGAAATATCTCGGTTTAAACAAGGTTGAAATGAGTGTAAAAATACCACTCATCAGTGGCTCAATCAAGTTCTTATGCATAGCCTCATTGCATAGATTGTTGTAGATTAGTAGCCACTACAAAAATCAATGGAGGGAGAAGGTCTCCTTGCCCGACTCCTCTTTTGCAAAGGAATTGCTTGCCAGGTAATCCATTCAGCAGAACTGATCGAAGAGAAGCCAATGCTATAATTCATCTTCGTCCATTGAAGCCATTTGTGACCAAAGCCTTGAGCAGACATGATATCAATGATAATGTCATGCTTCAAATGTCAAATGCCTTTTCAAAGTCAAAGTTTGAACCGAACAGTCTCCTTATTTGATTGGTGACATTGATGTATATATTCAAAAGACCATGCTGGATAGTCTTGAAGACACTTGTTCGGAAATTCATATTGATTCTTGTGTACCATCCGAGAACATTTTTTTGTAATCTGTTGGCTAGTAGCTTGGTGATGATCTTTAGGGTGCAATTTAGTAGAGAGATAGATTTGAAATCTTCAGGTGCAGTTGTAGAGTACTTTTTTGGGATCAGAGTAATGAAAGAGTAATTGATGCTTTTCATATTTATATCCCCTTTGTGGAAATATTCAATCATTTTGTTGAAGCAGGAGCAACAATATCCCAACATGCTTTAAGGAATGCAACATTGAAGCCATCAGGTCCAGGAGCTTTATCATTTGGCATATTCTTAATAACATCATATATCTCTTCCTTAGGAAAGGAGCCTCTAGTTCTTGTAAATCAGTACTGTGTTGCAGCAAAGAATCCAGGAGTAGGAGGTTGTTTCAGATGTGCTTCCCAATCTATCTCTGAAAGCTCTGAATAAGATAGCAGCTTTAGTCTGGTGATCATGGTGTTCAATCCCATTATCATATTTAAGCATAGAGATGTGAATTATGTTTGTACATTATAGTTGCTTTGGCCCAGAAAAACTTGGTATTAGCTTCCCTGATTTTGACAAATCTGATAGTTGCCCTTTGCTTACAATAAATTATTTGATGGGATAAATTTTGCTCCAAGTGAGCTTTCAGTATCATCATGCCATTTTTTTTTCTTCTAGTGTGAGTTCTTTGTATTCTTCGAGAGTGTCATAAAATATAATGAGGTAGTTTGTATCTCTAGTGATGCTTTTCAAATTTGTTTGAACTGACTGTGTTCCAACTAGTAATTTTCACATCTAAAGATGTTTGATTTGAGAATGGAGGTACCAATCTTGATGACACAAGGGATATGATCAGAAGTTGTTCTAGTCAAAGAGGTGGCAAAAGTGCTAGGATTGTTGAAAGTCCAAGCTTCAGATGAGAAGATCCAATCCAATTTCTCCAGCAAAGTAGCCTCCTGCATAATTCTCCAAGTGTAGCTTCTGCCTTTTAATGGGATCTCCACCGGAGCTAGCTTGGTAATAGCTTCATTGAACAAGTGCATGTCCTGGATGTTACCACCCTCTCTGTTTCTGTTGCTAATAGCTTCATTGAACAGTAATTAAGTCATCTTCACACATGCATCTAATTATGTCTCCCCGAGCACGCTATGCCCGACTAACTTTTTCCTAGGGATACATATACTACTAGTAGGTGGTTAACTATCAGTAATCACCGGGACGAATAATTACCCGTGCAAGCAAGCGTGAAAAAGCCCAACATGCCGGAAACATAAATAAAATAAAATCTTGTTCCTGCCTTGGTGGGTGTGGTTGAAGTGGAGTTCTTCGATCCTGGGATAGGGAATTAGGTCATGGCGGCCATGGTCGTCATGCATGCGTGGCGTAGCATCGATGGATGGCCCTCGATCGATCGAGCTGTTGCATCACAAACAGCGGCAAAGAAACTAGTGGCGAAATCAGCATGACTAGACCAGTCACCATTACTCTTCCTTGTACGGAAAAGTAGGTCCTGACAACGAACAACTGATTGAATTATAGAAGGGTTGTTTGGGATCCTCCTCGATCTGATTCTGATTTGATCGCTCGCTGGGACTAAACACGCATCCACTGCAGTCCACTACATCTGCTACGCACGTACGTAAGAGAAAAAAATTCTTCATTTTTCCTTCTTTTCGACAACAACCAGTCTACCCCTATGCATGAAATATTGTGTGCAACTTGCATTCATGACGACACAATGCATGGGGAAAATAAGGCCACTTTCGGTTTCGCTGTAGCAGAAGAGAAAGATTTACAAGCTCCTCGTTACAAATGCTTAGTGCCTGGTGTAAATTGGTGTATGTAAGGATTTCCAATTACACACATCAAACATGCATGTGTGTACATTCCTACCTGTACATTATCTGAAATTTGGATCAGCTGCATTTGATGGTCAAAAGGAATGTAGATGCCTGGATCAGCTAGGGCCAAAAGAGAATGTACATTATCTCTAGAGATAGTCTCGATCGAGTGAAGACCCAGGTGAGAACACAGCGTCAGCTAGCTCTTGGCCCGTGGGATCATTTTCGCTTAATTAATAACAACTGGATTCCTTAATGCTCCCACCGTTTAACGCACAGGGTGGCTAATGGCAAACGGACAAGGCTCGGCACGTCACTAGTCACCCTGGACATCGCAAACGACGGCGGGTTTAGCTGACGCTACTGACAAGATTAGGTCGAAGAGGAAGAGGTTAAGCAGCTAACTAGCTAGCCTTTTCTGACGAAGTAGCTGCCACTACGTCGCTCGTGATGCTGCCGCTTTTGCAATGTGATCCTAATCATCACCTCCTTAAACCTGATTAGTTTACTGGGGAAGAACAATTAATGGTGGGTTTGGTGCTGCCTCAGGGTTAGGGGAGCTAATTAGATGGGGGGAGAATGGGTTATAATTATCTGCAAGTTGCAAACTTGAATTACATCATCATAGATGCACTGCTTAGTTAATTTTGCCGCGTGCTTGAGATGGTGAGACAGCATGATTAGCGCCAGTGCACGCAATGTATCTACTACTCCCTCTATCCTAGCTTATAAGTCTCACACGTATTTTTAATAATAAAGAGTTTGACCATTAATTCATACAACAAAATATTAGTTTTGTAACGTAGAATTATATCATTAGATTCATGTCTAAGAGATTTTTTTTTTTTTTTGAAATTAAAGAGAAGTTTTCAATGGTATTATTTTTCGGGCATATAACTCATATTTTGTTTACCAAATTAACAATATATTGACTAGATAATTGTTCGTGTGTTGCAACGTGATATAAATATTCTAGTACGTTAACCCATGATTTACCTACCCGTACTAATGTGATTGTGTAAATAAATGTTTATTAAATATTGCCCGTGATTACCTATTTCATTAAATTTTAGAATTTTATTTGGCAAGAACTTATTGACCTACCAAAGAAACATAATTTTTTTGGGGTGTGCTACGCATCGGCCGGCGGATCTTTTTAAAAGATCTGCCGGCTTGCGAGCCTTCAGTTCTGGCGCATCGAGCGGCCGAGCTGCGTCCTCCACTTTTGCAACATAGGTCTTGTTTCAGTTTTTTTTTCGCAACTAAGGTCCTGTTGCAGATTTTTGCTTGCAACTGGGGTCTTGTTGCAGAATTTTTTTTGCAACTAAGATTATGTTGCAGAAGCGCATCGCCGTACGGTCGTATTCCTGCAACATCAATGATGTTTCTGCAACAGTGGCGATGTTCCGGTCCCGACCGAGCTCCGCATGACCGGCCACTTGCAGCTGATGGCAACATAGGTGAGCGCTGGCCGGGCTTGCAGCACCGGTGCCCGCCAACAAAAAGAGGCTGCTAGTGCATCTCCAATTGTAGCATCAATGTCTACCGCTAGCCATGGCGGCAACACAGTCTTCAGCCAAAGAAGTGGACCGTATTCAGATAGGAGAGACGAAGGAGAGTGATGGGATAAGTGAGAGATGGCAACGATGATGATGCTTTGCAACAGCAGTACATGTGGAGCGGTCTGGTTGGTGCGGTGGTAGTGGTGAGCGGCGTGTCCTCGGAGCTGGACGGGAAAGAGGAAGACGATGGCTTCCGGGAGGATAAGATTTGTGTGGACGGTTCGTTGGACACATGGCACGCTCCACTTCCCGCGACAAAAAAGGATTGAACGGTGATGGATGCGGCGGACGCGACAAGTTGATCGATCGGTTGATTTAAATCAATTCCCAATTTTATTTGATATAAATCAATGAAACGTGGGATAGTTAACACGGTTTTCAAGGGAAGTTAGTGAAAAAAAGAGACAGAAGGGGAAAAATTCGAAACAGGGAAAGAGAGGGAGGAAGATATGTAAGGTTGAATGAAGCACTCTATCTGTGTGACGCCCCCGACTCGACCGTGCACTAATCATATACGCAAATGCACACGATCGAGATCAGAGACTCACGGGAAGATATCACAACACAACTCTAAACACAAATAAAAGTCATACAAGCTTTATAATACAAGCCAGGGGCCTCGAGGGCTCGAATACATAAGCTCGAGTTACACAAACGTCAGCGGAAGCAACAGTATCTGAGTACAGACACAAAGTTAAACAAAGCTGCCTTAAGAATGCGAAAACAAACAACGGCTCTGATCGAAAGAGGCAAGGCCTCCTGCCTGGGAGCCCCCGAACTACTCCTGGTCGTCGGGGATCTCCACGTAGTAGTAGGCTCCTCCAGAAGTGTATTAGCAGTCGTTGGCGGTAGCAGCTGGCTCCTGGGATCCGTCATCTGGTCGCATCAATCGGGTATGGGGGAAAAAGAGTAGCAAAGCAACCGTGAGTACTCATCCAAAGTACTCGCAAGACTGACATCAGAACTATACTAAGTATGCATCGGTATCAAATGAAGGGCTGTATCTGTGGACTAGACTGCAGAAATGCCAGAATAGAGAGAAGGCCTAGCCTATCGAAGACTAGCATCTTCAGCGGTCTTGCAGCATAAGAAGAGTGCAGATTAATAGTATAACATAAAGTAACAAGCATGTAATAGCAAAACCCAGAGATCCTCCCTCGACTCCCTGCGAGAAAGCGATCCCGGAGCTTACAATTAATTAACATGTATCCAGTTCAAGTAGTAGTAGATCAGGATACAACACTGAGTGTCCTGTTACCGTGGACACGGCTATTCGAATAGATAACTTCCCTGCAGGGTTGCACTACTGTTACCCAACACGCTCGATTAACTCTGGCCGGACACACTTTTCCGGGTCATGCCCGGCCTCGGCTGATCGACACACCACAGCCCTACCTAGAGCTCAGCAGAGAGGTCCCCGCCGGTCTACATCGTAAGTGCTCAGGGGTCTTGGGCCATCGCCCTGTGCACTCCGGGTCGTTGTGTGCAGGGTGGACCCAGGCACCACCTCTGTCCTGGATGGCGCCGGCCCGACCCAGCCACAATGCTGAACTGGACGTCTGACAAAGCTTTCGGCCGATACATACGGCGCCGAGGGCCCCATAAACCATTATCCCGCGTGGTGGTAGTGCGTATAGGCCAGAGGCCAACTCAGATCAAATACCCCAATCCGTTAGCGAATTATTAGGAGCTCGCGGTGACGATCAGTACTCCTGTCGCCCCATCTCGAGGAAGTGCAACAAGGGCCAGGCCCATCCCTCTCTAGGGCGGTCTCTGCCTGCCCGACCGCGCCTCGTAATTATCTCGCAGGTACCATCCTGGTCAACCCGACTTCACACTTCTCGCGGGTACCCCTCGGGGTCGACCCGACTTTAACACGGGTCTGAGATAAATGTCCAAGTAACAGTGTGGCCATGGCATCAAGGGGGAAATCCGAGGAATCACCCTCGATGGATTCCTACTCGATGTATCCGTTAGGGAGAACCAGGAGGAATCACCCTCGATGGTCCCCACTTAAGGGGTTGCCCGATAGAGTCATCATCGGGAAGGGGGGAGCGAGGAATCACCCTCGGCAATCACCACCGATGAGCTATACTACAGAGATATCATCGGGAGTGCAGTACGAGGTATCACCCTCGGCACTTGATAATAGCCCTGCAGAGTCGTACAACTTAGGGGTGTGCGGTGATGTGTCGGTCTCTGCACATCGATCACAATGATCGAGGCACTGGTAGCAAAGCGGGGCATCAGGGACATGGGTGAGGGGTCACTAATGGATCACTAACCAACATATTTAAGCAGTTTAGGATGACAGGTAAAGTAACAAAAGCAGGTTACAAAAACAGGCTATGCATCACAATAGGAGCAAGCAATTACAGTAGCAAAATCTAATGCAAGCATGAGGGAGAAGGAATAGGCGATATAGGAATGATCAAGGGGGTTTTGCTTGCCTGGAAGCTCTGCTGAAAAGGAAGCAGGGTCGTCGGTGACGTAGTCGATCACAGGGGCAGCGTTAGTCTCGGAGTTTACCGGAGGGAAGAGGGGGAAAGAAACAATAAATACAAGCAACAAATGTAATCACAGATGCATGGCATGGCAGCACGCTATTCGAGGAGTGCCCTAATGCAGTACTACGCAAGTTAGTCGGAGCGGGAAACATTTGGGGGTGTTTTACCAGCTCCGGGCAATTATCGGACAGATGTATCGGAGGGGAAAGTTCCATGTTCACCAAGTTAGAGAGGTGTGGCAGGTATGGGAGTGGCATATTCGGATTCTTCATATTTTTCTGATCATTTTTCATATATAAATTATTTTCATCCGAGTTACGGTTTATTTTATATGATTTTTCAAAGTTTTACTGAATTTCTGGAATTATTTTAATTAATTAAATTCGAATTATCCGAAACAGTGGCAGATGACGTCAGCATGACATCACAGTGATGTCATCGGTCAACTGTGGACTTTGACTGGTCAAGCTGACCAGTGGGACCCACATGTCATACACAGTGACTAATTATAGATTAATTAAACTAACTAAAGATTAATTAGGGGGGTGGGCCCCATCTGTCAGTGGCTCATTAGCAATTAGATTAATTAACAGATTAATTAGCGTTTAATTTATTTATAAAAATCATTTAAATTAAGTGGGGGCCACCTGTCAGCGGGCCACGATCACTGACTGGTGGGCCCAGTCAACGCTGACTGGGCCAGGTCAAAGCTGACACGTGGGGCCACCGGGTTAATTTAATCCTAACCAGAAATTTAATCACGTTTTAATTAAACAGTGGGGCCCGCCTGTCATACTCTCAGGGTTAATCTAATGGGCGTCATTAGCGCTAAACGTCGCCGGACACGTCAGCGTCGCCGGAGCTTCGCCGGCGACGACCAATTCGACGGTGGCAACACGCGGGTTTCGCCTACAGGCGACCATTTGAGGCGCCGTTTGGCTCTACGGAGAGCTGGGAGTGGCGCGCATCGGATGGGCTAGGCGGGAGGGGCTGGGGGTGGACCGAGCTCGCCGGAACGGAGCTCGCAGCGGCGGCCGGATTCGGAGCTCGACGAAAACGTCGATTCGGCTTGTTTGTAGGCGATCTAAAGGGACAGGGAGCACCAGGAGGTTGCCGTGAGCACGTTGGCGTGCTCATTTGGCCTCGACAGGGACGGCAGCAACAGCAACAGGCTAGGCCGCGGCGGCGGGAGTAGAAGCAATGGTGACGGTGGCTAGCGAGCTCGAGCGTGACCGGAAAGAGATGGGAGATGTGGCGTTGCTCACATTGGCGACGAGGAGCCACACGGTGGAGTCGGGGGAGGTCGGAGACGAGCGAGGCGAGGCGGTGGCCGAAGCAGATCCCGGCGAGGCGATCGTCACGGGCGGCGTCGATGCGGCTCCTCAGCGTCGATCCAGCGGCGAGGAGGAAGTAGCGGTCCACCGCGGACCTCCCAAACATGGTGGAACGGCGGGAGGGGAACGGTGGCCGCGCGGACGAACGGCGGCGGCGACGGCTGTGTTCGGGCGCCGCCGATTTTGCGCGAGAGAGAGGGTGAGGGGGCAAGTGTGGGGTTAGGGTTTGCGGGGAGAGAGCGAGGAGGCTCTGGGACACCTTATCCATCCCCGGGGACCGCGGGATGGCCGACAGCGCCGCATCCGGCGTCTAGACGGCCATGGCGCGCGCGATCTCCTCTGCTCGGCGCAAGGAGGGAGAAAGGCCGTGGCGGGCTGGGCCAGGCTGTACTATTTCACTTAGGCCCATAGGCACAGTGACTGCTTCCTCTTTTTCTTTTCTTTTTTTTTCTGATTTCTTTAATCCCTACTGTTTTGCAAATTGCTAGGCCACAAAAGACTTTTGTAAAATATGGAATTGTGCCACATAAATACTTTGCAGTATTTAGCACTGCCATAAAAAGGTTTGGAGTTAATTTGATTTCTCTTAGATTTTGGATTAATTAAAATAGATTAAACATTGTTATTTTGTTACTGTTTTAGGATGTTTGAGTCATTTAACATAAATCAATTAATGTTGATTTTATTTTTATAATTGCTTTGGGATTATTTGCAACATTATGAACATTTTTGTTTTTCTGTTTGGATAACTTTTAATTTTGACTTTATTTTAAATTTGAATTTGAAGTTGGATTAATTTCTAAATGCAATTTATTTTGGATGATCATGATGACATGGCTAATTAATTAGCATACTGACAGGGTTAAGATCTGGGGATGTTACAATCTGACAGGAAAAGAAACGTTACTCTTTTGCTAAATAGTAGAGGAATGGAAAGTCCCTTCTCAGCTCGAGCTTTCATGAGCTTGGTATGAACAGTAAAATCCGTAATGATGAAAATAAATTCAAAAAATTCTGATTTTTTTTTGTCTAACATTGACAAATGTTTTGCGTGCTTTCAAAGTTCCATCATGAAATGACATTCGTGGAAGTCATGTAAAAAACAAAATCAGCACTCCAGAATGCTTTTGAAAATAACATTTTTGGAGCATCGATATTTTATTCCACAATTTCCACAAATGTTATTTCATGATGAAACTTTGTAAGCACTAAAAAAATTCATCAATGTTTGCCAAAAAGAATCAGATTTTTTTCATTGTTTCTGATTTTAATGTTCACCATACTCATATGAGCTCGAGCTGAGATAGTCCACGTAGAGAAAGGCGTACAAGACTTGAGAGTGTCAGTTACTTTATTGTCGAGAAGGTGTGCAGTGCGTGATAGCATGAGTAGTTTATTAAAATTTAAAGTTACTTGTTTTTGGAGCCAAAAATTTAAACTTACATAACAAGCGGACGTATTTAATCTTTTGGTGGGCTTAACTTGCAATATAGACAGGTTCGTGTTCTGGCCCATAGTTATTCGTGGGCTCAAGAACGCAGAATGGCTGGATTACGCTCGCCACTAATTCAACCCTGAGTAAATTTAAGTTCAACTATCAGAGACCTTTTCAAGAAATCACTAGTTAAGGGGTAACCCTCGGAGGAAAGAAAAATCCATCCCCCCCCCCCCCCCCCCCCCCGCTCAAAAACCCTGTGTCGTCCGTTCGTGCGACTTGGGGGCGATAACCTAGCCAGCGAAACCTCCCCCGCCTCCCTGCCCTTCCCCCTCGTTTATCGCTACTTGTTTCATTTGTCCTCCTTTCGTTTTTGTATTTCTGTGCCGGTTTTCTTTGGTTCTTATTTTTCCTTAATTATACTTCGGTTTTTTCTATCTTTCTATCTTTCTTGGTTTTCTTGTTTTCTATTATTTCTTTTCCTTTTTTACACCGGTTTTTCTTTTTCTTTGTTTTCATCGGGTTTTTTTGTTTCTTTAATGGTTTTCTGTTGGTTTTTTCCTTTTCTTTTTTTATTTTCTTTGATATTTTTTTGTTTCTTTCTAGGTTTTCACTGGGTTTTTTTTATTTAGCTTCTTTTCTTCTACTTTTTCTTTCGTTCTACTTTTGTATCTTTCTTCTTTTTCATCGCTTTTCTTTGTTTCTTTCTCGATTTACACTGTTTATGATTCTTTTTGCATTGGTTTTCTGCAGGTTTTTTTTCCCTTTGATTTCCTTTATTTATTTTTCGGGTTTCATTGTTTTTTTTCTTTTATCCATATGAAAAAAATGTTGACCATGTATTTTTAAATGTTAAACGTGTATATAAAAATATTGACCATGTATACAAAAAATGTAGAATGTACATTAAGTAAAATTAGATATCAAAAAAGTATTTTTTGACAAGTTAATTATGTATTTAAAAAGTTTTCAACATTTATACAAAAATGTTCCTCATGTATACAAAAACGTAAATTTTGTGTGAATTGTTTTATTAGCATTAAAAATGTTCAACACAAGTTCCACATTTTTTATACATGTTTAACATTTATAAATACAAGATAATTATTATTTTTATATACAATTAATATTTTTTAAATACATGATCAACATTATTTTCATACACATTGTATATTTTTAGTATACATGGGAAATGTTTTTTGTATATACATTTAACATTTTTCAAATGTTTGATTAACATTTATGAAATACATGATCAACTTTTTTCATACACATTGTATATTTTTGTATACATGAGAAACCTTTTTTCTATGCTCATTTGACATTTTTCAAATGGTTGATTATCATTTTTCAAATATTTTACGTAAAGTGTGTTTTGTAATATATATTTAGAATATTTCAAAGTATAAACAAAAGTAAAAGAAAGAAAGAGTAAAACAAAAATAAAAAAACATGAAAAAAGGATGTTGTGGCCTGTGGCCTTGCGCTCGCCTTCAGGCGAGGTTACCCTACATCTCGCTACTAGTAGGCAGGTACGTGCACAACACGTGCAAGGTTCAATTGATGGATACAAAGCTTGCCCCCTTCAAACACGACACCTTCGCATGTAAAGCTTCATCGATTCCCTTGTTGTAGCCATTCTGTTTTGTATGTAAAGCTTCGCATGTTTAGAATTAGTATCTTGCACTACAGTTAGCTCAAAAAAGCTTCACCGGGAGCTTCCGATTCTCGTTGACGAGATTAGTACGCACGCAGCGGACGCTGCCAGTGCGCGTGTTGTGGCTAGCTACATGCATGAATGGATAACAACATACACAAGTGAACATTTCCTACATGGCATATATAGTGATGGTTCTAGAAATTAGTAGTGCCTTCGTTGGTATTGTAGCTGCAAATCCAACTACTCTGAGCCACTCGATGGACCCTATCAACGTCGCCCTTGAAATTCAAAAGTTAAAAGTCGTACACTTTGTCATAGTATAGATAAGCGAGACATAGGGGCGGCCGCAAATTGCCACCAAATGCCATTTTAACTGGGCTGGCCTATTTTTGTTATGTTCTGTTTCTCGTTTTCCTGGTTTCAGGAACCTTTCAGAAGGTTCCAATGCCAACTCCTATTTGACGCCCTCAATGCTCGTTATAGGCTTATTCACAAACTGGCCCAACACACCCCCTCCGGCATGGGCTCGGCCGATTTACTTTGTTTTTTCGTTCTGTTAACCATCAAAAATATGTGAGCGCCGTGGGAGTCAAACTTCATCCCTCTCAGTTTAGTTCAAGTGGCCCTAACTAACTGAGACAACTTAGTGTTGTGCCCACTTTCTTCCATTTTCACTTCTTGTGCGGTAAATATAACGCAAAAAGCAACACATTCTCAGTCTGGTTTTCTTTTGTTTTTTTTCGGTTTGGCCGTTTTTTCTTCCGGTTTTTTCGTTTTCTCTTTCTTCCTTTTTTACTTTATTTCTTAGTTCTAAAAAATTTAAGTTTCGTGAAGTTTTTTCAATTTTCATGAAATTTTATTCAAATTGGTGAACTTCAAATACACTAACTTTCTCTCAAATTCCTGAGTTTTTTACCCACGAACTTTTTTTCAAATGTATGAACTTTTAGCTCGTGACCTATTATTCAGATTTTGTGAATTTTTTTCAAATTTCGTGAATTTCACGATTTTTATGAAATATTTTCTGAATTCGTGAACTTTTTCCGAACCCGCGATTTTTTTTAAAACTTGTGAATTTATTGGCGGTGACATTTTCTCAAGGGCATGAACTTTTAGCTTGTGAACTTTTTCAAATTCGCGATTTGTTTCTAAAATTTCATGAACATTTTTTTCAAATTGCTGAACCTTTTAAACATTTCGAGAACTTTTTTAGTTTTCATGAACTTTTTTCAAATCTGCAAACTATTTTAGCCGTGAACTTTCTTTCAAATGCATGAACTATTAGCTTATGCACTTTTTCACATTCATGATTATTTTAAAAAATTGTGAACTTTTTTCAAAATTCATGAAGTTTTTCCAATTTTTATGACCTTTTTTCCAAATTCGTTAATTTTTTTGAGACCCGTGATTTTTTTCCAAATGCATGAAATTTTTCAAATTCATGATTTTATTTGGTATTATGAACTTTTTTCAAATGTCATGAGCTTTTTCTAAATTGCTGATTTTTTTCAATTTATGAACTATTTCAACTTTGTGAACTTTTTACAATCTGTATGAACCTTTTCAAATTTGTTATTTTTTGTCAAATTCGTGAACTTTTTTCATTTTCATGATTTTTTTTCAATTTGTACGAACCTTTTTAAAATTTTGAACTATTTGTCAAATTCTTGGTTTCTGTCATATTTTTGTGAGTTCTTTTAGAAATTTACGTGTTCTTTTTTGAAATAATGAGCTCGGTCTAGTGGTTGTCGCACCATGTCTTAGATGTAGGTGTCCCAATTTCGAATCCACATCTCCAATACAGAATTCTAGGTTACTTATTTTCTTCGTGTTTAATTTTTGAGCACGTTGCTGGTCCGGCCTGCTACGCCTCGCGTGCAAGCGCCAGCTACGCTAACCAGCATTTAAAGCGCCGAATAGGAGCTCTCCCGATAGGGTTCAGGTCAATTTTTTTTCCTTTTCCTATTGGTTCTTTTACCATTTGATTTGGGGTTTTCCTTTTTTTTGTTTCAAGTCTTTGTTTTTTTCCAATGGTCAATTTTTTTGGATTTTTTGAAAAAAATTCTATAAATTTAGAAAATTTACAAAGCTTAAATATTTATAAAAAATTTAGAATATGGTGCATATTTTTTTAATATTTGTTTCTAAAAATGTTCAGAATTTCAAAAAAATGTTCATCTTTCTTTAAATGTTGAATAAGGTTTTTAAAATATTCATTTTTTTAAATAATATTTCTAAAAATTCACACGTTTCATAAAACACACTCAAAATTTTAAAATGTGTTCTCTTTTAAAAATATTTTTTTGTATTTTTTTAAAATTGATCGGATAAATCTGCTTGCTACAGTGACAGAGTTGTTACATTGGTCGTCGCTATAGGGGAAAAGCCGTACATAACAAAAAGTCACTGCAAAAGGTAGCGATGCACCGCTGCTTGTGAGTGGGCCGGCCTAAGTGAGCACCCTGTGTGTTTCACGATCAATTTGACACAGAGAGCCCCATTTTCTTCCTTCCTCTTCGTAAATTTGCAGGCTTGGTGTTTGTCATGTGCCTCCTAACGAGAGTTCAAGTGTTTTGTTTGAGTGATCATCTATTCATTAAAATTCATAAGTTAAGTTCAATTAAGACCTCTCATGAAGGGAGTGTTATAAAAAATATCATGCATTACCTCCTAAGAAAAAGTTGATGTGACACTGCAATTAAGGGTGTAAAAGAAGGTTCTAATATCATATTATCATACAACACCATAGGACGTCAAACGAGTAAAATAATTCTAACCACAACTTTGTAGTAAGATCTTACAAATGATTAAAAGTAATGACAATATGATACTATGCATTAAGGAGATAGTATCACACACCTGTATCATGTGCATAATACTAGTTTTTTTAGATTACAGTTTGTTGCTGATGTCGTCCAGACTTTTGTCGATTTCTACGGGTGGACGGTGCCATGCCACCTACTAGAGAGCCTTGCACTGCATGCTGTGACGGGGATGACCGAACCCAGGTTCGTGGAGATATGATCCCACATCTAGTCCATCCAACACAGAAACCCACCCCTTTCATCGATAGTACAAAGATCATCTTTTGGAACTTTTGTGGTTTGAATAGTCGGGCCAAGCGCACGGCGATTAGAAGTGTGATCACGCTTCTCTACCTTCTATTGTTTGCCTGCAAGAAACAAAATTATCTTTGGTCTCGTTGGATCTTGTCACTGAGACACTTGGCACACCTTTCTAAGAATTATTCTTCCTCATCGCAGATGGCACCCGAGAAGGGATCCTTATTGGCTGGCAGAGTTCGCTTCTCTCTCTCACTCTCCAACCCTTCCATTTGCAACCACCATGTCACAGTCCTCGTGTTCCCGTTATCGGGTGATCAGCATTGAGGGCTGACAGGTGTGTATGGCCCGCAAGGGGCCCCGAAGAAGGCCGAATTCCTCAACGACCTGCAAGACTTGCGCGGCACCCTGGCTGTCCCTTGTCTCCTTGATGATGACTTCGACATGGCTGTGAGCCGCATCAGCCGTCGCACCATACACCAGTTTCACCAGTTTATCGCGGACATGGAGTTGCACGACCTTTACTTGCATGGTCGATGTTACATCTGGTCCAATGAGCAGGACAACCCCACACTCGTTCGCAACGACCGCGTTCTCTTCACCCCCTCCTGGAAGACTGCCCACCCGAGCTGCATGTTACGCTGCTTGGCTTCCGCGACATTCGATAACTGTCCTCTAATCATTGACTACACTCCTCGCTCCCATGCACCCAGGCGCTTTCATTATCGGGGATTCTGGCCCAAGATCGAGGGGTTCGACAAGTGGTGGCCGAGACATTGGGCTCGATGCATCTCAATCCTGAACCATTCTGGCGGATCTTTGCGCACCTTAAGGCAACAACACGAAGCCTGCAAAGTTTGAGCGTGAAGAAGTTGGGATGGATTTCTCTCCAACTCCAAATTGCCCGGGAACTGCTTGCCAGGCTAGATGTTGCTCAAGACACACGCCCCCTTGCTCCTAACGATGCTTGGCACGGCAAAAAAAATCAAGGGATCATACTTGGGGCTGGCTTCCCTGGAACGATCCATTGCGCGACAACGAACTAGGTTCTCTTGGCTTAGAGAAGGCGAGACAAATTCCGCATTCTTCAAGGTTCATGCCTCCCATCGCCAGCAGAATCTCGTCCGCGAGCTGCATGTGGGGTACGCGCCCATCCACAACGAGCAGGACATGGCTCTCGCGGCCTTCGAGCATTTTTTGTCCATCCTTGGCTCATGTGAATACCACCAATTCTCAATTGATCTCGACCGCATTGACCATCGACGGTTCAATCTTGACGAGCAAGATAGGCCCTTTACCGAAGACGAGATTTGGAATGCTGTCAATCGGCTCCCCATGGGCAAGGCGCCGGGGCTAGATGGATTCTACTCGGAATTCTTGCGATCGTGTTGGCTTGTCATCAAATGGGACTTTTGCGCAGCCTTCGACAAGTTGTTCAGCCTCAGCGGCCGCAACTTCAAAAAGCTCAATGAAGCTCTCCTTGTCCTACTGCCCAAGAAGCCATATGCATCCATGATATCCGTCTATTGCCCCATAATCCTGATTCACCTCTTCGCTAAGCTGCTCGACAAGGACCTATCGCTGCGGCTTCCACCACGCCTCTGCGAGCTTGTTTCCAAAAACTAGGGTTCATTCATGGCAAGACGATGTGTCCATGTAGGGTCGAGAAGATAGGTCTAGAGGGGGGGGTGAATAGATACTTAACCAGCCAAAGGTGCAGTTTTTAGTTTTCTTGAAATTTAGGCAGATTTTAGCACTAGTTAAGATACATCCAATACTTCCTACACATGCATATCTAGAGATAGAGCAGCGGAAATAGTACAACATGCAATTGTGCGGAAAGTAAAGGGGTAGAGAAGAGAAAATCAAACGCAATGAAGACACGGAGATTTTTGGCGTGGTTCCGATAGGTGGTGGTATCGTACGTCCACGTTGATGGAGACTTCAACCCACGAAGGGTAATAGTTGCGTGAGTCCACGGAGGGCTCCACCCACGAAGGGTCCACGAAGAAGCAACCTTGTCTATTCCACCATGGCTTACGTCCACGAAGGACTAGCCTCACTCGGGTAGATCTTCACGAAGTAGGCGATCTCTTTGCCCTTACAAACTTCTTGGTTCAACTCCACATGATCTTGGAGGCTCCCAAGTGACACCTAACCAATCTAGGAGACACCACTCTCCAAAAGGTAATAGATGGTGTTGTTGATGATGAACTCCTTGCTCTTGTGCTTCAAAAGATAGTCTCCCCAACACTCAATCACTCTCTCACAGATTTGGCTATGGTAAGAGAAGGATTTGAGTGAAAAGCAACTTGGGGAAGGCTAGAAATCAAGGTTCAAATAGTTGGATTGGAATCTCTTGATCTCAACACATGAGTAGGTGGTTCTCTCTCAGAAAATGAATGGTGGAAGTGTAGATTCATTCTCATGGCTCTCTTAGAGAGTAAGTGGGGGTGGAAGGGTATATATAGGCTTCGCCCAAAGATCCAACTGTTACAAGCTTTTGACCCAACTCGGTGACACCGGACCGAAATCTCGGTGAGACCGAGTAGTGTAAAAGATTCGAACGTTGGAAGTCTCGGTGAGACCGATCTGAACATTTCAGAGCGACCGAAGTGCAATGGCTAGGGCAAGACCTCGTTTCAGTAGTTCCGATCGTTTCATCTCGGTAATTCCAAAATGAAGCAACTTCATCACAGAAACTTGGTCACGCCATCTCGGCGAGACCGAGATCCATATCGGTAGAACCGAAATGCTAGGGTTTGGCTTAGGCAGTGTGTGTGATCAACTCGGTGAGTCCGGGATAGAGAATTTCGATGGGACCGAGATGACACTTTAGGGTTTTGGACAAATAGGTTTTGGAGAATGTGGTTGAGGGTTTTGGAGCAATATCTTCAAGCACTTGAGCAACAAACTCATAATCAAAACCTCATCCCCTTTTAATAGTATTGGATTTCCTATAGGACTCAATGTGATCTTGGATCACTTAACCAAAAATGTAGAGTCTTGAAGCTTTGTCAATCCATGTCCTTAGCATTTTGAAGGGGTCCACATCCATCATGTCCTTGCCATGCCACTGTTGAACTTTTCTGAAATATAATAGGTAAAAGTGTTAGTCCAACAACATGTATGTTGACATTAATTACCAAAACCACCAAGGGAGCAAATGTGCTTTCAATCTCCCCCTTTTTGGTAATTGATGACAACATACATCAAAGTTTCAAGTAGAAATGTAACAAAAGATTATATGAAAGCTTTGAAGGAAACATGTAACATGCATATGCTCCCCTACAAGTGTGCAGCTGGTAAATGATGATAGCTTATGGACTGTAGATGCACAATAGTGAAGGAATTGTAATGTGTTACATGTATCTTCGCTATATGCATCAGAGAAACAAGATGAAAGTGAAGTACCCTCATGTCCATGATTCTTTCTTGCAAACAATATGTGCAGCAAGCAAGAGATCATCATGCACATGAGTATGATGCATATACTTACCTTGAAATTCTTGATCATATTCCTAAAGAAATACACTTGAGAAAACGGGTTTAGATAACACAAGATAACTTCTCCAAGAAAAAGACACAAGATCATCAAGAGTACCAAGATTGGGATGACATGTACAAGAGAGTATCACTAGGTGAGTACTTATTTTTAGATGCAATCATGTCCCCAAAAGACCAAATAAGATTTCCAAAGAAAACTTTCAAGGATTTTTCTCCCCTAATATGAACTTCCTGTCCCCCTGAATCTAGCGTTGGATATTGGGAGTAGGTAGGGTGAGACAAAATCAGAGCAAACAGAAAGACATGTTTCTACCCTCTTAGAAACATGTAGAGTTCTCTCCTCTTATAAAATGCATCACTCTCCCTTAGGATATACCTTTTGATATAGAAGAGATTGTAATAAGCTTTGATGTGCATCTCTCTCCCCCTTTGACATCAATTTCCAAGAAGGGGCTAGCTTCAAGGTTATTGGCCAAGTGAGATCAACTAGCTATGATTTAATGTCAGATGCAGGCAGAGGGAAAGAATCATTGAGTGGAGCTGGAACAAAAAAATAAAGAAAATTTGACAGAAGATTCTTTGAGCAATGAAGTCAGTGACTCCGAGTTGGATCGATTGGTGACTTCGAGATCGGTGTATCACTGAACGATCACATCGGTGGGTCCGAATTTTTCCGCTTCAGTTGTACCGATGAACGGAAGTGCAGTGTTAATTGCATTTCAGTGTATCCGATGTCTTTCAAGTCGGTGAGACCGATTTCAATGCAGAGAGAACAATTTGTCAACTCAGCTCACTAGGTAATAGGCTCTCACAAAGATATTCAAGGAATTTGGAAAGGATTTGCAATGAATTGACTAGAAAATACCTTCAACTAAGACAAGACAAGAAAAGCAAGAAGAAACACGCACAAAAAAAGGAAAGTCTAGAGAAACACTAGAGAACTTCATCTAGAGAAGGGTCGGCGACTAGGTCACCTGAGTATATTGACTTAGGAGTCAAGTGAGATCACTTGATCATAGGTTATACTCATCATTAAGCTCAAAATGGGGTTGCCATTTTTCGTTTAAGAGTTTCAATGTATTCACATCTTGTTGAGTTGCTTGGGCTCATGTCTTTGAGTTAAGCTTCTCTAAGATGTGCAAACTTACATTGGTTTGGTTGTTGTTGACTTTGTCATGTAGTTGAACTTGTTATGGATGCTTATGATTGAAGTTGGGAGCTGATGTCTACTACGCAACTTTTATTCTTATAGATGTTGTTGGGCCTCCAAGTGCAGAGTTTTGTAGGACAGTAGCAAATTTCCCTCAAGTGGATGACCTAAGGTTTATCAATCTGTGGGAGGCGTAGGATGAAGATGGTCTCTCTCAAACAACCCTGCAATCAAATACAAGAAATCTCTTGTGTCCCCAACACACCCAATACAATGGTAAATTGCATAGGTGCACTAGTTCGGCAAAGAGATGGTGATACAAGTGTAGTATGGATAGTAGATATAGGTTTTTGTAATCTGAAAATATAAAAACAGCAAGGTAGCAAGTGATAAAACGGAGCACAAACAGTATTGCAATGCTTGAAAACAAGGCCTAGGGTTCATACTTTCACTAGTGCAATCTCTCAACAGTGCTAACATAATTGAATCATATAACAATCCCTCAACATGCGACAAAGAATCACTCCAAAGTTCTTATCTAGCGGAGAACATAAGAATAAATTGTTGTAGGGTACGAAACCACCTCAAAGTTATCCTTTCCGATCAATCTATTGAGCCATCCCTATAAGTGTCACAAACAGCCCTAGAGTTCGTACTAAAATAACACCATATGATATGCATCAACCAACTCTAATGTCACCTAGATACTCCAATGTCACCACAAGTATCCGTGAGTTGATTATTCGATATGCATCAAAACAACTTCAGATTCATAATATTCAATCCACACAAAGAACTTCAAAGAGTACCCCAAAGTTTCTATCGGAGAAAGAAGGATGAAAACGTGTACCAACCCATATGCCTAGATTACCCCAAGGTCACGGGAATCTGCAAGTTGATTACCAAAACATACATCAAGTTACTCAATAGAATACCCCCATTGTCACCACGGGTATCCACATGCAAGACATACATCAAGTGTTCTCAAATCCAAAGTATTCAATCCGACAATAACGAAACCTCAAAGGGAAACACTCAATTCATCACAAGAAGATAGAGAGGGAAGAAACACCATATGATCCAACTATATTAACAAAGCTCGCGGTACATGAAAATCGTGCCAAATCAAGAACACGAGAGAGAGAGAGATCAAACACATAGCTACTGGTACATACCCTTAGCCCCGTGGGTGAACTACTCCCTCCTCATCATGGAGACCGCCGGGATGATGAAGATGGCCTCCAGGGATGATTTCCGCCTCCGGCAGGGTGCCAGGAAAGGCCTTCATATGGGATCTCTTCGGAACAGAGAGTTGCGGTGGCGGATTCGAAGTTCTAGGTTTATTTCTAGGGGTTTCTCTATTTATAGGAATTTTCAGCGTTGGAATCACGAGAAAAGGAGTTACGAGGGGCCCACAAGGTATCCCGGCGCCACTCCCTCCCCCCCTGGGTCGCGCCGGGTTGCCTTGTCACCGCCTCGTGGGTTTTCTGGTCCTCCCACGATGCTTCGGGGGTCTCTTTTTGTCCATAAAAAATCACCGTAAATGATGGAAATATGCCCTAGAGGCAATAATAAAGTTGTTATTATTTTATATTTCCTTGTTCATGATAAAGGTTTATTATTCATGCTAGAATTGTATTGACCGGAAACTTAAATACATGTGTGAATACATAAACAAATATCGTGTCCCTAGTGAGCCTCTACTAGACTAGCTCGTTGATCAAAGATGGTTAAGGTTTCCTAACCATAGACATGAGTTGTCATTTGATAACGGGATCACATCATTAGGAGAATGATGTGATGGACAAGACCCATCCGTTAGCTTAGCATATGATCGTTCTGTTTATTGCTACTGCTTTCTTGAATGTCAAATACATGTTCCTCAGACCATGAGATCATGCAACTCCAGGATACCGGAGGAATACCTTGTGTGCTATCAAACGTCACAACGTAACTAGGTGATCATAAAGATGCTCTACAGGTATCTCCGAAGGTGTCCGTTGAGTTGGCATGGATCGAGACTCGGATTTGTCACTCTGAGTTTCGGAGAGGTATCTCTGGGCCCTCTCGGTAATGCACATCATAAGAAGCTTGCAAGCAAAGTGGCTAAGGAGTTAGTTACGGGATGATGTATTACGAAACGAGTAAAGAGACTTGCCGATAACGAGATTGAACTAGGTATGGAGATACCGACGATCGAATCTCGGGCAAGTAACATACCGACGGACAAAGGGAATTACGTATGTTGTCATTGCGGATCGACCGATAAGATCTTTGTGGAATATGTAGGAACCAATATGGGCATCCAGGTTCCGCTATTGGTTATTGACCGGAGAGGCATCTCGGTCATGTCTACATCATTCCCGAACCCGTAGGGTCCGCACGCTTAACGTTCGTTGACGATATAGTGTTATATGAGTTATGTGAATTGGTAACCGAATATTGTTCGGAGTCCCGGATGAGATCCCGGACGTCATGAGGAGTCTCGGAATGGTCGAGAGGTAAAGATTTATATATGGGAAGTCATATTTTGGGTTCCGGAAAAAAGTGCAGTTTTTTCGGTATTGTACCGGGAAGCATCCAGAAGGTTCCGGAGGATTCCGGAGGGGTCCGGAAGTCCACAAGTGGGTCCACCACGTCCCAAGGGCTGGCATGGGCTAAGGGGAGGCGCCCTAGCCTTATTGGGTCAGACACACCAAGTCCTCAAAAGCCCACGCAGCTAGGGAAGGAAAAAGGGAGAGTCCTAGTAGGAATAGGATTGGACTTTGGAGTCCAAGTCCACGTGTGTACTATTCACGGTTACTGTTCACCTGGCACTATTCCTTCTACTCCAAGCCCCTACACATATATAAATAGCGGAGAGGGGGCGCCCCAAAGGGACACAACATTGTGTTAGCCGTGTGCGGCGCCCCCCTCCACAGTTCCATCCCTCGGTCATATTTTCGCAGTGCTTGGGCGAAGCCCTGCGGAGATAGCATTACCATCACCGTCACCACGCCGTCGTGCTGCCGGAACTCATCCACTACCTCGCCGTCTTGCTGGATCAAGAAGTCGAGGACGTCACCGAGCTGAACGTGTGCTTAACGCAGAGGTGCCGTACGTTCGGTACTCGGTCGGTTGGATCGTGAAGTTGTTCGTCGACATCAACCGCGTTGTTCTAACGCTTCCGCTTACGGTCTACGAGGGTACGTAGACACACTCCCCCTCTCGTAGATATGCATCTCCATGGATAGATCTTGCGTGTGCGTAGAAATTTTTTGTTTTCCATTCAACGTTCCCCAATAGTAAATTTTCGGGTGAATCCAAGAACTTTTATTTCTGCACAAAAAACAACACCACGGTAGTTCTGCTGAAAACAGCGTCAGTCCGGGTTAGTTCTATTCAAATCATACCAAAACCATATAAAATTGTTATAAACATGGCATGAATACTTCATAAATTATAGATACGTTGGAGACATATCAGCATCCCCAAGCTTAATTCCTGCTCGTCCTCGAGTAGGTAAATGATAAAAGAAATAATTTATGAAGTGTGAATGCTAGCATAGTGCATAAGTTTGATCAATGATAATTCTAATAACTTTTTCTAGCATCATCATATATCATAAACAGTAGCTCAACTCATAAAACCTCTCATGATCAAGTAGCAAGCTATTCACATGTTAAAGTATAGACCATAAACTTTCTTGAAAAATAACAAACTATGTTTTCAGTCATCAAACAATTGAAATTCATCTTATTTCCAGGAAGGGTCTATGTAAGAGCTTTGTTTTAGGAAATTCCACATACTCAACTATCATTTAGTCTTCCATGATTGCTGACACTCAAAGCATATTTTTAGAACAAACCGTTTCAGTCAAACACATAGGAAGATAGGGGCTTAATGTTTCGCCTTCCAACTTATTTATCTCAGGGATAATGTCAACAATAATAACTCATGATCACCTATATTCAACTGGATATATGTGCCTGGATCATTCCCTACCACATGATGCTTGCCCACTAGAGAATAAATAGAGCGGAATAGGGATGAACATTACCGACTCTTGCATAAAAGTAAATACAGAAAAGTAAAAGATAGACACTTCGCAGAGGGAAGCAGAGGTTGTCATGCGCTTTTTATTTTTGGATGTGCAAGCTCTTAATGGAAAGGAATGCTACCTTATATTGCCCCTTGTGATAGCAACCTTTATTATGCAGTCTGTCGCTTTTATTTCTTCACCATCACAAGTTCGTACAAAGCTTATTTGCCCTTCCAATAAAAGATCATACATATTTATGAGCAAATTTTATTGCTTTTTTTTGCACAGATGACAACTTACTTGAAGGATCTTATTCAATCCATAGGTAGATACGGTGGACTCTCATGACAAGAAACTGGGTTTAAGAGTTTTTGGATGCACAAGTAGTATCTCTACTTAGTACGAATTTTTGGCTAGCAAAAGATCCTAAGAAAGCACCACATGTTAGAGGATCCATGGCAATATAACTTCTATGTGAATATAAACAAACATAACCCATTACGTTGTCTTCCTTGTCCAACATCAACTACTTGATCAAGGTTGAAAATAATTAATGGAGGCTCACAATCATAGAAAATGTCCAAGATAGTATATTTATATGTGAAATCTCTCTTCCTTCAATATTCTTTCATGAATTGTTCAAGTGACCAATGCTGTGTTTGCTAACTTTCAATAAATTTTACCACTTATACTTCTTATATGTGAAGTCAATAGTCCCCATTGAACAAGCATATGAAGCACATATAATTTCAGATTTATGATATTCAATTCATTCAACAATTCACTCTTAGGATATAAGTGAAGCACGAGAGCAAATAACAAACTACTCCAAAAGATATAAGTGAAGACAAAGAGTAGTTAAGTGAATGGGTAGCTATGTGAAGACTCTCTCTCAATAAAGATTTCAGATCCAAGTATTTTATTCAAACAGCAAACAAATGAAAATAAAAGGACACTCCAAGAGTAGCACATATCATGTGAACAAGTAAAAACTTAGGCTAACCGATAGGTGTTGATGAAGAAAGGTGGGATGCCTACCGGGGCATCCCCAAGCTTAGTTGCTTGAGACTTCTTGGAATGTTATCTTGGGGTGCCTTGGGCATTCCCAAGCTTGAGCTCTTGTGTCTCCTTAATTCCTCTCATATCATGGCTTCTCCTAAATCTTGAAAACTTCATCCACACAAAACTCAACAAGAACTCGTGAGATAAGTTAGTATAAATCAACTCAAAACCTTAACATTCTCTACTGTAGAAAATCACTAAAATTATAATTAAACATTGCATACTAAATGCCTCTGCATATTTAATACTCCTATCCACAAATAGAAATATTAAACAAGCAAACATATATGCAAACAATGCAACTATAACTGACATCTGTCAAAACAGAACAGTCTATAAAGGGGGAATAAAAATTCATACTTCCCTAACTCCAAAAATTCGGAAAAATTACCACGTGACATACAACTAATGCATGCTTACTGTGTAAAAATTTCAGATTTTTATCATGTTCTGACTATTCAGGAATATTTTGGACATAACAGAAAACTTTCTGTTTTCAAACAGCAACACATGAAGTTGCAAACTGAGCATGGTAAAGCCTATAATTGGCATTTTATTGAAATAAAAGATACAAAACATGATTATTGATAATAGCAATCAAATTTCAACAAAATAAAATGACACTCCAAGCAAAACTCCGTGAGATGGATTAGTATGAAAATAAATCATTCACTTTGGTACTGTAAAGACAAGATTCATAATTTTTCTCACACAATTCCTACTGTACTCTATCATTTCTACAATTTATATTGACCAATATAAGCCATAGAAACTATAAAACAAGCAAACTATGCATTAAAAACAGAATCTATCAAAAACAGAAAAGCATGTAGTGAGCGTATTAAAAAGCATACTTATGTACCTCCAAATATCCTGAAAAATTAAGACAACGTAAAATTTTTGTAAACCAAAACTGTGTAAAAATTTCAGAGTTTTCTCGTGCTCTAGTACAGAATAGAAATTCCAGCACCGGACGCAAAAGTTTCTGTTTTTGCACAGAATCAAATCAACAAGTATCCACGCTATCCCAAAGGCTTTACTTGGCACATTATTGAAAGAAAACATATAAAACATGATTACTACAGTAGCTTAATCATGTGGACACACAAAAACAGTAGGTATAAATATTGGGTTGTCTCCCAACAAGCGCTTTTCTTTAATGCCTTTTAGCTATGCATGATGATTTTAATGATGCTCACATAAGAGTAAAGAACTAAAATACAAAGAGAGCATCATGAATCATATGACAAGCACATTTAAGCCTAACCCACTTCCTATGCATAGGGATTTTGTGAGCAAACTATTTATGGGAGCAAGAATCAACTAGCATGGGAAGGCAAACAAAGCATGACTTAAAAACTTTCAACATAAAGAGAGGAAACTTGATGTTGTTGAAATCAGTGTTCAAGAAAGTATTTTTAGGCGCCTCTTAAGCGCGCTTAAGCGCTAAGCGATAGCTAAACGCTTCGCTTCTGCCCTAGGCGAAAGTTTTAGGGTTAAGCGAAAAAAGCAGGATTTAGCGGCCGCTTAAGCGCCGAGCGCTGGCTAAGCGATCGCTAAGCGCGCTTAAGCGTTCAAAAAGCGAGGAATGGGCCACAGGCTATAGGGAAAAAGGGGTATAAAGGCCTGGCCCAATACTGGCATGTTCGGCTAGGGTTTACTGGGTTAGAAGGAGAGGGGGGAGAAGAGAGCTCCAGTGGCGGCTGCTCCTGTTCTGCATCCAACGCAGCTCCATGCATTCTTCCTCCTCGTCCCCGGACTGGATCTGAACGCTGGCAGCTCCTCCTCATCCTCCTGGACGTCCACCCCTACAACTGCTTGGGCTAGGGCTGCTGCTGCTGCTTGGCTGCAGCTGCCATTTATCTTATATATGCTCATTCTAAGACAATATTATGCATTTATGCTTGCTGTGTGAACCACTGAACCTTATCCTTATGTGTTATTTGGCTATTTGTTGTGGTGTGTGAACCACTGAACCTCAACCTTATATGCTATTTCAGATTTTCAGTTACCTATGTGCTATATTTCCTGTTTTCTTGTGCATATTATTGAAAAACAACCAAATTCTGGCCAATTTAAAAAACGCTTAATCCCGGTTAAGCTGCGCTTAAGCGGCCATTGCTCTAAGCTGTGGCCTTCCGCTCCGCTTATGCTTACCGCTTTTTTGAACATTGGTTGAAATACATATAAGCATATCTTCCTCTCTCATAATAATTTTCAGTAGAATCTTGAATGAATTCAACAATCTAACTATCACATAAAGCATTCTTGTCATGATACATAAGCATACAATTTTTATTACTCTCCACATAAGCAAATTTATTCTCATCTATAGTGGGAGCAAATTCAATGAAATAACTATCATGTGATACTTGATTGGCATAATCCAATTGAAAATTAAAATCATGATGACAAGTTTCATAGTTATGATTATTCTTTATAGCATACATGTCATCGCAATAATCATCATAGATAGCAACTTTGTTGTCATAATCAATTGAAACCTCTTCCAAAATAGTGGAATCATCACTAAATAAAGTCATGACCTCTCCAAATCCACTTTCATAATTATTACAATAAGATTCAACACCCTCCAAAATAGTGGGATCATTACTACCTAGAGCTGACACTCTTCCAAACCCACTTTCATCAATATAATCATCATAAATAGGAGGCATACTTTCATCATAATAAATTTGCTCATCAAAACTTGGGAGGTTAAAAATAGCATCTTCATCAAACATAGCATCACCACGCTTACGGTTTGCATATCATTAGCATCATGGATATTCATAGAAAGCATACTAACAACATTGCAATCATGCTCATCATTCAAAGATTTTATGCCAAACATTTTATTGAATTCTTCTTCTAACACTTTGGCACAATTTTTTGATCCATCATTTTCAAGAAAGACGTTATAAAGATAAAGCATTTGAGGCAACCTCAATTCCATTTTTTTAGTTTTCTTTTATAAACCAAACTAGTGAAAAATAAGAAACTAAAAGATTCAATTGCAAGATCTAAAGATATACCTTCAAGCACTCACCTCCCCGGCAACGGCACCAGAAAAGAGCTTGATGTCTACTACGCAACTTTTATTCTTGTAGACGTTGTTGGGCCTCCAAGTGCAGAGTTTTGTAGGACAGTAGCAAATTTCTCTCAATTGGATGACCTAAGGTTTATCAATCTGTGGGGGGCGTAGGATGAAGATGGTCTCTCTCAAACAACCCTGCAATCAAATACAAAAAATCTCTTGTGCCCCCAACACACCTAATACAATGGTAAATTGTATAGGTGCACTAGTTCGGCGAAGAGATGTTGATACAAGTGTAGTATGGATAGTAGATATAGGTTTTTGTAATCTGAAAATATAAAAAACAGCAAGGTAGCAAGTGATAAAACAGAGCACAAACGGTATTGCAATGCTTGAAAACAAGGTCTAGGGTTCATACTTTCACTAGTGCAATCTCTCAACAGTGCTAACATAATTGAATCATATAACAATCCCTCAACGCGCGACAAAGAATCACTCCAAAGTTCTTATCTAGCGGAGAACATAAGAAGAAATTGTTGTAGGGTACGAAACCATCTCAAAGTTATCCTTTCCGATCAATCTATTGAGCCATCCCTATAAGTGTCACAAACAACCCTAGAGTTCATAGTAAAATAACACCATATGATACGCATCCACCAACTCTAATGTCACCAAGATACTCCAATGTCACCATAAGTATCCGTGAGTTGATTATTCGATATGCATCAAAACAACTCCAGATTCATATTATTCAATCCACACAAAGAACTTCAAAGAGTACCCCAAAGTTTCTATCGGAGAAACAAGGATGAAAACGTGTACCAACCCATATTCCTAGATTACCCCAAGGTCGCGGGAATCCGCAAGTTGATTACCAAAACATATATCAAGTGACTCAATAGAATACCCCATTGTCACCACGGGTATTGCTACTTGTGAACTGCGTTGGAATTTCCCCGAAGAGGAGAGGATGATGCAGTACAATAGAGATAAGTATTTCCCTCTGTTAAGGACCAAGGTTATCAATCCAGTAGGAGAACCACACAGAACCTCGTTAGCAGCACCTACACACACAAAAGCAAACACTTGCACCCAACACAAATAAGAGGGTTGTCAATCCCCACAGCGGTTACTTGCAAGGATTAATTCTAATAGTGATAGATAGATAAAGTAAATTGCTAAATAAATTTGTAGCAAGGTATTTTTGGATTTTAATATATGATAAAAGTAGACCCGGGGGCCATAGTTTTCACTAGAGGCTTCTATCTCGAACACATAGCATACGGTGGGTAAACAAATTACTGTTGAGCAATTGATAGAAAAGCGCATAGTTATGATGGATTCATGGCAATGATCATGTATATAGGCATCACGTCCGAGACAAGTAGACCGACTCCTGCCTGCATCTACTACTATTACTCCACTCATCGACCGCTATCCAGCATGCATCTAGAGTATTAAGTATAAAACAGAGTAACGCCTTAAGCAAGATGACATGATGTAGACAAAGTAAACTCGAGCAATATGATTAAACCCCATCTTTTTATCCTTAATGGCGACAATACAAATACGTGTCTTGTCCCTTTCTGTCACTGGGATATAGAACACCGCAAGATTGAACCCATCACAAAGCACCTCTCCCATTGCAAGATAAATCAATCTAGTTGGCCAAACCAAACGGATAGATCGGAGAGAAATACAAAGCTATAACAATCATGCATAAAAGAGTTCAGACAAGACTCAAATATTTCTCATGAATAATCTGATCATAAACCCATAATTCATCGGATCACAACAAACACACCGCAAAAGAAGATTACATCGGATAGAACACCAAGAACATCGAGGAGAACTTTGTATTGAAGATCAAAGAGAGAGAAGAAGCCATCTAGCTACTAACTATGGACCCGTAGGTCTGTGGTAAACTACTCACACATCATCGAAAGGGCAGCAAGGTTGGTGAAGAAGCCCTCCGTGATCGATTTCCCCTCCGGCAGATTGCCGGAAAAGGCCTCCAGATGGGATCGCGGAAGAACAGAAGCTTGCAGCGGCAGAAAAGTTATTCGTGGTGGCTCTCTGGTGTATTGGGAATATTTTAGTATTTATAGCGCTGGAATTAGGTCAAGAGGTGCCACGAGGGGCCCACAAGCCTGGGGGCGCGCCTACCCCTTGGGCGCGCCCTCCGGCTTGTCGCTCCCTCGTGACTCTTCTGGTCTTCTCCCGAAGCTTCTAGGGTCCCTTCTAGTCCAGAAAAAATTAATCCAAAGTTTTTTCTCCGTTGGACTCTTTTTGATATTAATTTTATGAAAAGCCAAAAACAGGCAAAAAACAACAACTCGCACTGGGCACTGGGTTAATAGGGTAATCCCAAAAAATGATATGTAATTGCATATAATTGCATAATAAACATCCAAGATTGATACTATAATAGCATGGAACAATCAAAAATTATAGATACGTTGGAGATGTATCAAGCATCCCCAAGCTTAATTCCTGCTCGTCCTCAAGTAGGTAAATGATAAAAACAGAATTTTTGATGTGGAATGCTACCTAACATGTTTCATCATGTAATTCTCTTTTACGGTATGAATATTAAGATCCGAATGATTCAAAGCAATAGTCTATACTTTGATATAAAGACATCAATACTCATGCATACTAACAAACAATCATGTCTTTCAAAATAAAAATGCTAAAGAAAGTTATCCCTACAAAATCATATAATCATGTCATGCTCCATCTTCTTAACATAAAGTATTTATCATACACTACCCCGATGACAAGCCGAGCAATTGGTTCATACTTTTTAACGCGCTTCAGCTTTTTCAACCCCCATGCAATACATGAGCGCAAGCCATGGATATAGCACTATGGGTGGAATAGAATATGGTGGTAGAGATTAACAAGGGGAAGTAAAAAAGAAGAAGATAGTCTCACATCGACGAGGCTAATCAACGGGCTATGGAGATGCCCATCAATTGATGTCAATGCGAGGAGTGGGGATTGCCATGCAACGGATGCACTAAGAGCTATAAGTGTATGAAAGCTCAAAATAAACACTAAGTGGGTGTGCATCCAACTTGCTTGCTCATGAAGACCTCGGGCATTTGAGGAAGCCCATCATCGGAATATACAAGCCAAGTTCTATAATGAAAAATTCCCACTAGTATATGAAAGTGACAACATAGGAGACTCTCTATATGAAAAACATGGTGCTACTTTGAAGCACAAGTATGGAAAAAGATAGTAACAGTCCCTTCTCTCTTTTTCTCTCATTTTTTTATCTCCTCACTGGGACAATGCTCTAATAATGATGATCATCACACTTCTATTTACTTACAACTCAAAAATTATAACTCGATACTAGAACAAATATGACTCTATATGAATGCCTCTGGCAGTGTACCAGGATGTGCAATGATACTAGCGTAACATGTATGAAAATGATGAATGGTGGCTGAGCCACAAATACTATGTCAGCTATATGATCATGCAAAGCAATATGACAATGATGATGTGTGTCATATAAACAGAACCGGAAGTTGCATGGCAATATATCTCGGAATGGCTATGGAAATGCCATGATAGGTAGGTATGGTGGCTGTTTTGAGGAAGATATAAAGAGGCTTATGTGTGATAGAGCGTATCATATCACGGGGTTTGGATGCACCGGCGAAGTTTGCACCAACTCTCGAGTTGAGAAAGGGCAATGCATGGTACCGAAGAGGCTAGCAAATTACGGTAGGGTGAGAGTGCGTATAATCCATGGACTCACATTAGTCATAAAGAACTCACATACTTATTGCAAAAGTTTATTAGCCCTCGAAGCAAAGTACTACTACGCATGCTCCTAGGGGGATACATTGGTAGGAAAATACCATCGCTCGTCCCCGACCGCCACTCATAAGGTAGACAATCAATAATAAATCATGCTCCAATTTCTTAGCATAACAACAGACCACACGTGCATGCTTCAGGAATCACAAACCTTAACACTAATATTCTTACTAAACCACAATTATCTACTAGCACCTCCAACATATTACCATCTTAATATCGCAAAACTATTGCAAGGAATCAAACTTATCATATTCAGTGGTCTACATGAAAGTTTTTATTATATCCCTCTTGAATACCTATCCTATTAGGACCAAATTCATAGCCCGTGCATATTACCATTGCTATTTATTAGACTCTCAAAAAGATATAAGTGAAGCATGAGAGTGCAACTATTTCTTTAAAATATAACCACCGCCGTGCTCTAAAAGATATAAGTGAAGCACTAGAGCAACTGCCTAGCTCAAAAGATATAAGTGAAGCACATAGAGTATTCTAACAAATCACGAATAATGTGTGTCCCTCTCAAAAAGGTGTGTTCAGCAAAGATGAATGTGGCAAACTAAAAAGCAAACAAAGAAAATAAAACTATGGCACAAGACGCTCCAAGTAAAACACATATCATGTGATGAATAAAAATATAGCTCCAAGTGATATACCGATAGATTGTAGACGAAAGAGGGGATGCCATCCGGGGCATCCCCAAACTTAGACCCTTGAGTCTTCCTTGAATATTACCTTGGGGTGACTTGGGCATCCCCAAGCTTAGGATCTTGCCGCTCCTTATTCCTTCATCCATCGTGGTCTCACCCAAAACTTGAAAACTTCAGCACACAAAACTTAAGAGAAACCTCATGAGATCCGTTAGTATAACAAACAAATCTTAAACTTTAGGTACTGTTATAAATTGATTCATATTTAATATTGGAATAATGGTACTGTACTCCAACTTCCCCATGGCTCATACCCCCCGATACGATCCATAGATTCATCCAAATAAGCAAACTATGCAACAAAAACAGAATCTGTCTAAAACAGAACAGTCTGTAAAGATCTATTTAGAATCTATACTTATGTAACTCCAAAAATTCTGAAAAATTAAGAAAACGTAAAAATTTCATATTACAATACTGTGTAAAAAAGTCAGAATTTTATCACGCTCCAGTACAGAACCAAAAATCCATCACTGGACTCAATACTTTCTGTTTTCAAACAACATCAATCATACTATCATCCAAATCATCCCAAAGGCATTACTTGGCACAAATAGTAATTAAAAGATAAAAACACAATCATAACATAAGCTAAAATTGTGTAAACACACAAAATGGAAAACAAAGAAAAAATTTAAGATACATATTGGGTTGCCTCCCAACAAGCTCTTTCTTTATAGCCATTAAGATAGGCTTGAGATTTCAATGATGCTCACATGAAAGATAATAATTGAAACAAAAGAGAGCATCATATAACATGTAACAACCACATTTAAGTCTAATAGACTTCCTACGCATAGACATTTTATAAGAAAATAAATTATCACGACAAGCAATATCTAGCATATGCAAATAGGAAGAATGAAGCATTAATAATTTCAACACAAAGAGAGGTAATTCAGTAACATGAAGATTTGTACAACCATATTTTTTTCTCTCATAATAATTACATGTAGGATCATAATCAAACTAAACAATATATCTATCATAAAAAATATTCTCTCTATGATCCACACGCATAAAAAAATTATAATCTTCCAAGATAGTGGGATTAACATCAACTAAAGTCAGGACCTCTCCAAACCCACTTTTATCAAAACTCTCCGAATATGTGGGATTCTTTTTACCTAAAGTTGACACACTTCCAAACCCATTTTCAATATTATTGCAAACATTACTATCTATGACATATTCATCACGAGGCTTAAATAAATTTTCAAGATCATAAGAAGCATTATCACCCCAATCATGATCATTGCAATAAGTAGTGGACATGACAAAATTCTCATCCCCAAGCTTGTAGCTTTGCATAGTATTAGCACAACTGACATTAATAGAATTTATAATAACATCATTGCAATCATGCTTTTCATTCAAGGAGCTACCATGAATCACTTTATAAATTTCTTCTTTTAACACTTCATCACAATTTTCAGATTCATGATTTTCAAGCAAAACTTCATAAAGATAATCAAGTGCACTCAACTCACTAGCAATTGGTTCATTATAATTGGATTGTTTAAAAAGATTAGCAAGTGGATGAGGAACCATATGTTTATATTTTTATTTTCATTGAGTCACACAATTATAGCTAGCAAGCAAAAAAGGCAAACAAGCGAACAAAATATTTTTGTGTTTTTGTAAAAATTATTTTAGAAGTGGGGGAGATGAAAATGAGAGGCAAATGCAAATAAAAGGCAAATGGAAATAAGAGCAAGTAGATGATAGTTTATGCGAAGGTACTTGATAGGTTTTGGTGATGTCTCCCCGGTAACGGCGCCAGAAATTCTTCCAGCTACTTGTGAACTGCGTTGGGATTTCCCGAAGAGGAGAGGATGATGCAGGATAAGTATTTCCCTCAGTTAAGAACCAAGGTTATCAATCCAGTAGGAGAACCACACAGAACCTCGTTAGCAGCACCTACACACACAAAAGCAAACACTTGCACCCAACACAAATAAGAGGGTTGTCAATCCCCTTAGCGGTTACTTGCAAGGATTAATTCTGATAGTGATAGATAGATAAAGTAAATTGCTAAATAAAATAAAGTAAATAAAATTGCAGCAAGGTATTTTTGGATTTTAATATATGATAAAAGTAGACCCGGGGGCCATAGTTTTCACTAGAGGCTTCTCTCTCGAACACATAGCATACGGTGGGTAAACAAATTACTGTTGAGCAATTGATAGAAAAGCGCGTAGTTATGACGGATTCATGGCAATGATCATGTATATAGGAATCACGTCCGAGACAAGTAGACCGACTCCTGCTTGCATCTACTACTATTACTCCACTCATCGACCGCTATCCAACATGCATCTAGAGTATTAAGTATAAAAACAGAGTAACGCCTTAACCAAGATGACATGATGTAGACAAAGTAAACTCAAGCAATATGATTAAACCCCATCTTTTTATCCTTAATGGCAATAATACAAATACGTGTCGTGTCCCTTTCTGTCACTGGGATATATAACACCGCAAGATTGAACCCATCACAAAGCACCTCTCCCATTGCAAGATAAATCAATCTAGTTGGCCAAACCAAACGGATAGATCGAAGAGAAATACAAAGCTATAACAATCATGCATAAAAGAGTTCAGAGAACACTCAAATATTTCCCATGAATAATCTGATCATAAACCCACAATTCATCGGATCCCAACAAACACAACTCAAAAGAAGATTACATCGGATAGAACTCCAAGAACATCGAGGAGAACATGGTATTGAAGATCAAAGAGAGAAAAGAAGCCATCTAGCTACTAGCTATGGACCTGTAGGTCTGTGGTAAACTACTCACACATCATCGGAAGGGCAGCAAGGTTGATGAAGAAGCCATCCGCGATCGATTCCCCCTCCGGCAGATTGCCGGAAAAGGCCTCCAGATGGGATCGCGGAAGAACAGAAGCTTGCGGCGGCGAAAAAGTTATTCGTGGTGGCTCTCTGATGTATTGGGAATATTTTGGAATTTATAGCGCTGGAATTAGGTTAAGAGGTGCCATGATGACCCACAAGTATAGGGGATCAATCGTAGTCCTTTCGATAAGTAAGAGTGTCGAACCCAACGAGGAGCAGAAGGAAATGACAAGCGGTTTTCAGCAAGGTATTCTCTGCAAGAACTGAAATTATCGGTAATAGATACTTTGATAGCAAGGTAATTCGTAACAAGTAACAAATAGTAACGGTAACAAAGGTGCAGCAAGGTGGCCCAATCCTTTTTATAGCATAGGACAAGCCAGAACGAACTCGTATAATAAGCAAAGCGTTCTCGAGGACACATGGGAATTTGATCTAGTCATTTTCATAATGTTTGTTTGATTTGCGTTCGCTACTTTGATAATTTGATATGTGGGTGGACCGGTGCTTGGGTGCTGATCTTACTTGAACAAGCCTCCCACTTATTATTACCCCCTCTCGCAAGCATCCGCAACTATGAAAGAAGAATTAAGATAAATCTAACCATAGCATGAAACATATGGATCCAAATCAGCCCCTTACAGAATAGCGCATAAACTAGGGTTTAAGCTTCTGTCACTCTAGCAACCCATCATCTAACTACTACTACACAATGCCTTCCCTTAGGACCAAAGATGGTGAAGTGTCATGTAGTCGACGTTCACACGACACCACTAAAGGAAGCAACAACATACATATCATCAAAATATCGAACGAATGCCAAATTCACATGATTACTTATGACAAGACTTCTCCCATGTCCTCAAGAACAAAAGTAACTACTCACAAATCATATTCATGTTCAAGATCAGAGGGGTATTGAATATCATTAAGGATCTGAACATATAATCTTCCACCAAATAAACCAACTAACATCAACTACAAGATGTAATCAACACTACTAGCAACCCACAGGTACCAATCTGAGGTTTTGAGACAAAGATTGAATACAAGAGATGAACTAGGGTTTGAGATGAGATGGTGCTGGTGAAGATGTTGATGAAGATTGGTCCTCCCACGATGAGAGGATCATTGGTGATGTCGATGGCTCCAATTTCCCCCTCCTGGAGGGAAGTTTCCCCGGCGGAATCGCTCCGTCGAAGAGCAAAAGTGCTCCTCCCCAGATTTCGCCTCGAGACGGCGGCGCTTCGTCCCGAAAGTCTTCTTGTTATGTTTTTCTAAGGCAAATGGCTTCATATAGCAGAAGGAGGGGGCCGGAGGCCTGCCAGGGGCCCCACAAGCTCGGGGGGCGTGCCCCCCAGGCTTGTGGCTTCCTGGTGGGCCCCCTCCTGGTAATTCTTTCGCCAGTATTTTTTATATATTCCAAAAACAATTCTCCGTAAATTTTCAGGTCATTTGGAGTTGTGCAGAATAGCTATCTCTGTTTCACCCCTTTCCGGTCCAGAATTCCAGCTGCCGGCAATCTCCCTCTTCATATGGAACTTGCAAAATAAGAGAGAAAAGGCATAAGAATTGTATCATAAAGTGAAATAAGGATCAAAAACATAATAAATAACAGTAGGGAAGCATGATGCAAAATGGACGTATCATGCCATGAAGGGCCCACAAGCCTGGGAGGCGCGCCTACCCCCCCTGGGCGCGCCCTCCGGGCTTGTCGCTCCCTCATGACTCTTCTGGTCTTCTCCCGAAGCTTCTAGGGTCCCTTCTGGTCCGGAAAAAATTAATCCAAAGTTTTTCTCCGTTTGGACCCTTTTTTATATTGATTTTCTGAAAAGCCAAAAACAGGCAAAAAAACAGCAACTGGCACTGGGCAGTGGGTTAATAAGTTAGTCCCAAAAAATGATATGTAATTGCATATAATTGCATAATAAACATCCAAGATTGATACTATAATAACATGGAACAATAAAAAATTATAGATACGTTGGAGACGTATCAAGCATCCACATGCAAGACATACATCAAGTGTTCTCAAATCCAAAGTATTCAATCCGACAATAACGAAACCTCAAAGGGAAAGACTCAATTCATCACAAGAAGATATAGAGGGAAGAAACACTATATGATCCAACTATATTAATGATACGTCTCCAACGTATCTATAATTTTTTATTGTTCCATGCTATTATAGTATCAATCTTGGATGTTTTATATGCAATTATATGCCATTATATATCATTTTTTGGGACTAACCTATTAACCCGATGCCCAGTGCCAGTTGCTGTTTTTTGCCTTTTCAGAAAATCATTATCAAAAATAGTCCAAACGGAGAAAAAACTTTGGATTAATTTTTTTTGGGACCAGAAGGGACCCACGAAGCTTTAGGAGAAGACCAAAAGAGTCACGAGGGAGCGACAAGCTCGGGAGGCGCGCCCTGGGGGTAGGGCGTGCCCCCCAGGCTTATGGGCCCCTCATGGCACTTCCTGACCTAATTCAAGCGCTATAAATTCCCAAATATTCCCAATATACCAGAGAGACAGAAGAGAAAACCTTTCCACCGCCGCAAGCCTCTGTTCTTCCGCGATCCCATCTGGAGGCCTTTTCCGGTACTCTGCCGGAGGGGGAATCGATCACGGAGGGCTTCTACATCAACCTTGCTGCCCTTCCGATGATGTGTGAGTAGTTTACCACAGACCTACGGGTCCACAGCTAGTAGCTAGATGGCTTCTTCTCTCTATTTGATCTTCAATACCATGTTCTCCTCGATGTTCTTGGAGTTCTATCCGATGTAATCTTCTTTTGCGGTGTGTTTGTTGGGATCCGATGAATTGTGAGTTTATGATCAGATTATTCATGAGAAATATTTGAGTCTTCTCTGAACTCTTTTATGCATGATTTTTATAGCTTTGTATTTCTCTCCGATCTATCGATTTGGTTTGGCCAACTAGATTGGTTTATCTTGCAATGAGATAGGTGCTTTGTGATGGGTTCAATCTTGCGGTGCTCAATCCCAGTAACGGAAAGGGACATGACATGTATTTGCATTGTTGCCATTAAGGATAAAACGATGGGGTTTAATCATATTGCTTGAGTTTACTTTGTCTACATCATGTCATCTTGCTTAAGGCGTTACTCTATTTTATACTTAATACCCTAGATGCATGCTGGGTAGCGGTCGATGGGTGGAGTAATAGTAATAGATGCAGGCAGGAGTCGGTCTACTTGTCTCGGATGAGATGCCTATATACATGATCATTTCCATGAATCCGTCATAATTATTTGCTTTTCTATCAATTGCCCAACAGTAATTTGTTTACCCACCGCATGATATGTGTTCGAGAGAGAAGCCTCTAGTGAAAACTATGGCCCCCGGGTCTACTTTTATCATATATTAAAATCCAAAAATACCTTGCTGCAATTTATTTACCTTTATTTTATTTAGTATTTTACTTTATCTATCTATCACTATCAGAATTAATCCTTGCACGCATATGATCACGAAGCTCAAACAAACAATTATAAAAGTTAGGATCACTAGGCTTCATCTTGTGAAAAGCAATGATCTTATGAAGAATCTCATCAAGATTATTTAAAGAGTAGTCAGGATACCGCTTCTCCAAGTCATTCCATAGAGTATAGGCGCACTCAAAGTTTTGCATACAACCAAGCACAATTTTAGGCAATCCTCTAATAACAAGATTGACGGTTCTAAGATTACGAAGCATATCAATTTCTTCCTCTAGAGTAGGATGCAAGGGGTCAATGGGTGGCACATATGGGCTATGAACATACTTGCTCAAATTAAACTCATCAAAGATATCAAGCATTTCATCTTTCCAAAAGTTGTAGCGCTCTCCAACAAGAATATGCACTCTACATCTAAGACTCCCCAAAGTAAACACATCCATCTTCCTCCAATGGTGATTAAACAAAAGCGATAGAGACCAAAGCTCTGATACCAATTATAGGGTCGAGAAGATAGGTCTAGAAGAGGGGGGTGAATAGACACTTAACCAGCCAAAGGTGCAGTTTTTAGTTTTCTTGAAATTTAGGCAGATTTTAGCACTAGTTAAGATACATCCAATACTTCCTACACATGCATATTTAGAGATAGAGCATCGAAAATAGTACAACATGCAATTGTGCGGAAAGTAAAGGGGTAGAGAAGAGAAGATCAAACACAATGAAGACATGGAGATTTTTGGCGTGGTTCCGATAGGTGGTGCTATCATACGTCCACGTTGATTGAGACTTCAACCCATGAAGGGTAACGGTTGCGCAAGTCCACGGAGGGCTCCACCCATGAAGGGTCCACGAAGAAGCAATCTTGTCTATTCCACCATGGCTTATGTCCACGAAGGACTAGCCTCACTCGGGTAGATCTTCACGAAGTAGGCGATCTCCTTGCCCTTACAAACTCCTTGGTTCAACTCCACATGATCTTGGAGGCTCCCAAGTGACACCTAACCAATCTAGGAGACACCACTCTCCAAAAGGTAATAGATGGTGTTGTTGATGATGAACTCCTTGCTCTTGTGCTTCAAAAGATAGTCTCCCCAACACTCAATCACTCTCTCACAGATTTAGCTACGATAGGAGAAGGATTTGAGTGAAAAGCAATTTGGCGAAGGCTAGAAATCAAGGTTCAAATGGTTGGATTGGAATCTCTTGATCTCAACACATGAGTAGGTGGTTCTCTCTCAGAAAATGAATGGTGGAAGTGTAGATTCATTCTGATGGCTCTCTTAGAGAGTAAGTGGGGGTGGAAGGGTATATATAGGCTTCACCCAAAGATCCAACCGTTACAAGCTTTTGACCCAACTCGGTGACACCGGACCAAAATCTCGGTGAGACCGACTAGTGTAAAAGATTCGAACGTTGGAAGTCTCGGTGAGACCGATCTGAACATTTCGGAGCGACCAAAGTGCAATGGCTAGGGCAAGACCTCAATTCGGTAGTTCCGATCGTTTCATCTCGGTAATTCCGAAATGAAGCAACTTCATCACAGAAACTTGGTCACGCCATCTCGGTGAGACCGAGATCCATATCGGTAGAACCGAAATGCTAGGGTTTGGCTTAGGCGGTGTGTGTGATCAACTCGATGAGTCCGGGATAGAGAATTTCGGTGGGACCGAGATGACACTTTAGGGTTTTGGTGTGGTTGAGGGTTTTGGAGCAATATCTTCAAGCACTTGAGCAACAAACTCATAATCAAAACCTCATCCCCTTTTAATAGTATTGGCTTTCCTATAGGACTCAATGTGATCTTGGATCACTTAACCAAAAATGTAGAGTCTTGAAGCTTTGTCAATCCATGTCCTTAGCATTTTGAAGGGGTCCACATCCATCATGTCCTTGCCATGCCACTGTTGAACTTTTCTGAAATATACTAGGTAAAAGTGTTAGTCCAACAACATGTATGTTGATACTAATTACCAAAATCACCAAGGGGGCAAATGTGCTTTCAGTCCACGACAACTTCCTTCTAGTCCAGCAAACTGATCGTCACCTACACAGCTGCGAGTGCCACGAGCATTGCTCAAGCTCGACATCGCAAGAGCTTCCGACTCTGTCTCTTGCGCCTTCCTCCTCCAGACACTTCAGCACCTTGGTTTCGGTTGCAGATGGCTTGAATGGATCTTGATTCTCATATCCACTACCAAGACCCGCATCCTCATCAGTGGAGACTGGATCCGCCGTGATCCACGCCTGGGGACTCCGCCAAGGAGAGCCTCTCTCCCCTATGCTCTTCGTCCTAGTCACTGACGCACTAAGCTTCATCATGTAACATGCGGTCAATGATGGAGTTCTACGACGGCTCACTGCTTGCTCTCCCGTAGGAGTGCTTGGGTAACCCCCAAGTGTAAGGGTGATGTAACCTAGCAATAAGTATTTTCCTCACTTAAGAACCATGGTTTACTGAACCAGTAGGAATTACCTCTGCAACAACTAATGATCGGTACCTGCACACAACACACAAAACAAACTTGTCCCCAACGATTCAAGAATGTTGTCAGTCTTCTTGTCCTTCTAGTTACAACGGTAAATTGTATGGTATGGTTGGAATTGAGAAACAGATAAAATAAATAAAATGGTACAACAATAGAGTAAAGTAATGATGGTTGTTTTCAGTAATGGAAAATATACCTAGGGGTATAGCTTCACTAGAGGCATCTCTCCAAGCAAGATAAATGTGTCGTGGTGAACAAATTGCAGCTGGGTAGCAATTAAATTGCAATATTTATATTTATGATTATGATTATTCTTGGCACAATCTTGTATAGGCACTACATCTGTGATAAATAGACCGTTAATCCAACTGCATCTACAACTAATACACCACCCAAAGACGACTATCCAGCATGCATCTCGAGGTATTAACTATTAAGTTCATGAAAAACAGATCATTGCAATAAGCATGATGGCATAATGTAGATGGTAAAACTATCATCCAAGTGTGATAAAAGAAAAATCATTGTTTTATCCTTAGTGGCAACAATACAGTACAATACGTGTCTTGTCTCTTTTTTATCACTGGGATATAGAACACCACAAGATTGAACCTACTACCATACACAACTTCCTCTAACGATCTACGCATTAAACTTGGCCAATGAACAACACATAGATCGGAAAGCATATATGACTACTTAATTATGCAGCAAAGAAACAATATGAGATTCGATATAATTCATGAACGATCTGATCATAAAGTGACAATTCATCATATCCCAAGAAACACAACACCGGTTACATCATATCAGTCCCAATCATGTGAGGCAGCTCACGGGAACATTATATTGAAGCATAAGGGAGAGATGATGTCATCTAGCTACTGCTATGGACCCATGCTCCTAGGTGAACTATGGTGATGGATTGCCCCTCCGACGACAAGCCGAAACAGGCCTCCAGATTGGATCTCCGCGGAACATGCGACGGTGGAAAAAATCACGAAAAAATGGTACATAGGATTTCGGGAAATGTAGGATTTATAGGCAAAAGATGGCCGAAAGGCGATGTAGAGGGCCCAGACGGGCCCACCATGCGCCCCCCTGGCCGCGTGGGGTGGCCGTCTGGGGCCTGTGGGGTGGCCGTCTGGCCCCCTCCGGTGCCCTCTGGGTTCTTCTTTCTCCGGAAAAAAATCTTCAAAAATCCCCGTTGTATTTTGAGTTCCGGAGATATTGATTTTCTATAAAACAAAAAAAACATGCAGAAAACAATAACTGGCTCTGGACACTGAATTAATAGGTTTGTCTAGAAAAATAGTATAAATCGCTATAAAAATATTAAAAAATTATATTATAATAGCATGAAACAATCAAAAATTATAACTCGTGCCTAGGCGGAAGCCCGTGCTCGAGGGCTTAGTATAATCATCCTTGTAACCTGATATCTGATTGTAAGGGGCTGAGCAATCCCTCCCCTCTATGCTCAATGCGACCTCGTATGCGCCTTAGCAAGGATCGCCATTGTGTAACTTCTACCCTCTGTCAATGGAATCTCCGCCCGTATTCCAAAAGGAAAAGAAAAAGATTATAGTTTAATTGATACTGATGACCATGAAAGGTCTAATTCACCGTGTACGATACGGCGTTAATCCCCATATTCTTCGTGCAAATGATGGAGAGAGGAGCTAACATTCATCGGCCGGGGATGCTTGGAACCTAATTAAAGAGTTGATGGGCACACGCGCGCATGCCGATCGATCTCTCGAACGATCGCAACCTTCCCTGTCCGCTATCCCTCCGTGTGCATGATTCCCCCGGCGCGAGGGCGCCGTCGGCCCACCGTCGGGCGGACAGCTGCAACCGACGATGCCCGCGCCCCCCGACCAACGTACGTGTCCCCGGCCTCCCTCCAGCATCGCATCGCATCCCGAACCACTTGTCCGCTCAACACTGTCTGGCTGGCCCTTCATCTTCAGTCAGACCAAGGCTGAACTGAACTGCCTGACCTCTCCTCTAGTCTAGACAAAAAACAGCGTGTGCGTGTGGCCGTCAGACAAAGCTGCCTCCTCCTGATCTCGTAGTTTCAGGCTCACTTTGATGCTGCTTTGTCGTGTCGGGCTCTGGCTCTGGCAGAGGTTTCGGGTACTGTAACTAGTTTTTCCTAGGGTGAGCAGCTACATGTCAGCTGAGCTGACAGACAAGAGTATCTATATACCCTTGCGGGCCGGCAGGGCAGGTAACATCGATTTCTGTGTGCTGATCTATCGAGTGCACTCACGTGCGTTTGGTCGACGGACGATCAGTTAACTTGCTAAATCAGCCTTGTTCAACAAATAAAACTTACTAAATCAGCCGAAATCTCAATTAGCAAAACGAGCACGATCGAGGACCTCAAATCCAACGTAGCTTTCACAAGGTTAGGTGGTGGTGCTGATTGTCTTCCAAGACCAAGAGTTTCACCCATCCGTGTTCATATAAAAAAACTGCGCACCCATAATGATCTTAATCAATAAACCGGGAGAATCAGTGTGACCGGCGTTCATTTCTCCGGAGACACAAAACGTCAGCGCTCAGCTTTAATTCAGCAGTTTCTTCAAAGCACGGGATTGTATTAAACGCACGTAGCCAGTACTGATTAATTGTTCCAGGAACCGATTTGACAGAGAAAAGTGTAACAGTTGATCGATGTTACCATCATACTTTCAATCACATGTCAACAGCGATGATCGGCCCAACAACTTTGGAAGATGGCCGCATGAGAACGAACGACAGATGTGAAAGGAAACGAGGGATTTTGATTATTAATCAAATAATAATCAGCTAGTCTGCCGTGAGTATGCATCGATCCGGCGATGCAAGCTCGTAAGTGGATCGGACCGATTGATCAAAATCAATCAGATCCTGCTATAACCTAGCTCGCAGGCGGGGCGGGTGCAGCCGTGCAGTTGTTGGCGCCGCAGCCGCAGGTGCGTGGGGTGAAGGCGCAGGTCCCGAACGGCTTGCCGGGGAGGTTGCAGTTGATGCCGTAGCAGCACTGCGTGTCCACGCATGACGAGCCGTTGTTCCCCGCCGGGCAGCACCGGCACCCCATGCACAGCTGGAACGGCTCGAACGCCTCCGACGCCGCCGACCGGTACACCACGGTCTGCACCGGCGCGTACCCCTCCGATGATGTCATCCTCGCTCCGCCCGTGCCAGCAATCCCGGCCATGCATCCGCCATGGGCGGCATGGAGGAGGAGGAGGATCGCGACCCCTGCGAGAGGGGCGGACGCAGCCATCGCCTTAGGCGGCTTGGAAGTTTTCGCTGGGGAATGAGGTGGGTTTGGCAAGATGGCAACACCATCCCACATACTAGAACAACCAGTAGAACGCCCGTGCGTTGCCACGGGTTTTTACAAAAAATTAAGATCCAATTCACGGAGCTAAAATAACCGAGAACAATGTCATCCCAGCTAACAAGTATCTCTTTTTTTACAATCAACTAATAGAAATCATACTATCAAGCACAATAATATGTTATTCACAAATAAACCAAATGTTATTGAAACCAGCCAATAGTTGAATGGTTAGGATAGTGATGATACCCATCCATGTGTGAGTGCATGTGTGTATCGGTGGTGTGCGGACATTGTTATCCGTATTTCTTTAAACTTTTATCAAGACATACATCAATTTTTATTATCTTGCCTTTTTCTTGCTTTAACTACAAACACATCAAAAATCTGGATTGCGTGTCGCTATTCTCGTTCCCTAGCTGGTCGATTTTCCATGGGGAGAATTAATGCACACTTCCTAATATCTAAAAGTTCCAACCTTCTACACATGGAGACTGCCCAAAGATTATTTTTTTTTACTATTATCACTTCATTATCTAGTAGAAGATGCCATTTTTTACAGAATTATGACATAATTTTTGAAGCACATACAATGATATTTATTTTCATTATGAATAATGCATTTGTACGTCAAGTCATACAAGTTTGATTGCATACTCATGGTAACATCCAATGAATTCTCAAGATTCAGTTACGGACCAAGTATGACATGACATGAGAAAACCCAACAATGATGTGTGCCTGAGCATATTTCACCATGTAGTGACCCCTAAAAGAATCAAACGGATGTCATGCTTATTTCGACATAAGCTCACTGGCTGTTTGGCCCACCTAAACTGGCAACCTTCAAATACACCGGACGACGTTCCATTATGGAAATCTGGCAGCTGAGGTGAACATTTAAAATGTTATAAATCAAAATGAGCAAATCTACTATTCATACAGATCAAATCTAAGAAGCTGGCCAAATGTTGCTGCTAGGAAACTGTACAGTGCTACCCATCTTGGTAACGAATTACGACAAAACCTTTATGCAAAAGTTATCTTAATTTATTGGTAAGTAAAGTGCTCCCAGGATTGGTTTGGTTTGGAACCTGATGGCATCCCAACTAAGAGCATTGTCATCAGAAAAGTTCAGGGACATACCACAAGTTGAACTCGGCGTATATGTCAGTCTCCAGGAATTCTATGTGGGTTGGTCTGTCAATCATGGTATTGAGGTTCCGTCCATGGGCAGATTGGTTAAAATTAACGTCACACCTCATGAATACATGGGTTTCAGATGATGGTGCATGGATCTGGTCCCAGCAATTACTTTCCTTGAATTATCAAATGATGCATCATCCTAACCATTAGATCATTATCAATGTACGGTCCATAATCATTTGGGCACATCATAAAATTTCTCAACAACAAAACAATATCTGCATTTCGTGTTTCTACATGTAGATGGGTTAAATACCAAATACGAAAAGTGGTCAAAGTAAGTAGATATTCCTATAATATTTTGCATTAGAGCATCATATCTTGGTGGTCTCTGTTGGTATTTGATCTGAGGCCCAACGGGCTGAAAAGAAAAAGGAAATAAAATAAACAAAAGGATAAGTATTGACGTAAATAAGATGGGCCACTAGCCAACGTTAGTTTCCCATCGTTACAACTAAAGCGCCCTGATCGGGGGCGACCCTAACCAACGATGGTTTTGGTCCCCTGTTCGCCAGCGCTATATAAAAAGATGGGGGGCAGCCGGCCACGTACGATCTGACGAGTTCACGTACGTTTTCACCTCTGCCCCCACAACCCAAAAACCCTACCGATCTGGGGGAGCGCTGCAGCGACGGGAAGACCATCACCAAGCCCTGCCCCTGTCTCAGGGCAGTGCCGGTGGCGCCCTGAGGGACGCCGCTACCCGCCGCGACCGTCTACCCCGAGCCTGCATCAAGCCTGCATCGAGCAGGCACGGGACCTCGCATCGACTACACCAATGGCAGCTTCCATTGGTGGTAAGAATCCATCTCAACTCTTTCTGATCTGTTCAATTAGGTGATCTAATGACTAGGCTAATGTTCCTGTCAAGTAAATCCTACGGGATTATTTCTAACAATGGTACCAGAGCCGTTTAAGCCTAGATTAGATCCCTAATGATGGTCTGGTTATGTTAATGTGCCTAGTTAAGTCCAGATCATTACTGTTAAGGTTAAGATTAATGGTTCATGATTAAAGATGATTGCCCTCCGCTTCTGTTAAGGTCTATTTTGCTACGGGATAAGTGCTAATCAGTTTTTTTTATGATCAAATGATGTTCTGTTAAGATCGATTATGCCATGTTTCCGCTCCAATTTTATCGACTAGCACACGTTTTTCAATCCTGTAGCATATAGAAGGAGGGGAATCAAATGTTTTAAAGAAATCAATGCAATTTCCCCAAATTAGCAGAATCCCTAACCCCAGAATTTTTCCCCCATTTTCGGAATCCCCAAATCAGAGGCCAAAGATTAAATTTGTTTAAGAAAATAAGATGATTATGGGCTCACCTTAGATGACGCCGGCCTTCGGAGTCCGCACAGCTGCTGCTGTGTGTGCACGCCATGGCCGGAACGCCGCTGACCATTGGGATGGCGCGCGGAAGGAAATTGAAGTTGCTGCTGCGTTGATGGACGCACGCGTCGGCTGGCCTTCGTGCCTCGTACGTCGCCGTCGCCGCAGTTAGCGCAGGTGAGCCGCCGGCGAAATGAACCCCGCTGCGCTGGACGCCACGGGCGCGACGCTGGAGCCGCTCTCGCCGGGGGAGCGCGCGGGACTGAGTCCGCTGCACGCTGCGCCGGCGAGGGCAGCTGCCGCGCCGCCATGGCCGCGCGTTTCGGTCGCCGCCGGCGAGCCTAGAGCCGCCGATGCAGTCGCCACTCTCTGAGAGAGCGAGCGAATCGGGAGGAAATGGGATTTGGGGCTAGGGTTCGACCCTGTCCCGGTTTTTGCTCCGCTGGGGGAGATCGGCGCCGTCCGCTCGATCGGACGGGCGAGCCGAAGCGGCGCCCAGGCTGGGTCTTCGGTCTCTAAACGGGCCGCTTTAACGGCTGGGCTTCGGCCCAGGTTGTCTCAGCCCGCAGCAATTTTTTTTTCTCTGTGCGTTTGCTGTTCATTCAGTGTATTTTACGTATTATGATTATTCTCAGAATGTTTTTGCACTGTTATGAATAGAGATTGCCAGAAAAATGATTTTATAAATCGTGCCCTAGTTTTCTGAATAAAATGGAACCAACGAGAAATTTTATTTAGAATTGTTTTTTATGAAATTAATGTTTGTGTCATTTATGACATATTTATGTTTATCTCATGGTGTTAGAACATGTGCTGCCCCCATGTTTGGTTTTGGTAATTGATGACAATCTCTATGGACTAATGGTTGCCTTGAGTTATATTTGAAGGGTTTGTCCATAGGCTTGACTTATAGACCATTTGTTGGTCTCAAGGTGATTTGAAGAAGAATATGTGATGACCAAGGTGCTATTCAAGGATTTATCCAAAGATTGGTCATGTTGATCAAGACTAAAATATGAAGAGTGATTCAAATTGATCAACACACAAAGCGTAGAAGATGTACCGAGCGAGATCAAGTGATCTCATGGTATGGTAAGCATTGTCCATTACGCTTTGTGTACTAACCCATGTTCTATGCGAGAGTTCTATGTGGGGTTAGGTATGTTTTCATGGGCTTGCGTCAAGAGGAAGATCTCATTCAACCCATGGAGGATGACATCAAGTGGTGATCGTCATCAAGATGCGGTGTGCAAGTTCAAGTGATAATGGACTTGTGAAGATGTGCCGAAGAGCGGCTCACCCATAGTGGAGTATGGGGGAGCAATCAGCTAGTCTTCATCGAGCCGACGCAATCAAGAAAGGTGGTCCAACTTGAGGAGGTCAAGATCGTCATCATCTAGCTCAAGTGGACTTTGCGCAAGGCAAAGGTTTGCCCTTGATAGGTTTTCTATTTTACCGGTCTCATGGTAGTAGTTGGGAGACCGGGTTATAGGATCGATAGCCGTACTATCAAGGGGGGCTCTCAAGTGAGTAGCTTTATCATATCTTCGTAGAGAGCTCAAACCATTGCATCCTTGCATCATATTTCTTGGTTTGTGTTTGGTATTTCTCTTTGTGAGTCTTTGAGCTTTTGGTCATCTTCATGACAAGCTCGAGGTCATCGAAAACGGAGTTCATATATGCATCTTCTATGATGTTTTCGATGTTGGAGTTTATGCCGGTTCTTCATTCATAGAGGTTTCTCATCTCTATATCATTGGTATTTTCTCTACTGCCACTTCTTAATATAACCAGTCGCTGTTGGATAGTATTTGTCGTCCTCTATCCAACAAGCTTGAGTTTGCTCAATTCGGAGCTCATTTGCAGAAGTTATGGCAGTTCAGGGTTTATTGTTTGTCTGGGCAGTTTACCTGTCACCAAAGCGGTAGTACCGCTCGGGACCACGGTAGTACCGCTTGACACGGTACTACCGCCCCTACTACCGTTGCACTACCGTGATTTCTACTGGCATTCTTTTTCGTTTAGCGGTAGTAAAGCGGTAGTGAAGCGGTAGTACCGCTTGACACGGTACTACCGCCCCTACTACCGTTGCACTACCGTGATTTCTTCTGGTATCATTTTTTCGCTAAGCGGTAGTTGAGCGGTAGTAGAGCGGTAGTACCGCTTGGTGCGGCACTACCGCCCCCTACTACCGTGCCACTGCCGTGCTTTGTTCTGTTGCCCAGTTTTCCTAAGCGGTAGTACCGCTTGGTCGGAACGGTAGTACCGCTTAGTGCGGCACTACCGCTCCAGTTCCTTGTTGATTGCCTGCTGTTTTTGAATTACTACCGCACGAGCGGTAGTACCGCTCGCAAGAGCGGTAGTACCGCTTGTGCGCGTCCTGCACGGGTAACGGTTGGATTTGGGGTGGCCCTATAAAAGGGGTCTTCTTCCCCAACGGTTTTCTTATCCTTTGAGCTCATTTCTCCCCCCATTGTTGACCTTCTTGAGCTTGCCTAACTCTCAATCCCTCCAATGATTCTTGCTAGTTCTTGAGGGAATAGAGAGAGGAGATCTAGATCCACATTTCCACCAATCACTTTCTCCTCTAAGTGAGGGGAACCCCTTGGATCTAGATCTTGGAGTTCTTGGTGTTCTCCTTGTTCTTCCTCTCATATTCATCCATAGCTTTTGTTGCTTTGGTGGGATTTGGGAGTGAGGGACTTGTCCACTTCGTGTGTTCTTGCCATTGCATTAGTTGCATCGGTTTGAGTTCTCCACGGTGATACGTGGAAGTTGTGAAGTTGAGTAGCTTATTACTCTTGGGTGTTTGGGCACCCTAGAGCTTGTTCCTCTTGGGTGCCTTGGCACCCTAGACGGCTTGGTGTCTTGGTGGTGCTCGGAGCTCAATCATTGTGGTGTAAAGCTCCGGGCAAGCGTCGGGGTCTCCAATTAGGTTGTGGAGATCGCCCCGAGCAATTTGACGGGTACCGGTGACCGCCCCCAAGGGTTGCCAAAGTGTACGGGTTCGGTGACCACCCTCAAGGGTCCCATTTGTACGGGTTCGGTGACCGCCCTCAAGGGTCCCTTAGTGGAATCACGGCACCTTGCATTGTGCGAGGGCGTGAGGAGAATACGGTGGCCCTAGTGGCATTGTTGGGGAGCATTGTGCCTCCACACCGCTCCAAACGGAGATTAGCATCCGCAAGGGTGTGAACTTCGGGATACATCGTCGTCTCCGCGTGCCTCGGTTATCTCTTACCCGACCCCTTTACTTATGCACTTTACTTTGTGATAGCCATATTGTTTCTTGTTATATATCTTGCTATCACTTAGTTGTTTATCTTGCTTAGCATAAGTTGTTGGTGCACATAGGTGAGCCTAGTCGATTTAGGTTTTGTGCTTGTCAAATTAACCGCTAGGTTTATTCCGCATTTGTTCAAGCCTAAACCGTAATTATTTTAAAGCGCCTATTCACCCCCCCCCCCTCTAGGCGACATCCACGATCTTTCACATGGTAATATCAATAAATGGTGTATTAATAATGTTTGAAGATTGATATTACACATGAGATTAATGTGATCATTTTTGTAATACAGACCAACGTTGTTTTACAATTTTGATTCACCCCGTTAATTCCTTATTATTTTCTGCCCAACGGTGATATAATTCGGAGTTAATTTTTGGTATGAAAATTGATCAACCAACGTAGGTTAATTTTCTTGCAATTTAATTTAATCATGATGTTCTTTTCCTGTACTTATGATATTTTGAAATTATGACAGCTCCCGGTCCTCGTGGTTTCGAGAACATCGAGCCACTCACGGGAAACAACTTCCAAACATGGAAGGACTCGTTGCTATTGCACTTGGGATGGCATGAGGTTGACCTCGCACTGAGGGAAAGTAAACCAGTGGAACCTGCAAAAGGTGCCACTGGGTATGCTGAGCTTAAGAAAGCCTATGATGATAAAGTTGAGAAGTGGGAGAGGTCAAACAGAATGGCGCTCTTAATCATGAACTTCTCCATCTCAACTGAGATTAAAGGGGCTATTCCCGCTAAAGAAAATGCCGCCGAATATTTGAAATCGGTGGAAGAACAATTTAAGGGCTCAGAGAAAGTGTATGCAGATGAGCTTTTGCACAAGCTGCTTGCAAAATATGATGGGCACGGAAGTGTGAGGGAGCACATTTTAAGTATGAGCAATGCCGCGGCAAAGCTTAAAACCATGAAGTGTGACTTGAGCGAAGAGCTTCTTGTGCTCCTAGTTTTCAGGTCACTACCCTCACAGTTCAATCCATTCAAGATTAATTATAAATTCTCTTGAAACCAAATGGAAACTACCTGAACTCATTGCACATTGTGTTCAGGAGGAAGAGAGAATGAAGAGTGAACAGAAAGATCAAGCTTTCCATGTTAACTCTGGAAAGAGGAAGCATGAGAACCATGCTCACAATAATCACGTGCCCAACAAAAAGCCATTTGTCAAAAAGAATCCTCCAAAGCCTAAGCAATGCAATGAGGCAAGTTCTTCACGTTCCGCTCCTCCGGCGGGTGCTCCAATTAATCTAACAAATGCCGCTGGAGAAAGACTTTGCAATTTTTGCAAACAGCCAAATCATGTCAAGGCGGATTGTCCAGGTTTTCTTAAGTGGCTGAATAAAAATGGTAAGGATGAGATCACTCTAGTAGATGAATCTCTATATGTTGATTTTTCTGAATCTACATGGTGGATTGACTCAGGAGCGACTGTTCGTGTCGCTAATTCCTTGCAGGGATTCCATACAAGCCATACCCTAAGAAGGGGTTCAAGAAAACTTAATGTCGCGAATGGGAAGGAGGCTGAAGTTGAAGCCGTGGGCTCCCTCACCTTAAAGTTGCACACGGGTTTCCTACTTCAGCTCAAGGACGTTCTTTATGTACCTACATTGAGTAGGAATTTGATTTCAGTTTCATGTTTAGATGATTTCGGTTTTCATTGCACCTTCGGGGAGAAACAATGTTTCCTAAAGTATTGTAATAAGGATGTTGGTCTCGCCGTCCGACGAGGCAAACTTTATATGTTAAATCTTTCCGATTATCCTATATGTGTGAATCTCTGTGAGATGAATATGAATGAATGCAATCATAAAAAAAAATGGGAGAAGTACCAATCCTTCTTCGAAATTGTGGCATCGTCGCTTGGGCCACATTTTGAGGGGGAGAATGGAACGATTGATTAAAGTAGAAATACTTCCTCCGCTAGATTTCTCCGACGCAGGCAATTGCATTGACTGCATTAAGGGAAAATATGTGAAAACGATTAAGAAAGGAGCAGTAAGAGCCACAAGGGTCCTTGAACTTATTCATACTGATATATGCGGACCTTTTAACGTAAAATCTATGGATGGTTTTGATTCTTTCATTACCTTCACAGATGATTTTTCTCGCTATGGCTACATTTACCCTATACGTGATCGATCCGAAGCTTTGGACAAATTTAAGATTTATAAAGCAGAGGTTGAAAATCAACTTGATCTAAAGATCAAAGTAGTACGGTCTGATCGCGGGGGAGAATATTATGGCAGGCATGCTCCTTATGGGCAAATTCCGGGACCATTTGCTAAATATCTTGCTGAAAATGGAATTATTGCTCAATATTCAATGCCCGGTGAACCTCAGCAAAATGGTGTAGCTGAGCGTCGCAACCGCACTCTTATGGATATGGTGCGTAGCATGCTTAGTCATGCGAGCTTACCAGTAAGTCTTTGGATGGAGGCATTGAAAACAGCTGCACACATCCTGAATCTTGCTCCAACAAAGTCAGCACCAAGCACACCTTATGAGATGTGGGCGGGAAAGAAACCGAGCATGAATTACTTGCGTGTGTGGGGCTGCCCAGCTGAAGCTAAAGTATTCAATCCACATATTAAGAAGTTGGACCCAAAGACAGTTAGTTGTTTTTTCATTGGGTACCCTCATAGAGGAAAAGGATACCGCTTTTATTGCCCAGGTCACACCACCAAGTTTGTGGAAACCAGGCAAGCGGTGTTTTTTGAGGATAATGAAGTCACTGAGGTTAGGGCGATTGATCTCGAGGAGAAGCGGGTGTATGTTCCATCCCCGGCTATCCAAGAGAACTTTATCCCTATGACTAACATGCATGAGACACCTACTGGTGATCCTGAACCTGAAGTGGATCCTCAATCCGACGAGGAGCCTCAACATAATGAAGATCCTCAGCATGATGAGGACCCTCAACCAAATAATGATCCTCAACCTTCTCGGGCAAGAAGAAATACAAATAGTAATGAGCCTGTGAGAAGATCACAGCGAGATAAGAAAAAGGCCATCTCCAACGATTATGTCACTTTCATGTGTGAGGATGAAAATGACATGGGGAAGGCACAAGATCCGACCTCATATAAAGAAGCTACTAAAAGTGAAGACTCGTCCAAATGGTTGGTCGCCATGGAAGACGAATTAAAATCTATGAGCTCGAATGACGTTTGGGACTTAGTAGAAGTTCCTGATGGAGCCAAAAGGGTAGGCTGCAAGTGGGTCTACAAAACCAAATATGATTCCAAAGGGAATGTCGAAAGGTTCAAAGCGAGGCTTGTAGCAAAGGGTTTTACACAGAGAGAAGGGATCGATTATAAGGAGACCTTCTCGCCTGTGTCATCAAAAGATTCTTTCAGAATTGTCATGGCACTTGTAGCTCATTATGATTTGGAGCTGCATCAAATGGATGTCAAGACGGCATTTTTGAATGGTGACTTAAACGAAGAAGTTTACATGACTCAACCTGAAGGTTTTGTCGTGGAAGGAAAAGAACATATGGCATGTCGTTTAAAGAAATCCATATATGGCTTGAGGCAAGCTTCAAGGCAGTGGTACCTCAAGTTCGACAAGGTTATTAGAACTTTTGGTTTTAACGAAAATGAAGTGGACAACTGCATATATGTTAAATTCAAAGGCAGTAGGTTCACAATTTTAGTCCTATATGTGGATGATATTCTATTGGCTTGCAGCGATAAAGATATGCTGCATGAGACCAAGAGATTTTTGTCCTCAAATTTTGACATGAAAGATCTCGGTGAAGCCTCGTATGTCCTTGGCATTGAGATTCATCGAGATAGGTCCAACGGAACATTAGGACTATCACAAAAGGCATACTTTGAGAGAGTACTAAAGAAATTCAATATGCATCAGTGCTCTTCCTCACCTGCCCCCATAGTCAAGGGTGATAAGTTTGGGACATTCCAATGTCCAAGGAACCAAAATGAAGCTGATCAGATGAAGTCGGTTCCTTATGCTTCGGCTGTCGGAAGCATCATGTATGCTCAAGTGTGTACACGCCCTGACTTAGCTTTCGTAACTGGGATGCTTGGCAGATTCCAGTCTAATCCAGGACCGGACCACTGGAAGGCCGCAAAGAAAGTCTTGCGTTATATGCAAGGTACTAAAAATTTCATGCTTACATATAGAAAGTCCGATAACCTGGAAGTTATTGGTTACTCAGACTCTGATCTTGCCGGGTGTGTGGATAGTAAGAAATCCACGTCAGGTTATATATTCACACTCGCTGGTGGAGCCATATCGTGGAGAAGCTCCAAGCAAACGATACTTGCCTCATCTACGATGCAGGCAGAGTTCATAGCATGTTTTGAGGCCACTGGGCAGGCTGTATGGCTAAAGAATTTCCTTCCCGGACTTAAAGTGGTTGACAGCATTTGCAAACCACTGACATTGTACTGCGATAATGAACCCGCAGTTTTCTATGCTAATAACAACAAGTCAAGTGCTGCTGCCAGGCACATTGACCTAAAGTATCGTGTTGTTCAACATAGAATCCAGGATCAAACTATTAATGTTAAGCATATCAGTACGACACGTATGCTTGCGGATCCGCTCACTAAAGGCTTACCACCCAATATATTTCGTGAGCATGTAGCCGGCATGGGATTATTGGAAGCCTCTTGATTCTGGAATTATGGGACCGCTAATATAACCACTCCCCATTAAGTAATATGTATTCCACTTCGAAATAGGATGTGTGCTATGAGTATTGCGGTTCAATGACATTTCATTTGTTGTTGCAACACCTTACTCTGGTATATCATTCCCATGGAGAATGGACAAAAGTTATTGAGCCTAACGATCAAGGGGGAGAATGTTGGTATTTGATCTGAGGCCCAACGGGCTGAAAAGAAAAAGGAAATAAAATAAACAAAAGGATAAGTATTGACGTAAATAAGATGGGCCACTAGCCAACGTTAGTTTCCCATCGTTACAACTAAAGCGCCCTGATCGGGGGCGACCCTAACCAACGATGGTTTTGGTCCCCTGTTCGCCAGCGCTATATAAAAAAGATGGGGGGCAGCCGGCCACGTACGATCTGACGAGTTCACGTACGTTTTCACCTCTGCCCCCACAACCCAAAAACCCTACCGATCTGGGGGAGCGCTGCAGCGACGGGAAGACCATCACCAAGCCCTGCCCCTGTCTCAGGGCAGTGCCGGTGGCGCCCTGAGGGACGCCGCTACCCGCCGCGACCGTCTACCCCGAGCCTGCATCAAGCCTGCATCGAGCAGGCACGGGACCTCGCATCGACTACACCAATGGCAGCTTCCATTGGTGGTAAGAATCCATCTCAACTCTTTCTGATCTGTTCAATTAGGTGATCTAATGACTAGGCTAATGTTCCTGTCAAGTAAATCCTACGGGATTATTTCTAACAGTCTCCACTACCACTAAGACATTACACTCTGGTCAGCAGCTTCTCATTTTTCTTGCTGCTAGATGCGAGCATGACAAGAAGCTACCTAAATGGCTGCGAGCTCAAAATTACTGGGAGCAAGGCATGGTTACTGGTTAGAGCAGCAGATGAACAACAATGGGTGACCCAAGAAATTGGCTTCCGCGTGCCCGACAACACTGGTGTACATGTTTTCCCGTGCTTGCAAGTTGTATTTAGTTGCCCAATAGAAGTGGTAGTATTTGCAGTGCACTGGAACCAACCTGATACGGCTTATCCGAGGAGACGACAACAGCAGCCAAGGCGGCGGCGGCAAGGAGAAAGTGCTCGAAGTCTGACCAGGGAAGCATCTTGGTAGGTACTCGACACGAGTGTGCCATTGCTCATACTCACTGAGACACACTGTCATCTTTGTTGCCGGGGCTGGTGTTGATCTCTTCCTCCTTCATACTTGATTTTATCACGGAACCACATTTAACATTTTAAAGTTTTGGTCGACCCCAAAAAGCATTGCACCGGTAACAGTTGGGTAACAGTTTCAGTCGTCCAAAAGAGATATATATTCATAGAAAAACGTTCAAACTGAACCAAAGTTTAACCAAACTGCACGTGCTATTCATATCTGGGGGTAGAGAGGGGAAGCTCACCACGTCCAGCTCTGGGGGTAGAGGAGGGGAAGACAAAGCAGACGTGGTCCACGTGCTGGGGGAGAGGAGGCAGGGGTGTTGGCTTGCTCCTCATCCTTCTCTGGAGAGTAGGAGGGCTTAATTTGGCTGTCGGCGTCGTCCTGGTTGCTGTCCGCTCTACCTACAGAGACAAGACGGGGTCATATATATAGAGAGAGAGAAAGGGAGAGGGAGAGAGCAGAGAAGAAGAAGTGGTGGCTCACCACCTATGCCGGGGAGGTAGAAGAATCCGCAACAGCAGCTTCTCCTTGGTCCCCTTCACCAGACCAGATCAGATGGGAGCAAAATGCCTGCACACAAGCACACACATCAGATGCGGAGATAAAGAAAACCAGAAGAAGAGAAGAGAAGTGTTCACAAATAGAGAGAAATTTCAGTTTGCTTTAAACAAAAAATGCTGCTGCATACTTATTATTTATTCATAGAGGAAAAATTGAACATCCAACCAGTTTTAGTCAAAGCTTGAATGCCTGTACGTACAATTGCAAGTGTAGAACCGAGTGACTCTGCTCAAGGCAAAACCAACCCAGGAGAGTAGTCTACTCTTAACCCAAGAACCAGCACAAAAAAAGAACATCAAACAGCACACGTGACTGGGTGAGCCTTTATCTAGTACCTCTGCTGTTGCACATTGCAGTTGTTTGTGAATCATCTGTACTGAAGAACATGTGTAGTTATTCGTAGCAAGCCAGCCTTTGCAGTTTGATAATAGTAATTAATTACAAGGCAGGCAGGAAGGAAGTTGCAAACCACACTGTTGTGTTCATTTGGTCCTCAAACCTCTTCCTGAAAGCCCTTTCACTGTAGATACACATATCTTGGAAAATAAAAAGTGTAGTAAGACTGTAAGAGTGGTGCTCTGCTTATGAAAACTAAATGTCCAGTTCCAAACCAAACTGTTTCTTCCTTCCTTTCTTTCCATCAACAAACACCCAACGGCTCATGCATACATTCTAATTAAATATTATCCCACTGTTTATGTTGCTAGCTAACCTGCACCTGCATACGTACAGCAGAGCAGACTAATCCTAATCTGCCTCTCCAACTAAGCCCATTCAACTATGTGCAACAAGCAGCTTCCAGCCATCAGCCCTAAATAATTAAGCCCGTCCCGGTGCAAGGCTCTATATGACTTGTTTCTCTTCATGAATGATTCCCTTCTCTTCACTTCATCCCGGTGCAAGGCTCTATATAGATTTCTTTCTCAATTCCTTAGGAAATTATAGATCCAACAAATTGAGAATTTAAAGTGCTTACCATGGTTTAAATGAACTACTGACATCAAACCCACTGCTTATATATAGTATCAGAAGAGGCATTTGTAAAGGTTTTGCAAGAAAGTTTTTCATATTAAAATTTTAAAATAAACTGGGTGCGAGGAACATGAAAGCTGGACGACCTCCCTAGTCTATTGCAGCGTGAGATCCTGGCGGACATCAGCGTCGCCGACGCCATGGCCGCCCTGCAATGTCAGCCGGCCAGTCACCGACGCCCGCGCCCTCACACTGCCGCCTCACCGACGCCCGCTCCAGGGAGAGGACGAGAGGGGCACTCTGAGAGAGAGAGAGAGAGAGAGAGAGAGAGAGAGAGAGAGAGGGGCTCCTACCTGATTTGCCGCCGCCGCCAACGATGATTCGCCCGCCGCCGACGTTCCGAGAGAGAGAGAGAGAGAGGAACGAGAGGGGATGTATCAGACATCGTTCTCTGGCTCCTCGTAGGGTGTTCTGAGCAGCGGCAGCGAGAGCTGGGTGGGGCAGGCGCGGCGTGCTCCCTTCAGGCGCGGCGGAGCACGTGGGACCACGCCGTCATCGGAGGTTCCGAGGGGCGGTGTGGTCACAGGCGCGTCCTTTTTTGGAAGCCAAATTCCTTGTTTTTGGAAGCCTAATCATGACGATTCTATATTTTTGATAGCCTAATCAAGACGATTCCTTTTTATTGACAGGGAAATCAATGCGCCTCTCTTTTCTGGCGCACTACGGTTTTTAGTGGGCGGTTTGGTTTTTTAATTAATGAGAGGGAAAAAAACCAAGTGGGAGGGGGTGGGGGGAGGTGAGGCGAAAAAAAACCACGGATACCGGCCTACCAACTGAGACATTAGGAGTAAAGATATATATGCGTGGACAAGCCGTACGTACAAGTTTTTCTTTTGTTTTTCTCGAATACTAGTTTTTCTTTTGTTCTTATGATGAAAAAAATGAAAGGAAACGCAAACACACATCAAACAAAAAAAAACTGCCATCCCTCAAAAAAAAAAAAACTGCCAACTAATCTATCTAAGACCACTCAAGGCTTAATCTACACCTATACTCTATTTATATATCCGGACCAATATAAAAATAGCGAGTTGCGGAGATCCAACACATCTCATCCGTTAAAACGCGTTTATCCAATGATCTATGTTGCTCCGGTGTTTAGGGCTAAACATGTTTAGCGTGCCGTTAATATCATACCTAATATAAACTTTGGTGCTAACCACGTGATTATATGTTCCTAATTACTTATTAGTGCGCGCGCTTGTTTGATGAAGCGAGCGGACGGATACGGACCGCGCGATGCGTTCCCATCGTGCGGCTGCGATGCCAGGTGTCCCCTGGTCGGGTTTTGTCTCCGCGCAGAGACCGCGCACCTGGTCTTGTTGCATCATTTGCCGCACGAACTTTTTTTTGTGTGGTGGGCCCCCGTTGTCATTGACGCTGTAGGTTGAATCGGTGGTGAGTGAGGAAAGAGTAGTGGGCGTCGACGGTTTCGAATTTCGTGCCACTATCATCTCCCATGCATCGGCCATTTCCCCCATCCTCTCCCCTATCTCCTCTCTCACCAGTCCCTCACCAGCACCAACCGCAGACGCAACGGGCGGCGCCGCCGCAACTGCACCGGAGACGGGGCGCAGGGAGGCGAAGGCGCAGCGTGGGCGGCATCCGCTGCTCGTCGCCGGTGCAGGTATGGTCCCTGGCCGTCCTCGAATCTTCTCCCCTTGCTGTTTATCCCCTCGACGCGGTTGTTTTGCTGATGGTTGTCGATGGGGGAAGCAGTGGTTACTGCGGTGTCAGAGGGTGGAGGTGATTATCGCGGCGGCGACGAGGCAGTTTTCCGGCAATTTTTAATCTCGAATTTTTGAGTTCTACCGCAGCGTTGTAGGGCGATTTTCCCTCCGATTTGATTTGCTATTTTGTCGGTTAGATCCCGTCTCAGACAGGCGCACCCACATCACGTAGTTACGGCGAGGTATTTTGGTCCGGCGCCCCAGAAATCTCCAGGGGGATGATTTTAGGTTGATTTTATAGTTTCTCGTCAAACCCTAGATATGCAATTTGTCCGCAATTTTTTTGGTTCAAACTTGATGGGGTAGAGAAATCACTAGTTGTGGTTGATCCTCTATTCTATTTTGTGGTTTGTTTTTTTCCTGCACACTTGCCACTAAGGTGTATCCAGTTGGCATTTGTTGATGTATGAGTTGCACCAAAACAAAAAGCAATTGCCTACATTGGGTTGGGTATGGTGTAGACCTAGTTTATGTGTAGAGAGGTACATTCAACTTGAACTTGTTGTAACTATGTGTTTTTGCACCTGTGGGTGTGTGTAACTGAAACAAGTTTTGTGTGCAACTACATGCCCTTTAGCGTGCAACTTGAATAATTAATCTGTGCAACCAGTAGTTGACACTATGCGCAACTTGTTTTTTTGCAGTGAAAATAGGTGTAGAAGGAGAAACTGGTGGAAGCAAAGGAGGGGTAATTTCTTATTACCCATGTGCTTTTCCTAGAGAAGGTTATTTGAGCAAGCTCGATGTGTTATGCGCGCTGTGTTCATTTTTTTTTTGTAGTTTGTTCTTATTGTTGTTGTTGTTGTTGTTGTTGTTTCATTCAGGGGAATCGGTGAAATCAGAAAAGGGCTGCTGAGCGGGCCCTTCGCAGCTCCGCTGACGGGGGTGATGAAGTTGAGGTAAGGTTCTAGGATAACCTGAACAGACGTTTCTTGTAATTGAAGCATTGTATGGATTTTTTTTTCAGTATGAGTAAATAGGCTCTAAAATATGGTTTTATGGTGTTTTTGTCTATATGTTTTTTATGATCCTTCTACTGATTTTCTGTTGTGTCATGTATGTAGGGAGATGATGGTGATCAATACCGTCTTGTAAAGTGTCAAAGATGGAAAGCGAAAGCCACAACACCCGATGTAGGCGATTCCTCATCTGCAGCAGGTACATCTAATTGACTTCTTTTTTGTTGTAATCTTTTTGCATTTGCACATTAATTTTGTAGTAGTTGGCTGCCCTTACCTTTGATGCTGCACATGAAAGGGGTTGTCACACTTTTTCACCTTTTGCTGTTGCATATGAAAATGATAGTATTTTTTATGGAAGTTTATTTTTTCCCTGGATCATTGTCATGAAAATGATAGTAGTTGCATATGGAAGTTTTTATGGTTTTATGGAAGTTTAAATTGGCAGTAGGTGGCAAACCCTGACTTTTTTTTTGTTATACATGAAATTGATTGTAGTTGGCACCTATTACCTTTGCAGTTGCACATGAACATTATTGGAGTTGGCACCTAACTTTGATATATCTTATATCAAAGTTGAGCATTTTTCTGTGATCTACACGATGGTGTCATTTTCATATATATTATAATCCATCTGCCTGCTTGCATACTGTGTTTGAAAAGTGCATCTGATGTTAATTGCAGAAACTGTTAATTTCTTTTCCAACTTTTGCTTTTTGATGATTGTCATAAATATATAGCTCATGTGGACATGATTTTTATATTTTGTTTACACTTCATCGCGTGTACTTTCATGCCATGCCCATTGATGCCATGTTAAGTTTCTGTAGCCATGATTTTGTGCAGATTGATGCCATGCTTTTGCGCCAATGGAATAGAATGAACTGCTATCTTACTGTTAAGAGAACATGATGTTGTTTCACAATGCATATCATTTTTTTCTCAACAGAGTGAAGGTGGAGAGGAAGGAAATGAACCCCATCGACGTTCATAGGCTGGGAGGTTAAGGGCCTCACCAGGGAGGTTTGTTAAGATGAATATGGATTTGGCACCCGTTCAAAGGACTTTCCTCTACGAGAAGATGTTGGGGGGCTTAGTGGACTTAGCTGACACGCTGCCATCGGATTTGACTAAGTTCCTGGTCCAGTCTTATGACACAGACAACTCTGCTGTGGTCTTTCCAGGAAGGGGCACGATCCCAGTCGATGCTGCCAGTGTGCACAGAAATTTCGGTTTACCGGACAGGGGGCCACGCCTGAAGTATACCGTTCAAAAGGAGTCGGTGAAGAGATTTAATGAGATGTTCAGCTACACCGGACCAACCAAACACCCCAGGGTCACCTCCTTTTGCAAAACCATGAAAGCTATGAAGGGCGCAACTGATGACAAGTTCCTAACCGGGTGGCTTGCACTTGCTTTCAGCACTTTCCTAGCTCCTACCACCAGTCTTTATCTTAGCCCGCGCAGCTACGGGGCTGTGCTGGAACCTGGAGTGCTGCTGAAGAGTAATGTTTGTTTGTTCGTTGCTGAGCACATAAACGAAGCATTCCGTAGCATGGGCGAGGACAAACAAACAGTCTGTTGTTGCCTATACCATTTAATGGTTAGTAAAGTAAAACTATAGTTTTTGGAAATGCTTATTTTTTTTGGACTTGTTGCTTTTTGACAATTCATTTTTTTGCTCACATGTTCTTTTTTTTGTGTGTTGGTGATGGTGTGTGACAGATCCTTTATCTTGACGCGCTCGATGTTGACGTGCGAATAAGTGTATGTCCTATCCGTGCCAATGCTTTTGATAAGAATTTGATCAGCAAGATCATAAAGAAGGACCTGATGTCTCCTGGTGTGTTCGGCAAGCTACAAGTGAGTTTTCATTCTCCTGGTTTTTTTAGTTGTATGTAGTTACATGGTAGTTGCACACAGGCATATGATAGTTGCACACTTGCTGTGTTTTGGTTGTCACCAGGCAACTCATTTGGAGTTTTTGCACATATCTACATGGTAGTTGCACACAGCCATATGATAGTTGCACACTTTGCTGTGTTTTGGTTGTCACAAGAACTCATTTGGAGTTTTTGCACATATCTACATGGTAGTTGCACACAGCCATATAATAGTTGCACACTTGATGTCTTTTGGTTGTCACAAGAACTCATTTGGAGTTTTTGCACATATCTACATGGTAGTTGCACACAGCCATATGATAGTTGCACACTTTGCTGTGTGTTTTAGTTGCAGCCAAATCATTTTTCCCTGTGTGTTTTATGTTTGCTTTTGTTTGTACATCAGCTCAAGGAGCAATACAGAGGAGCAGACCAATCAACAATTTTTGGAGGATTATTGCAGGCAGAAGCTTTCGTGGCTTCAAAGGTTCCGACCAGTTATAACCCATATGTGAGTCCATCTCCCTTTTATGGTGAAATCAGTGGTTTTTACTCCTGTTTTTCTGAAGTCGCACACACATGCAATTTTTTCTGTAGCTTTTGTTGCACCAATTAGTGTTTTTAGTTGCACCATGTAGGGATTTCAGTTGCACCAGAGTCTGATTTTTAGTTGCAAACTAACTTTTTTCTCTCTATTGATTCAATTTCAACTTTTTAAAATTATTTGCAGAAAAAGTTCAAGCTAGCAACCATGGTGCATGATCTATGCAAAGGAGTAACAGAATAGCTTGGCAAGTTCATCGAAGGTTTTGCCAAGCTTGATGAAGAAGAACCAGAGTTAAGTCCTCCCAAGAGGCCGCAAAGAAAGGGTCAGAGTGTGACGCCCCCGACTCGATCGTGCACTAATCATACACGCAAATGCGCACGATCAAGCTCAGGGACTCACGGGAAGATATCACAACACAACTCTAGACACAAAATAAAATAATACAAACTTTATATTACAAGCCAGGGGCCTCGAGGGCTCGAATACAAGAGTCAGCGAAAGCATCAGTATCTGAGTACAGACCTAATTAGACAAGGTTGCCTTAAGAAGGCTGAGCAAAACAACGACAACTAGATCGAAGAGGCGCATGCCTCCTGCCTGGGAGCCTCCGAACTACTCCTGGTCGTCGGTCTCCATATAGTAGTAGGCTCCGTCGGGCTAGTAGTAGTCATCGGCGGGATCAGCTGTCTCCGGGACTCCGTCATCTGATCGCAGCAATTGGGTTGGGGGGAAAAGGTAGCAAAGCAACCGTGAGTACTCATCCAAAGTACTCGCAAGATTTACATCAGATCTATGCTAAGTATGCATCGGTATCAAAGGGAAGGGGATGTATCTGTGGACCAGACTGCAGAAATGCCGGAATAGAGGGGAAGGCCTAGTCTATCAAAGACTAGAATCTTGCAGCGTCTTGCAGCAACAGAAGAGAATAGAGTAACATAGCATATAGTAACAAATATATATTAGTAACGCCCAGAGATCCTTCCTCGTCTACCCCGCGAGGAAGCGATCCCGGAGCCATCATATCAGTTAAGTATCACAAGTATCCAGTTCTAGTTGTAGTAGATCGGGATACAACTCCGAGCGTCCTGTTACCGTGGACATGGCTATTCGAATAGATAACTTCCCTGCAGGGGTGCACCAACTTACCCAACACGCTCGATTAACTCTGGCCGGATATACTTTTATCAGGTCATGCCCGGCCTCGGCTAATCGACACACTGTAGCCCTACCTAGGCTCAGCAGAGAGGCCAGCACGCCGGTCTAAACCCTAAGCGCTCAGGGGTCTGGGTCCATCGCCCTTTGCACTCCTGCGCGTTGCGTACGCGGCCGGGACCAGACCTAGCCCATGTATACACACGCTGGCTATCACAGTCTACCCGGGCGCGCGCCACTCAATTGCTGACATCTGAAGAACTTCGGAAGAAACATATGATGCCGAGTGCCCATACTTATTCCCGCGTGGTGGTCAGTGCATAAAAGGCCAGAGGCCTACTCAGATCATATATCCAAACCCATTAGTGTGTTGGGAACTCGCGGAGACGATCAGTGATCCTGTCGCCCCGTCTCGCGGACTTACGGCAAGGGCCAGGCCCATCCCTCTCTAGGGCAGTCTCTGCCTGCCCGGTCATGCCGCGTAATTATCTCGCGGGTACCCTCCTGGTCACCCCGACTTATCTAGAGACTGTCGAGAACTCAGGTCCACCTCTACCGAGGTGGTACCGCCTCTCCCTTCAGTCCCACAGTAATAGTAAACGGGGAACAGCGTAAGGTAACAGTGTGTCCATACATCAAGGGGGAAATCCAAGGAATCACCCTCGATGTAACCGTCAAGGTGAACTTGGAGGAATCACCCTCGATGGGTTCACACTTGAGGGGCTGCACGACAGAGGTATCATCGGAGGTGGTGAAAGAGGAATCACCCTCGGTAACCCACAACCGACTAGCTACGCTACAGAGATATCATCAGGAGTGAGGTAGGAGGTATCACCCTCGGCACTCGATAGTAGCTCTGCAGAGTCGTACAACTAAGGGGGTGTGCGGTGATGTGTCGGTCTCTGCACGTCGATCACCTTGTTCGAGTCTTCCGGTAGTAAAGCCTGGCAACACGGACAAGGGTGTAGGGCCTCTGATGGATCACTAACCAGCCTATACTAAGCATATAGGACAACAGGTAAAGTATCAACAGCAGGTTATAAAATCAGGCTATGCATCAAAATAGGAGCTATCGAATAACAGTAGCAAAATCTAATGCAAGCATGGGAGATAAAGAATGAGCGATATAGGAATGATCAATGGGGTTTTGCTTGCCTGGAAGCTCTGCTGAGAGGGGCTGGACGTCAGGGGCGTAGTCATACTCGGGAGCAGCGTCAGTCTCGGAGTCTACCGGAGAGAAGAGGGGGAAGAAACAATAAATACAAAGCAAACAAAAGCAACACAAAGCATGACATGGCAATACGCTGTGCTGGGGGTGACCTAATGCGGTACTAAGCGTTACAGACGGAGCGGGAAAATATCTGGGAATATTTTCCCGGCTTTAGGCAATTATCGGACAGACGATCCGGAGGGGAAGGTTCCATGTTTGCAGTGTTGAAGGCATGTTACAAGTATGTGGATGGCATATTCGGATTCGTCTTATTTTTCTGATCATTTTTCATATAGAAAACATTTTCATTCGAGTTACGGATTATTTTATATGATTTTTCAAAGTTTTAAACATATTCTGAAATTTCTGGAATTAATCCAAATTCGAAATCAAATGGGAAATTGCTAGGTGCACCCGGCGCAGTGCACCCAGCTGTGCACACAGAGGCTGACAGTGGGGCCCAGTTGACTGCTGAGTCAGCAGTCAACAGTCAACAGTTGACTGGTCAATCTGACCAGGGGGCCCACATGTCAGTGTCAGAGCACTTTAACAGAGGCTTAATTTTAACTAATTAAGTTAATTAGCTAGTGGGACCCACTTGTCAGTGTCACATTAATTAACAGATTAATTTTAATTAGCAAAACAGTTAACTAAAACGGTGGGGCCTACATGTCAGTGACAGGGGGTTGCCCAGTCAGCACGTTGACCAGATCAACGAAGTTAACGGGGCCCACGGGACCCACCTGCAGTGACCCAGGGTGGGCCCCAGGGCTGGCCACGTCAGCGGCGGCGCCGGAGCAAGCTCCGGCGACCAAAACCGCGGCGGAGGGCTCGGGCGCTCGTCGGAAAACGGCTACGGGGCTCGGTTCGACGCGCACTTGGATCCGTTCGAACGCGTGCACCACGCCGCGCCGAACGGTGGCAGTGGCAGAGGCTGAGAGGGCCTGTAGCGATGGCGGCGATGAGCAGGGCGGCGACCAGAGCTCTGGCGAGCTCGGGCTTGTGGCTGCAGCACGCGAGCGAGCGAACTGAGGGGTTAGCTGTGCTCTACGGGTTGCGGGGAAGCGAGAGGACTCGCTGGAGTGGACAAACGGTCGCCGGAGCACAATCAGCGACGAGCTGCGCGGCGGAGAGCTTCGGCTTCGCCCGCAGCAGCCGCGGGACAGCGAATTGAAGCGCGGGAAGAGGGGTTTTGGGCAGGAGCTCACCGCGAAGGCACAAGGTGGCCCGGCGAAGGCTTAGAAGCTGCAGAGCGGCCGGAGTCGAAGAGGAACGCCGGCGGCGATCTGCGGTGGCCGAGGAGGAAGAAGACGACGAAGCGCTCGACGCAATGGCGAGGGGCTCGTGCCCGAAGGCGTAGTCGATGTAGTGGACGACGGCGCGTCTCCTGGGCACGGTCCCGAGGCGTGGGGACGACGGTGGCGCTTCTGGCGCAAGCAGGGACGGCGGGGAGCTAAGTGGGTGCGTGGGCGAGGTCGGCCATGGCAAGGTGGGCTCGGCTCGTGGCGGGGAGGAAGAAGGCGAGTGAGAGAGGGGGATAGGGACTGGGGACTGCCTTATCCTCCCGCGGCGCTGTAGCGGCGCGAGGAGGGGAGCTGGTTCGGCGGTGACGGCGCTCAGCGTCGGCCGCGCGCGCGGCACTGACACGGGGAGGAGAGAGGAGGGAGACAACGGGGGAGGTAGGCTGGGCCGGCTGGGCCAGGCACTGTGCACTAAGGCCCAGTGCACAGTGGCCTTTCTCTTTTCTTTTCTGTTTTTCTGCTTTTTCTTTTTCAGAAACAATTTTGCATTTAATTAAGCCATCAAATGACTTTTGCAAAATATGGAACTTGGTCACATATTTACATTGCAATATTTGGCACTGTCACAAAAAGTTTGGGAGAAGTTTGAATTGAATTGAATTTTTCATAAATGGAAAAGCATTTAAAAATGCTGATTTGGCACTGTTTTAATTGCTATAGCCCATTTAAGCAAATAAGTGATGTTGTTTTTCTTAACAAATAATTGTTATGGAATATTTGCTAAATGATGGGCTATTTTGCAGCCATATTTGTGCAACTTTAAATTTCACTTGCAATTTGAATTGATTTCAGTGGTGGAATTTGAAATGAGATATGAATCCATAGTGATCAAGCATAGCAAAGCAAAGTGACTTAGCATAATCATGAAGGATCACTGTAGCATAATACATGAGGGTGTTACACAGAGCTCACGTCGCGGTCGCCCTAAGCGTAAAGGTGCTGCCAAGCAAACAGAAGAGAAAGAGGACGGCGAAGAATCTGAGTTTTTCGCTGCGGAATGAGGTGGGTTTGGCAAGATGGCAACACCATCCCACGTACCAGTACAATATATATGCGTGGACAAGCCGTACATATAAGTTTTTTTTCCTTATGATGAAATCGAAGGGAACGCAAACACATCATACAAAATAAACTGCCAACTAATTTAAGACCACTCAAGGCTTAATCTATATCTATACTCTATATTTATATACTTATACCAATATAAAAGCGAGTTGCGGAGATCCAATACATTTCATCCGTTCAAACGTGTCGATCCAATAATTTATATTGCTCCGGTGTTTAGCATGTCGTTAATATCATACCTAATATAACCTTTGGTGTTGACCACGTAATTATATCTTACCTAATATTAACGTACAATCAGTATCTTTCCTAATATTAACATAAAATTAAGAGAGCAGCGATTCGGTGCCCAAGTTCATCTGCACCTGCGATGAAGAAAAAAAATTCAAAACAAAGATTAGAAAAGTTCAAAAAATTCCAAAAAAAATCGTGGCAGATAATTTGGTGCGTGAGGTGCGCTCTAAATTTCAGATCATTTGAACATCTGAGTAGCTCTCGGGAAAAAAGACAAATTTGGGGTCTGTAAAAGAGCTTACTGTTCATGTATTGTTCTGACCCAATTTGTCTTTTTTGCTGAGAGCTACTTATATGTTCAAATGATCTGAAATTTGGAGCGCACCTCACGCACCTAATTATCTATCTTGCAAAAAAGTTGGATTTTTCTGATTTTTTTTTTGTATTTTTTGTGAATTTGTTTTGACCGGGTGCAGATGAGCCTGGGATCAGAAATGGATATTCGTACAATTAATATCTTTTCCAATATAACATGGTTATTATATTCTACCTAATATCAATGTGCAATCAATACCATTCTTAATATTAATTAACGTGTAATGTGTGAATCATCCTATGGGTGGATGGTTAGGAGGACAGTACTATTCCTAGCCCACCAGGGTTCAAGTCCTAGACTTAGACACCGGTGCTCGCATTTTTTATGTGCGTATGTATGAGCGTATGCATCTCTACTGTATTAAAAATTAACTTGTAATGTTAATATTATCTTTTCTGATAGATCGTGCATTGCACGTACACAATTACTAGTAATATATGTAGCACTCTTTTTGCGAGAATAAAGTCTTAACAAACTACAACCAAATCAAACTCTAAAACCTTTTTAGCGTACGATGAATTGTTTCTAGAATTCAAGAATTTGAATTCATAACTGTAAACCCACTTCTAATTGCCCGGTATCTGACTTACCTATTTATTTCTCTGCCTATCAGGCTATCACCCACTAGTAAAGTACACCACCACTGCCTACATCGGTGACGGCGTTGCGGTAGCACTGGTGAAGGCGGTATGCCATGCTGGAGGTAGAGCACTGGAGAATGTCGGGGAGGCACATCGGTTGGTGTCAGGACCCGCATCGACGAGGAGTAGTGCGGCGGACGGGGTCAAATCTAGGCTGAGTGATGGATGCAGAGCTTGATCGTGAGGTGGATTGCAACCACGGGATGTGGTGGACTGGATCTGGGCGGCACTGCTGGAGAGAATAGGGTGACACACAGGTGGACTGCGAGCATGGCGATGAGGTGGGTCGTAGGCCAGAGAGATGAACATGGCTGAGAATTAGTTTGGGGAGAGAAAACGACGAGATGAATTGGTGGGATTTGGCTGCAAAAATAAGCAGGAGGTTACAACGGGACGAGGGATTTCACTCGGATGTCTAGGCCGTGGGACTAAAGACAAAGCAACGGTGCACAAAAGGTTTGACGATTGGTTCCTATCGGACTACTGATAGGAATTGTTTCACTTAACATTTAGATACATTCGTTTCCTTCGGGTTTTTTTTTTTGGAACCGAAGACCGTAGAACAATTGTTCTACGGTAATTTCATTAATTAATAAAAATATTTACAGAGCTACAAAACAAAAGAAAACAAGTATACACAATTAACCAATACCAGCTCTAGGAAACTCCATAATGAAATCAAATCAGATTTACTTCAATCCAGTGCTTGAAAGCCTCTCTATGTTTTCTCTTTGTCCTCAAAAGTACCAACTGTAGATCATTCCTTAGCTGAATCGTTTCCTTCGGGTTGAAAGGAGTTTCATCTCAAATGGACCGAGTCAGATGACTGTGTTCTAAACGGGATCACGTTGCAAATCACGCCATAAATACCTGCTCCTCCATCAGATGAAAAACTTAGATTAACGCTGCACATATAATCTAGGGTTTTGGAACACATCGGATTTCCAACTGGCACTCCAATTTCTTTTGTATAACAACAAAAATCTTGTGCAATGTGCATTAAAGACAGCTACTAATTGAAAATGTCATGGTTACAACTAGTATTACATAATTCAAAATATGTTATTAAATAGTTGAAGGTTATCTAAAAGCATGTGAACCAACCAGTAGTTAGATGGTTAGGAGGGTGGTTCTACCCTCGGTCCACCGCGATCAAATCTTAAGTTTGACACACTGTTGTCTCATTAATGCGGATTATTCTTTCAGTGGGAGACGATGTTTTCGTGGGTAGCGCAACGTTTGTGGTGACTTCATCCTCTATAACACTAAGCTCCCTAATTTTAGAGAGCCTACATTTAATTGAGGTCTTCAATTAGAATTGAATCACCCGATTTTGTCCGGGTCAACAATTTCTCAAAGCTCTCTCATTCAATTCTTTTATACTATACATCATGCTTTCTAATTTTTAAGCCCTCACAATTAATTGAGGTATTCAATTTAGAATTGGGTCAACCGATTTTGATCGAGTCAACACTTTCTCAAGCTCTCCCATTCAATTCTTTTAATTCACTATGTTCCCTAATTTTGAAACTCTTTCATTCAATTGAGATGTTCAATTTTGGATTTGATTACGATTTTGACCGGGCAAACGATTTTTCAAATTAATCAGCAGCAACCGGCCTACAAAAACATATCAATTCCGCGCACCCTCCCACCACCTGGAAAAAAGAAGCGCCACCATGTGAAATTGTAGCACCAATATAGTAGTACATGCTTCCCCTAAAAAATAAAAATATATAGTAGTACATGCAACCACCGACAGAGAAATTTTCCCACATAAATACAGGTTGGTTAGCGGATAACACAGAATCACACGACGAAAGGCTCACCAAATCACCGCATTATAAATAAAAAAGAAAACACACCCTATCATCTCCCCCACCCGCCAAACTAAATATTCCACCAGTTCCAAAATATAAGGGATGCTAGTTTTGTAGAAAGTCAAATTTTTTAACTTTGACCAATTTCAGAGCAAAAATATCGACATCCACAATATCAAACAAAAAAAGTATTGAAATTCATTTCAGGATGAATTTAAAAATACCGATTTGATATTATGGATTTTGATATATTTCTCTACAAATTTGTTCAGACTTAAAAGGTTTGACTTTTTAAAAAAGCAATACACCTTATATTTTGAAACAGAGTGGTTATTTTTTGAAGAAACTCAACAACACCAACGGCGCAGCAAAGTGCGTCCAACCCTTCTAGTCAATGTTGAACTCCGCAATTCCAATCGGATGTGTGAGTGTGTTTGGTGGTGTAAATGTATGCATGTGTATATCTACATTGTAATCGATGTTTCTAGAAATGCAATAATGTGTGCACACGCACAACAAAATGGGTTACGTATTACACGCACAACAAAACATCGGTTCAAAAGGAGAAAAGAGAATGGAATATGAACAAAGGCCGCTGAAAGGTGCAACGTTTCGGAAAGTTATAAGGCCATGAAAGCAGTTGATCGAGCAGCCGTTGTGCGTGCCAGTTAATGAGAGCGACTGATGTTTCGTTACGTCAATAAAGGGAAACATCTTCCTTCTTTAAGTACTACCACGTATTGACGTGCCGGATTAAAATCGCATTCATAAGAATAAACATACATCCATTAGTCTCTACTGAAATAAAGTGCATTTTAATTTGCCACGAAGAACATTCGAAATATGGTAAATTCAGAAATGTTAAAAATGGACCACTGATTGTCTTGGTTAGCTATTGCATAACAGTCTATTGTTCAAGGTGTTGTTTTTTTGCTGAAGTTCTAGTCGTTATTGGCTGGATCTGACACTTAGGATGAAAATTCTTGTTCTGACCTTTCTAGGTTGGACCCGACGATGGCGCACCTCCTTCTTGAAGGCTTTGCTGCTGAAGAATAACGACGCAGTCAGTCTTTTTCTTGTCTCATTTTTGTGCCATTCTACCAATGATGTACACGCCATGTACTATGCTTATTGGTAGATGCTTGGCCTCGATGCCTTGCATCTATTTTTATCTTAGTGAAATTCATGAATGTGTGCTTCTGAGAATGCAGAGGCAAAGAGGTTTTGACCTTTCTTTTCGATGGAAATGAAAATAAAAAATTTGTCACTATCATCAAAGGTGTGAACAAGAAAAGAAACAACTATCATGTATAATTAAGGGAAAATTAAATGAAATCTCAGTTTATATTAATTTATCTTTAGAATTTGGCACAACCACTTCTTTTGAGTTTTGATATATTACAAAAAGACTTGTGGAGAATAGGTACAAACATATTCATGCAAATTTGGTGTAAGAAAGGATCATTTACAAGTTGTTGAAAGCCATAAGATGTATTTCTTATTTTTGCAATAAGATATATAGCTTTTCTATTGTACAGTATGTACAATTACTAATTTTGTGGATTTTATGTAGTTCAAAAATGGTCGCACTGTTTAATCATAATTTAAAAAGGAGGGGATCAGACGTACCCATCTCCTGAAAATTCCCTCGCAACTTGGATTTTACGATGGTACTTCGCATTTAAAATTGTCCTTTTTTATTGCGGAATATTGTCGTCTCAATCAGTCTCCTTTTCATGAACCACCAGTTGGCACACGCATCATTTCAAGTTATAGTCAGTATACGTGGAAGGCTTGTCATGTGGTTTGGGGCATCCATATTTCAAGATACGTCAATCAATTAGTAACTTGTTTAAATTGGCCACTCATTCTGTTTGATGGTGAAAAGCCACTAGATACTACTGTAGTAGATACATTAGACATTTCTTATGGAGAAAAATTGGACAAAACAACAAAGGTCCTGCCCTGATTGCTTAGTATCAGGTGTGTAAGCCGATTAGGCGTGCTGGATATTGGAAAGCACAGTAAAGCTCTTCTCATCAAGAATCTCCATTAATTTTTTTAACATGGTCCTGCCCTGATTGCTTACCTTGGTTTAAGTTAATCTGGGAAGCTTACTACTCCAGCAGCCTGCCTCGGCAAATGAAAGAAGGCTCTTTTTGATGGAAATCTCACTTAAAGTTTCTACAATTTTCAAGGATGCTACATCTTGTGTCGTGGGATCCAGTAGCACCGTTCTACTGTGGCATGATGCATGGCAAGAGCAACCCCCCAGGCAAAAATTTCTAGAATCTCTCTCTTTTGAAAACATTTATAAGATCTATTTAGCAATCATGTTCAGCTCTTCCGAACTGCCAGATAATTTTCAAACCCCCATTCCACTCAAGCATTTGAGCAATACAATGAGATGAAAGATCTAGTTCTTCAAACATGCAATCCTCAGGCCAAGGATAAATGGAACTATAAGTGGGTTGTAACTGGATACTCCTCAACCTGAATGTACAACTGGATGAAAGGGAAATATGTTGCCCATATTATTTTCAAATGGCTTTGGAAAAGTGCCAACAGAACTAGGCATAAATATTTTTTGGCTGCTTCTGCATGACAGAGCCAACACTAGGAATTTGCTTAAAAAGAAGACATTCTACTTTGAGTGCTATGATTGTGTTTTCTGTAATGTACAAGCTGAAGAGACCTCAGTGCACCTCTTTTGAGATTGAACATTCACCCGGGACAGCTAGCTGGCCCTATTGCTCAATAAAAGAAGAGGGATCTCCATCTTTGTTGAAGTAATTTAAACCTCTCTTGATTTCCCTAAAACAATTGCCATGGATATAATAATTTTGGGATTCTGGAATATTTGGAATCATAAAAATGGCAAAACAACTAGAAATGAAGTGCCAAGTGTTAACACCCGGAAACATTTACTCGAACAAGATCTGATGCTTCTGAGACATAGAGTAAAGAACAAGAATGCAGGGTGTTAGGAAGGCTGGATTGACACCCATCTATGATGCTGGGTGTCTCTTTTTGTGATCTCTTAATCTGATTCCTATGTTTCCTAAAGCTATTTTTTTTTTCGAGGGGTGCTAGAGCTGGTATTGGATATGCCATTTCTACGGTTCTGGGCTTCAAAAGAAAAAGATACATCAATCCATGGACATATAGATATAGATATAGATAGATAGATGGATAGATAATGTCTATCCACTGTTATGCTTGAATAGATACATCACTTTCGTTTGCCAGAGCTTATCTGGCTTGATCCACGTCACACACGACGATCATGTAAATGTAATGGGAGCGATGATGGTGACAACGACCACGGCTCCATGGCACCACACCAATTTACTAATTTACACTTGAATTGATTGAGAATGACTGGCCACTTGAACAAGATTGATTTTTGTTTCCCCTTCTACCAGTGAACAAACCAGCTCAAGCCATCTGCATAAACAGCTACTCCCTCCGTTCGGAAATAACTGTCGTTCAAATGGATGTATCTAGTAAATCACATTGATTGCTGTTGCGGGAGGGGGGTGGGGGATCGGAATGTTTCAAAGTTCTAAATGACCCATGCCTATTTACAGAGGGTCACTAGCAGAGTGGGAGATATCTGCTAACGAAAGATGGTTATGTTGCAAGGCAGGTCAAATTAGTGATATTGAAGGATTATTATGGTGGTGCTGCTTTGCAAGAGATTATTGTATTACCACTCAAGTGCAGGTGATTACTACTATCGAGGGAGATGTGACCAAACAGTTAACCAATGAACACACCAAAATAGTTCGACAGCCATAGTTCCTATTCAGCAGTGATGCTTAGTTCGACAGCCACCGCCAGACAATCAGAAACATGCTTTTTTCTCATAAATGGTTTGGATTGCTTACCACATGTGTCGCGTGGTAGAAACATGCAACATACTCTAATTCTTAGACAAGGAAATGACCAAGAACTCCTCTAATTCTTCGTTATCATATGAAAGAGAGAAACATATGAAGCAATCCAGGACCGACAACTGGGGAAAGAAAAGGCTACAACATGTGACATAACTTCCATAGTTCCATACCATTGCCAACCAACCACTCTTGGTTCAGCATTTCATTTCCAGGGGATTCAAACCCGTCGGTTTCGGCGGGGATCGCTCCGTTGAAGGATACCGTAAGACCACCACCGCGAAAATTAGAGGGGCCTTACAAGCAGTAGAAACTAAAAAGCAGCAGCAGCGCGAACGGATCAAATTTACACATCGGAAAAGCTTGCAATGTACAACTGGACCTACTGCAGCAGTGTGTAGGATGAACCTGAGACTGCAGAAGCTGTTATCACCTCACCCTGCATGCCGGCACGGCAGGGGAGCACTTGGGGTTGGGAATGGCCCTGCAGTGGACGCTGTTTCCGGTCAGGCCGCGGCGAACTCTATAGTCAGGGAGGCCGCCGGCATGAACAACGGCTCCATCACTTCCACCGCCACTCTGCAGTGGCTCGAGCGTCTCTACGACATCGCTCATCAGGGGCCTGGCCTTGGGGTTCTGGCTCAGACAGTAGTATGCAAGGCTGCAGGCCTTGTGAGCTGCTCTCACTGAATACTGTCCCTCCAGTTTTGGATCGATGATTTGGTGAAGCCGCCTCTTGTCGCTCAGCTTGGGGCGAACCCAGTCAACCAGGCTGTGCTCCCTGCTTGCCCGGGATTTGTCGATGGACTTCCGCCCTGTCAGGAGCTCCAGAAGGACCACACCAAAGCTGTAGACATCACTTCTAGCAGTCAAGTGACCTGTCCAGTAGGTATATTCATGAGGTTGCCAGGAGAGACAAAAGTTACATGCATTCTTGCGTATCGCCTCAAAAAATATTTTTTTACAAGGTAAAAAATAATTCCACACTAAATAAAAACAATAGATGATATATTTGTGCATGATCTCAGATCATATATAGTTGCTATAGTGACTGGCTAATATGACACCACGTTTGATGGCAATGGCATGGTGGCATCATTAAGAGAATTTGTTTACCAAAGAAATCATTGAAAAATGAGGGTAATACCAGTCATCACATATTCAGGGGCGGCATAACCGTATGTTCCCATCACCCGTGTTGATACATGGGTCTCATCACCTTCTGGGCCAGCTTTTGCCAGGCCAAAGTCTGACAATTTAGCAGTATAATCCTGTGGCGATGTAAATAAGAGAGGCAGATGTCATTATCACAAACAAATAGGTATTTCTGATGGATATGCAAAGAACTGAGAAGAAAAAAAGAAGCACGGGCAAGTAGCCAAGTATGAACACTCAACAGAGTCCAGCAGAATATTTGAGGTCTTGAAATCCCTGTAGATAACAGGCCTTTCAGCATTGTGGAGACAAGCCAACCCTTTGGCAGCTCCCAGTGCAATAGACATCCTAGTTGCCCAGGGTAACGGAGTAGCTGTCTCTGAGGGGGGAAACAAGAGAAGGAGTCAGCAAAACTTTTTTCGCTGTTTCATATACAAGTTTATAACCCAAAATATAAATATAGCTCGTACAATAGGCACAATGAACAAACTAATAGGCAATTTTGGAAATTTGGATATAGCTCGTAAACAAATTTTCAACAAATACACAACAAACAGACCAGATTCAAGCTTGAGCTGCAGAAGTGAAGCACTGGCAGTTACATGTGGAAATTACTAGTTGAGTGGATAATCTCTGACACAAATGCTGATGAAGTTCAAATCCTGAACTGAGTCTACCAGTATCTGTTTCCAACAAGCCGAAAGCTGATTTTATATGCCAAGCAGAACTTATTAAGCTATTCTAGATCAGGGAAGATACAGAGAACTGGGCATTGCTCACTAGGCTACATGCCTGAGTGTATAATGCCTAACGCTATATGGCAATGAAAAGTTACATCACACCAATATAGTAACAAGAAAATAATGTACTTTTGTTGTCCAGGTTGTGGTCATCATGACGATGGTGTTGATGGCATTAAAGAAAGAATCGGGAGAATATATGTAAAGATATGGCTCCACAGAAACTCTTTTATGATATCATGTGAGCTGCCAAGAGTAGTAGATGTATTACTTCGAAACAAGTGGTTTTCCAGACTTCCTCGAAACATGAACTCATAGACAAGCAGCCTGTGGTCATCTTCACAGCAATATCCAATCAACTTTACTAGGTTTGGATGTCTTAGCTGCCCCAAGAAATTAACCTCAGTCTGACAAAGAAATAAAAAATGAGGAACACATTGAGAACTTTTTAGGAAAAGAAAAACAAAGAAATGATTTAACAGGGTAATAATATGACCAAAGCCATTGAACACGGTTTCTAAAAAACAATTTGATAACCCTGGCATCGTTCTTCATAGTTACATATGAAATCAGTCTCTTTGGTTGGTGTTGTTGCTTGTGCTGACCATAGCACTATTATGTTTCCAAATCCAATACACGACAATGAACGCATGATTTTAGTAACTACAAGCACGACTCAGGGGCTACGCTTATATCATTCACATGCACGATAAAAATAACCTTTCTCAACTTCCGAATTTTCCAGTTTCCACATTCTTTCTTTAAATGTTAAATGTATACTAAAGAAAATGTTTTTTTGTCATTTTTTTATTTTAGCTTATAGAGAATTATCCTGACCAGGCATGCTAATTTGCATGATATTAAGAAAATTAAATGTGCACAGAGTTCTCAATAAGGTTTCTTATGTGCTGGTGCTGCAACACATAACATGCATAACTAAATACTCCCTCCATCCCAAAATAAGTGACTCAACATTGTACTAGCTTTGTACTAAACTTAGTACAAAGTTGAGTCACTTATTTTGGGACGGAGGGAGTATATCATAGTTCTTGTAATAATTATTAATTTTCAGCATGTCAATGTACATCGTAAACACTATCAGGCATGACAAAACGGAATAACTTGGTTACTCACTAGCCATTCTCTGTGCCCTTGATGTCCATCTTTGTTGAGCACCTTGACGGCAACAGGCAGTGATTTCAGGCCAACCCTGACATTCTCATCTATGTAACCCTTGTAAACAGTCCCAAAGCCTCCTTCGCCAAGAACATAATCGGCCCGAAAGCTCTTTGTAATTGTTTCAAGCTCAAACAACGTGAATGCAATCACATTGTTGTATATGGAAATGTTCTTGGCATCTTCGATTTTCCTAGGTGTTGGAGGATCACTTACATCTGATGAGGTGCGGGTGTGCTTCCTATCTGCAAGAGCATTCTTGTCGGAATGTTGTAACAAGTGGACTTGCTGAACTGAAAACATACCATTGCAATGACAGAAAAATAAGCTCATGTTAGTGGCATTTATGCATCAGTCGGATAAACTAAAAACAGACTATCACATTACAAAGGGTAAAGCATAACAGATCTAATACTTAGTTTTATAAAGACATCATAAGCCGTGTAATTCAAGAAAAAAAAAAATCTTGAGCTCACTTATGTAGTACATAGAGCTGAGTTAAGGTGATCAGTTTGAAAATTATAGAGATTAGATTATCAGCATTATTATTATTTTGACAGGCATAATTATATAGAGAAGAACGACACGAAAGTGCTATTGTGAGCTCGAGCTCACAGGCACCCTTTGCTACAGTACGAACGAAAAATATATTTAAAAAGTTCAAAAAATTCTGAAATTTTTTGGCAACAAACATTGATATCTTTTTCACATGCATGCAAAATTTCGTGACAAAATGACATTCATGCAGGTCTCGGCAAAAAAAACAAAATCGATGCTTCAAAATGCTTCCAAAAACAGTTTTTTGGGAGCATGATTTTGTTTTTTTTTGCCGAGACCTCCACAAATATCATTTCATCACGAAAATTGGCACGCATGTGAAACACACATCAATGTTTGATGCCAAAAAAATTCAGATTTTTTTGAACTTTTTAAATATATTTTTCGATTTTACTGTAGCAACGGGTGCCAGTGAGCCCGAGCTCACATGCTCCATGTCCCGACACGGACAGTTATTCTCATGCTGTGTTTAGCAACTCTGTAAATTGTAAAAGTAACATGAAGACGAGTGAAATGAGAGCAGGCCATTGAATACTGGCTTGGACAATGTTTCTGAGTATAAGAGCAAAAAAAAATTACACACGCGCAAATTAGTTACAGTAAGGGGTAAACAGGACCACCAGATCTACTACACAGTTGCAGATTGCTTTTTAAAAGGCAACTTGGTACTAGAAGAGATTATGTTAATTCAACGTGCAGGATCATGGCTTTCTTTTTTCTGAAAATCTGAAAGTCAACAGTACACAGTGAGGGAGGGAGCAAAGAGATTGCAGCCTCCTAAGGGCCTGTAAATATTTCCCAGTGAGCTCAATCAAGCAGGATTTATGATGCAAGAACCAAGAAGATAAGGAAGGAGCGAACAATGGCAACTTGGGCAGCAAATGCAGGAGGCAAGAAACCACAGTTGAACAAAAGTTGATACTCATGCCAGAGGAAAGAAATCAAATGGGGCCAACAAAAAGAGGATAAAATTGGAGCAAATGCAGATTCTACACCAAAATCCCCCGTTCAAATAACAGAAGAAATATTTAGTCAGGCTGAAAGTTTAGATTTCAATCAATCAAAACCCTCTTTCGCAGTGCCGATTCGGAACAAGCCCTAGAAGAAAGAAAGCCCGAATTTGCCACCAGGCGGAAGATCCTAATAAACCGGAAGCCGCCACAAAAATCAAAGCAAGAATGTTCTTTTGGCGATTCTACCACGAATTCCATAACGCGGATCTCAGAAACCACCGGCCCCCAAACAAGCATCGGCAAGAAATCCCCAACCCAGCGTCGGGAAGGGTGACTAAGGAAGAACAAGGACCTTGCGCGTGCGCGGCGACGACGGCATTCTCCTCCCGCGTGCCGCAGTTCCCCATCTCTCCCCTCGTTGTGTCGCTTGCGGTGTGGTGGTTGGCGGGGTTCGTCTTGTTCCTCTGCTGGTGGTAGCCCGGCCTCTCATCTCATCCTCGGGAGAGCGAGCTTCATCCTTGAGGAGAGGAAAGAGAAGAGAGGAGAGGAGAGGAAGCGGAGAGGTGTGTCCTCTGGGGAGCAGCGGAGCGGATGGCTGTGCTGTGCGAAACAGGAGCCGGCAGGAAGGGGAGGCACCGGCGGCAGAGCCTTAACCGTTGTGACGAGTGACAGACAGGACTGATGAGTGATGAGAGAGGGGTGGTGGCCTTGGCTGTCCTCAAAAAGTACCACCGCCATTTCACTTCATTTCATGTTGACATTTTTTCAGAGAACCTCATAATTACTCCAGTTGGTAGTAACTCACTTTTTATATTGTTCAACTTTTGCAGTACCGGTCTGAAAAAGAAACTTCAAGAATTATGGAAATGAAAGGTGATGATCCTGATTAATACCGGGGATGCAAAATTAGTCTATTGTAGAAACAGGGTCCGTAAACAGTTGACTTCGTGGATTTGTTTGGGAATCCGGCACCGTGTGGTACAAATGTACGAACCATGAACAGACGGATCCACCACCTCCCAAAGATTCCTCTTGCTACGGAACAATTCTTTCACGAGTGAACAATGCTCATGGACTTGGACTAACAAAAAAAAGGAGAGATTTGATGGTTTACCATTCTTTGGCAAGTGACCAATGATGATTTACCTACCGTTTCAACAGAACAATCTTATTTGTTGCCCGTCTCAAAATAAAAGGTGCTGCGCTGGAATCACATTATGTGGCTTCGCGGAATCCAGCTACAGAAGAAACGGGAAGGCGGAGCTCTTCCCCTTTTCGCGCGACGCTTTGATGTTAAATAAATAAATTGTAAGAATGTTGGGTTTAGGAATAAGTAGTTACCCTTTTCCAAACTTATCTTACAACCGGAGAGCGGATGGCTAAACCACTTATTGAACATGATTTATCAATCTATGATCCTTGGATACCGAAGGTATTTTGAGGGTCCTTGGGATGATGTCTTAGTTCTTATAGGGTGTTGACAATGGGCTCGGACTATAGATTTTTCTTCTTTTGCTACCGTAAAAAGGTCTATTTTATGAGTGACAAATCCACAAATTCTCGATAAATAAGACAGTTTGTGCAAAACCATGAATTCTGTTTTTTGGCCCTCTTCAAAAATTATTTTTACACAAGTTTTTTTTTCAATTTGTGGGATATATGCCTTGTTTGTTGTTCTGAAATACCAAATTATTATACATTTCAATTGCATTGCTCCACGCGTAAGCTTTGTAGGGACGAACAATAAAGTTCTTTGTCATCCACATGATGATCTCAATTCATTTTAGTATAGGAAATTTGTTGATGTGTTGAGTAAATTAGCAATTTTTCGATTAATCTAATCCAGAAGTAAATCATAAACATGGCGTTGACAATATTAATCTCATGCTGATATCTAACCATGCAAGCTCATACTATGCAAATAGCACATTCATCTACACAAGCAGCAAGCAAGGTGAAAACAGTAATGAACAGGAGAGGAATAAACAAGTTATACCATCCAGTTGGCCAGCTCGAAGTCATGGCGGCAGCCTCCTCGGCGGCCTTCTTCTCAGCAGCAACAACAGTGTTCCTGTCGGCCTCGGTAGACATGACGATGGCGAAGGCGACGAGGATGTAGCCAAAGTAGCGGACAAAGATGAACAACGATGAGCAGTCGTATCGGACACGCTTCCCAAAAACGTAATCGCCCTTCTCCCGGTGCAGGATCCCAAACGGCGAGGTTCCGGAGGCCTGCTCCCCCGTACAGCCGTGCACGCGGTAGACGGAATGGGGTCACTGGAGGCAGCAATAGTGGGTGGAACGATAGTAGGTTGTGTGCGCGAGGAAGCAGATGTGATCTGATCTGGGTTGCGGCTAGGGTTGTCGACGCCTCCAATATATAGGCGCGGTCGGGTAGGGGGCGTGGGTTGGACCGGGAATGACTCATAATTCATGGCCAATTAATTATTTGTTCTTGACCGGCAAAAATTAAGCACACAAATGACATAGGTCTGAGCTCAAATCGGCTCCACAAAACATGACGCGCGCAGGGGCAAAACGTGCGAGGCTGGCAGGGAGGAGGAGCACGCGGGAACCACTCCTCTTCTCAAGCTCCAATAGCATGTGGAAGAGGAACCCCTTATAAAGGGGTCTGAAATCTCCTCCACTTGTGAGGTGGGACTAAACTTCCCACCACCCTGTCATGACACCTACATGGGCCCACCCTATATTTCAACAATCCCCCACCAGATCTCGAAGGCCCATAGTGTTGTCCTCTGTTCCAAACACTGTTTTGATATATCCGTATTTTCAGTGAAGACCAGTTAACTTGAACATCCACCTAAAGCAAAGAGGTACACTTCTTCACAACTGAACAAATGGACTATGCCTTGAATTGTCAATTTGGTGTAAAGAAATTTCGCCAATTTTCTTACAGGTACCAGGCTGTCGAAGGTTAACCCCTCGGGTGGCGCATATTAGTCACACTCTTGGCCTATTCATGAGCTTATTAGAGATCACCCTATCTCATAGAATGTGACCAGTAGTCGAGCTCATATATGTGTGTTCTTCCAAAGATTGCTATGTGGATAATATCTTTCTAATACAAGCCTCAAAACACATTAAGACAAAAGTCAACTTGTCGTACAGTTTTCGAGAGTATTGCATCTTCAACGGAGTGGGTTATTACATTACTCTCCTCAGTTACCAGTAGCTTGTTTTCCCAGGTCCTACTTCACGGGATCTCCGATCACATAGGTTAGGTAACCACCATGGTAATTCATGTGAGTCTCATACCCATCTCCCTCGATGCATTCTCTATCACAACATGTGATAGTCCTTTAGTGAAGGGATCTACCATATTCTTAGCCGACTCGATATAATCCAACGTTATCACCCCGGAGTCTCTTGCATGTCTGACATATTTTAATCTCCTTCTTATGTGCTTTGTGGATTGCATATTGTTCTTTGAACTCTTTGCCTTGACAATAACTATTTGATTTTCACAGTTCATATGGATAGTCGGAACAGGTTTTTCAACCACTAGCAAGTCTATCAAATTCTCTCGAAGCCATTCTGCTTCGACATAGGATGTGTATAATCCTGTGAGTTCTGCTTCCATTGTCGATTTTGTTAAGATAGTCTACTTGCAAGACTTCCATGAAATGGCACCACCTCCAAGTGTGAACACATATCCACTTGTGGCCTTCATCTCATCAACATCAGAGATCCAATTCGCATCATTGTACCCTTCAAGTACCGACGGGTATCCGGTATAGTGAAGTCCATGGGCCACAATACCTTTCAAATAGCGCATAACTCTTTCAACAACATGTCAATGTACATACCCTGGATTGGTGACAAACTGGCTTAGTTTGCTTACAGCAAATGCGATGTGAGGCCTTGTAGTGCAAGCTAGGTACATGATTGAACCAATAATTTGAGAGTATCTCAATTGATATTTAGCAGTGCCTTCGAACTTTTGAATTTACACACTAGATCATATGGTGTTGGAGAAGTTTTGCGGTCCGAATATCTAAAATGACTAAAAATATTCTCAACATAGTGGGATTGCAAAGTGTAGTCCCACCCTCATTATCTCTCAATAGCTTGATGTGCAAGATAACATCAGCCACACCAAGATCTTTCATCTCAAAGTTCTGAGATAGAAAAGCCTTAACCTCCTCAATGGCTTTGAGGTTGGTTCCAAATATCAGTATGTCATCAACATACAAGCACAGTATAACTCCTTCGCCCCCACCATGGAAATAGTATACGCATTTGTCAGCTCCATTAACAACAAAGCTAACAGATGTCAAAGTTTAATCAAACTTCTCATGCCATTGCTTAGGTGCTTGTTTCAGGCCATATAAAGATTTCAATAACTTACACACCTTTCCTTCCTGACCATCTATTACAAAGCCATATGGTTGTTGCATGTTGATTTCTTCGTCTAGCTCTCCGTTTAGGAAAGCTGACTTAATGTCCATCTGATGGACGAGAAGACCATGTGAGGCCGTCAATGAGAGTAACACTCGAATGATGGTCAGTATGGGCACAGGTGAATAAGTCTCAAAGAAATCTTATTCTTCTTTCTAGGTATAACCCTTGGCCACAAGTCTAGCCTTGTACTTTTCAGTCGTACCATCATGTCTAAGCTTCTTTTTGAACACCCACTTGCATCCCAATGGTTTGCAACCATAGGGACGTTCAATGATTTCCCATGTCCCGTTAGCCATGATGGAATCCATATCGTTATGGGTCGCATCCTTCCAGTAGTCAGCATTTGGAGATGCATAAGCTTCTGAAATAGAAGTGAGAGTGTCATCCATAAGGTACACAAGGAATTCATCACCAAAGTACTTTGCAGTCCTCTGTCTCTTTCCCCTACCAAGAGCTCCTCGTCATTCTCCACAGGATTTTCATTATGTGTTCATTCATAATATTCCATAGGAATGGCAGGCTCAGGAGTCTCCTTAGATTCATGTCTAGAAGTGTTTTGCATATCTCTGATAGGCAAAATATCCTCACAAAATGTAGCATCTTTAGACTCCATAATTGTACTGACCTTCACGTCAGGTACCTCAGATTTCACTACTAGAAATCTATAGCCAACACTATTCTTAGCGTAGCACAAATGAACGCAGTCCACGGTCCTTGTTCCAAGCTTACGCTTCTTGGGGATCGGCTCATTGACTTTTGCCAAACAACCCCAAGTATGTAAGTAAGAGAGTGTACTTCTTATCTTCTCCCATTGCTCATTGGGAGTGATCTCATTATCTTTTGTGGTAACTTTATTCAGGACATGACATGATATCGGTATAGCCTCCCCCCCCCCACCATGCCTTGGATAAACCCGATGTATCTAACATGGCATTAACCAAATCTGTTAGAGTACGGTTTTTTCGTTCGGCAACCACGTTTGACTGGGGTGAATAGGGAGGCGTCCTCTCATGAATAATACCATATCTGCACAGAAAGAATCAAACTCGAGAAATCACTACAAAATTTGCTCTATTTTGCGATGTTTCACTTGTGTCATGTATAACCATTTTTCGTCACGAAAAATACACCGGTGACATTTTCCAGCCGTCACCCCCACCGTCACCGAATCGCCGTCATAAAAAATAAAATTTTGATGGTACCGCTTTTTTCGTCACGCAAGATTGCATTTTAGGTGACGAACCAAAAAATGTCACTGATAGCCATTTTTGGTGACGGCCCAGAATGTCACCTATGATAGCCCAATCTGTCGCCTAAGATCTTTTTGGCGATGATAATCCATCACCGGTGATCGGTCCGCGGGTTTGACTGGTCAAAGATTCTGACAGTTGTTGACGTGGCTGCTTCCATGTGGGTCTGGCATGGGTTTTAGCCCCGACGGTCCCGTCAGTAATAAGTCAGCGTCAGTTTTGACTGGTCAACACTGCTGACATATGGGCCCAGAAGATGCTAATGTGGTTGCTTACATGTGGGACCAGGCATTGCTTTTTGGGTGACGATGTGTCGTCTGACCGGTCAACGATTCTGACATGTGGGCCCATTGTTGTGCTAACGTGGATGCTGGCAGGCGGGTCCATACATGGGTGATGTGGCTTCTTACATGTGGGACCATACGCCGGTGCCGGTGTCCATAACCGTCACAGTTTGTAGGCACGGTCAGTTTGTTTTATATTGCAAAAATTGGCGGGCATATTTGAAATTTTTAATATGAATTTGTGCAAAATTTGAATTTGAATGCAAATTGAGTTTTTGCTGCTTTTATTAAACCGCAAACTTGATAATTGTCAGTCTGAGACATTACAATAACCAACCATGGTATAGAGTCGCGGTATAAAATTAGACACATGAATCAGTTTCATGACATCCTGGCACTGCAACCTTGGCGATGTACCTAACCAGGACATCAAGTTTATCAACTCTCTTTTCGATAGCCGTAGTTTTCTCTTCCTTTGCATTCTTGACAACTGCAAGTTTTTCCTCTTGCTCTTGCGCCCCCAATTTCAGATCCTCAATGTCATCCTGTTGCTCTGGCAGGGCATTCTTGACATCTTCAAGTACTTTTTGCCGCTCTAGAAGGGTATTGTTGATAGATTCAAGTTGACGCTGCACATCTGGTAGGAGATGATTTCTTGTTGCTGCTGTGCCAGGGCCTTCTTGACAGCTTCAAGTTCTAGTTGCTGCCATGCCAGGGCCTTCTTCATAGCATCTAGTCCGTCATGCTAGTTTGTCAGGTCGTGCTTGATTGCTTCTGGTTCTTCCTGCTGCACTGCCAGTGCACTGATGACTGGTTCAGATTGTTGTTTCTAGGGCCAAAGACTTGCAGTAAGGTCATCATGGGCGTCCTAACTTTCCCTACAGAAAAAATACATACAGGTTACATCATATGGGAGAATTCCAAAAGCTATAGATGCATCCGTCGCAATATACAGTGACATGGGTGAACAAAGGTCAAAAGTAAGGAAGTGTTTACAGAAAAGAGTTGGCCTACTCACCAGGTGAACCCGCTTTCTCTTTGATTTGCTTGAGCTGGGTAATACATATGCATTAAGAGACATGAGCTGTTTGAACTCTTGAAGCAGCACATGTAGACCCTTAGTCACCGCTTCCAGTTGATGACGATAATATTCCTGCCATAATGTACTTGAAGACATTAGATTGTAGTGCACAATTTACATCCCGTGACACATGACAGGGAAAGTAAACATATTCTAACCATAGATGAAGAGTTTCCAATAACACTGACCTGTACATCTTTAGTCCTGGCCGTACCTGCATCTTTTTGTTCACTTTCAGTGCTACATTCATTCAGTTCTTCATGGTGTGTACATCTATGTGAAGGACCACGTGCTCCTAGATCTGATAAAGATGGGTAATTTGTCATACGACGGGAATACCAAGCTAGTAAGTTGAGAAGCTTTTCCTGTCAATACAGGTTCTTCTTCATTCGGTCTGTATGCTTGTCCCACTCTGTTGTTGACATATCAACATCTGCTGCGTAATGATGATCAGTAGTTGACAGTAGGTGCAAAACAAGGCGACGATAATTTCAAATATTGGTGCCAAAATGAGTAAACACGTGCTTAATTACTCTTAGATCAAGGTAATAAAGTAGCAATAAGAACCCTACCTGGATTCACCAGCAGTCTTAACCCGAATAAGAACCCTGAATTTCATATGGGAAACTACCTAGATTTGGTAATGTAAACACACGTACAAATTTTATGGGGTACCAGGGGAATAATTGAGAGATAGGAGAGGATGTCTTGTTTCTTGAAGGGGACGTGACTGTTGAATAAATAAGTGGCGTTATTTGAGGAGGTTCGGAATGTACATGTTCTACGATCCAGGAAATGGACTAGCAATCGGCGTATTGTTAACATGGATTAGTTGAGACCAAAAGCATCTTGAGAAAACATACCGACTTAATCAGAAGAAGATATACTCAAAGATTACATCAACGATCTGCTAATCAACGAACCGTAGATAGAATGACATGCAGTGTTAACCAGGGGCGCAATGAGAACCATAATCCTAACCCGAATAAGAACCCAAAGTTTTTACTCCCTCCGTCGATCCATACTACTTGTCGCTCCAACAGATGTATCTGGACGTATTTTAGCGGTAGATCATCCATTTGAACGAGAAGTAATATGGATCTGAGGGAGCAATTTAAAAACAACAACGCAAAGAGAACTCGTCGATTAGAATGAGATCTTGGGGTACTTTTACCATCATAGCAAATGGGGCGTAGCAGAACGCCGTCCGTCGCGAGCGCCTCCCTGACCGAACGATTTGTGGCCATAGCTAGCGAGAACCACTGGCGGGGAGGGGGATGGATCTGGAGGCGAAGAGAGAGAGATAGATAGGTAAAGCAGGAGACATCTCATTTTATGGAAGGGGATGTGATTGGTGTGGAAAAAGAGGTGGTATTTGGGGAGGGTTGGGATTAGGTGGACACGCGGGCAGTTCAAAAACGAGTGGAGGGAAGGGAAAATTTGAGGGAACGCTTAGGGGGGAGGCAAGGATAAATCTGAGCTTTGTTCAGTTCCACTTTTTTTTCCTTCATATTATGCAAGAACAATTTTTTGTAAACTCTTCCAGATAAACTTGCAGCACTTTCACAAATAGTCGTGATCACTTTCATATGAAAAAATAAACCACAGTTCATGTGACACCATGTTCCTCGCATATATGTTGGTTCTACTTTGCTTTATAATGTGTTCATGTAGTACCATGTTCCTCGCTTTATTTAAGGTGAGACCAATAGGTTTGCAACGCACAGTCATTTTGGTCGTGCATGTCACTTGAAGAAAGCACATTCCTCATGTGTGTGTGTCATAGTTGTTTACAAATTCAAGCTCACGGTGCCGGTTGTCATGTCACACTTTGAGACTATACTTTGCATGCAGCAAGCTGCCACTATCAGAAGGATTTGAGAGAGCATGAATCCGAACACGCTTCATACTTTGTAATCATGATGCAAACCACTTAGTGTAGTGAATTTAAAAAAATTACTATTCATTGTTTACATCACACTATGGACTTTCGGCGTGCAAACAAGCTTAGGTATGCATGGTGTCATATATTGGCCATAGTTGATTGGTTATAAAACTATATGTATTTGACATTTTGTTTGCTTCTATAATTTTGATCATGACATTATGTGTTCATGTGGAACCATGTTCCTCACATATTTAAGGTGAGCCCAAGAGGTTTGAAATGCACAATCATTTTGTTCGTTTATCATGTGAAGTGCACTGTTTACAAATTCAAGTGCGCGTGGCCGGTTGTCATGTCATACTTTGAGCTTCTACCACGAGAATGCGGAAAGGTGCCTCTATAGGTGAATGTTCAAAAAACTATCTGCATTTGACATTTTGTTTTTGCTTATGTATTATTGATGGGTAAATGTTCATGTGTTGGGATGTTCATTGCATATGTAAGGTCATTCCAATGGGTTTGCAATGCACATACATTTCGTTCTTGCGAGTATCTTGAATAAAGCAAGTTCATCGTGTCAAGTGTCATGTACGGTTACAAATTAAAGTCTGGGGTGCCAGTTGTCACATCATAATTTGAGATATCCTTTAAAACAAAACAAGTGGAGTGTGCCATATCAAGACCACGCATAACGCAGGCACGTCGAGCGTGCAATGTCGTCGCAGTACAAAATATATTGCTCGAACCCACCTAAAAAAATTGCTCGAACAGACGCCTGATTCCCGTGCGTCCTGGGACCGCTGGGCGACGTCCAAACTGCCCGGGTCGGTTACCTTTTTTGCATGATAAATTGACAATCGCATTCCTTTTACCGCATACATTTGCATCTTATTCCTCGGGTGTTCCTTTTCGTCCTCCACAAACCCCCACCGCCTCCCTACAGCCATGGACGACCAGAAACTAACAACGGAGACCCACCACATCACTGCCCTGGAGGTGGTGTACACCAACGAGCCTAGAATTGTGGAGCGAGACATCGCCATGTACGAGCAATGGCTCCAGGAGGAGAAGAACAAGTTCGTTGGCCTGGACCTCGAGTACACCCGTTCGAGCAATTACAGACGACAAGGGGTCGCCGTCGTGCAACTTGCAATCCACGAGCATGTCCTCGTGTACCACTACTGCAGGTCCGAGTTGGTGCCAGGCATTGGATCAATTCTTACAACGCAAAGCGATAACTTTCACTAGCGTGGACATGAGGGGCGACAAGATCATGCTTGCCCGTGCATGGATCATGATTCCAGACGAGCACCATGTCGACATCCAAAAGCAGTTTTGTATTGTATCAAAGATGGTGGAGAAAGGGACTACATGGCTGACCTTGCAGTGGCCATCATCGACCCGTCATACAAGAACATGAAGAAATCATTCCCAAGGGGCAAGCACCAGTACTGGGAGTGGAAGCCGCTTTCCCCGCTGCACCTTGAGTACGCAGCAAAAGACAGGTACGTTAGCTACGAGTTGTATCATAGGATCCTAATCATTAAGGATGGGCTACGTCATTTTCTCCAACAACCATTGAGGGAACGGCTCCGCCCCCGTAAGAAGACAGACGAGGAATCATCGAGCGGCTGGAAGCGCCGGAAGGGAAACTATGGGTGGTGAATTGCTAGATCTTTGGATGTGTAAATTCAATTAGTGTGTTAATTTAGATTGAGCAAACATATGTTCTAACTATGATTGTAGTAGATCAAAGATGCCGTGTGTTATTGCATTATACTTATTTACGTAGAACAAGTGGTGTGGTGATGTACAAATGCATGCATGGTGCTTATGTAAAAATATGTGGTTGTATCGTTGTTAACTTTCTGCAAATGCTTTTTCGGGAATAGTGTGAGCACTTTCAGAATTATTTGCAAGGGCCTTAAAAATATTTGTGACCAGCTTTCGGAAATAGTATGAGTGCTTCCACAATACACAGAGAGCACTTTTAGAGTCTTTGCGCGTTAAAAAAAGCAATGCACTGTCACGTCTTCGTGTGTTAAAAAAAGCAACACACAGTCATGTCTTCGTGTGCCTCCTCGTCTGCCTCGTATGAACGTGGCGCCGTCAGATCATGGCTACACGGCGCACGCTTGGTATGCCCGTCATTCAAACTGCTTCAGTGGCCTCCTAGTCTGCCACCACGATTTAAGCGGTTGCCAAATCCCCTCTCCATCGCCTTCCCCATTCCACTCTCAATCTCTCCCCGCATCTTTCTATCACTAGCACCATGTATCGCGCTGGATATTTTGGTAGCCTCGGCGGCGACAGGATGGTGATGTCGGGCTTACTAGCCCCGTTCACTCGGCAACATCGTGTCGACCTCCATGACGGCCGCACCATCAACATCGTCTACACCAACGAGATCAGCGTCGTCGACACATGGATACAACTGACCAAGGAGTACATGCGAGCGAATGAACTGGTCTTCATCGGCATAGACCTCGAGTACACTCCCTCGCAGGAGAAGGCAACAGTTAGCCAGATTTGCGACGGCTCTAGTTGTCTCGTTTACCAGGTATTCCAGTCGCCAGGGGTGAGCACAAACCTGTGGAAGTTCCTCCTCATGGAACAGTACACATCTGTAGGTCTTTGCATCTAGCGTGACATACAACTATTTGAGCCCTTGGGCTTAAGGGTCACAAATTATAAGGACATCCAGGCCGAATGGGATGTTCCGGATGACGCAGAAAAGCCTTTGGATTCGCTCGGGGAAGTCGCCGGATTAATCATTGATGAATTCTACGAAGAGAAGAAGAAGTTATTCGATAAGAAGTATCACCAACACTGGGATGAGGAGCTCTGTGATGCACAAATCGAGTACGCGTGTATGGACGCGTATGCATGGTTAGCCGTATGGAGACGGATCCACCTCATCGAGCAGGGTTAGATAGAAGCAAAAGAAAGGCGAGTGATGCGAGCCATCCATGCAAACATCAAGAAGATGGAGATGATGCAACGCAAACTAGAGAGGGCGCAACATGGGAGATATTTTGAATAGATTAGTTTTATTATTATTTATGTAATTTAAATTCTGCTGAACTTGGCCGATTTATGCTGAAGTTGTGAGTTCCAATTTTCTAAACATTTGTGGTATCGTACTATTAAGTCAATTAATGTACCTGTCGGCCCTTAAAAGTGGTACCTTTGCATACTACCTTGTCAAATCTTTATCTTTCCCGTTCACCATCATGCCCCAAGCGAAACCCTAGCCACGGAGGCAAGAAGGAGGGTCGCCGGGTTGCAGGATTGATGGGGGCGACAAGGAATCCTCGTCCTGCCGCCGGTAGCGGTGACAACATCACGGGCGGCGTCAGCGGCAACAGCATCACGGGCAGAGGCGGCGGCGGCTACTTGCCTGGCGAATCTAAGATCACATCGGAGCTGCTGTTCGGAAGGAAAAAACCAACACATGTTAGTCAACTCGGCACCCATTTCCTTCATGAAACGTGGTGCGTTATTTGTTCACCGAACATACTAGTATCTGTGAATAGGATGGTGAAATCCTCCCTGTGTTAAACCGTAGTATTCTGATGTCCGAGCAAAGTCCTCAGTTCAGTGGCATATAGAAGACAGAGACATGCGGGCACCAGTGTAGCCCAGTCCGTAGAGTCTGCATGAACGGATTTGATTTCGGGTGTAGGTTTCTGTTCGGCCCAAAGGAGGTTTGAAATAAAACAAAATTGTTTTCTATGTGATGTGTTCATCAGTTACATCCATGATTTAACTCCATTTTTTCCTGTGCTAGGGCTATGACATGTGTGGATATTTGAAGTGGATGGACGAAGAATGGAAGGGGATAGCGAGGACTGTAATCCACAAGCTCGCTGAAGAAAATTTGGTGCTACAGAAATCACATATGGAGAAGGACAAGCAGATAGCTTGCATGAAAGAAGATAGGAAGGTGGAAAACATCTACCTGAAGCATGCCATTAAGAGCAGGGATAGAAGGGATTTAGCTGCACTGTCTTTCATAGGTGGATGTGTACTTATGTATGCTCTCCTGCAGTTGTTCGTCAGGTGAATTATATAAAATGATCTGATTACTTTCTGAACTTTTTGTAAACCCTTTTGGAAATAAAATGGATACATTTCAGAAATAGTTTCAAGCACTTTCATAAATATATGATAGCAAATTCAACAAATGTCTGCGATATTCAACACCAGTCTCCCCTAATACGACATTACATCAGCATCTTCAACAACCAAGCAACATGCTAGTAACATAACTTTTAATCAAGATCACAATCCATCTCATCTGGACCTATTTCCTCCTCGTCAACCAGTTCATCCTCGCTCATGTCGAAGTCTTCATTGCCCTCCTCAAATTTACGCCGAATTTCTTCCACAACGCTAGGAGGGAACTGGACAATCCCAATTCCAAGTTCCCGCTATTATGTGATGTGTTCCCACTAAATGAGTCAGCTGAAAAACAATTACTTGTTATTTTTCTATTTACATTTACAATAAATGACCCACCAACATTAACTGTGACACTGAGACTCGTCACAGAAAATGTGCATGCCTAGTGACGGCCCAGTATGTCACCAAAAATCAGCCAGGAACGTCGCCAAAGTTGCCGAGGGCGCTTCGGGGGCAGACCTCGTGACGGTGGACCGTCACGAAAAATGATCTTTGGCGACGTTTCATGTTTCGTCACCAGGGTTTTTGTCACTGAATAGAGCAAATTTTGTGGTGAATACTCTCCACCACTATCAGATCGGACTTGTTTAATTTTCTTTTCAAATTGATTCTCAACTTCTTCCTTCTAGATTTTAAAGTAGAGTAAAGCCTCATCTTTAGTGTTTAACGGATATACATAGTAGTATCTAGTGGAATCATCTATCAACGTCATGAAGTATGTCTTTCCACCTTTAGTCAACACACCATTCATCTCACAAAGATAAGAATATATGAGTTCTAATGGTGCCAAGTGTCTCTCCTTCGCGGCCTTGGGGGTCTTGCGAGGTTGCTTTGCTTGCAAACATGAATGTCACTTAGAACCTTTGGCTAAAGTGAAACTCGGGATTAAACTCAACTTAGCTAGCCGCGTCATACAACCGAAATTAATGTGACAAAGACGTGAATGCCAAACTTCATATTCATTAACACTCAAATGAATATGGTTCACAACTTTATTACAAAAATCCACGAGGGAAAGGCGGAACAAACCTCCGCATTCATAACGTTTTCCAACAAATAGTACATATTTTGAAATAACTACCTTATTAGACTCGAAGACCAACTTAAATCCTTTATTACAGAGAAGGGGGCCACTAACGAGATTCTTCTCGATGGCGGGGACATGTTGCACGTTCTTCAGGTACACGATCCTTCCCTAAAGTACCAACACCATGAACAGAAGCACTCGCGCCATTCCCCATCAGTACGGACCCATCTCATGTGGCCTGGTAAGAAGAGAACAACGAAATATCAGCGCGCGCGCACACACACACACACATGAATAGTTGCACATGTATCAACCTACCAATCGATGGACTAACAAACTGACAATACAGTAAATGGATTACCATACCCAGGTGCCCCATTATCATTTTTGCTCATAATCATGATGACAGACTTGGAGCCTTGTCGTGGCTTCTTGTACTTGTTCAGGCACTTGTTGGCCCAATGTTCCTCTGAACCGCAAGTACAACAACCATCTTTCTTCTTGTCCTTCTTGAAGGTCTTCTTACCCTTCTTCTTGAAGTTGGTATTCTATTGGACCCCGTTATTTCCCTTGAACCTGTGGAAGTTCTTCTGTATAGTATCGGCGATAGAAGTTCCCTCAGCCCTCTTACCGAGTGAGTCCTTTGCTCTCGAGTTCTGCTCAACACTCAGATGACCGATGACATCCTCTACTGAGAATTCACGTCTCTGATGTTTCAGAGTGGTAGCAAAGCTCCTCTAGGAAGGAGGCAGCTTAGCAATTATGCAACCCGTGACAAACTTGCCATGTAACTCACACTTAAAAAGCTTGAGCTCCTTAACGATGCATTATATCTCATGAGCCTGGTCCAATACAGAGCGGTCCTCAACCATTCTGTAATCACGGAACCGCTCCATGGAATACATCTCGCTACCAGCATCGGTTGTGCCGAATTTTGCTTCGAGCGCATCCCACAAGTCCTTGGCAACCCGCATATGTAAATATGCGTCTACTAGTTTGTGTCTGATCACACTCAAAATGGCTCAAACAAAGATAATAGTGGCCTCCTTGAACGCCTTCTCCTACACAAGAAAAAATGTTCCTTCAGGAGCATCACTAACGACATAAAACACGTTCATCACTATGAGCCACAAAGTAGTTTTGGTCTACCAATGCTTAAAGTACGTCCCTGTAAACGGGTTAGTTTTGGTGTAGCAGCAAAGCCATGAATCAAAAATTGCCTACAAATATTAGGTTTTTAGATTGTTGAGTAAATTAGCAATTTTCTGATTAATCTAATCCAGAAGTAAACCATAAACATGGTGTTGATAGCATTAATCTTGTACTGATAACTAACCATGCAAGCTCGTACTACGCAAATAATAGATTCATCTATGCAAACAACAAGCAAGGTGAAAGCAGTAGTGAACAGGAAAGGGATAAACAAGTTATACCCTCCAAATGGCCAGTTCGAAGTCGCGGCGGTGACCGCGGTGGCAACCTCCTCGTCAACCTTCTTATCAGCAGCAGTAACATTCCTATCAGCTTCAATAGACATGACGAAGATGAACAGCGATGAGAGCAGTTGCGTCTGAGATGCTCCTCAAAAACCTAATCGCCCGTCTCCCGGTGCAGGATCGCAAAGGGCGGGGTTCCCGAGCCCCGCTCTCCCATACAGCCGTGCACGCAGTAGACGGGATGGGGTCGTCGGAGGCATCAACAGTGAGCGGAACGGCGGTAGGCTGTGTGCGCGAGGAGGCAGATGTGACCTAATTTGGGTTGCGACTAAGGTTGTCGATTCCTCCAACATATAGGCGCAATCGGGTAGGGAGATGTGGACTGGACTCACGTCTGAGTTGGCAACAAATCACGAACCGATGTCTCAGATTCGTGGTGCGTCCATTAATGACTTATAATTAATGGCCAATTAATTATCCATTCTTGATCGGCAAAAATTAAGCGCACGCATGACATAAGTGTGAGCTCGCACTTGATCACGAAACATGACACGTGGGGGCGAGGCATTGCGGGCAGCGGCAGAGGAGCGCGCGGGAACCACTCCTCTTCTCAAGATCCAATAGCATGTGGGAGAGAAGCCATATAAAGGGGTCTCAACTCTCCTTCGCTTGTGAGATGGGACTAAAGTTCCCACCACCTTTTCATGACACCTACATGGGCCCTTGGAGATTTTCTGAAATAGTTTGATGGGCCTAAATCTCACCCTATATTTCAACAAGATGCGTGGAAGATGTTCTCTTTCATGTCTTCCCAAATATCATTACATAGTTGTCGGGCCATGATGTCAGAAATCACTTAACTCCATGTCTTCAACAGAAGATGGGGATTAGGAAAACTGTGTATTTTCCAAGATATATGCGAGAAAGTATTTCATCTTTAAAGTCCTTCATTATCTCCTCAATTTGTACACTTACATGTAGAGTGTGTGTTTTTTAGAACTCACTTAACTCCATATCTTCAACAGAAGATTTATGATAACTACATATCTTGCAAAGTTGGAATAGAAAATTATATACTCTAAAGTTTTTCGCGAATACGCAAAGCTTGCATATCTTTCATTGATAGAAGGAATTAGAATGGGTACAAAGTTGGGTACAACACATGACACAAACGCAAGGAGGTGGGAACATGGTGCCCGGAGCAGAGGAACAAGGGATGCTCGGTCCGGAATAGAGGATACACACAGCTAAACCCACAAAGACCCAACAAGAGAGGCAGACCGAACAAGCAGTGTATTCAACATCGCCAAAGCCATCACCAGGGATACCGCAAGCGAACACGGTAGCTGATACGTCCATTTTGCATCATGTTTTCCTACTAATATTTATAATGTTTTGGGTCTTTATTTCACTTTATGAAGCAATCCTAATGCCTTTTCTCTCTTATTTTGCAAGTTTCACATGAAGAGGGGGATTGCCGGCAGCTGGAATTCTGAACCTGAAAAGGCTACATCAGACATAGATATTTTCCAGAACTCCAAATGACCTGAAAACTTACGGAGAATTATTTTGGAATTAATAAAAAATACTAGAAGAAGAACCTTCGGGAGGGGGCCCACCAGTGAGTCACGAGCTCAGGTGGCGCCCCCCTAGGGCGCGCCACCCGAGCTCGTGGCTCCACCCGCAGGCCTCCGAGGGCCCATCTTCTCCTATATGAAGCCATTTGCCCTAGAAAAAATTAGAATAAGACTTTCGGGATGAAGCACCGCCGTCTCGAGGCGGAACCTGGGCAGGAACACTTTTGCTCTTCGGTAGAGCAATTCCGCCGGAGATACTTCCCTCCGGGAGGGGGAAATTGAAGCCATCGACATCACCAACGTTCCTCTCATCGTGGGAGGACCAATCTTCATCAACATCTTCACCAGAACCATCTCATCTCAAACCCTAGTTCATCTCCTGTATTCGATCTTTGCCTCAAAACCTCAGATTGGTACATGTGGGTTGCTAGTAGTGTTGATTACATCTTGTAGTTCATGCTAGTTGGTTTATTTGGTGGAAGATTAAATATTCAGATCCTTAAGCATATTCAATACACCTCTGATCTTGAACATGAATATGATTTGTGAGTAGTTACTTTTGTTCTTGAGGACATGGGAGAAGTCTTGTTATAAGTAATCATGTGAAGTTGGTATTCGTTCAATATTTTGATGATATGTATGTTGTTATTCCTCTAGTGGTGTCATGTGAACGTCGACTACATGACACTTCACCATACTTGTGCCTAGGGTAAGGCATTGGGGAGTAATAAGTAGATGATGGGTTGCGAGAGTGACAGAAACTTAAACCCTAGTTTATGCGTTATTCCGTAAGGGGCTGATTTGGATCCCTATGTTTCATGCTATGGTTATGTTTATCTTAATTCTTCTTTCATAGTTCCGGATGCTTGCGAGAGGGGGTAATCATAAGAGGGTTGCTTGTTCAAGTAAGAACATCACCCTAGCACCGGTCCACCCACATATCAAATTATCAAAGTAGTGAACGCGAATCAACTAAACATGATGAACGTGACTAGACAAGAATTCCCATGTGTCCTCAAGAACGCTTTGCTTACTATAAGAGAACTTTCCGGCTTGTCCTTTGCTATAAAAAGGATTGAGCCACCTTGCTGCACTTTGTTACTATTGTCACTTGTTACTTGTTATGAATCAGCTTGCTACAAAACTATCGATTACTACTGTTTACTTCTGCTCCTCGTCGGGTTCGACACTCTTACTTATCGAAAGGACTATGATTGATCCCCTATACTTGTGGGTCATCAATAGCGCCTTCAGGAAGGAGAATGGCGCCGTGACGCCGTCGCCATCCGATCAGGAAAACCGGACCTAGGGTTTCCCCTGAGCTCGAAGAGGGGCACAGATGAAGGACATGGCAGCGCCTTCACGAAGGGAAAACGAGACCCGTGAGTGACACCACTGCTAGCACCGGCAAGCCGAGAAAGGATTTCTCCTGAGTCTAAGCAATCCCATAGCTGCCGAATTAGGACTCTAGGACGAGGAAGCCACCGCTAGTCGAAACTACCAAATCGAGAAGGGGGTTGGTGGGGTTGCACCTGCCGCCGGAGGGTGGCACTGGGCGCCATCGGACACACGAGCATTGGATCTGGCTCAAGGCAATGTGTGGAGGTATACAAGGTCGACGAGGTGACGAGGCAGAGAAAAGTCGACCCAGGGGAATCATCAGCAACCGGCGACGTCGGCAAGCTAGGAACCGGAGAAACACATATCCAAGCTGTCGGGGCCGTAGCCGAGGACACCGACGAATAGAGTAAGCTGGAAGAGACGCAGGTACTTCATCGTTGGGGCCGTTGCCGCGTGGGCAGAGACGCCGTCAAGCCATGGACACCGAAAAACGCAGGTCTGAGGCAGGCCGGGCTGAAGCAGTGCCAGCAAACCCGCTGCAGGGTGCCACTCGCCCACCATGCCGCCAGGCCGACGCGCCGCCAAAGGCAACCGCCGCTGGGGATACAACCACCATAACCTCAACATGCCACCACGTTGGAGTCATCACCGCAGCATGAGGGAGAGAGGAGCGCCGCCGGAGACGAGGACCGGCCACACAAGGCCCGCTCACAACCGAACGCAACACCACACTAGCCCCAAGCCAACAGCGACACCAGTAGCAAGGCCGGGCTGGGCTGCGCCAGCTGGGCCAGGGGTGCAGGGGAGGAGTGTCCAGGATGCCTCCAGGGCCCGTCGTCAGACGCCCGCCGGACCGGCAGGGGCATCAATCGGAGGGGGTGGGGGAGCGTCGCATCTGGATCTCGGGGAGGCAGGGGGAGGGGTGGTGCGCCGCGTGCGAGAGAGATTGATCCGCGCCACCTCCGCCATCATGGGGCCCCGCGCGGGTTCGCCAGCCCGCCCTCCGGCGGCGGCGATGCGGGAGCGGGGGGAGGGGAGGCCTTACAGCGGCGGCAAGGGTTTCCACCGTGTTGCCCGGGGAGGATGACGTCGGGGGGGGGGGTGGAAATCCTGGCTTACTTCCAAGATAAGATATATACTGTAAAGTTAGGTTGTCATGTTAAATTTGATTTGCACATAAGTTTGTTTGCTCATCATACTTTTGGGGGGAAGGGACGGGGGGATCAAGAGGTTTGAGTCCAAAAAAGTAAGTGTGAAATTTAGGGTGAAATGATTTTAGATGAAGTTTCTATACAATCCATTCTTGAGAAATTTTTTTCGAGAAAGGGAATATATTAATATCGGGAAGATACCAATTACACCCGGCCTCTGTACCAACAAGATGTCCAAAGACATCAAGGATACACACAGCCAAAAAAGAAGATAAAGAAAAAAAAAAGCCCCGCCATGGTGACCAGTCATTAGCAACAACAACACTCTAACCACCACCAAAGACAACACCCGACTTACAAAAGAGGTTCTCCAAAAGCAACGCCTTCAAGAAGGAAACAATGCACATGCGTTGTCATTGCCCGATCGAAGATCTTGAGTTTTCACCTAGGAGAAAGTCTGAGTTCACCCAAAAACAATGCCTTCAACAAGGCCATTGTCAGGTACAACCAATGAAGGCCAGACCTTGGGTTTCCACCCTGGGAATCGAGACTCGGTACTCGAGGAGCTCCACCAAAATTGTAGTCCTCCAGTGCTGCCGCCCCCGCTTGCCGCGGCCACTGTTGCAAGTCACCAAACACCTGGCACATAGTCTTCATCGCTTTCAAGACACCCTTCCACCAAAGCTTCAAGACCCCCAATCGCAACCGCCATGACTTTCTCCATCTCTATCAATGCCTTGGGAATCTTGACTTAGACATGTCCCATGACACCAATAAGAAATCGAAGCTTCGTGCCGCGCCCTCTTGAGGCCGTGTTGGCTGATAATATGAGCGTGCACGATGTTGGAAATATGCCCTAGAGGCAATAATAAATTGGTTATTATTATATTTCCTTGTTCATGATAATCGTTTATTATCCATGCTATAATTGTATTGATTGGAAACTCAAATACATGTGTGGGTACATAGACAACACTGTGTCCCTAGTAAGCCTCTAGTTGACTAGCTCGTTGATCAAAGATGGTTAAGGTTTCCTAGCCATTGACATGAGATGTCATTTGATAAACGGGATCACATCATTAGGAGAATGATGTGATGGACAAGACCCAAACTACGAACGTAGCATATGATCGTGTCAGTTTATTGCTATTGTTTTCTGCATGTCAAGTATCTGTTCCTATGACCATGAGATCATGCAACTCCCTGACATCGGAAGAGTACCTTGTGTGTATCAAACGTCGCAACGTAACTGGGTGACTATAAAGGTGCTCTACAGGTGTCTCCGAGGGTGTCTGTTGGGTTGGCATGGATCAAGACTGGGATTTGTTACTCCGTATGACGGAGAGGTATCTCAGGGCCCACTCGGTAATACAACATCACAATGAGCCTTGCAAGCAATGTGACTAAAGTGTTAGCCACGAGATCTTGTATTACGGAACGAGTAAAGAGACTTGCCGGTAACGAGATTGAACTAGGTATAGAGATACCGACGATCGAATCTCGGGCAAGTAACATACCGAAGAACAAAGGGAACAGCATACGGGATTAACTGAATCCTTGACATAGAGGTTCGACCGATAAAGATCTTCGTAGAATATGTAGGAGCCAATATGGGCATCCAGGTCCCGCTATTGGTTATTGATCGTAGAGGTGTCTCGGTCATGTCTACATAGTTCTCAAACCCGCAGGGTCTACACACTTAACGTTTGGTGACGATTAGTATAGTTGAGTTATTTTGTTGGTGACCGAAGGTTGTTCGGAGTCCCGGATAAGATCCTGGACATGACGAGGATCTCCGGAATAGTCCGGAGGTAAAGATTGATATATGTGATAATAGTGTTTTGATCTCCGGAAGGGTTCCGGAATTCACCGGAAGGGGTTCCGGATGTTTACCGAAGTGTTCGGGTGCAGCAACACTTTATATGGGCCAAAGGGATAAAGCCCACGAGGTATTGGAAAGTGCAAAAAGTAGTTTTGCTGCCGCGTAAGCGGTACTACCGCTTGTGTGAAGCGGTACTACCGCCCAAGCGGTACTACCGCTTGTGTGAAGCGGTACTACCGCCCAAGCGGTACTACCGCTTGTGTGAAGCGGTACTACCGCTTGTGCGCGGTACTGCAGGGATCCGAGTTGGACTCTTTCCCTGCGGGCCAAACCGACCTTGTGCGGGCAAAACCGACCTGGAGGAGGCTTTTACTCCAAGTTTAGACCCCAAGGCTCAACATATAAATAGAGGGGCAGGGCTAGCACACGGGACACATCAAGATTTCCCCAAGCCGTGTGCGGCAACCCTAACCCTCTAGTTCCTCCGTCATAATCTCCGTAGCGCTTGGCGAAGCCCTGCAGAGATTGTTCCTCGCCACCATCACCACGCCGTCGTGCTGCTGGAACTCAACCACTACTTCATCATCGCTCGCTGGATCGAGGAGGTGAAGGCGTCATCAAGCCGTACGTGTGTTGAACGCGGAGGTGCCGTCCGTTCGGCACTAGTTCGTGATCGGATCGAGGGACGACTTGCGATTTGGATCGCGGAGACGTTCGACTACATCAACCGTGTTTCTTAAACGCTTCCGCTTAGCGATCTACAAGGGTATGTAGATTCACTCTCCCTCTCGTAGATGCTCATCACCATGGATAGATCTTGTGTGTGCATAGGAAAATTTTTGTTCCCCAACAACACTCTAACCACCACCAAAGACAACACCCGACTTACAAAAGAGGTTCTCCAAAAGCAACGCCTTCAAGAAGGAAACAATGCACATGCGTTGTCATTGCCCGATCGAAGATCTTGAGTTTTCACCTAGGAGAAAGTCTGAGTTCACCCAAAAACAATGCCTTCAACAAGGCCATTGCCAGGTACAACCAATGAAGGCCAGACCTTGGGTTTCCACCCTGGGAATCGAGACTCGGTACTCGAGGAGCTCAACCAAAATTGCAGTCCTCCAGTGCTGCCGCCCCCGCTTGCCGCGGCCACTGTTGCAAGTCACCAAACACGTGGCACATAGTCTTCATCGCTTTCAAGACACCCTTCCACCAAAGCTTCAAGACCCCCAATCGCAACCGCCATGACTTTCTCCATCTCTATCAATGCCTTGGGAATCTTGACTTAGACATGTCCCATGACACCAATAAGAAATCGAAGCTTCGTGCCGCGCCCTCTTGAGGCCGTGTTGGCTGATAATATGAGCGTGCACGACCGGAGCGTTTCCGATCTAGATATCCAGGGGCGACATACGCCAATCCTTATAGATCTCCGACAAGAAGGCCAGAACTCGTCAGCGGCTAGATCCAAGAGGTCAAAATCCGACAGAAAGACGACTTGGCGGAAGAAGAGCGCTAGGGCCAAATCACTATGCGATCCCGCCGAGCCGAGCCGAGCCACTCACCAGCCACCACTGCCCCGCAACTCTGTCACCGGAGAAGCCGGCGTGGGCGCCGCCGCGGCCCTCCAGATCGGCGCCTCGGAGGATCTGTCGCGGCCACGCTGCACGGGTCACGCGAGCCGCCTCAACCGCAAGGAGTGCGATGCCACTAGTGCTGGGCCCGGCGGACGCGACGGCATCCCGTGCCACGAGTCCATGAACCACGACTTGGTGACCGGCGGCCACGGAATCTTGGCCACCACTGTGGTTGTGGAATTTGGCGATGTTGCCGGCGCCGTACACATCACGAGATTGAAAACCTCGCTTGGAGTTGGCAACACTGGCTTACCCGTGACCACTGATGCCATAGGAGCCGCCGCAGGGTCGTTCGCTGCCGCCAAGATGCAGAGAACGAACAACCTTAGGGCCTCACGCCACCACCCCTCCGGACGGATCTGAGGCAGCCGGACCACGCCGGTGTCCCTATGAAGAAGGCGGCCACCAGGAGACAACCAAAGAGCCATCCGGAATCTCCGGATCCCTCCGGTCGCCTACAGCCGTGAGGGGACGGATCTGCCGTTGGGACCATCATAGGACAAAGGAGACAAGACGAGAGGGATGATGCCCGCCGCCACCGTCGGCCGCCGGGGCTTTGCCCGGCGGTGCCGACCGGCGACGGCGAGGCGGGGAGGGACGCGAGGAGGTGCCTGTGGCGGCGGGATTGGGTAGCCGCCCGAGTCGCCCTAGCGAGCGACGCGAGGGCAGCGGCGTTTTTGACAATCCAAGCAAATTTGTTTTAAGAGAATTAAATCCCTAAGATTTTCTGCAAAAATCCTCTGGACGAAAGAGGAGCCATGGCTTCCTTGTCATGCAACACATATACTCATGTGTTTGTCTTTTGCACTTAACCTCTCAGATTTGAGGGAAAATACATGTATTAGTACATTTTGCTTTCTAAACTCTGACTCATTTAATCCCTGGCTCCACCACTACGACAAGAAAGTGGGCGTTGCCTATTTGGGCATGCAACGCAACGGAACGCAGCAGAACGTATCCATGTCAGGTTAAATTTGGTGTTTTGACCCATTTGTAAAAGTTGAGCCAGATTTGACCCTGGTTCGATTTTTTTTGGAGATCTGACCCTTTTTCTATCGCCGAGGTCGATGGCGTTAGGGTATAACTGTCTACCGCCAAGGTCCTTGGCGGTAGGGTCGCATGCCCTATCGTAAAAAAATTCTAAATATCAAATACAATGCGTGTACACACCTACCGCCGGGCACCTTGGCAGGAGGGTTGCACAGGCTACCGTCAGCCTGTTTGGCGGTAGGGCTGCGCTGGGTTGACGTGGATAAGTTGCCTACCGTCAGGGGTCTTGGCGGTAGGCTGGTATGCCCTACCGTCATCGACCCCAACGGTAGGAAAAGGGTCAGATCCCGATTTTTTTTTCAAACTAAGGTCAGATCTGTCTTAACTTTCAAAAAAGGGTCAAAACATCAAATTTAGTCTCCATGTAATGTGCATGCACGCATGCATCTGCAAGTCTCAGCACACGGGTGTAGCGTAGTGGCAGCGCTCCAGACTGTGCTGTCCAGCCAAGTCTCTCTCTCTCCCTCTCTCCATCATGCTCTGGCTATGATACTGCAGAGATGCATGTGACGGGGAAAAGAGATACAGCAGCGGCAGGAAGATCTTCTACCTTGGAATTAACAAAAAGCTTACCACCGCCACGCGCCACGTTCACCAAAAGGCTGATGCATGCATTGGTGTATACATCTGCGTTGACGCGCCGCCAAGAAAATGAAATGATTCCAACGGTTAGCGTGTGGCGAGCATTCTAGAGGACTGGGCTAATATGAGCCCCAATACATGCACGGACGTGTTCAGTTGTGTCCATGGACAGAAGCCGACTACCTTCTGTATGTCCTGCCGCTGCAACGACGTCCTTCATTTTTTTTTCTCGAATACGCGCACACGTACTATATATTAATGAAGGAGATGGGATAAAGAGCCCCTTCACATTGGTCTTACATATTACATGAAACCAACTCCACCCTCACTATACTTCATCTAAGAGCCTAAGTGCCTAACTCCTCTCGCTATCCCACATTGCCAGCGCCCCTAGAAAGGTGGTCACCTCTCCTTTAAGGATCCTTGCTTGCTTCCACGTTCTGCCTTCACTCTCGATCCTAGTAATTACATGGTTATTTGACGGGGTTGCTGTTGGGTTCTACGGTACGGTGCGTCGACTGCAAATTAAAATTTCCTACCCGCAGAACATCCAGGAACATTCTAACAGAGATGGATCACGGATCGTTACCACTAGACACGCAGTGCCGTGCAACGGAAGTAGAGTTGGGGCAGTGTGTCTCCGGAGTCGTCTCCTCCTCGTCGATCTCCCACGTAGCCGATCGGATCCCACGAACAGGTTCGCCGGAGCGGCGCAAGTGCACCGCCTCTAACGGTATCCGCGCGTGCAGGAGGAACGTTGCGTGACGGACTGCTAGGTCCGATCACACAACCGGCGGCGAGTGGAGGTGGCTAGTTGCAACACATGCAAAGCCCTAATGACGGCGCCGAAGCGATCAACCGAATGAGTGTGCCCCGCCTCCACTATATATAGGAATCCGTCGCGGGCTCAACACTTGGGCCTCGCACAGATCCTAAAGCCCACAAGTCTACTCGGTCATGATCCAAGTCCAGCTCGGATCATATCCGACCAGTGTCCTCGGATCCGACCTCGTAGGTTCCTTCCCTTAAGCGCGCGACCCCTTAGTTCAAGTCGGCTTGGTCGCAGGTCGGATCACCTGCGACCTGCTCGGTTGGTAGCGGCCTATAGCAAGGCGTGCCGACCACCAAGTAGACAATGAAGCTGGTTAGGCGAACCTGTACATCACACTTCTGTTCCATTTGCCACACGATATATGTTGTCGGGCTCTAGGCGAGTCTGTCATCCTTGTGCTAGCCCGACCTCTTTCTCGTTCCAGTGATGCCGACCACAAACCGGATTATCTCATGATCCTTGTCGCATGGCCATGCTTATCTTGGTCGGATCACACGAGGGGCACAGAGTATATCTCTCCTGATCGGAGGGGCAAATCCCATCTTGCTCGACCATGTCTCGCAGCATGGGTCTGGACAAGCCTGAAACATACCTTTATAACTACCCAGTTACGGAGTAGCGTTTGGTCTGCCCAAAGCAAGTCTGTCACCATCCCGAGTACATGCGCCAGCTCAGGTCTTAGGACATAGAACGTATGTTGTACTAGAGACTCATAGATGACATATCACTGCGTCTCATCGTTGGGTCTGTCCGACTCGGACCTTATCTGGACTCGAATCCGACTATGTCGAATCCGACCAGATCTTTTTGAATCCATATTATCCGGCTAGGATCTAATGCCCCATGGCTAGTGAGACCGAGCCATCCACCGTGTCATATGCTAGTCTATTCAGCTGCGCGTCCACACAGCCCTTTCGACTAGGGACCTTTTAGTATAGTCATCATACAATGTATAGTCCCACAAACAAGTCACGTACTTGCTGATACACATCATTGATAATGTCCAAGGACTATCTTTATTCATAAACACATAGGAAATATCATCGTACATGATTGCCTCTAGGGCATATCTCCGACAGTTGCCCTATCAAACACAATCGCATTGCGATGTTTCCATAGCTCCCACATTACAAGTATAATGATTGCTCGTGCATCCTTTTTGCTTCGCCGTTGCCAATCTTGCCTTGGCACCATTCCGAGAGAGTCTCTCCCATTGATCGTATCCACTCTTGTTTGCCCAAAGTCAAGCAGGCAATGTTCCAAATCTCTCATGCAAACACGCAGTCTAGCAGGATGTGATTTATGGTCTCCTCCTCTTGATCACAGAAAGGACAAGCGTCCTGATGATCTAGTCCCCGCCGTGCAAGGCGATCCGATGTCTAGCACCTATTCTATAGTGCTAGTCACGTGAAGAACCTAAACTGGAGAGGGGCCTTGTACTTCCACGTGAACTCGGCTGTGGGTATCACTACCCTGCCCCAAAACTTTGTCGCATAAGATGAACTAGTCGTGAAGCAACCATCAATCTCCCAAGCCCAAGCGATGGAGTCACACGGCTCCTGATCGAGTGTTCCCCTCGTGGTCGCCGTCCATAGTGCCAGGTACTCTTGCAACAATACTGGTGTGAGTTCTGGGCCAACGTCCCTAGCCCATGTGCCTTTCGACAACGCCTAGTGCACCGTGCGCGTTGCACACACCCTTGGCGTAACTTGTGCATATAAGCGAGGCGCCACCTCTTGTACTCTCTGGTCCTGCAACCAATGGTCCTCCCAAAATAGCGTGTCCCTTCCATCTCCTATCCTTGATCTAATAGCAGCCCGAAATAGTTGCCTAGACTCCTCCGACACATTGATTCTGAATTCCGCCCATGGCCTTGAGGGGTCCGATCGTTGGAGCCAAGGCCATCGTGCTTGCATTGCAACATTTAGCCATCTAAGATTAGGAATGCCTAGGCCTCCTGCCCACTTAGGTGCACACACCAATTCCCACGCCATGGCACAGTGTCCACCATTTGCCTGAGCCTTTGTGCACCAAAGAAAGCCACGGCAGATCTTGTTCATGGGCGAGATAGTCTTCTGTGGTATGTCCATTGCAAGCATAGCATGTAACGGGATGGCATAGAGTACAGATTGTACAAGAAGAAGACGCCCACTCTTCGGCATCATAGCAGCCTTCCACTTTGGCAGGGCTCCTGCAAGCTGGTCCACCAGGCCCGACAGTTGAGCAGCTGATTGCTTGCGGATGGTGAGTGTTAAGCCGAGGTACTTACATGGAAAGGTACCACTTGGGTAGCTAATAAACCTCTCCACTCTCCCCATAATTTCCATCAAGCAATAGATCGGATAGGCAGCACTCTTGTTGAGATTGACATGAAGTCCTGAAGCCTCATCGAAGATTTGAAGAAGTGATGCACAAGCATGTAGGTCTCGATCGTTTGGCTTGATGAAGATCATGACGTCATCAACGAACATGGACAACTGATGCTTCATACCCCTCCTCGCAAGAGGGGCTAGAATTCCCCTAGTAGTAGCAAGCTCAAACATTCGCCGCAGTGGTTCCATGATCAAGATGAAAAGCATAGGGGACATAGGGCCGCCTTGCCTCAACCCCTTGCAGTTATAGATGGGTCTCCCGGGTGCTCTGTTAACCATAATTCTGGTGGAAGAATTTGCTAGCAGTCCACATATCCATGTCAACCATCGATTTCTAAAGCCCATTGTGCTCAGAACCTCCACTAGAAACGACCATTGTACCGAATCGAATGCCTTTGAGATGTCCAAATTCAACATTACTGCAATTTCCCGGAGTCCATGAAGGCGGCGAGACATGCACTGCACAAGCATGAAATTATCATGGATGGATCGGCCCTTGAAGAACACACTTTTGTGTTTCCCCACAAGCATTGGCAAGTCCATCGCAAGTCTATTGGACAAGACCTTGTCGATGATTTTGATCGCTCCATGGACAAGACTCACTAGTCTAAAGTCCCTGATATCCACCGCCCTGTCCTTTTTAGGAAGAAGTGACACAATGGCCTTGTTAATCGCCGGTAAACCTCTCATGTCACCATGGTAGAAAGAATCCATCGCTCTGATAAGGTCCTCCTTTATGATGTGCCAACAAGTAGAAAAAATCTGCCTATGAACCCATCCGGTGCCATCGCCTTTACCACCTTCTCCACTTCGTCCTTCGTGAAAGGTTCCTCAAGGTGAGACAAGTTCATGGATGGAAGATGAAGCTCAAATCAATGGAATGAGCACTTGTCGGCACCTCTCCAAACACATTGGAGTAATATGTGTCAATTGATTGTGACAAGGTAGGGTTCATACAAGAATTGGTGGACATGCAACCACATGCACGTTGATCATTCGACGATACGAATACACGTAACAATCATTATAGCACACTAAAGTTTATTCAAAGCAAAAAGTACATATCTCAAACGTAAAATTTAGTTGAAGTGCATGTCCAAATATAAAATTCAATGATTTCTCGCATGCATCCAGATATGCTCCACAAGATCATTGAGTAGTTGCACGTGCATCTGTTGATCTTAAAGTTGTCGATGCATCTCTAGAAAGTTCATAATATGCTCTGCATCTTGTCCAAGAGGCGGACATGTACTCCAGACTTATCAAAATTATGTGTGCGGGCTGCCCCTTCGCCCTTATCCTCCACAATCATATTGTGCAAGATTACACATCATGTCATCAACTGTCACAATGTCTCCGGATCCCAAATCATTATAGCTCCATGAACAATACCCCAATGAACTTGGAGCAGTCAGAATGCCCTTTCCACATCCTTTCTAGCATCTTCTTGCATTTGTGTAAAGAGCTTGCATGTGTTACCTTAGGGACCGGGTATAATTTTCACAAGCGCCGCCTAATAAGGATAGATATCATCGACAAGGTAGTACCGCATGGTGTAGTTATGTCCATTGACGGTGTAGTTGCATGCTGGAGCATCCCCACCATAGAAGTCACTTGCACATCGAAGATCGCGGGAGCACATTGATGTCGTTATGTGAACCTGACATGCAAAAAAAGCATGCCAAACCCACAAGTCCTTTGATGTCACTACATCAACTATGATTGTACTCTCTTTGGCGTGACCTTTGTACTACTCGCGTAAACATGTCGGGCAGTTCTTCCATTGTTAGTGCATGCAATCAACTGAACCGAGCATACCTGAGAAATCTCTCAATGTTCCAATTGTCAATAACTTTTCTATGTCCGCAATAGTTGGTTCTCTGAGGTACTCCGGTCCAAGCACATGCACCATAATGCGGGAAAATTTCACTGTCGTTTGAAGGCATGTGCTCTTCCCCATCCAGACAATCTCATCAACGACATCTGCAACTTTACCACATGCAGTCATGCTTAAGGCAGACATGCATTTCTACATATGAGAGAATGACAGTTGTATGCAATAATCCTTCATTAGCATGAGTAAGGATCATATGCCTCCACAAAAATCACTATGCTCAAGGACAAAGGTTTGCTCATATGGAAGCGATGCCGAAAAACCCTGTCATGGTATGTTGGGTTGGGTTTGAAGTAGTCCTTATAGAGACTCCGTGTGCCAGCAATCCTATCTCAGGAACAACTCTCCTGGCATGTATCAAACCCTTGATGTTCAGAACATGTTCCACTTGCATCTTCATTTCTGGATACTCATCATCAACATCATATCAGCATCTTTGCTGTCTGAGTCGAACAAATCAATGAACTCAAAGTATATGAATTCATCAAGCTCCTCGTTCTCAAATTCATCATCTGATGAATCCATCGTTTTCTTACAAATGAGCAAAGTTCTTAAAAATAGCTCAGGCATTTTGTCAAACACAAGGAGGGCGAGGTGTATTTCCAGAGGAGTCGGACGCAACGGGGTAGCGTATGGGGCAGTGCTACTTGTGAGCTGCGTTGGGATTTCTCCGAAGAGGAGGGGATGATGCAGTACAATAGAGATAAGTATTTCCCCCAGTTATGAAACCAAGGTTATCAATCCAGTAGGAGAATCATGCAACAACTCGTTAGCAGTACCTGCACACAAAACAACAAATCCTTGCACACAACGCAAACAAGGGGTTGTCAATCCCTTAGCGGTTAATTGCAAGATTAAATTGTATGGTGATAGATAAATAGATCAAACAAAAATATAAAATTAAATAAATAAAGTAAAAGTGCAGCAAGATATTTTTAGGATTTTTAATATATGATTAAGATAGACCCAGGGGCCATAGTTTTCACTAGAGGCTTCTCTCTTGAAAATACCATACGGTGGGTGAACAAATTACTGTTGGGCAATTGATAGAATAGCAAATAATCATGATGATATCCAAGGCAATGATCATGTATATAGGCATCACGTCCGAGACAAGTAGACCGACTCCTGCCTGCATCTACTACTATTACTCCACACATCGACCGCTATCCAGCATGCATCTAGTGTATTAAGTCCATAAAGAACGGAGTAACGCCTTAAGCAAGATGACATGATGTAGACAAAGTAAACTCACACATGAATAAACCCCATATTTTACCCTTAATAGCAACGATACATACATGTCATGTCCCTTTCTGTCACTGGGATTGAGCACCGCAAGATCGAACCCATTACAAAGCACCTCTCCCATTGGAAGATAAATCAATCTAGTTGGCCAAACCAAATCAATAGATCGGAGAGAAATACGAAGCTATAATAATCATGCATAAAAGAGTTCAGAGAAGACTCAAATAATATTCATGGATAATCTGATCATAAACTCACAATTCATCGGATCCCAACAAACACACCGCAAATAGTGATTACATCGGATAGAACTCCAAGAACATCGAGGAGAACATTGTATTGAAGATCAAAAAGAGAGAAGAAGCCATCTAGCTACTAACTATGGACCCGAAGGTCTATGGTAAACTACTCATGCATCATCGGAAGGGCAGCAAGGTTGATGGAGAGCCCCTCCGTGATCGATTCCCCCTCCGGCGGAGTACCGAAAAAGGCCTCCAGATGGGATCTCTCGAGAACAGAAGCTTGCGGCGGCGAAAAAAGTATTTCGTGGACTCCTCTGTTGGTTTCCCGATTTTAGAGAATTTATAGAGGTGGAATTAGGTTAAACGGAGCTGTGTGGGCCCCACGAGGTACCAGGGCGCGCCCCCCTGGGCGCACCGTGGTGCCTCGTGGGCCACTGCTTCATCTTCTCGTCCCCTCCCGAAGCTTCTAGTGTTTGTTATGTCCAGGAAAAAATCTCCAAAAAGTTTCGTGGCATTTGGACTTCGTTTGGTTCTGATATTCTGGAAATCCAAAAACAGGCAAAAAACAGCAACTGGCACTGGGCACTAAGTTAATAGGTTAGTCCCAAAAAATGATATATAATTGCTGTAAATGTATATAAAAACATCCAAGATTGATACTATAATAGCATGGAACAATCAAAAATTATAGATACGTTGGAGACGTATCAGCATCCCCAAGCTTAATTCCTGCTCGTCCTCGAGTAGGTAAATGATAAAAGCAGAATTTTTGATGTGGTATGCTACCTATCATATTCATCATATATTCTTTTCTTTTGAAGCATGGACATTTGGACTTGAATGATTCAAAGCAATAGTCTATAGTTTGACATGAAGACATAAATACTCAAGCATACTAACAAGCAACCATGTCTTTCAAAATATCAATGCTAAAGAAAGTTATCCCTAGCCCATTATGCTCAATCATTGATCCATTCATGAAACACACTCAATATTAGCTACACACAATGCACAAGTATGACAATAGTGCTCTCTAGTTGGTGCTTTGTAAGAGAAGATGGAGACTCAAAATAAAAATAAAAATTGAATAAAAGTAAATAGATAGGCCCTTCGCTGAGGGAAGCAGAGATTTCAAATGTGCCAGAGCTCAAGGCTTAAATTAGAGAAATAATTTTTTTTTGAGAGGCATGCTTTTCCTGTCAACGAAAACGACCGAGAATTCCCAATATTTTCCATGCTAAACACATCACAGGCGGTTTCCAAACAGAAAATAAAGTTTATTTCCTTTCCACCATTCTTTCACAATCCATGGCTAGCCGTATCCACGGGTGCCCTCCATACCAACACTTTCCAAGGAATTTTGTTATTATTATTTTTGATTTATTGTGGGACTGGACATCCCTATTACCTGCCACTCTCTCGTGCAATGACAAGTGAATAAACACTCATCGTGAGAATAACACACCTAGCATGGAAAATATTGGCCACCCCCTGCCGCTTCATGAGCGGTAAGGGTATACAAAATGGAAAATTATTTTGAAAAATTAGAGTTGGCACATGCAAATTTACTTGGAATGGCATGGAAATACCGCATATAGGTAGATATGGTGGACTCATTTGGCACAACTTGGGTTTAAGGAGTTTGGATGCACAAGCAGCATTCCCGCTTAGTACAAATGAAGGCTAGCAAATAGATTGAGAAGCAACCAACCAAAAAGCAAAAACGGTCATAAGCATGCATTGAACATAACTAACACCGAATAATGCACCATAAGTAGGATATAATTTCGTTGCATAACTATTGACTTTATGTGCATGCATATGGAATCACAAACCTTAACACCAATATTCTTACTAAATCACAATTACTCACTAACATGACTCACATATTATCATCTCCATATCGCAAAACTATTGCAAGGAATCAAACTTATCATATCCAATGATCTTTCATGAAAGTTTTTATTATATCCCTCTTGACTATTCATCACTTTGGGACCAAATTCATATCTTGTGCAAATTACCATTACTATTATCAACTCTCAAAAGGATATAAGTGAAGCATGAGAGTGCAAATATTTCTTCAAAATTTTAATCTTTTCAACTCTCAAAATAATATAAGTGAAGCATGAGAGTTCAAATATTTCTTCAAAATATAGCCATCGCCGTGCTCAAAAAGATTTAAGTGAAGCACTAGAGCAACTGCCTAGCTAAAAAAATTTAAGTGAAGCACATAGAGTATTCTAACAAATCATTATAAAAGTGTGGCTCTCTCAAATAGGTGTGTCCATCAAAGATGATTGTGACAAACTAAAAAGCAAACAAAGCAAAGACTCATATAATACACGACGCTCCAAGCAAAACACATATCATGTGATGAATAAAAATATAGCTCCAAGTAAAATTACCGATAGTTGGTAGAAGAAAGAGGGGATACCTTCCGGGGCATCCCCAAGCTTAGACGCTTGAGTATTCCTTGAATATTACCTTGGGGTGCCTTGGGCATCCCCAAGCTTAGCCTCTTGCCACTCCTTATTCCTTCATCTATTGTGATCTCACCCAAAACTTGAAAACTTCAATCACACAAAACTCAACAAAACCTTCGTGAGATCCGTTAGTATAACAAATAAATCTTTAACTTCAAGTACTGTTGTAAATTGATTCATATTTAATATTGGCATAATTATACTGTACTCCAACTTCTCCATGACTCATACCCCCCGATACAATCCATAGATTCATCAAAATAAGCAAACTATGCAACAAAAACAGAATCTGTCTAAAACAGAACAGTCTGTAAAGATCTATTCAAAAGCTATACTTCTGTAACTCTGAAAATTCTGAAAAATTAGGACAACGTGAGAAATTCATATACCAATAATTTGTAAAAATTTCATATTTTTCTGATGCTCCAATACAGAACTAAAATTCCAGCACTGGAGGGAAAACTTTCTGTTTTCCAAACAACATCAATTATACTATCTTCCAAATCATCCCAAAGGCATTACTTGGCATAAACACTTATTAGAACACAAAAAAAAATTATAACATTAGCATAATTGTGTAAACACACAAGAACTTATTTTATTCGTTGGGTTGTCTCCCAACAAGCTCCTTCTTTATAGCCATTAAGATAGGCTTGAGATTTCAATGATGCTTTCATGAAAGATAATAATAGAAACACAAAGGGAGCATCATGAAGCATATGAAAAATACACTTAAGTCTAACATAATTCCTATGCATAGGCATTTTATAGGAGAACAAATTATCAAGACAAGCAATATCTAGCATATGTCAATAGGAAGAATGGAGCATTAATAATTTCAGCATAACGAGAGGCAATTTAGTAACATGAAGATTTCTACAACCATATTTTCCTCTCTCATAATAATTATATGTAGGATCATAATCAAACTCAACAATATAGCTATCATATATAATTTTATCTTCATGATCCACATGCATAAAAGTTTTATAATCTTCGAAGATAGTGGGATTAACATCAACTAAAGTCATGACCTCTCCAAACCCACTTTTATCGAAAATTTCATAAGATTGATAATTCTCCAAAGTAGTGGGATCATTATTACCTAAAGTTGACACTCTTCCAAACCCACTTTTAATAGTATTGCAAACATTATTATCAATAACATATTCATCATAAGGCTTAAATAAATTTTCAAGATCATAAGAAGCATTATCACCCCAATCATGATCATTGCAATAAGTAGTGGACATAATAAAATTATCATCCCCAAGCTTGTAGCTTTGCATATCATTAGCACAATTGAAATTAATAGAATTTATAATAACATCATTGCAATCATGCTTTTCATTCAAGGAGCTATCAAGTATGGGTGCTATAGCAATAATTTCATTTTTAACATAAGGAACTATAGCAAATTCATCTCTATAAGCATCATTAATATTGGCATCATGGCCATAAGAATAGCAAGCATCACATTCATCAACAGGGGATCTTTTAATCGAATAAACGGAATCATAATTATCTATGGATTCATGCATATCATTATTTTCTTCCAAAGTAGCAGACATTCTCTCAATAAATTCATTAACATAGGCATTAGGAGCATAGTTTTCATAGCAATATTTAAGTATGTCAAAATTTTCAGATTTGTAGAGAGTAATATCATACTTTTTAATCAAAGAAGCAACTTCATAAGCACCCTTAAAAGCAACAAATTCTTCAATTTGTTCGATATCATAGTAACTATAAACACCCTTGGCATAAGAAGATAAGATTTTATATTAAACTCACATAGGTAGGGAAGGTGTTTTTTAGGGTTCTCAGAGCAACAAGTAAAATCATAAATTTCACATAGATTCCAGGCATAACATGGCAAACAATTTATTTGACGCCATAAGAGTCTCCCTTTTTCAGACAAACGGTGACGCACAAAATGAGCATGCTCATCTAATGATTTTCCCTCAACTAAACTAGTTGGGGTTTCAGCAAGAGCACAAATGGATTGAAGATGATCCAAGTAGAAAACTTTAAGTAGATCCGTAGTATCATAAATTTTTGTTTTATTTTCTGTTCTTGTGTGTTTGACATGAAGGTAATAAAAGCAAGCAAACTAGCGAACAAGCTAATAAAAATATTTTTGTGTTTTTGTAAAAACTTTGTAGAAGTGGGGGAGATGAAAACGAGAGGCAAAGGCAAATAAAATAAATGCAAGGAGATGAAAGTTTATGCGTAGGTACCTGATAGATGTTGATGATGTCTCCCCGGCAACGGCGCCAGAAATTCTTCCTGCTACTTGTGAACTGCGTTGGGATTTCCCCGAAGAGGAGGGGATGATGCAGTACAGTAGAGATAAGTATTTCCCTCAGTTATGAAACCAAGGTTATCAATCCAGTAGGAGAATCACGCAACAACTCGTTAGCAGTACCTGCACACAAAACAACAAATCCTTGCACCCAACGCAAACAAGGGGTTGTCAATCCCTTGGCGGTTAATTGCAAGATTAAATTGTATGGTGATAGATAAATAGATCGAACAAAAATATAAAATAAAATAAATAAAGTAAAAGTGCAGCAAGGTATTTACGATTTTTAATATATGATTAAGATAGACCCAGGGGCCATAGTTTTCACTATAGGCTTCTCTCTTGAAAATAGCATATGGTGGGTGAACAAATTACTGTTGGGCAATTGATAGAATAGCAAATAATCATGATGATATCCAAGGCAATGATCATGTATATAGGCATCACGTCCGAGACAAGTAGACCGACTCCTGCCTGCATCTACTACTATTACTCCACACATCGACCGCTATCCAGCATGCATCTAGTGTATTAAGTCCATAAAGAACGGAGTAACGCCTTAAGCAAGATGACATGATGTAGACAAAGTAAACTCACGCATAAATAAACCCCGTCTTTTTAACCTTAATAGCAATGATACATACGTATCATGTCCCTTTCTGTCACTGGGATTGAGCACCGCAAGATCGAACCCATTACAAAGCACCTCTCCCATTGCAAGATAAATCAATCTAGTTGGCCAAACCAAATCAATAGATCGGAGAGAAATACAAAGCTATAATAATCATGCATAAAAGAGTTTAGAGAAGACTCAAATAATATTCATGGATAATCTGACCATAAACTCACAATTCATCGGATCCCAACAAACACACCGCAAAAAGTGATTACATCGGATAGAACTCCAAGAACATCAAGGAGAACATTGTTTTGAAGATCAAAAAGAGAGAAGAAGCCATCTAGCTACTAACCATGGACCTGAAGGTCTGTGGTAAACTACTCACGCATCATCGGAAGGGCAGCAAGGTTGATGGAGAGCTCCTACGTGATCGATTCCCCCTCCGACGGAGTACCGGAAAAGGCCTCCAGATGGGATCTCTCGAGAACAGAAGCTTGCAGTGGCGGAAAAAGTATTTTGTGGACTCCTCTGTTGGTTTCCCGATTTTAGAGAATTTATAGAGGTGGAATTAGGTCAAACGGAGCTGTGTGGGCCCCATGAGGTACCAGGGCGCGCCCCCCTTGGGGCGCGCCGTGGTGCCTCGTGGGCCACTGCTTCATCTTCTCGTCCCCTCCCTAATCTTCTAGTGTTTGTTATGTCCAGAAAAAAAATCTCCAAAAAGTTTCGTGGCATTTGGACTTCGTTTGGTACTGATATTCTGGAAAACCAAAAACAGGCTAAAAACTGCAACTGGCACTGGGCACTAAGTTAATAGGTTAGTCCCAAAAAATGATATATAATTGCTGTAAATGTATATAAAAACATCCAACCTTGATACTATAATAGCATGGAACAATAAAAAATTATAGATACGTTGGAGACGTATCAGGCATCAAGGATGGTCGGGAGTGGTTTGGGGCCGGTGGTGGCGGCACTGTGGGTTGGGGATGGGGACGGGCCTAGGATGGCAGTGACGAGAGAGCTAGGGAAGGGGCAATGCAGACGAGGCAGCAGAGAGGAAGAGGGAAGGTTGGGCGAGGCTGGGGAACGATTTGGAGAGATTTGGGATGGGCCTAGCCTGTCGATCCGACATGGTGGACGCGTCTGGGCTTCCCATTTTATTTTTTGGACCATGCATATCGTCTCTAGTGGTAGTACTGTTAGCAATACTTGGCAAATTAAGCGGTTCCCTATTTTAGGTTTTTTCGCTGGGTGAGGAAGGGGGTCTCATCTCCCCCACCTCTTTAGCCCTGTAGTTGACGACCTAGCGGCTATCCTAGAGAAGGCCAAGATAGCGGGCCACATTTGTAGTGTGGTTGGAGATAATACCCCAGGAGGGGTATTGCCCACCTCAAGTATGCAGATGAAACCATGATGTAGAAGGGTCGAAGCTTGATATTATCAACCTAAGGTTAGTTCTCCTCTACTTCGAGGCTATGTCTGGCCTGAACATCAACTTCGAGAAGAGCGAAGTGGTGGTCATGGGTTACCTGCATGAGGACCAGCAGCGGATCGCGGACAACCTTAATTGCCAGTTGTCCTCATTTCTGGTCTCTTATCGAGAGATGGAGATTAGTGACACTAGGATCCTGCTCAGGGACTTTGACAAACTAGTAGAGCGGGTCAAAGTTAAGGCCAATCCATGGCGCGATAGATTCACCTCCAAAGGGGAGCAAAACCATGCTCATCGACTCTTTCCTACCTAGCCTCCCCATGTATATGATGGGAATATATATCTTCCATGAGGAAGTACATGGTGCCTCGGATAAGGATCTATCGCCCTTCTTTTGGCGACAGTCCAACGGTCGCCAGAAATACCACAGGTGAAGTGGGTTGATCTCTGCTTCCCCAAATACCAGGGGGTCTTGGTATTCGGGCATCTCGGCGCATGAATTTGGCTCTCATGATGAAGTGAGTGTGAGGGATCCTTAGAGATGAGAGGGGCATGTGGTTGCAACTTATTAAAGCTAAGTATCTACAAGGCCGATCTGTCCTTGCATGATCGGTGAGAGGGTTCTCAATTATGAAAATCCATCCAGTTGATTAAACATGAGATCGGCATGGGTTCCAGCATCTCCATAGGTAATGGAAAGGGCACCCTTTTTTGATTGATCTATGGCTTTGTAGGATATCGCCTAACACCAACTTCCTCGTGCTTTTCGCGGTTTTCTCCATCTAAATGCTTTTAGTGGCATCGACTGTTGCGATGGGAATTGAAACATCTTGTTTTGACGAACATTCATACTCGAGGAAACTAGATCTTGGGACGGCCTACTACAAGCCCTCCCGCCTACGCTATAGGATGAACGAGACGTAGTGTCATGACGTGTTGCCCCCTCGGGGATTGCTACTTGTAGACTGCGTTGGTATTTCCCCAAAGAGGAGAGGATGATGCAGTATAGTAGAGATCAGTATTTCCCTCAGTTAAGAACCAAGGTTATCAATCCAGTAGGAGAACCACGCAAAACCCTTTAGCAGCACCTGCACACACAAAAGCAAACACTTGCACCCAGCGCAAATAAGAGGGTTGTCAATCCTCTTAGCGGTTATTTGCAAGGACTAATTCTGATAGTGATAGATAGATAAACTAAAATACTAAATAAAATTAAATTAAATAAATTGCAGCCAGGTATTTTTGGATTTTAAAATATGATAAAAGTAGACCCGGGGGCCATAGTTTTCAATAGAGGTTTCTCTCTCGAGCGCAGAACATACGGTGGGTAAACAAATTACTGTTGGGCAATTGATAGAAAAGCAAATAATTATGACAGATTCATGGCAATGATCATGTATATAGGCATCATGTCCGAGACAAGTAGACTGACTCCTGCCTGCATCTACTACTATTACTCCACCCATCGACCGCTATCCAGCATGCATCTAGGGTATTAAGTATGAAACGGAGTAACGCCTTAAGCAAGATGACATGATGTAGACAAAGTAAACTCAAGCAATATGATTAAACCCCATCTTTTTATCCTTAATGGCAACAATACAAATACGTGTCATGTCCCTTTCTCTCACTGGGATTGAGCACCGCAAGATTGAACCCATCACAAAGCACCTCTCCCATTTCAAGATAAACCAATCTAGTTGGCCAAACCAAATTGATAGATCGGAGAGAAATACAAAGCTATAATAATCATGCATAAAAGAGTCAGAGAAGACTGAAATATTTCTCATGAATAATCTGATCATAAACTGACAATTCATCGGATCCCAACAAACACACCGCAAAAGAAGATTACATCGGATAGAACTCCAAGAACATCGAGGAGAACATGGTATTGAAGATCAAAGAGAGAGAGAAGAAGCCATCTAGCTACTAGCTATGGACCCGTAGGTTTGTGGTAAACTACTCACACATCATTGGAAGGACAACAAGGTTGATGTAGAAGCCCTCCGTGATCGATTCCCCCTCCGGCAGAGTACCGGAAAAGGCCTCCAGATGGGATCGCGGAAGAATAGAGGCTTGCGGCAGCGTAAAAGTTATTCGGGGTGGCTCTCTGTTGGTTTACGAATATTTGAGAATTTATAGAGGTGGAATTAGGTTAAAAGGAGCCACGAGGGCCCCACAAGGCATCAGGGCGCGCCCCCTGGGGCCGCGCCCTGTTGCCATGTGGGGGCTTCGTGAAGCTTATGGTCCCCTCTCCAAGTCTCCAGGGTCTCTTTTGTCGAGAAAAAAATCTCCAAAAAGTTTCGTGGCATTTGGACTTCGTTTGGTACTAATTTCCTGAAAAACCAAAAACAAGCAGAAAACAACAACTGGCACTGGGCACTAGGTTAATAGGTTAGTCCCAAAAATGATATATAATTTCATATAAAAACATCCAAGATTGATACTATAATAGCATGGAATAATCAAAAATTATAGATACGTTGGAGACATATCAGGGATTTTCTTCGCTGTGTCGGCGTCACGATCACTTTGTCGTTGGCCGACCCTTGCTTGGTCGTCCCATTTGTGGAAAGCACCATTGCCTTTAAAAATCAAAATCTTCATTTGCCAACTGCTTTGGGACCGCCTGCCATTGGGCACGGAGGTGGAAAAAGCGACGTGGGCCAGGTGATGGCATGTGTATCCATTGCGCGGTGCCCAGATCTGGGACACTGATACGTCTCCAACGTATCTATAATTTTTGATTGTTCCATGCTATTATAGTACTAATCTTGGATGTTTTTATATACATTTACAACAAGTATATATCATTTTTTGGGACTAACCTATTAACTTAGTGCCCGGTGCCAGTTGCTGTTTTTTGCCTGTTTTTGGTTTTCCAGAATATCAGTACCAAACGAAGTCCAAATGCCACGAAACTTTTTGGAGATTTTTTCTAGACATAACAAACACTAGAAGCTTCGGGAGGGGACAAGAATATGAAGTAGTGGCCCACGAGGCACCACGATGTGCCCCAGGGGCGGCGCGCCCTGGTACCTCATGGGGCCCACACAGCTCCGTTTGACCTAATTCCACCTCTATAAATTCTCTAAAATCGAGAAACCAACAGAGGAGACCACGAAATACTTTTGCCGCCGCCGCAAGCTTTTGTTCTTGAGAGATCCCATCTGGAGGCCTTTTCCGGCACTCTGCCGGAGGGGGATTCGATCACGGAGGGGCTCTCAATCAACCTTGCTGCCCTTCCGATGATGCGTGAGTAGTTTACCACAGACCTTCGGGTCCATAGTTAGTAGCTAGATGGCTTCTTCTCTCTTTTTGATCTTCAATACAATGTTCTCCTCGATGTTCTTGGAGTTCTATCCGATGTAATCACTTTTTGCGGTGTGTTTGTTGGGATCCGATGAATTGTGAGTTTATGAACAGATTATCCATGAATATTATTTGAGTCTTCTCGGAACTCTTTTATGCATGATTATTATAGCTTCGTATTTCTCTCCGATCTATTGATTTGGTTTGGCCAACTAGATTGATTTGTCTTGCAATGGGAGAGGTGCTTTGTAATGGGTTCGATCTTGCGATGCTCAATCCTAGTGACAGAAAGGGACATGACACGTATGTATCATTGCTATTAAGGGTAAAAAGATGGGGTTTATTCATGCGTGAGTTTACTTTGTCTACATCATTTCATCTTGCTTAAGGCGTTACTCCGTTCTTAAAGGACTTAATACACTAGATGCATGCTGGATAGCGGTCGATGTGTGGAGTAATAGTAGTAGATGCAGGCAGGAGTCGGTCTAATTGTCTCGGACATGATGCCGCGGACGTGATGCCTATATACATGATCATTGCCTTGGATATCATCATGATTATTTGCTTTTCTATCAATTGCCCAACAGTAATTTGTTTACCCACCGTATGCTATTTTCAAGAGAGAAGCCTCTAGTGAAAACTATGGCCCCCGGGTCTATCTTAATCATATATTAAAAATCCTAAAAATACCTTGCTGCACTTTTACTTTATTTATTTTATTTTGTATTTTCGTTCGATCTATTTATCTATCACCATACAATTTAATCTTGCAATTAACTGCCTAGGGATTGACAACCCCTTGTTTGCGTTGGGTGCAAGGATTTGTTGTTTTGTGTGCAGGTACTGCTAGCGAGTTGTTGTGTGATTCTCCTACTGGATTGATAACCTTGGTTTCATAACTGAGGGAAATACTTATCTCTACTGTACTGCATCATCCCCTCCTCTTTGGGGAAATCGCAACGCAACTCACAAGTAGCAGGAAGAATTTCTGGCGCCGTTGTCAGGGAGACATCATCAACATCTATCAAGTACCTACGCATAAACCTTCATCTCCTTGCATTTACATTATTTGACATTTGCCTCTCGTTTTCATCTCCCCCACTTCTAAAACGTTTTTTACAAAAACACAAAAATATTTTTATTAGCTTGTTTGCTAGTTTGCTTGCTTTTATTACCTTCATGTCAAACACACAAGAACAAAAAATAAAACAAAAATTTAAGATACTATGGATCCACTTAAAGTTTTCTACTTGGATCATCTTCGATCCATTTGTGCTCGTGCTGAAACCCCAACTAGTTTAGTTGAGGGAAAATCATTAGATGAGCATGCTCATTTTGTGCGTCACCGTTTGTCTGAAAAAGGGAGACTCTTATGGTGTCAAATAAATTGTTTGCTATGTTATGCCTGGAATCTATGTGAAATTTATGATTTTACTTGTTGCTCTGAGAACCCTAAAAAACACCTTCCCTACCTATGTGAGTTTAATGATAATGAAATCTTATATTCTTATGCCAAGGGTGTTTATAGTTACTATGATATCAAACAAATTGAAGAATTTGTTGCTTTTAAGGGTGCTTATGAAGTTGCTTCTTTGATTGAAAACTATGATATTACTCTCTACAAATCTAAAATTTTTGACATACTTAAATATTGCTATGAGAACTATGCTCCTAATGCCTATGTTAATGAATTTATTGAGAGAATGTCTGCTACTTTGGAAGAAAATAATGATATGCATGAATCCATGGATAATTATGATTCCGTTGATTTGATTAAAATATCCCCTGTTGATGAATGTGATGCTTGCTATTCTTATGGCCATGATGCCAATATTAATGATGCTTATAGAGATGAATTTGCTATAGTTCCTTATGTTAAAAATGAAATTATTGCTATAGCACTCATACTTGATAGCTCCTTGAATGAAAAGCATGATTGCAATTATGTTATTATAAATTCTATTAATATCAATTGTGCTAATGATATGCAAAGCTACAAGCTTGGGGATGAAAATTTTGTTATGTACACTACTTATTGCAATGATCATGATTGGGGTGATGGTGCTTCTTATGATCTTGAAAATTTATTTAAGCCTCATGATGAATATGTTATTGATAATAAAATTTGCAATATTATTAAAAGTGGGTTTGGAAGAGCGTCAACTTTAGGTAATAATGATTCCACTACTTTGGAGAGTGTTCAATCTTATGAAATTTTTGATAAAAGTGGGTTTGGAGAGGTCATGACTTTAGTTGATGTTAATTCCACTATCTCGGAAGATTATAAAACTTTTATGCATGTGGATAGTGAAGAGAATATTTTATATGATAGCTATATTATTGAATTTGACTATGATCCTACATTTAATTATTATGAGATAGGAAAATATGGTTGTAGATATTTTCATGTTACTCAATTACCTCTCTTGAAGTTCAAATTATTAATGCTCCATTCTTCCTATTTGCATATGCTAGAAATTGCTTGTCTTGATATATTGTTTTCTTATAAAATGCCTATGCTTAGGAAGTATGTTAGACCTAAATGTGTTTTCCACATGTTTCATGATGCTCTCTTCGTGTTTCAATTACTATCTTTCATGTGAGCGTCATTGAAATCTCAAACCTATCTTAATGGCTATAAAGAAAGAGCTTGTTGGGAGACAACCCAATAAATTTTTATTCTGTTCTTGTGTGTTTACACAATTATGCTACTTTTATGATTGTGTTTTTATGTTTTAATTAGTGTTTGTGCCAAGTAATGCGTTTGGGATGATTTGGAAGATAGTATAATTGATGTTGTTTGGAAAACAGAAAGTTTTGCGTCCAATGCTGGAATTTTAATTCTGTACTGGGGCGTCAGAAAAATCTAATTTTTTTACATAGTATTGGTCTATGAATTTCCCATGTTTTCCTAATTTGTCAGAATTTTTGGAGTTACAGAAGTATAGCTTTTAAATAGATCTTTATAGACTGTTCTGTTTTAGACAGATTTTGTTTTTGTTGCATAGTTTGCTTATTTTGATGAATCTATGGATCGTATCGGGGGGTATGAGTCATGGAGAAGTTGTAGTACAGTAGCATTATGCCAATATTAAATATGAATCAATTTACTACAGTAGTTAGAGTTAAGGATTTATTTGTTATACTAACGGATCTCACAAAGGTTTTGTTGAGTTTTGTGTGATTGAAGTTTTCAAGTTTTGGGTGAGATCACAATAGATGAAGGAATAAAGAGTGGCAAGAGCCTAAGCTTGGGGATGCCCAAGGCACCCCAAGGTAATATTCAAGACTCAAGCGTCTAAGCTTGGGGATGCCCCGGAAGGCATCCCGTCTTTCTTCTACCAACTATCGGTAATTTTACTTGGAGCTATATTTTTATTCATCACATGATATGTGTTTTGCTTGGAGCGTCGTGTATTATATGAGTATTTGCTTTGTTTGCTTTTTAGTTTGTCACAATCATCTTTGCTGGACCCACCTATTTGAGAGAGCCACACTTTTATAATGATTTGTTAGAATACTCTATGTGCCTCACTTAATTTTTTTTAGCTAGGCAGTTGCTCTAGTGCTTCACTTAAATCTTTTTGAGCACGGCGATGGCTATATTTTGAAGAAATATTTGAACTCTCATGCTTCACTTATATTATTTTGAGAGTTGAAAATATTAAAATTTTGAAGAAATATTTGCACTCTCATGCTTCACTTATATCCTTTTGAGAGTTGATAATAGTAATGGTAATTTGCACAAGATATGAATTTGGTCCCAAAGTGATGAATATTCAAGAGGGATATAATAAGAACTTTCATGAAAGATCATTGGATATGATAAGTTTGATTCCTTGCAATAGTTTTGCGATATGGAGATGATAATATGTGAGTCATGTTAGTGAGTAATTGTGATTTAGTAAGAATATTGGTGTTAAGGTTTGTGATTCCCTATGCATGCACATAAAGTCAATAGTTATGCAACGAAATTATATCCTACTTATGGTGCATTATTCGGTGTTAGTTATGTTCAATGCATGCTTATGACCGTTTTCGCTTTTTGGTTGGTTGCTTCTCAATCTATTTGCTAGCCTTCATTTGTACTAAGCGGGAATGCTGCTTGTGCATCCAAACTCCTTAAACCCAAGTTGTGCCAAATGAGTCCACCATATCTACCTATATGCGGTATTTCCATGCCGTTCCAAGTAAATTTGCATGTGCCAACTCTAATTTTTCAAAATAATATTCCATTTTGTATGCCCGTACCGCTCATGAAACGGCAGGGGGTGGCCAATATTTTCCATGCTAGGTGTGTTATTCTCACGATGAGTGTTTATTCACTTGTCATTACACGAGAGAGTGGCCAGTAACAGGGATGCCCAGTTCCAAAATGATTTTTTTTAATATGATGATAATAATAAATTCCTTGGAAAGTGTTGGTATGGAGGGCACCCGTGGATACGGCTAGCCATGGATTGTGAAAGAATGGTGGAAAGGAAATAAACTTTATTTTATGTTTGGGAACCGCCTATGATGTGTCTAGCATGGAAAATATTGGGAATTCTCGGTCATTTTCATTGACAGGAAAAACTTGCCTCTCAAAATAATTCTATCTCTCTAATTTAAGCCCTGAGCTCTGGCACATTTGCAAATCTCTGCTTCCCTCTACGAAGGGCCTATCTATTTACTTTTATGCAATTTTTATTTTTATTTTGAGTCTTCATCTTCTCTTATAAAGCACCAACTAGAGAGCACTATTGTCATACTTGTGCATTGTGTGTAGCTAATATTGAGTGTGTTTCATGAATGGATCAATGATTGAGCATAATGGGCTAGGGATAACTTTCTTTAGCATTGATATTTTGAAAGACATGGTTGCTTGTTAGTATGCTTGAGTATTTATGTCTTCATGTCAAACTATAGACTATTGCTTTGAATCATTCAAGTCCAAATGTCCATGCTTCAAAAGAAAAGAATATATGATGAATATGATAGGTAGCATTCCACATCAAAAATTCTGTTTTTATCATTTACCTACTCGAGGACGAGCAGGAATTAAGCTTGGGGATGCTGATACGTCTCCAACGTATCTATAATTTTTGATTGTTCCATGCTATTATACTATCAATCTTGGATGTTTTTATGTACATTTACAACAATTATATATCATTTTTTGGGACTAACCTATTAACTTAGTGCCCAGTGCCAGTTGCTGTTTTTTTTGCCTGTTTTTGGTTTTCCAGAATATCAGTACCAAACGAAGTCCAAATGCCACGAAACTTTTTGGTGATTTTTTCTGGACATAACAAACACTAGAAACTTCGGGAGGGGACGAGAAGATGAAGCAGTGGCCCACGAGGCACCACGGCGCGCCCCAGGGAAGCGCCCTGGTACCTCGTGGGGCCCACACATCTCCGTTTGACTTAATTCCACCTCTATAAATTCTTTAAAATTGGGAAACCAACAGAGGAGTCCACGAAATACTTTTTCCGCCGCCGCAAACTTCTGTTCTCGAGAGATCCCATCTAGAAGCCTTTTCCGGCACTCCGCCGGAGGGGGATTCGATCACAGAGGGGCTCTCCATCAACCTTGCTGCCCTTCCGATGATGCGTGAGTAGTTTACCATAGACCTTCGGGTCCATAGTTAGTAGCTAGATGGCTTCTTCTCTCTTTTTGATCTTCAATACAATGTTCTCCTCGATGTTCTTGGAGTTCTATCCGATGTAATCACTTTTTGCGGTGTGTTTGTTGGGATCCGATGAATTGTGAGTTTATGATCAGATTATCCATGAATATTATTTGAGTCTTCTCTGAACTCTTTGATGCATGATTATTATAGCTTCGTATTTCTCTTCGATCTATTGATTTGGTTTGGCCAACTAGATTGATTTTTCTTGCAATGGGAGAGGTGCTTTGTAATGGGTTCGATCTTGCGGTGCTCAATCCCAGTGACAGAAAGGGACATGACACGTATGTATCGTTGCTATTAAGGGTAAAAATATGGGGTTTATTCATGCGTGAGTTTACTTTGTCTACATCATGTCATCTTGCTTAAGGCGTTACTCCGTTCTTTATGGACTTAATACACTAGATGCATGCATGATAGCGGTCGATGTGTGGAGTAATAGTAGTAGATGCAGGCAGGAGTCGGTCTACTTGTCTCGGACGTGATGCCTATATACATGATCATTGCCTTGGATATCGTCATGATTATTTGCTTTTCTATCAATTGCCCAACAGTAATTTGTTTACCCACCGTATGCTATTTTCAAGAGAGAAGCCTCTAGTGAAATCTATGGCCCCCGGGTCTATCTTAATCATATATTAAAAATCCTAAAGATACCTTGCTGCACTTTTACTTTATTTATTTTATTTTGTATTTTTGTTCGATCTATTTATCTATCACCATACAATTTAATCTTGCAATTAACTGCCAAGGGATTGACAACCCCTTGTTTGCGTTGGGTGAAAGGATTTGTTGTTTTGTGTGCAGGTACTGCTAATGAGTTGTTGCGTGATTCTCTTACTGGATTGATAACCTTGGTTTCATAACTGAGGGAAATACTTTTCTCTACTGTACTGCATCATCCCCTCCTCTTTGGGGAAATCCCAACGCAGCTCACAAGTAGCAGACACATATCTTCTTCACGTGTCCCACCAGCTGCTTCTCGTGGATCTTTTTTTAAAAGATGTCGCAACGACATCCAGGATGCACACTGCCAAAGAAAAAAATAGAAAAGAAAGGAAAAAAAAGGTCCCGCCACAGTGATCGACTTCTCTCAGCAGCCGCACACAAACCACCACCAAATACAACACCCGAAAAACATAAAAGGTCTCCAAAAGCAACGCTTCCAAGATGGAAACAGTGCACCAGCACCATCGTTGCCAGATCCAAGATCTTAGGTTTTCACCCTGGAGAAGTCTGAGCTCTCGAAACAATTCCTTCAGCAAGGCAATTGCTAGGCACAACCAATGAAGGCCGGACCTTAGGTTTTCACCTTGAAAGTCATGGCTCGGCACCCGAGGAGCACCACCAAAAATGAATTCCTCCAGTGCCGCCGCCCACACTTGACACTGCTGCCCCTGAGAGTTACCAAACACCTGGCTGACTCCATCGCCTCGAAGGCTCCGTTCGTCTAATTGATGCTCCGGTCTCACCCACCATGACCATCTCCACAGCTATCTACACCATAGAAATCGAGAAGCCGACATGTCCCATGGTGTCAACAAACAACAGAGCTTCGCGCCACACCGTCATGGAACCTCGTAGGCTGATATGGCATGCACGACCGAATTCTATCCGATCCAGATATCTTGGGCAGGATCTCCGGCAGCAGTTCCGAAACACGTCGATGACCAAATCGAAGAGGACCAATCATGTAGGACGTTGCCATGATGTGAAAAGAGCACGAGGACAACCACCATTATTTTCACGGCAGCAGGCCCCCACGCCACCCCGATCCAGCCCGCCGTCGCCTGCCTGCCAACATCCATGGCCTGAAGCCTGCCGACCAGAGCCCCAGGCCACATGAGCCAACGAGGGACACGGTCGACCGCAGCTTTGGGCCGAGCTCCACCAACCCACCCATATCAGATCAGAGGGATCGGCAGCCCAAGCCATCGCTGCAAGCCAGGGCACACCACCGGGCGGAGCACCCCACCACACCCGTCATCAAATAGTGCTGCCACCGCCAGGTCGATGCCTCGCCGCCACCAGATCAGAGCCGCGCTGTCGCCAGATCGGAGTCGCGCCGCCGCCAGGGACGGAGAGGACCCGTGCCCATGGAAGGCCCCGCCGTCGCCGGCACTGCCCGGGTTTCGCCTGACAGAGACCCTCGGCGGCAGCGAGGGAGAGGTGCTGGAGGGGAGGGCCCACGGCCGACGGGACTAGGGTTCCCCCGAGCCGCCACTACGAGCGACGCGGGGGTCTGGCTGGTTCATCCCTGGAAACAGGCGATCGGCTTCTTGTGGATCTATGTCCGTAAGGCTCTTGGGCTTGAGTGACTTGCCTCATACGTGGGTGACTTCCTGAATTCCCGATCTCACCGTATTTGTAGGTGATGACGCCTCTTCTGTTTGGTGTTCACGATGATGACTTATACCTTGTGGACGACACACAATAAGATGGTTATGGAGAAGCTTTTACTTCGTCATGCTTTTGACTATGTGTTACATTGTTGGCTTTTATGCAACATTGACACCCACTATGTAGGCGATGGGACAGGGACTGGCTGAGTGGCATGCTTGATGATCTTCATATGGTCAATCGTCAGCTTTATGCTCCCCTAGTAGTTGACACCTCTCCTCAAAGGCGTCTTTTATCACCTGTTGTTTTGTTTTGATTTTGGACATGTTTGTGTTGTTGCCCCACGAGACTTTTTTTCTAGTGCTTGGCTAACTTGATGTATGGACTTGATTGGTGCTTTATGTATAAAGCAACCTGAAAGCTTATGTCGAGAGAAAACGACATCGACAGTGAATTTGTCAAACAGTTGGTCCATGACATCATCCTGACAAATGGGGCCATCATGTAAGAACCACTTCGAATACTAAAATGTGGTACGTATGGAATAATATATGCAAATTTTGGTTCAAACTGACACAAAACATAAAGTGTTTTTCAACCCATCACCATGTCACAAACCCCTGGTTGAAGGTGGAATTTACTCCAATAAAACTTGCACTTCTCTGATAATTATAAGGATGACAGTGTGTCGGGTCTAGAGCGGACACAACAATCCCATATCCATATCTAACATGCTCGTGGGCCCCAATGGGTGACCATACTCATGCCTGTGGGTACAAAGCCTTGTGCATGCCTATACCCAGTGGTTTCCCTTGCCCGATGGGAACCCAATTAATGGGCACTTCAACACATTTATTGAAATATATATTTTTCAATAGGGATTTTTGAAAGAATACAGATTTGAACTCTGTTTCATGACATGGTCAAAGAAAAAAGGACTACAATAGTTTAAATAGATGACTTTAATAGTTTAAACAAAGATTTTTATGTACATGCACACATCACATGATTAAAGTGTATGACTTAATAATTTAGGAAGTCATATAATAGTCTGGCCCCACATGTCATCACTAGTTGGGTAGGTGTATCGTGCTACCATGGGCACACATTATCATGTTGGAAGAAAGCATGCGTGGAGATGCTTCCCGCAGCTTCCCCACTTAAAAATCAAAGAGGTATATGTCTTTGCCAATGGTATTGAGATAATTAATGGGAGAGTTTTCACCCAACCTCTCCCATAGCCCTTCTCCACCCCATCTCTCTCATACAGCCAAATCATTTTCCTACCATGTACTCGGCGTAATAACAAGGGATGTGATGAAGTGGGCCGCTTGGGAGGTGATCATGGACTTGACAAGGGTCGTGCGACCAATGGTGGTGATTTTTTGGCCCTCCCAAGTGACCAACTTTCCCACAACTTTATCCTCAAGGCATTGGAGGTCCACCTTCTTGAGTTACCATACTGAAAGAGCAAGGCCCAAGTATCTCATTGGGAATGATGTTTTAGATGTCTGCAAGTTTCAAAGGATATGCCCCAAGTTTAGGTGATTGCATTGAATGGGCACAATTGAGATTTTATGGAAGTTGGTGCATAGACCCGAGACTTCACCAAATCCTAACAAGATGGCCAAGAGGTTTTTAATATCTCCCTTGATTGGAGCCATGAACTCGGCTGCATCGTCCACATAGAGGGAAGTTCTCATTACCGCACCCCTCCCGCGAATCTTGTGAAGAAACACCTTTCGTGTTCCAATTCAAGGATTTGTTGTAGTGTGTTAACTGCGATTATGAAGAGGAGGGGAAAGGGATCCCCTTGATGAATTCCTCGACCATGCTTGATGGGGGTTCGACCACCCCATCCAAGAGGATCCTTGATGTGGAAGTGCAAAATAGGGTCATGAGCCAATCTCTAAACTTGCTTGGAAACCCTCTCTGTTGGAGGATGTCAAGGAAGTATTCGCATTTGACCAAATCAAAAGCCTTGCGGATGTCGAGCTTGAAGAAGAGGGATGGAATCTTGCTCTTGTGAAGCCGGCGGTCAAGGTTCCTGACGTACATGAAGTTGTCATGGATACTTATCCTCTTGATAAAGTCACTTTGAGCTTTGGAGACGAGGGTGTTCATGTGTGTGCCTAGCCAAAAGGAAAGCACCTTCGCAATACTTTTAGTATCACATGGATAAGACTAATAGGTCAATAGTAGCAAATCCCCTCGACTCCATCCTTGAGCAAAAGCACGACATTTGCAGAGTTGAGCCAATGAAGATTTGATGTGTGGAGGGAGTCAAAGAGGTGTATCACCCTCATAATGTCATACTTGATGATATCCCAACATTTCTTGAAGAAGGCTCCCATAAAGTGATCAAGTCTGGGTGCTTTATCACTTGGCATCTTAGTAATGGCTACGTCTCAAACGTATCTATAATTTTTTTTTCTTGTTTCATGCTATTATAATATCACTTTCGCATACTTTTAATAGCAATTTTTATTATTTTTCTGGAGTAACCTATTAATTCAGTGCCCAGAGTCAGTTGTTGTTTTTTTGCATGTTTTTTTACTTTTTGATTTTTCCCAAGTTATGAAGATTCTAGAAAGTGCCAGGAGGGGTAGAGGGCCACCCCTGGCCTCCACACGGCTAGGTAGGCCCCACCCGTGTGGGAAGGCCATGTGTAGCCTACGACACCGCCTTACGTTGATTCTTTTGCCTATAAATCTCATAATTCGAGAAACCCTCCATACCATTTTTCGTGATTTTTTCCGCCGCCGCAAGTTCCTGTTCTGGGGAGATCTAATCTGGAGGCCTATTCCGGCACCTTGTCGGAGGGGAATCCATCATCAACGCCATCTTCGTCAACCTTGCTACCACCATGACCATGTGTGAGTAGTTTCCTTAGGACCTTAGGGTCCATAGTAGTAGCTAGATGACATCCTCTCTCCCTTGTGATTCAATACAAAGTTTCCATGAGCTGCCTCGCATGACCGGGATCCATATGATGTAATCTATGGCTGTGTTTGTTGGGATATGATGAATTGTCACTTTATGATAAGATTTTTCATTGAATTATATTGAATCTCTTGAAGTTTCTTTGATGCATAATTAAGCAGTCATGTATGCTTTCCGATCTATTTGTCGTCTCTAGCCAAGATTGATTGGTAGTTCTTTAGAGGGAGTTGTGCATGGTAGTGGGCTCAATCTTGTGATGATCTATCCTAGTGACTAGAAGGGGAACGAACACGTATTTATTGTTGCCACTAAGGATAAAATGATGGTTTCTTTATCACACTTGGATGGCAGTTTTACTATCTACATTGTGTCATCATGCTTATTGCAATGCTCTGTTTATTGTAAACTTAATACTTCAAGATGCATGTTGGATAGTGGACTTGGGGTAGAGTATTAGTTGTAGATGCAGTTGGATAACGGTCTACATATCACAGATGTAATTACTATGCAAGACTATGCCATGAATGATCATAGTCATAAATATAAATATTGCAATTTAATCGCTGCCCAACTGTAATTTGTTCACCACACCACATTTATGTTGTTTGAAGAGATGCTTCTAGTGAACCTATGACCCCGTGGCTCTATTTTCCTTTACTCAAAACATCATCAAATATACTTTTCTTTGGTGTACCTCTGTATTTATTTTATCTATCTATCAATTCCTACCATGCCGTGCAATTTACCCTTGTAACTAGCAGGACAAGAAGCTTGACAACCTTCTTGAAACATCGGGGGCAAGAGTGTCTTGTGTTTTGTGTTCAGGTACCGAGGATTTTGTTTGTTGTAGAGACTCATACTGGTTCAATCAAGGGAAATACTTACTGCTAGGTTACTTCACCCTTACACTCTGGGGGTTACCCAACCACTCTTACGAAAGAGCAAGCATCGTCTCAAACCTATTTCTCGGTTAAGGGGGGCTCAAGCTCGTGCAAGACAAGCTTGAACGAGCATTCCTTTGGTCTGTCTCGGATAAAACCACTGGTGCAAAATGCAAGGTGAATTGGGAGGTCGTTTGCCAGTCACATGAGTGCTTTGAGATTACAGTGGCCTTGGTATGAATGGAAGGAGCCGAGTAAGTTGTGGGTTGGCATGGGAAATCCGTATGACGTGGAGGATCTAAACTTCTTCTATGCCTCCACAACCATCACCATGGGGAATGGCGTGAAGACCCCCTCTTGGGACTCACCGTGGCTCCTTGGGCGCAATCCCAAAAACATTTACCCCTCATCTTTGAGGCCTGCTCGAGAAATAATGAGGGTGTGTGAGGCACTAAAAGAGAATGCTAGATCCTCAAGATTAATCCTTCCATCGTCATATCCGTTGAGCACATCCGTCAAATTTTCACCGTTTGGATGCTTGTTCACGATTTTCATCTTGACGAGCACACCGAGGATGACATTGTGTGGAAGAATTCCACTAGTGGGCACTACTCGGTGGCCTCCGCCTACAAGGAGCAATTCTTACGCATAGTCCTCTATCCCATGGAGCAAATGGTTTGGAAGGTTTGGGCACTGCCAAAAGTTAAGTTCTTCGCTTGGTTGGCACTTCAAAATAGAATTTGGACCTCCGACAGGTTTGCCAAATTGTTATCTTTTACCCCTTTGCAAGTGGGAGCAAGAACGCGGGACACACCTTTTATTCAACTGTCGCTACACCCTTAGGCTTTGGAACTTGGTTATTGCGAGGCTCAGCCTTGAGAAAATGGAAACGTCAAGGATTGGTGGGCTAGTAGAACCGGCATGGGTGACGAGGACATGTATTGGGGGTAGGGTAATAGGCCTGACCTAAAGACCCTACCCATGGACACCGTACACTTTGTACTGGGCCCCCGGGCCAGATCGCCGGCCAGATGTACCGCAACTTGAAAGTCACTCGGACGGCAACAACCACTCGGAGCATGGCACTCCACTCGACGAACTCATTCCACTCGGCCGTGTGACTCACTCGAATATGCGAAGACCAATAGTCAGTATGACGGTTTCGTAGTGGGCAGATATTATGGCATTGATGCTCCACCTTGTAACATAAGAGGTGAGGGGGTGGCGCACTCTATATAAGCCACCTCCCACCACTAGACTTGGGGGGGGGGGGCTCATTCTTCTCCCTTGGCTCTCTCGCCATTAGTCTCAGGACTTAGCTCAGGCATGGAGATCCGTTCTCCTCTTCCTCTCTCACACATTGTAATCTCCGGATTCATACTTAGATAAAACAAAGCCTCTCCGGAGCACGAGACGTAGGGTTGTTATCTCCACCGCGAGAGGCCCGAACTCGCTAAAACACCGTGTCACCCATATGCATCTCGATAGATCATGCTCCTTTACACTACCCCTTTCTATTATCGGATTCGATACCACGATAGTTGGCGCCCACCGTGGGGCCTGGCATCTATTGGGCCATGGTGCAAATGGTTTTTTCATCAATATTTGGCTGCAGGAATTCTGGTCATCGCGACAGTTCATACAAACAAAAGGATCAGGGAAGTATCCATTCGATCTAGTCTTTCTTTGAATTAATTATTTAACAATGGGTTGATCTTTTCCTCCTGTAGGATCAGACATCACCCATGCGTGATCAATCATGAAGAGAAGAAGCGGCGAAAAGAACACCTCGCTCTGTTCTGATTGGTGGTTCTGCTCCGAGACGATGAAGCGACGTCGTCCGCACATCGTCGTCTCCGGCCTCGTCTGCGACGCCATCGCCGCGCCCCCATGCACGAACGTTGGCGCCCTCCGTACGTCGTCTCCGATTCCTTCTATGACGCCAATGCCGCGCTTCCACACACATGACTCCGGCGGCCGCAGCCCGACCTGGAACGCCATGGTCAGGTTCATCGTGCCTGCCTGGTGTCGTTGCGTCTGTCGACGTGCTGCTCCGCGTCGAGCACGCACTCGGCGACCGCGACGTTGGCAGGGTCCGCATCACGCTCTCCGAGCTTTTCTCCGGTGCTCCCAACGGTCCCGTCCCCGGCGAGTTCGACGCCTTCCGGGGCCGCAAGATTAAGTCCGGGAAACCCCACGCCTCAGCAATAAACTGCACGCAGTAAATGGCCGTGGGAAAAGGAAACTTCCTTTACCTGCACGAATGTTAATGCCTCTTGCTTAATTACCTTTAATTAACGCCTCCTGCATGCGCGTACAGGCCCTGGACGTGGGCAACTCCATCAATGCATCCTAACGTCTTCTTCGTCTTCCTTGTGGCCCCGACCGGCGGTCCGGTTCCTTGAGCGGCGAGACGCAGCAACTGACGCCGTGGGATTCCTCTGCCCAGTCAGCTGATCGACGGCGGCCTTCGCGCTGTGGAGACGCGTCCGACTGAGTGGTTCGCTGGTTCACTCGGACGAATCTTGCGCTCAGATGGATTGTACACACCGACAGCTAACCTGCCCACTCGGACGGATCACTCGATCCTTCCTCCGGCATCAGCTGCTCTGCGGTGACACTCCCATGGTGGAATCAGAGGCTCGACGAGGCACGGCAACCAGCGGTGCTACTCCCCCCATCGACATCAGCACTTGGCCGTGGGCTGGGCGTCCGTCAAATTGGCCGGCGGCCCGGTTCCCCCGAGCAACAAAGCATGACGGCCGGCAGCGCTGCTGCTCCCTCCGGCGAGGACTGCCGGACGCAGTGCAGCTGCTGCACCCTTCCGGTTACCTCCGGGCACAAGCTATTCTTTCTGAGTTTCTTACTCTATTTTTCTTGGCTCCGCAGGCCCGACGCGGCAGGAATCCGTAGGCTGGCCACACCCCGAGCGCGAGGCGGCTCCTCCCTCTGTGGGCCGGCGGCGCTCCGCTTCCATAACGACGAACTCAGGGGAACAAGTCCCCAGCCACTCGGCGGAGGATTGAGGATCTTATCCTCTCCGATCATTTTACAATTCAGTCCTCAAATTATTCAACAATTGCTTAACGGTCCCTTTTCTGTTCGAGCCCAGGTTCACTCGGACGGGACTAAAGCTCACTGGAACAACCGTCCACTCACACAATCCGGCATCATCAGCTGCTCAGTAGCAGGCTCCCGCGATAGAGGCGGAGGCTGGCCCTGCGCCCGCATGCGCATGGAAGTACTTCCTCCGGCGCAATGACATGCAGACGATTAACATGCAGTGACTAAGCCGCCCCGCGCGCCGTCACTCTTGACATTTCTTTGTCAACTTACCCGACTCATCCACCCCGTGCATCGCCACTCGGATGGACACGTCTTCACCACTCGGCCGCCCTGTGCATCGCCATTCGGTTGGACACGTCCTCACCACTCGGCTGCCCTGCGCGTCGACACTCGGCTCGACATGTCTTCATCATTCGGCCGCCCCGCGCGTCGCCATCAGTTGGACACGTCCTCACCACTCGGCTGCCCCCGTGCGTCACTATTTGGAGGACACGTCTTCATCGGCTTGTCCGACAAGCTAAGTATTTTTTCATATTTCCTCCGCATACATTTTACATACGGACAACTAAACGTCCAGCATCATTCAGATGAATACTGCACTCGGACAAGCAATGTGCAGGTTTTCTCGGACAACTAAACGTCCGGGCATTCGGCCGCCCCGCGCGTCGCCACTCGGTGAGACACAACTTCACCACTCGGCCGCCCTGCGCGTTGTCACTCGGTGAGATACAACTTCACCACTTGGCCGCCCTGCGCGTCGTCACTTGGTGAGATACATCTTCACCACTCGGCCGCCCCGCGCGTCGCCACTCGGTGAGGCACATCTACGTCACTCGGCCATCCCGCGAGCCGCCACTCGGTTGGGCGCATCTTCATCAACATGCCCACTTGGGTGCTCGTGCGCCATCAGACAGCTAAGTCATTCTTCACACACTGCATTCTATTAAATAGCAATTTTCGTGTTCCCGAGCGTCCTGTAATCCACACATGACGTTCACTCGGAGGCCAGGCCACCAAGTGTACCTCTACGCTCGGATGTTTATTTCATGTCGGAACACTGCACTTTCACTTCATTTGGGTCCAGTACTCCAACGAGTTCAGTCGGATCCTTCACTTAGACAAGTTCGATCGGATCCTTCACTCTTTTAGACTCTTGCTGGTTCCGAACCAGCAAGCCCCTTGCACACCTAGCGGGTGTCTATGGGTGTTATTTACACAAATCATTTCAGCAAACATCAAATTACTTCGAGAAATTCTTACGTCGGCTTGTGTTATTTTTCATACACAGGTTGCACGATCACTCGGCGCCTCTGTGCGCCAACCTCATTGCTACTCGGACTTGGTCACCGCACGGATCCTAACGCACCGCAACTCAGACCTCGTCGTCATGTTGGGCATGATACAGATAAGTCCCTTTTATAATTAAACTGCATACTTCACCCCTTTGCGAGTTTGCCTATTTCGAGCGTCACTCGGGAGCTGCTCCTCACCTTTACCCGAGTCCGACTCGATGAAATGCAATTTACCCATACAATACTATATTTCTCGTATTCCGACAGGTCCGCCGTCGAAGCCTATAGTGCGCTCGGGGGCTACGCCGCACTCGGGGGCTGCAGCTCATTCGGAATCACACTCTCCTGAGTGGTCTAATACTTCATCTCCAGTCGGATCCTTCACTTCAACGAGTGCAGTCGGATCCGCCACTTCGACAAGTTACATGATCACTCGAACGCTCTGCGCGTCATCTTCGTTCCTACTCAGACTCAGTCGCCGTGCCGGTCTTGTTGCACCGCAACCACCCTACACCGACCTCGTCGCTACATCAGCTTCGAAAGCATCTGACTGACTCCTCCGAGGACCGTTTTTTGCCGTGTCATGGCTTCAATGACTTCGACCACATCCTCAACGCGGAAACAGCTAAGTTACTCATATGATCAAACCTCATATCGCACTCTATAGCGAGCTTACCTCTTTCGAGCATCTCTCGGGGGCTACACCACAGCTGAGGGCTATGCCACCCTCGGGGGTTACACCCCATTTGATCAACCTGTTGATCATGTCAGGAATATTTTTCTGAACATACTTTCTCGGTCCGCCGAAGGTCTATAAGGGTACCAACGTCCACTCGGACGATCGCCCAAATCATTACCTGGAGTCATCTTCAGGACTGCAAAAGGGTGAAACCAGCGGTCCTCTGCGGATACACTTGGCCCTTCTTATAGGCTCCAAGGCGTCAGTTTCACAAACTTGGACTAGGAGATGGCCTGTGCTGGTGTTCCCCCGGGATAATGAGTGGCCTCTCTCTGGAGAGTCAGTCCACGCGCTAGCCTCGCCACTCGGGTTTTCATGGCACGTCCACCTCGGACCACTAGTCTATCTCCTCCTGGAGACATACGAGAGCCACCAAGTTTTTCCTCGCAGTCAACATACCCCGATCAGTCGGGAAGCACGTCCACTCGGACAAATACCCCTTTCATGCAAAAGGGTGAGACCGGCGTTCCTCTACGAATACACTTGGCCCTTCTTCTAGGCTCTAAGGCGTCGGTTTCACAAACTTGGACTCAGAGATGGCCGGTGTTCCCCCGGGATAATGAGTGGCCTCTCTCCGGAGAGTCAGTCCACGCGCTAGCCTCTCCACTCGGGTTTTCATGGCACGTCCACCTCGGACCAATAGTCTATCTCCTCCGGGAGACATACGAGTGCCACCAAGTTTTTCCTCGCAGTGCCCCACTTTCCCCACTAACCGCGACGTAACCGCCTCCGCGCGCGCACACACAGTTTATCTTTGTGCCTTTCCTAAAGGACACACGTCGGTCCGACCGACCACCCTCCAAGGGTCTCCGTGCACTCGGACACCTAAAACACCCGACTGAAGTCACCTTCAGGATTGCAATGGATGAGCTCGACGCCCCTCCGCGGGTTAACTTGGCCCTTTGTCTAGGCTCCAAGGCGCGTGCCTCATAAACTTGGACTCGGAGATGACATGCGCTGGCGTTCCCCTGGGATAGTGAGTGGCATCTCCCCGGAGAATCAGACCACGCGCCGGTGTCATCACTCGGGTTTCATGGCATGTCCTCACTCGGACCTCTAGTCAATATCTCCCGAGAGACATATGAATGCCACCGAGTTTTGCCCAGCAATCAACCCAATCCGATCAATCGGAAAACGTATAGTCCAGAATCCGTTGAAGTTTTGTTCAAATCGTAGTTGACTAAAGCTTGACGACAGGCGCCAAGTGCCCCTGCAGTGCTCGGGCCAAATCAAGTTTTTAGTGAACTCGTTCTACAAAACCTCAACCGATTCGGGGGCTAAGCCTATGGGCGCGCCGCCAGTTGGCATGTTCCTCACTCAACTTTCTACTTTTTCACAAAATATGCTCAATACCTAACGCTCACTCTTCGTCTCCAACCCGGTCCCAACCCGATCGTCTGGTTGGCAAGAGCAAAAGCTAACGGTCAATATAAGAAGTATTCCTTGCAGTGTCCAACTTTTCTCTCCAGTCGGCAGTTTCAAGACCGAAATTATTTACCATGCCGAGTGCACGAAGATTCACCTGCTTGACCCAGTTCCAGGATGAATTTACTTACCGTGCCAAGTGCATGAAGATTAGCTTGACTGACCAGTTCCAGGCTAAATTTATTTACTATGCCGAGTGCATGAAGATCCATCCGATCGACTCAATTTCAGACTAAAAGTTATTTACTGTGCCGAGTGCACAAAGATTCACCTGATTGACCCAGTTCCAGGCTGAACTTATTTACTGTGCCAAGCGCAGGAAGATCCATCAGATTGACTCAGCTCCAGATTACAGTTATTTACCGTGCCGAGCCCACGAAGATCCATTCCGAATGCATGAAGACCCGCCACAGTTCTAGGCTGAAGTCATTTACCGTGCCGAGCGCACAAGGGTTCACCTGTTTAATTCAGTTCCAGACCAAAAGACTTAAACCCTCTGCCAGATTCATCTAGTCCGACAGAGGCTTGGGGACTACACCCGGTGGGTGCACTCAGCGTGCCCCCACTGGAAGAGAAACCAAAAATAAACATTCTGCTCGGTCAAGTCTAGCAACAATATTCGAGTACACCAAATCTTACAGACTCCAACCGACTACCAGCAATCAGTCAGAGTCTCGGGGGCTACACCCTATGGGTGCGCTGATCGCGCACCCACAGAACAAAATTCCGAGTATCTTCACTCAAGCAAACGTTCTGTGCCCACGCGCGAAGAAATTCCGAGTAATCAGTTACTCGATACAGGACCCGCTCCAAATCACTCAAAAAATTGCTATAAGGTGAGTTTAACGCTCCTCCGCGGACCCGTTTGAGCCTTCTTCTAGGACTCAAAGCGTGAAACTCATAAGTTTGGATCTAGAGCCGACTTGTATTGACGTTCCTCCGGGATAAGAATGGCATCTCTCCGAGAGAGCAGTCCATGCGTCGATCTTGTTGCCCAGATTTAATGACTCTTTGAAAGCACATTTGCTCCCTTGGTGGTTTTGGTAATTCATAACAACATATATTTCATTGAACTAATGTCCATTCAAGATTAAGATTTCAGGATGTTCAATGATTGGCATGGCATGGACTAGAGACGTGGACCCCTCAAAATGCTAAGGACAAGGATTGGCAAAAGATCAAGACCCTATATTTTTGGTTTAGTGATCCAAGATCACATTGAGTCCATAGGAAAGCCAATACTATTAAAAGGGGATGAGGTGTTGCTTAATGGTCTTCTTGCTCAAGTGCTTAGTGACAGTATTCCTAAACCCTCAATCACTCTCTCTAACCAAATATGTCCTAAACCTACAGTCCAACTCGGCCCCACCGATATTTCCAATCCAGCCCCACCGAGTTCATCCAAGACTTAGCCACTGCCAAAACCCTAACAAATCGGATCCACCGAAATGGATCTCGGTCCCACCGAGATGGCCTTGCCAACTCTCTGTAATTGTTTGCATTTACTTCGGTCTCACCGAGTTTGCAAATCGGTCTCACCGAGATGGCTTGCCAAGTCTCTGTTGCCTTATTGCTTCACTTCGGTCCAACCGAGTTGATGCAATCGGTGCCACCGAGATGAGGATTGCCCTAAGCCATTGCACTTCGGTCGATCCGAGTTGTTCGTATCGGTCCCACCGAGATTCCTAACGTTCACATCTTTTACACAGTTCGGTGCTACCGAGATGATAGTTTCGGTGCCACCGAGTTGGGTCAAAAGTGTGTAACGGTTGGATTTTGTGTGGAGGCTATATATACCCCTCCACCACATCCTTCTCAGTAAGGAGAGCCATCAGAACGTGCCTACACTTCCACCATACAATTTCTGAGAGTGAACCACCTACTCATGTGTTGAGATCAAGATATTCCATTCCTACCATTTGAACCTTGATCTCTAGCCTTTCCCAAGTTGCTTTCCACTCAAATCCTTCTTCCACCATAGCCAAATCTGTGAGGAGTTGTTTGAGTGCTGGGAAGACTATCATTTGAAGCACAAGAGCAAGGAGTTCATCAACAACACACCATCTATTACCTTTTGGAGAGTGGTGTCTCATAGATTGGTTGGGTGTCAGTTGGGAGCCTCCAACCAGATGTGGAGTTGAACCAAGAGTTTGTAAGGGCAAGGAGATCGCCTACTTCGTGAAGATCTACCCCGAGTGAGTCTAGTCCTTCGTGGACGTAAGCCATGGTGGAATAGGCAAGGTTGCTTCTTCGTGGACCCTTCGTGGTTGGAGCCCTCCGTGGACTCGCGCAGCCGTTACCCTTCGTGGGTTGAAGCCTCCATCAACGTGGACGTACGATAGCACCACTTATCGGAACCACGCCAAAAACCACCGTGTCTTCATTGCGTTTGAAATCTCCAATCCCTCCTTTACTTACATATGCAATTGCTTACATTCCGCTGCTATACTCTTAGAATTGCATGTGTAGGGTGATGCTTGATATGTACTATTGCTAAAATCTGCCCACAATTAAAATTGGGAAAAGGTTAGGTTTTATTTGGTCAAGTAGTCTAATCACCTCCCCCTCTAGACATACTTTCGATCCTACAAGTATCAGAGCTTTGGTCTCCGTAAGCCTTGATTTCCATAGCTTTGGTGATCATAGCCTTGGTTTCACAACCTAGGAGAGTATGGCGTCTAGTGAGGGTAACTATCACCGTAGAGGTCCATATTTTGATGGTACAAACTTTGCTAGTTGGAAACATAAGATGAAAATGCATATTCTTGGTCATAACCCCGCCGTTTGTGCTGTTGTTCGTGTTGGCTTGCAAGGTGACTTCTTTGAGGATGGCAAGGAACCGGATCATGAAGCAACCCCGGAAGAATTGAAGATGTTGCAATACAATGCTCAAGCTTGTGACATTCTATTCAATGGTCTATGTCCCGAAGAATTCAACAAAATCAGCCGCCTTGAGAATGCAAAGGAAATTTGTGATACTTTGGTTGATATGCATGAAGGTACCGAGTCCGTCAAGGAATCTAAGTTGGATGTGCTTCAAAGTCAACTTGACAAGTTCAAGATGAAGGCTGGTGAAGGAGTCGCTGAGATGTACTCTAGGCTTGCTCTCATCACTAATGAGATTGCCGGCTTAGGAAGTGAAGAGATGACTGACAAATTCATCATCAAGAAGATACTTAGAGCTTTGGATGGAAAATATAGTACCGTCTGCACATTGATCCAAATGATGCCAAATTACAAAGATCTCAAGCCCACGGAAGTCATTGGAAGGATTGTCGCTCATGAAATGTCACTCAAGGATAAAGAAGAGCTGCACAACAAGTCAAGTGATGCTTACAAAGCCTCAACCGATGCTCCAACAACTTCAAGTGACAAGCTAGTATCCAATGAAGAGATTAGCCTAATGGTGAAAAGGTTAAACAAGTTCTACAAGAACAAAGGGAAAGAGAGAAGCTCTAGCTCAAGACATTATGAGAGAAGATCATCAAGTCGTGACCGTAATTGTTACAATTGTGGAAAGCCCGGACACTACACCAATGAGTGTACGGCTCCCTACAAGAAAAGAGACGAATCACCAAGAGGAAGACATAGAAGAGATGAATCTCCTCATAAAGAGAGAAGGAGTAGAGATGATTATTATGAACGAAGACACTCTCGAAGAAGTAAGGATTCAGAGAGGAAGGATAAGTCATCAAGGAGCTACATGAGAAGAAGACATCAAGCTCATGTTGGTGAATGGGTTTCCGGCTCCGACTCCGACAAACTCCGAGAGAAGTTATCACTCCAACTCCGACTATAGTCAAGATGAAGGTGTTGCCGGACTTGCACTTGTGTCATCCAAATCCTACGATCTATTTGACTCACCAAATGAAGGAATTGGAAGATGCTTCATGGCAAAAGGCCCCAAGGTATCACACCCCGAGTATCTTGATTTCAATAGTGATGAAGATGATTTGCTTGGTGATGATGATTTACTTGTTGATAGAGATAGTAATGTGAGCTATAATGAAAATGCTAGTAATCATGATAGTCAAGAGGAAACGAGTGACAATGCTATGAAGGAGATTGAGCATCTAACTAAAGAACTAAATGCTCTTAAGTTAGCTCATGAAACAACTCAAGAGGATCATAGAGAACTTCTAAGAACTCATGAGAAGCTACGCTTCGAGAAGCTAAATTTAGAGCAAGAGCATGAGTTTCTTAAAGCTATCAATGACGATCTTTGAAAGAAGAGTTCTTCATATCTTGCCAAGCATTTACTCTTGTCTACCTTTATGCCACAAGTTAAACCTAAGCAAACTAGCAACAAGGGTAAAAATGGTTCTACCTCTAGTAGTAACAATAACAATGCTAAATCCAATATTGTTGCTTCTAGTAGTTCTATTGATTCCACTAACGATTCTCTTAGCCAAGTTACACTTGAGCAAGAAAATATGCTATTGAAAGGAATTATAGAAAAAGGTGTCTACAAGAGCCTTGCCGAGAGTAAACAATTTGAGGAAATTGTACGCAAGCAAGGAAGGCACCGGAAGAACCAAGGTGTTGGTTTTGAACGAAAGTTCAATGCCGATGGAGTTGAGTGGGAAGAAGGTCAATACCCCAAGACGAAGTTTGTTCCTCAACAAGAGAAGTATGATCCTACTTCCTTCAAGGGAACACAAGCTCAAGAAGATCTTCCACCACAAGACCACAAGCTAAAAGGCAAGGACAAGCTTCAAGAAGAGATTGATTCATTTGAAGAAGCTCCTCAAGCCATGGTCAAGTGGGTTCCCAAGACTTCATCAAGTTCTACTTCATCAAGTTCTACTTCATCAAGTGCTACTACAACTCCAAGGATTCCCATCAAGTTGATGTGGGTCCAGAAGAAGAAGAACTAGAGAGTTCTTGAGGGTGACTCCGCCAACAAACTTCACTCATATTATTCACGGCAAGGACTTGTGCAACCAACTTCCACATTTTGCACTAGTTCATGGAGTCACAAACCCTCTTGTTGGTAAGACAAGGGACAAGGTAATCAATGCATTCATGGACATCATCATATGTGTATTTCACTCTATGTCTATGGATATCCTTATATGTTCCTTGTGTGGGACAAACCCATGTAGGTATTGAAAGCACAAAACTCCAAAGGATTGCTCCCAACTCTTGATGGTCTACATCAACATTGAGCATCCACATCTTCAACATCTACATAAAGTCATCATCGACAAAACCCAAGGTTAGTTCATCCCTCTTAGGGGGGATATCACATCTAGGGGGAGCTTTGCTCTAAACAATTGAGCTAAAGCAACTCTAATGGTGTGAACACATCAATGCTTTATGTAAAAGTGGTAACCCCACTTGTGCTTAAACGATGAGTATGACCTATGATCAAATGTTCTCATTTGGCTCCTAAGTCAATATACTCATATATAGATGACCTAGTCATCGCCATTGCTTGATAGATGCTAGAATTGGTTGTGCATGTTTGACACATATTTCATTTGCAATCTTATTGTGTGAGCATGTTGGTTTGCATGTTTTTATCATTCGAGGACATCCATTTGTTGTTTTGATTGTCTTGGTTTTTCTGGCCAAGTGGATGTACAAGAATGCCTAAGAACCTTCTCTAGCTATCTATGCTTTCTTGTCTCAAATTCTATTCTTGCTACATCACAAAAATTGAACAAGTCTTTTTCGGACCCTCCGGGTGAGGAGCACTCGGAGCCACCGATCTGAAAGGGCTGAACCTCCAAAACCTTCTAATTGATTTCGGCCGAACCAACTCACTCAAACTCGGTCCAACCGAAATCACTTAGATTGATCTAGGTTTTCATCTCGGTGCTACCAAATTGAACCATTTCGGCGCCACCGATGTGCTATACTGCGTGCAGTTACACATATCGGTGCCACCGAGTTGTTCAACTTGGCACCACCGACGGCACATGGGTATATATATCCAGCGACCCGTGCGGTTGAAAATTACTTCAAACGTTACGCGCCCGCGCCCCATTGCTGCCGCCCCTTTGGTCTCCGGATCATCGCCGTCGTTTCCAGCGCGCCCTCGCCGCAGGACTCCGTCGCCGTCAACGGCAATCTGCCCCGCCGTTGCCGCCGTAGAGGATCTCCACCAAGTTAGGGTGAGATTCGATCCCTCTCGTGCTTCCAACTTCCGATTCAATGCACGATAGGAATGCCATATATCTTGACACGATTGCAATGCTCTTTCCACCAGATTAGTTCGTAAGAACAAGGTTCGAGCAAAAAATTTAGGGTTAGGTTTCCGCCGAATGCATCTCGGACCGACCGATTCGAAATTTTTGGTCCTACCAATTTGGCCCTGGCCATAGCACTAGTACATCTCGGTGCCACCGAGTTGTGCGAATCGGTGAGACCGAAAGTGAATCTCAGTGAAACCCTAGCATCTCGGAGCCACCGAAACCCATATCGGTCTGACCGAAGTGGCGTGCAAGGTCTCTGTAGTGTGCTTCGGTGTCACCGAGATTATCAACTCGGTCCATCCGAACTGCATTCTGTGAAAACCTAGAACTAAAGTTTGAACTCATTTTTATGAAAAACTATCTGCTTTTTGTGATGACTCATCTACTCTACCTATACCTATCTATTCACAGGGTCAGCTCAGCAATATGTCCAGTGGCAGTGACAGTCAGAACAGATCTGAACAGCAGGTAGAGATGAGTGAAGGGTCAAGCCCAGCTGAAAGTTTCTATGAGGGAGAGAGGAGCTCTCCAGATCTTCCAAAAGCTGCAACTAGAATAAGGAAGAAGAAAACCTCTGATAGTGAGGATGAGGACTTTGTTGCAAGTGAAGGTGCATCTAAGAAAAAGAGAGTAGTGCTTGCTAAGGAGTACAGCACAAAGCCTACTTCTACCAAAGAAAGAACTGCTGTAAGGAAAGTCCCCAAGCAGACCATGTAGTTTACTCTTGAAGAGCCCAGTGACAAAAAACCAGCAGCAGGTGCCAAGAAGAAGAGAGTGGGGAAAACCATTGCCCGTGTGATTGGCAGACCCTCCATGATGATTGATGAGGAGGAAGAGGAGGAGGATGAGCCAACTGCTGCACCCCCTGCAAAAGCTCAGAAGCTCATGTCAGATGCAATCAAGACTGCTGCACCCTCCAAGTCCAAGCCTAAGGTGTCAGCACCAAAGAGATCAACCAGGAACATCTCAGCTGCAGAGAAGAACAAGGCCCCAGTGCCTGAATCAAATGTTGATGAAGAGCTTCTAGTGCTCAGAAAGTTGAAGCCAAAAATTCCAGACCATGACAACGCACACCCAGTTGCGGAGAACATGATGTTGAGAAAGGATAAAGGACTGCGTCAGTGGAGACAGTCAGATCCTTATGCTATAAGGAGAAGGACAGCATGTGATTATCGCTTTCACACTCGACAGCAACATGATTTTTATGAGACAGTTTTGCTTGACAAGAAGCCCATAGTCAGTGACATGAAGTGGGTGGACTGGGAATACATCGATGAGAATGAGGATTATTTTCCCCATGTCCATGAAAGCTTCAGGATTGCAGGAGTTGACGATTTTGTTGGACAGAAGTTGACCAAGTGGAATGATGAGATGATCATGCAATTCTACTCTACTGCTCATTTCTATCCAGATGGCAGAATAGTGTGGATGACTGAGGGTATAAGATACCAGTCTACCATCTCTGAGTGGGCAAATCTTCTTGGTGCACCCAAGGAAGAGGATGATGATATTGACATATATGCCAAGCTCAAGATGGATCACAACTCCATGGCCAACATGTACACTGCAATTCCTCAGAAGGACCTTGAAACACACAAACTTGGATCAGTGAAGCATTTGCTACCAGGACTGGCCACCTCGAACACCATATTGTGGTACACCCTGCTACCCAAGTCAGGAGATGACAAGATGATTCGTGTCCACTCCATCAACTTGCTGCATTTATTTGACACACCTCAAAAATTCAAGGTGATGAGCCTGATAGTAGAGACTATCAAGAGGACTGCAGCAGATCAGAAGAGATCGTGCGGATATGCTCCACATATTCAGCTATTGATCAATTCCAAGGTTGGAACCAGCACATATCTTCTTGATCAAGAGCACTTGCCTTTGCGTCCAGATTTTGAGGACAATGTAATAGTGATGGATCCTTCGCATCCCACTTCAGCACAAGCTCAAGAGGAAATCCGCAAAGCCGCAGAAACAAAAGCAGCTCAAGAGGCATCAGCTCCCAATGCACAAATTGGAAATCTCAAGACACCCAAAGATCAAATGCAATATCTGCTTGAAGCCACTCTAAGGATTGAGCGAAGTTTGGCCAACCTCACCCAGACCCAGGCTAGTTTTGAGCGGATCATTGAGACTAAATTTCATGATTTGGATGTCAAAGTGACTGAGATTCAGACTTCAGTGGAACAGCTGCAAGGAGATGTTGATGCTGTCAAGCTAGCCAGATCAGATGACAGTGGAGATGATGGACCAACCACAGAGAGATTCCAGTCAGTGCCTAGGGCAGCTAGATCTGCTGCAATACCAGTTGTGGATCCACGGACCACCGTATCTGCACCAGCCGCTACTGCCACAGTGCCACCACAGGTCTCAACTCCACCAGTTCAGCAGACATCGTCAGAAGCATTCGCGGACGCTCTCATCTCAACACCATCTACGCACACCGGAGCTGCCAGCAGGAGGTCGCCTTCAGGAGTTTCGGAGGACCGTGCCTAGAGAGTCGATTAGTGCTATACTCATTTGAACCTTTTGGTACTTGTTGCCAAAGGGGGAGAATCTGTATAGATCATAGGCTTCGAGAGAGAGAGTTTCTTGCTTTTGATTTTCTTCGAGAGTTTTCTTGTGCTACTTATTTGTTTGATGCTACTCTGTTTTATGTGTGCTTGATACAGTATTCTGTCGTTTATGCTTGTGAGATACTATGTCGATTGATCATACTATGTTTATCTTTATCAGTATCTTGTATGATCATTCATTTGTGATGGTGATGCGTGCCTATTATTCCAATCTTATCATTTTGCGCGCTCCACCAAGATGTATGTGACATGGAAGAGTAACCCATGAGCCTAATCGATTGTGCATTTGCATTCAAACGCAAATTTTTAATAATGCACAAATTTAGGGGGAGCTCTTGCTTATCACATACTTCTCAAAGCGACGATGTATTTCATTCATTTAATAGTTTGTCGAAGCTTTGATCTATATGTTGTCATCAATTACCAAAAAGGGGGAGATTGAAAGCACATATGCTCCCTTGGTGGTTTTGGTAATTCATAACAACATATATCTCATTGAACTAATGTCCATTCAAGATTAAGATATCAGGATGTTCAATGATTGGCATGGCATGGACTAGAGACGTGGACCCCTCAAAATGCTAAGGACAAGGATTGGCAAAAGATCAAGACTCTACATTTTTGGTTTAGTGATCCAAGATCACATTGAGTCCATAGGAAAGCCAATACTGTTAAAAGGGGATGAGGTGTTGCTTAATGGTCTTTTTGCTCAAGTGCTTAGTGACAGTATTCCTAAACCCTCAACCACTCTCTCTAACCAAATATGTCCTAAACCTACAGTCCAACTCGGCCCCACCGATATTTCCAATCCGGCCCCACCGAGTTCATCCAAGACTTAGCCACTGCCAAAACCCTAACAAATCGGATCCACCGAAATGGATCTCGGTCCCACCGAGATGGCCTTGCCAACTCTCTGTAATCGTTTGCATTTACTTCGGTCTCACCGAGTTTGCAAATCGGTCTCACCGAGATGGCTTGCCAAGTCTCTGTTGCCTTATTGCTTCACTTCGGTCCAACCGAGTTGATGCAATCGGTGCCACCGAGATGAGGATTGCCCTAAGCCATTGCACTTCGGTCTATCCGAGTTGTTCGTATCGGTCCCACCGAGATTCCTAACATTCACATCTTTTACACAGTTCGGTGCTACCGAGATGATAGTTTCGGTGCCACCGAGTTGGGTCAAAAGTGTGTAACGGTTGGATTTTGTGTGGAGGCTATATATACCCCTCCACCACATCCTTCTCAGTAAGGAGAGCCATCAGAACGTGCCTACACTTCCACCATACATTTTCTGAGAGTGAACCACCTACTCATGTGTTGAGATCAAGATACTCCATTCCTACCATTTGAACCTTGATCTCTAGCCTTTCCCAAGTTGCTTTCCACTCAAATCCTTCTTCCACCATAGCCAAATCTGTGAGGAGTTGTTTGAGTGCTGGGAAGACTATCATTTGAAGCACAAGAGCAAGGAGTTCATCAACAACACACCGTCTATTACCTTTTGGAGAGTGGTGTCTCCTAGATTGGTTAGGTGTCAGTTGGGAGCCTCCAACCAGATGTGGAGTTGAACCAAGAGTTTGTAAGGGCAAGGAGATCGCCTACTTCGTGAAGATCTACCCCGAGTGAGGCTAGTCCTTCGTGGACGTAAGCCATGGTGGAATAGGCAAGGTTGCTTCTTCGTGGACCCTTCGTGGTTGGAGCCCTCCGTGGACTCGCGCAGCCGTTACCCTTCGTGGGTTGAAGCCTCCATCAACGTGGACGTATGATAGCACCACCTATCGGAACCACGCCAAAAACCACCGTGTCTTCATTGCGTTTGAAATCTCCAATCCCTCCTTTACTTACATATGCAATTGCTTACATTCCGCTGCTATACTCTTAGAATTGCATGTGTAGGGTGATGCTTGATATGTACTATTGCTAAAATCTGCCCACAATTAAAATTGGGAAAAGGTTAGGTTTTATTTGGTCAAGTAGTCTAATCACCCCCCCCTCTAGACATACTTTCGATCCTACAAGTATCAGAGCTTTGGTCTCCGTAAGCCTTGATTTCCATAGCTTTGGTGATCATAGCCTTGGTTTCACAACCTAGGAGAGTATGGCATCTAGTGAGGGTAACTATCACCGTAGAGGTCCATATTTTGATGGTACAAACTTTGCTAGTTGGAAACATAAGATGAAAATGCATATTCTTGGTCATAACCCCGCCGTTTGGGCTGTTGTTCGTGTTGGCTTGCAAGGTGACTTCTTTGAGGATGGCAAGGAACCAGATCGTGAAGCAACCCCGGAAGAATTGAAGATGTTGCAATACAATGCTCAAGCTTGTGACATTCTATTCAATGGTCTATGTCCCGAAGAATTCAACAAAATCAGCCGCCTCGAGAATGCAAAGGAAATTTGGGATACTTTGGTTGATATGCATGAAGGTACCAAGTCCGTCAAGGAATCTAAGTTGGATGTGCTTCAAAGTCAACTTGACAAGTTTAAGATGAAGGATGGTGAAGGAGTCGCTGAGATGTACTCTAGGCTTGCTCTCATCACTAATGAGATTGCCGGCTTAGGAAGTGAAGAGATGACCGACAAATTCATCATCAAGAAGATACTTAGAGCTTTGGATGGAAAATATAGTACCGTCTGCACATTGATCCAAATGATGCCAAATTACGAAGATCTCAAGCCCACGGAAGTCATTGGAAGGATTGTCGCTCATGAAATGTCACTCAAGGATAAAGAAGAGCTGCACAACAAGTCAAGTGGTACTTACAAAGCCTCAACCGATGCTCCAACAACTTCAAGTGACAAGCTAGTATCCAATGAAGAGATTAGCCTAATGGTGAAAAGGTTCAACAAGTTCTACAAGAACAAAGGGAAAGAGAGAAGCTCTAGCTCAAGACATTATGAGAGAAGATCATCAAGTCGTGACCGTAATTGTTACAATTGTGGAAAGCCTGGACACTACTCCAATGAGTGTATGACTCCCTACAAGAAAAGAGATGAATCACCAAGAGGAAGACATAGAAGAGATGAATCTCCTCATAAAGAGAGAAGGAGTAGAGATGATTATTATGAACGAAGACACTCTCGAAGAACTAAGGATTCGGAGAGGAAGGACAAGTCATCAAGGAGCTACACGAGAAGAAGACATCAAGCTCATGTTGGTGAATGGGTTTCCGGCTCCGACTCCGTCAACCACTCCGAGAGAAGTTATCACCAACTTCGTGAAGATCTACCCCGAGTGAGGCTAGTCCTTCGTGGACGTAAGCCATGGTGGAATAGGCAAGGTTGCTTCTTCCTGGACCCTTCGTGGGTGGAGCCCTCCGTGGACTCGCGCAGCCGTTACCCTTCGTGGGTTGAAGCCTCCATCAACGTGGACGTACGATAGCACCACCTATCGGAACCATGCCAAAAACCACCGTGTCTTCATTGCGTTTGAAATCTCCAATCCCTCCTTTACTTACATATGCAATTGCTTACATTCCGCTGCTATACTCTTAGAATTGCATGTGTAGGGTGATGCTTGATATGTACTATTGCTAAAATCTACCCACAATTAAAATTGGGAAAATGTTAGGTTTTATTTGGTCAAGTAGTCTAATCACCCCCCCTCTAGACATACTTTCGATCCTACACTCTTCCATACTCCGATCACGAGTCAGCCTCTTCCAAGAGATGAACGACTGTCACCAAGTTTCTCCACACGGTCTCCGTCGATCTGCGCGTGCACGTCTCTGATTTCGAAACGCGCAAAATCCGGGATCCAGCAATTCGATTGCTCGACCTTTAAAACCCTTCCAAAAACACTCAGGTCTGGTCCACCACCCGACGCGCGAAGAGCTCATTTCACTCGGACACCATGTAGTCCGGAATCCATCAAGGCAACACGCGGAGATAAGACCACCGGGTGACTAGAGGGAGTTCATGAGTGCCTCCTTAGCACTCGACTCATCTGAGAATTCACCTCGACTCGACCCGCTCAACCTCGACCGATTCGGGGGCTAATGACCAGGACATGTATTGGGGGTAGGGTAACAGGCCTGACCTAAAGACCCTACCCATGGACACCGTACACTTTGTACTGGGCCCCCAGGCCAGATCACCGTCCAGATGTACCGCAACTTGAAAGTCACTCGGACGGCAACAACCACTCGGAGCATGGCACTCCACTCGACGAACTCATTCCACTCGGCCGTGTGACTCACTCGAATATGCGAAGACCAATAGTCAGTATGACGGTTTCGTAGTGGGCAGATATTATGGCCGCTGCCTCTCACGGCATGCAGCACGCGCCGCCGATTCGGGCGTGTGCATCTGTGGCGGCACGGGCACGAGCACCCACTGATGACTTCGAGGAGCAGCCGTCGGAGGGGTTGGAAAGGGCCTCGAGGCAGCGGAGCAGACCACCCGGTGCATGGGCTGATGCCGGCGTCCACGCCGCGTCACCGGGCGACAGAGCTCAAGCCACCGCCCCTGTCCACCAGCGACTGTTGCAGCGCGATGCAGACGACGAGCTCCATATTGTCATTCGCCTCCGCCTCGCTGACAAGGGCGTCCTAGTCGACGGGTCGTTCTCGCAGCCGGATGCGCTGTCGGTGCTCGACATTGGGAGAGGAGAGGACAGAGAGGGGAGGGGAATCGACGGAGAGCGGTGCGAGTAAGAGAGTGAGGTAGGGTTTGGTCAGGGTGAAGATTTTAGTGGAGACAGAGTGTGGTTGGTGCGGTCCAGCATGGGCCGGTCCGACGTGCGGACATGTCCGGCCATGTCCTGCACGCCCCATAGATGGGCTGTATATGAGGGAGGGGGGGGGTTCAGTCGGAACATATAGGAGCCGTTCGAGGAAGCCAATTGGGTTTGAAAAAACTGACCGGTGACTGATGGGGTCGTCCACCCAGTCTAAATAAGGAGTTGAGGCTCTAAGAGCATCTATAGCCGGGCGCCTCATACGCCCGGGCGGGCCGCCCGGTCACTGACCGGTCACGAAATTTTGACCCAGCCGGGCGCCTCAAACGGGCCTCAAACGCCCGGGCGGACCGGCACCCCTCATATCCAGCCCAAATATGGGGCGGATATGGGGGCGCCCGGGCGCGCCCGCCACGTCGGACTGACGGAGGGGTCCCACGCCGAATCGCCCGCAAACCCGGCGGTCCGAAGCTCGTCTCCTACGTTGGACCAATGTTGCCGCGTGGTGCCGCTCCGGCAGGCCGCGTTGTGCCTAGCCCGGCTATTTAAGTGGACCGCCGGCACCGAAACCCTACCATCCACATTTTCCTCCGCCTGTCCGCCGCCGCCGCCACTTTCCACTCCCCGTCTGCCTAGTAGCCCTGCCCCCACGCCGCCGGGTGAGGAGCTACCCATTTCTAACGCCGGAGCGCCGGCTGGAGCTCCTTGAGCAGATCCGGGCAAGGCGCGAAGCCTGGATCGCCGCGGGGCTACCTCCGGATGTAGTGGATCCAGAGGAGGAGTTGGAGGAGGAGGAGGAGGAGGAGGAGGTTGCAGAGGAGGAGGATGAGCCGGAGGAGGAGGATGTGGGGGACGCTGGCGACGCGGATCTGCAGGCGGAGCAGCAGGCCATTCTCGATTCCCTCCGCTCGGAGTCGGCTGCGGAGGCTAGACGCCGTCGCCGGCAGGAGATGGAGGCGCAGCAGGCCGCGGAGGAGGCGGAGATGCTCGCCTTCATGGATGAGGTCGAGTAGGAGGAGGATGAGCCGGAGCCCTCCGACGGGCCCGTCCACCCGGCGCCCGGCACCGACGTCGTGGTCATCTCCGACGACGAAGATTAGCTAGGGTAGTACGTAGTATGTAGTACGTAGGATTTCTTTTGCATGCTTTGTATGGATCTAGGAGTTCAAATATGAGACACTCGGATGCAGAGTAGGTAATTTGAGGCGTGACCGATCACTGTCTGCGGACGCGCCCGATCGCATCCGCGGGCGTTTGAGGGGCCGGATTTGCAAAGTCCGTGTGTAGATGCTCCAACTTGCCAAACAACATTTCTCACCATATCTTATTTGACCACATAACCAAGTACATCTATCCCAAACAAACGAAGCCTAATTGGTGTCGATCTCGAGCCTCCACGAAAGTGCATAGTACTTGAGCTCGCTTAACAGTAACTGCCAATGCTTTCAATAGACTGAGTTACGAGGAAGATTAAGGAATCAATCACTGATTAATGTATGGGTTACGAAGAAGATTAAGCAATCAATTACGTGTGGTACCCCGCGAGTGAAGGTGCGTGTGCACGTGGCCTCAAGTTTCATCGAAGAGTTCGATCGCTCTTGGGATATGCAGACGTGTTAATTAACAAGATCGCTAATGATGTTATCTTAAGACATCTCTCGCAACATCCGTCCGCGGACAGTGAGAATCAATTTACGGACACGGATGCGGGAAGCGACCATCCAACGCTCTCTGTATACATTTCAAACCGCATTTCAACTAATCAGACGAAATTCATCAAAATCGAATAGAAATAGCATAAATCATCCATACATAGCATGCAAATAAGTCTAGTACAACAATAGTTTAAATTCAACAAAAAATATTTCAAATTCCTATTTTTTATTAACCTGATGTTCAACAAGTTTTTCATGAACGGATCATGTCATCCCACACATACTGCTTGAACTTCATCTAGCAGTGTATGTGTGTAAATGGTCTGTCCTCTACCATATGGTACATCACGGCAGCGCGTACAGGCTACATAATGTGTAGAGCAACATTGAGTGAATGAATGAATCAATCAATCAACAAGTTGAGCAAGAAAAGCAAAACTTATGATCTCCATGGCTACCGCGTGCAATGGCCACAATGCCTCTAGCCGATCAACCGCTTTACAAAACTTGGCGACGGTGGTCCGGATGGTGTGCCATCGATACACTAACGACTTCACATCGCGTTCATGGATGATGTGCATGTCGTAGGGTGCAATGTGCTTTCGCATGTGAAACGAAACATGCACGCGCTGCCAGAAGAGCCCCCTTCTGCTCCTGCCTACAAAATCCACGGATTCGGTCAACCACGCACCGCACAACAACTCATCCTCCATGCTCGAGTAACCCGCCATCCTTCATACTCTAAAAAACGGCATGAAGTTCAAAAATAAGCTCAATAGCATTTGACCGAACACCTGTCGGGCATGGTGATTGCCATGGACGTCGTCGACAGGGGGCGGAGGGTACCTGGCTGCGGACAGATCCTGGGTGGACGGTGCCGTGGTACAAGGCGAGCGGGCGAGTGGGTGGTGATTGCGGACGTTCGGCAATGCCTGTGTGATGACCAGAGAGGTACAACGGCGGCGTTGGAGGAGGAGGACGCGGATGCAAAGCAATGGGAGTAGGGGTGGAGTGGAAGAGAATGAGATCAGAAGGGGATTTGACTGGGCCGGGGGTGTCAGAGTCCTACGTGGCTGGTGTCCGGACTCCCACAAAGTCTCCCAATTTGCTTTCAATTTGATACAGAACCGTGTTGGATGACAAAACACGTCTGAACCGCACGATTCGTGTTCGGGTCCGCTTTGAAGATGCCCTTAGTAGTTACTCCGTACTTTAATAATTAACTAAGTTTACTTAGCAAGTTCTCAGGTGCATGCTCAGCTAAAGGACGAAATCATCTGGTAGTATTATTTTCTTTGTATACAGAGGGAGGGACGTTTTGGCTCCGCCAGCACAACAGATATACTTATACTAGTGGTTGGGGCCCCACCCGGTGGCGCCTCGTGAGAGGAAGTTGAGAGCGGAGCCAGGTTGGCATACGTCCTTTTCACTTGGTTTTTGCAATCTGGGTAGCACATGTACATGCAAGTGATGATGGCTTGTTCATGTGGGGAAAGAAGTGAAATCCCACCACTGGGAATGATATTTAATGCGGGAGAGTAGCAACCAACAATAGAGCTGCTTTGGAGATGCATTCCATATAATGTAGCAGGTTCAAAAGTAAAGCAAGCCAGGCTTGCTTATAGCACAAATGACACACAATCATGCAGTTGTAGGAAGTCCCAGCCCTTGGCATTATCCCAGACTAACGGCACTAGCTGAGGACGAAAAGCTTTCTCAATCTAACTTAAGCACAAATTTCAAAATAAAAGAGATATTGGCGATTAAACGTCGCCGCGCTTCGTGACAAGCTTGGCGAGGAAGAGGTGTGCTCTTTGAGTCCTTGGAACTATAGCAACCAGCAAAACAACAGGAAGCAGACCTCCATCTCACCACCTTGGCGAGATCGGGCACCCAGGCTCTCAAGCTTCCTCCTGGCATGCGCAAAAAAATTCAGATGAATAAGCTAGCCAATCAATGCAAAGGTTAAAATCAGTACGACAATCAAATTTCATCATCAATTGGCACCGGTAAATGTCACTGCTTCTCTATTAGTATGCTCATATTAAAGGGACACGTCCAAAATACATTAAATCTGACATTGCATCCCGTTGTCTCCAGCATCACAAGTGGTGGAACAAGGTAGAATAAATCTAGCTTATCTGCAATAAATCGTTACCATTACAAAGAAAAGATTCAGTCAATTCTATTCTAGTGCATACATAAATGCAACTAATGGCATATGTAATTCAGATAAATACGGGACAAACCTAGTCGGCTATACCAATGCTTGCATGTGAAAAAGATCATATCGCGAATAAAAGAAAAAAATACTTTTTTTCTTTGAGAAAAATATTTGCATTGTCATGTGATAGTAGCATGTGATCATCATAATTCAAACTCAGGTTCAGGTTTGATGTAATAATCAGATTTCAGAAAGCAAGGGCAAGTCAGGAGGAAGACATACATCAATTGTGACTCGGCCAAGCCTGTGGCACCACCGAGGGGTGCGATGGGCGGTGCCAGGTTGTGTGTGCCCCTTTTCAGCTTTTTTGGTTAGCTTGTGTGCACACATCAGCATCAATACATGGCACCATTTACCAATGGCAGTAAGGCTCAAGGGTCCAGTGCCGTTTTTTATGAATGCATATCAAGCATGAATAAAGTGGCCTTCCTTTACGAAAGAGAAGTAGGCATAATGCAAAAATATAGCTTTGCTCAGAAGTTAGAATGTAGACACCACAACAGATAGATGACCATGCAAAGCGCATAATCCAAAGAAAAAATCTGCCACATTTTCTGAACTCCCAATGACCACAATTTCAAGCTAACCTTTCTTATCAAGTAAATGAACTTCCTGGGAAGCTAGCTACAACTCAATTCAAAAGGCAGAACAGAGAAAAACAAAAATAGATGCACCTTCCTTCTCGTGACCAGGTCACCCACAAAACCCAATCAATCGCACAACCCCACCTATAGAGATCAAAGGCAAGGATGAGAAGGAGAGAGAGAGACCAGTGCACAAATAAGAAAACTGTCATTTTGTCCTGTTTCAAAATTGACACTAAAATATATCACAAAAGGATGATAACCTCATGAAACTCAAGTAGTATTCATTAATCTAGATTAGTCAATTATATTGCACAACATTTTAGTATTTAAGTGGCATTACCTTCACAAAAATGAGACAGAATAGCTTCCAAAGCAGGTCCAGTACACATGGATTAGCCAAATTCGAATTTTCAAAATGATGGTATATCCTTCGTACTCTCCAACCTGCCACAAGAATGACAAGTATTTAGAGGGCACAAATGAAGGAAAGAAAAATACATTACTCCTACTTGTTTCCCTCCTCCAAACAGTTGTTCCCCCTTCATTTAATTAATTATGACCACAACAATAGATGACAGACCTGAAAACATGTTCTCAAATTTGATGTGTGTGTGTGTGTGTGTGTGTGTGTGTGTGTGTGTGTGTGTGAGAGAGAGAGAGAGAGAGAGAGAGAGAGAGAGAGAGAGAGAAAGGGAGAGACCTGGGATCCTCTGATCGAGCGTTTGAGCTACCACTAGATGTGAGGATGACGGCGACGACGGCAGGGACATGTATGGCGGCACTGTTGGCAACATCAGTGTAATGATTTTAAAATATACGCACTTCATATAGTATAAGAAAAAAACCTGAATGACCCAACTGCTATTGGCTATTTGACTTCATATACTAAAGAAATGTAGATTTTAACAAAAATAGTGTGAAGAACAATAATATGTATCATGGATCTCATGCAAGGTATAACTATCATCTCATAAGCACAATGTAAAATGAAACTGAAGCAACAAATACCCAGAAACTAATATATGCAAAACAAGTAAAATCTTGAGGGAAAAAACAATGGAAATCCTCTGTGGTTTTGTTCTAGATTATACTGCGAATTTCCTCCTAAAGTCCACATACCTTTGCCAGAAATCCTTCTTTTGTTAACTTATAGTTACAGCCAGCGTGGTTCTTTGCTACAGCAAGTTCATCAAACCAGGATATATACCATTTAGACCAATCCAGGGTCTTGTTGTACGGCGCTTCACAAAATCCTGTAGGTTTCAAGGGCTCTGATACGTCTCCAACGTATCTATAATTTTTGATTGTTCCATGCAATTATAGTATCAATCTTGGATGTTTTTATATGCAATTGTATGCAATTGTATATCATTTTTTGGGACTAACCTATTAACCCAGTGCCTAGTGCCACTTGCTGTTTTCTGCTTGTTTCTGGCTTTTCAGAGAAACAGTACCAAATGAAGTCCAAATGCCACGAAACTTTTTGGAGATTTTTTTCTGGACAAAAAAACCTGGGAAACTTCGGGAGGAGGCCAGAAGCCTCACGGAGGCTTCACAAGGCACTAGGGCGTGCCCCAGGGGGGCGCCGTGGTACCTTGTGGGGCCCACGTGACTTTGTTTGACCTAATTCCACTTCTATAAATTTACAAATATTGGGAAACCCCCAGAGAGCTAGAAGAGAAAACCTTTCTGCCGCCGCAAGCCTCTGTTCTTCCGCGATCCCATCTGGAGGCCTTTTCCGGTACTCTGCCGGAGGGGGAATCGATCACGGAGGGCTTCTACATCAAACTAGCTGCCCTTCCAATGATGTGTGAGCAGTTTACCACAGACCTACGGGTCCATAGCTAGTAGCTAGATGGCTTCTTGTCTCTCTTTGATCTTCAATACAATGTTCTCCTCGATGTTCTTGGAGTTCTATCCGATGTAATCTTCTTTTGCGGTGTGTTTGTTGGGATCCGATGAATTGTGAGTTTATGATCAGATTATTCATGAGAAATATTTGAGTCTTCTCTGAACTCTTTTATGCATGATTGTTATTGCTTTGTATTTCTCTCTGATCTATCGGTTTAGTTAGGCCTACTAGATTGATTTATCTTGCAATGGGAGAGGTGCTTTGTGATGGGTTCAATCTTGCGGTGCTCAATCCCAGTGACAGAAAAGGACATGACACGTATTTGTATTGTTTCCATTAAGGATAAAAAGATGGGGTTTATTCATATTGCTTGAATTTGCTTCTCTACATCATGTCATCTTGCTTAAGGCGTTACCCTGTTTCATACTTAATACCCTAGATGGATGCTGGATAGCGGTCGATGGGTGGAGTAATAGTAGTAGATGCAGGCAGGAGTCGGTCTACTTGTCTCAGGTGTGATGCCTATATACATGATCATTGCCATGAATCCGTCATAATTATTTGCTTTTTTATCAATTGCCCAACAGTAATTTGTTTACCCATCGTATGTTTATGTGCTCAATAGAGAAGCCTCTAGTAAAAACTATGGTCCCCGGGTCTATCTTTATTATATAAAAAACATAAAAATACCTTGCTGCAATTTATTTACTTTTATTTTAATTATTAGTCTAGTTTATTTATTTACCTCGATAAGATTTAATCCTTGCAAATAACCGCTAAGAGGATTGACAACCCTCTTATTTGTGTTGGGTGCAAGTGTTTGCTCTTGTGTGTGCAGGTGCGCTTAACAGAATTTTGCTTGGTTCTCCTATTGGATTGATAACCTTGGTTCTTAACTGAGGAAAATACTTATCTCTACTGTACTACATCATCCTCTCCTCTTCGGGGAAATACCAATGCAGACTACAAGTAGCAGGAAGAATTTCTGGCGCCGTTGCCGGGGAGACATCATCAAAATTACCAAGTACCTTTGCACACATTATCATTCACTTGCATTTACTTTATTTACCTTTTATTTGCCTTTGCCTCTCGTTTTCATCTCCCCCACTTCTAAAAGGTTTCTACACAAAAATACAAAAACATTTTTCGTTTGCCTTTTTGCTTGTTTGCTTGCTTTTATTGTCTTCATGTCATGACTCAAAAACAGAAAAGAAACAAGATAGATAGAAATAACTTTGGATCCACTTAAATTTTTCTACTTGGATCATCTTCGATCCATTTGTGCTCGTGCCGAAACCCCAACTAGCTTAGTTGATGGAAAATCTTTAGATGAGCATGCTCATTTTGTGCGTCACCGTTTGTCTCAGAAAGGGAGACTCTTATGGCATTAAATAAATTGTTTGCTATGCTATGCTTGGAATCTATGTGAAATTTATGATTTTACATGTTGCTCGGAGAACCCTAAAAAACACTTTCCCTACCTATGTGAGTTTAATGATAATGAAATCTTATCTTCGTATGCCAAAGGTGTTTATAGTTACTATGATATCGAACAAATCGAAGAATTTGTTGCTTTTAAGGGTGCCTATGAAGTTGCTTATTTGATTGAAAAGTATGATATTACTCTCTACAAATTTGAAAGTTTTGCCATACTTAAATATTGCTATGAAAACTATGCTTCTAATGCCTATGTTAGTGAATTCATTAGGAGAATGTCTGCTGCTTTGGAAGAGAATAATGATATGCATGAATCTATAGATAATTATAATTCCGTTGATTTGATTGAAATATCTCCCCTTGATGAAGATGAGGCTTGCTATTCTTATGGCCATGATGCCAATATTAATGATGCTTATGGAGATGAACTTGCTATAGTTCCTTATGTTAAACATGAAATTATTGCTATTGCACCCACACTTGATAGCCACTTGAATGAAAAGCATGATTGCAACGATGTTATTATAAATTCTATTAATGTCAATTATGTTAATGATATGCAAAACCCCAAGCTTGGGGATGATGATTTTGTTATGTCCACTACTTATTGCAATGATCATGATTGGGGTGATAATGCTTCTTATGATCTTGAAAATTTATTTAAGCCTCATGATGAATATGCTATTGATAATAATGTTTGCAATAATATTGAAAGTGGGTTTGGAAGATTGTCAATTTTAGGTAAAAAGAATCCCACATATTTGGAGAGTGTTCAATCTTATGAAATTTTTGACAAAAGTGGGTTTGGAGAGGTCAAGACTTTAGTTGATGTTAATCCCACTACCTTGGAAGATTATAATTTTTTATGCATGTGGATCATAAAGAGACTATTGTTTATAATAGATATATTGTTGAGTTTGATTATGATCCTACATGTAATTATTATGAGAGAGGAAAATATGGTTGTAGAAATCTTCATGTTACTAAATTACCTTTCGTTATGTTGAAATTATTGATGCTCCATTCTTCCTATTGGCATATGCTAGATATTGCTTGTCTTGATAATTTGTTTGCTTATAAAATGCCTATGCATAGGAAGTATGTTAGACTTAAATGTGATTTTCACATGTTTCATGATGCTTTCTTTGTGTTTAAATTACTATCTTTCATGTGAGCATCATTGAAATCTCAAGCCTATCTTAATGGCTATAAAGAAAGAGCTTGTTGGGAGACAACCCAATAAATTTTCCTACTGTTCTTGTCTGTTTACATAATTATAACCTCTGTTATGATTGTGTTTTTATGTTTTAATTAGTGTTTGTGCCAAGTAATGCCTTTGGGATGATTTGGATGATAGTATGATTGATGTTGTTTGAAAACAGAAAGTATTGAGTCCAGTGATGGATTTTTGGTTCTGTACTGGAGCGTGATAAAATTCTGAATTTTTTACACAGTATTGTAATATGAATTTTTTACGTTTTCTTAATTTTTCAGAATTTTTGGAGTTACAGAAGTATTGCTTTTAAATAGATCTTTACAGACTGTTCTGTTTTAGACAGATTCTATTTTTGTTGCATAGTTTGCTTATTTTGATGAATCTATGGATCGTATCGGGGGGTATGAGTCATGGAGAAGTTGGAGTACAGTAGCATTATGCCAATATTAAATATGAATCAATTTACTAAAATACCTAAAGTTTAAGATTTGTTTGTTATACTAACGGATCTCACGAGGTTTCTGTTGAGTTTTGTGTGCTGAAGTTTTCAAGTTTTGGGTGAGACTACGATGGACAAAGGAATAAGGAGTGGCAAGAGCCTAAGCTTGGGGATGCCCAAGGAACCCCAAGGTAATATTCAAGGAAGACTCAAGCGTCTAAGCTTGGGGATGCCCCGGAAGGCATCCCCTCTTTCGTCTACAATCTATCGGTAACTTACTTGGAGCTATATTTTTATTCATCACATGATATGTATTTTACTTGGAGCGTCTTGTGAAATAGTTTGTTTTCTTTTGTTTGCTTTTTAGTTTGGCACAATCATCTTTGCTGAACACACCTTTTTGAGAGGGACACACATTATTCCTGATTTGTTAAAATATTCTATGTGCTTCACTTATATCTTTTGCTCTAGGCAGTTGCTCTAGTGCTTCACTTATATCTTTTAGAGCACGGCAGTGATGATATTTTAAAGAAATAGTTGCACTCTAATGCTTCACTTATATCTTGTTGAGAGTCTCATGATAGCAATGGTAATATGCACGGGTTATGAATTTATTCCTGATATGATAGGTATTCAAGAGGGATATAATAAAAACTTTCATGTAGATCACTGAATATGATAAATTTGATAACTTGCAATAGTTTTGCGATATTAAGATGGTAATATGTGGGAGGTATTAGTAGATAATTGTGGTTTAGTAAGAATAATAGTGTTAAGGTTTGTGATTCCCGAAGCATGCACGTATGGTCTGTCGTTATGCTAAGAAGTTGGAGCATGATTTATTATTGATTGTCTTCCTTTGTGTGGCGGTCGGGGGCGCGCGATGGTTAACTCCTACCAACCTCCCCCCTAGGGGCATGCATAGTAGTACTTTGCTTCGAGGGCTAATAAACTTTCGCAATAAGTATGTGAGTTCTTTATGACTAATGTGAGTCCATGGATTATACACACTCTCACCGTTCCGCAATTTGCTAGCTTCTTCGGTACCGTGCATTGCCCTTTCTCACATCGAGAGTTGGTGCAAACTTCACCGATGCATCCAAACCCCGTGATATGATACGCTCTATCACACATAAGCCTCTTTATATCTTCCTCAAAACAGCCACCATACCTACCTATCATGGCATTTCCATAGCCATTCTGAGATATATTGCCATGCAACTTCCACCGTTCTATTTTTATGACACACATCATCATTGTCATATTGCTTTGCATGATCATATAGCTGACATAGTATTTGTGGCTCAGCCACCGTTCATCATTTTTATACATGTTACGCTAGCATCATTGCACATCCTGGTACACTGCCAGAGGCATTCATATAGAGTCATATTTTTGTTCTAGTATCGAATTGTAATTTTGAGTTGTAAGTAAATAGAGGTGTGATGATCATCATTATTAGAGCATTGTCCCAGTGAGGAAAGGATGATGGTGGCTATTATTCCCCCACAAGTCGGGATGAGACTCCGGACTAAAATAAAAAAATAGAAAAAAAGAGGCGAAAAAGAGCCATAAAAAAAGAAAATATATAAAGGAAAAAAAGAAAAAAAGAGAAAAAAAAGAAAAGAAAAAGAAAAAAATAAATGAGAGAAAAAGAGAGAAGGGGCAATGTTACTATCTTTTTCCATACTTGTGCTTCAGAGTAGCACCATGTTTTTCATATAGAGAGTCTCCTATTTTGTCACTTTCATATACTAGTGGGAATTTTTCATTACAGAACTTGGCTTGTATATTCCGATGATGGGCTTCCTCAAATGCCCGAGGTATTCATGAGCAAGCAAGTTGGATGCACACCCACTTAGTTTTCATGTTGAGCTTTCATACACTTATAGCTCTTAGTGCATCCGTTGCATGGCAATCCCTACTCCTCGCATTGACATCAATTGATGGGCATCTCCATAGCCCGTTGATTAGCCTCGTTGATGTGAGACTTTCTCCATTTTTGAATTCTCCTATTTTATCTCTATCACCATACTCTATTCCACCCATAGTGCTATATCCATGGCTTGCGCTCATGTATTGAGTGGGAGTTGAAAAAGCTGAAGCGCGTTAAAAAGTATGAACCAATTGCTTGGCTAAAACCGGGGTTTTCATGATAAATACTTTGTGTGAAGAAGATGGAGCATGACAGGATTATATGATTATGTAGGGATAACGTTCTTTAGCAATTTTATTTTGAAAAACATGATTGTTTGCTAGTATGCCTGAGTATTGATGTCTTTATATCAAATTATAGACTATTGCTTTGAATCATTTGGATCTTATTATTCATACCGTAAGAGAGAGATTACATGTTGAAACATGATAGGTAGCATTCCAGATCAAAAATTCTGTTTTTATCATTTACCTACTCGAGGACGAGCAGGAATTAAGCTTGGGGATGCTTGATACGTCTCCAATGTATCTATAATTTTTGATTGTTCCATGCTATTATAGTATCAATCTTGGATGTTTTTATATGCAATTGTATGCAATTATATATCATTTTTTGGGACTAACCTATTAACCCAGTGCCGAGTGCCAGTTGCTGTTTTCTGCTTGTTTTTGGCTTTTCAGAGAAACGGTACCAAATGAAGTCCGAATGCCATGAAACTTTTTGGAGATTTTTTTTGGACAAAAGAAACCTGGGAAGCTTCGGGAGGAGGCCAGAAGCCTCACGGAGGCTTCACAAGGCACTAGGGCGCGCCCCGAGGGGGCGCGCCGTGGTACCTTGTGGGGCCCATGTGACTCTGTTTGACCTAATTCCACTTCTATAAATTCACAAATATTGAGAAACCCCCAGAGAGCTAGAAGAGAAAACCTTTCCACCGCCGCAAGCCTCTGTTCTTCCGTGATCCCATCTGGAGGCCTTTTCCGGTACTCTGTCGGAGGGGGAATCGATCACGGAGGGCTTCTACATTAACCTTGCTGCCCTTCCGATGATGTGTGAGTAGTTTACCATAGACCTACGGGTCCATAGCTAGTAGCTAGATGGCTTCTTCTCTCTCTTTGATCTTCAATACAATGTTCTCCTTGATGTTCTTGGAGTTCTGTCCGATGTAATCTTCTTTTGCGGTGTGTTTGTTGGGATCTGATGAATTGTGAGTTTGTGATCAGATTATTCATGAGAAATATTTGAGTCTTCTCTGAACTCTTTTATGCATGATTGTTATAGCTTTGTATTTCTCTCCGATCTATCGGTTTAGTTTGGCCTACTAGATTGATTTATTTTGCAATGCGAGAGGTGCTTTGTGATGGGTTCAATCTTACGGTGCTCAATCCCAGTGACAGAAAGGGACATAACACGTATTTGTATTGTTGCCATTAAGGATAAAAAGATGGGGTTTATTCATATTGCTTGAATTTGCTTCTCTGCTTCATGTCATCTTGCTTAAGGCGTTACTCCGTTTCATACTTAATACCCTAGATGCATGCTGGATAGCGGTCGATGGGTGGAGTAATAGTTGTAGATGCAGGCACGAGTCGGTCTACTTGTCTCGAACGTGATGCCTATATACATGATCATTGCCATGAATCCATCATAATTATTTGCTTTTCTATCAATTGCCCAACAGTAATTTGTTTACCCACCGTATGTTTATGTGCTCAAGAGAGAAGCCTCTAGTGAAAACTATGGTCCCCGGGTCTATCTTTATTATATAAAAAACCTAAAAATATCTTGCTGCAATTTATTTACTTTTATTTTAATTAGTAGTTTAGTTTATTTATTTACCTCGATAAGATTTAATCCTTGCAAATAACCGCTAAGAGGATTGACAACCCTCTTATTTGCGTTGGGTGCAAGTGTTTGCTCTTGTGTGTGCAGGTGCGCTTAACGGAATTTTGCTTGGTTCTCCTACTGGATTGATAACCTTGGTTCTTAACTGAGGGAAATACTTATCTGTACTGTACTGCATCATCCTCTCCTCTTCGGGGAAATACCAACGGAGACTACAAGTAGCAGGCTCGTTCTCTGCGGCACCTGAACATTGGTGGGACATTCATCACTGACAAATCGCTCTATGCAGTTGTAGACAGTTGTGCTGAAAGTGCTTGTTATCGACTAGAGGGGGGTGAATAGGCAATTTTTATGAAAGGCTTCGAAAACAGGCAATGTCTTCGAAGAAAGCGGAAGCAGGATGAGAACTAGCAGAGCCTATCAATAAGATGAACGAATATGACAAGCATAGACATCAAACATACAAGCATGCGTTGAACATAAACATAAGAAGCATGAAGATACATGAGTAAATAGATGAATGGCTTCAGGGAATGTCTTCAAACACAAACAAGCATGCAAAGGCTTCACAGTTCAAAACCGTAAGTAAGGAAGAGTAAGGATAGAACCAGGAGCTCGGGGAAGACAATGATTTGTTTGACCAGTTTCAACTACTGTGACAGTTGTACGTCTGGTTAGGGAGGCTGAGATTAAACTCAGAAGACCACGTCTTCACTTTATTCCCCTTGAGCTAAGGTCACTTAGACCTCGCCCAATCACTCTGGTAAGTCTTCAAGGTAGACTTCCAAACCTTCACAGACTTCGTTCACCGGCAATCCACAATGACTCTTGGATGCTCAGAACGCGACGCCTAACCGACTGGAAGATCACAGTCTTCAAGTGTAATAAGTCTTCAGTTCACTTAGAACAGAATGTCTTCAGTGATGCTCAATCACTTTGGGCTCTGGGTGTTTTGGGTGTTGTCCTCGCAAGGTTTCTCTCTCAAAGGCTTCGAGGTGGGTTGCTCTCAAACGACAAAAGCCGTGCACTAACTCGGAGCAGCCACCAACTTATGGTGGAAGGGGGTGGCTATTTATAGCCAGGGGGCAACCCGACGTGATATGTCCGAAATGACCCTTGGTCATTTAGGAACTGACACGTGTCCAACGGTCGGAATTTAAACCCACGCGGCAACTTTACTTGGGCTACAAGCAAAGCTGACTCAACCAACTCTGGAAGAGATTTTCTCTCATTTGTCTTCGAAGACATAGGATTTTAGGTTGAGCATCACGTCAGTTTCTGACTTCGTTTACCTCGACCCCACTTGACAGTTCGGTGGTTCCTATGACTCAAGAAATAAGAAAATGAAACTACCAAAAGACTATGTCTTCAAGCTTCATTGTCTTCGACGAATGTCTTCATGAACCATTATCTTCAGCACGAATGTCTTCGTGAATCACCATTGTCTTCAATGTCTTCATACATTTTTAGGGGTCATCTTCGATGGGTAAACCGAATCAATAGGGACTTCTACCTATGTTCTCCTATGAATCTCACAAACACATTAGTCCCACAACCAAGTTTGTCTTCAATACTCCAAAACTAACAAGGGGTTGCACTAGATGCAGTTACAATCTCCCCCTTTTTGGTGATTGATGACAAACTGGTTGAAGTTTTCAATGGGGATAAAAATAGGTGAAGTTAAGGTACAGATGGTTTGGCTTCATGAAGTGGGAGGGGCTCCCCCTGAAGATGTGCATATAAGTAATTTGCCTTTGATTGCAAATGCACATGGCAGGCTTGACTTTGTGGAGATCTCCCTCTATTCATAAAGTCACAACATGTGCATACAAAAATATATTGAAGATAATGGCATGCACAATGAAATATGGGCGACTGTGAAATGACTTCATGCGCATAAGATCACGGTTTAGTAGCGCACACACGAAGCAAAAACGGCGAATGTAGCAGACGTCCATCAGGACTTAAGTTTTACAACCCAAAACCAAATGTTCAAGAATGAGAGTTGTAAACTTAGCAAAATATATCAAGCCCAGCCCAGTTTGCCCGCTTGAAGACTATCAACCCATATGCTTCTCCCCTTTTTGTCAACAAGTGACCAAAAAGGTGTGAAGACATAGGGTGTCTACACATCCCTTGGAGGCGACGAAGATGTTGGGGCAGCCGGGTCGATGTTGGAGTTGGGCAGTGCAGAGGGACCTGATGCAGCATCTTGATGTAGTGAAGCCATTGGTGGAGAAGTAGCATCATCCTCTTCATCAACCACCCGAGCATGAACTGTGGGGGAGGAAGAGGAGAAGTCTGAATCTTCAAGCGAGGGTGTAGCATGCCACTTCTCTGTAGCAGGAGGCTTGGAGTCGAATTTGAAGCCTTCCTTGAAGCCATCGGCAGCAAGGTAATCTTCAGAGTAGAGTAGGGTGAGACTCTTCCAAGCCCAGCGGCTGGCTTCATGTGCAACAAATGCATTCTTGGTGGAGAGGTTTCGCACTCTATTGAGATTAGTCATGCGGCTCCTCATTTGCCTTTTAAGCCAGTCATGATGCTTGTCTTGCTTCTGATGAAGACAAACAAGTAGCTCTCGGTCGGATAAGATCCGCGCTCGCTTTTGGGGTCTTGGAGGCACAGTGCTTGTGGTGGCTTCAGTATTGGCTTCAAATGGCCGGCGAAACTGACCAGTGAGATGACCAGCTGAAGTAGCACTGGGGATATGTATGGCTTCAACATGAGCATCACCGCTGTGAGAGCCAGAAACGTCCACCAATGGGGTCTTGGCTGCAACTGGATATACGTCTTCAACAGGAGCAATCTCAGGCAGAAAGATATGATGGTTTCGGCCTGATGGTTCATATTGCACTGAAGAGCGAATCTTGATGAGGTGCATTATCCAGGGAGCATAAATCTTGAGGCCAAATAAGTCCATGCCAGAAGCAGCTAACTGTCTGATGAAGAAGTCGTAGGTGTTGAATCTGATGCCATAGATGATGTTGTAAAGCATTGTCTTCATAGCACCTTCAACCTTGCTCGACGAGGAGTGCCCTTTGATAGGACATAAAGTATGCCTTAGGATATGATAGATAGTGCGAGGCAAGTACTGGAGGTCATTGACAAGAAACTCCTTGGGACAATCAGCTTCAGCGGGCAGTGGCTTCATCGTGGTGAGCATCTGAGTCATGTTTGGCTCGGGCTTCTGAAAGATACTCTCCATAGCTCTATCATAGGCTTCACAGCCAAGTTCATAGATATCACCAGGAGCAGGCAGGTTTGTGAGCTCTAGAAGATCTTGAGCATGAGCTTCATGGTGTACATCACCTGTCATCTAGTGAAGGGTCCAAGTCTTGGTATCCTTATGGTATCCAGAGATGTGGAGGGTGGAGTAGAATTGCAGTAACAGCTCCTCGTTCCAGTGCTCTTTGTCTGTCACAAATGGAAGCAGACCTACATCACGAAGACAATCAATGGCTTCATCCAGACATGGCAGATCAGTCATAGCTTCAAAGTTGAGGCGCTTGTGAGGATGAATCTTGTCTTGATTGTAGAGGACACTCATGTAATAGCTTCGTTGTTGGTAGCTCCAGAACCTGTCAGAAGATATCCTTGGCTTGGTGTATAGGTTCTTGGAGCGGTCAAAGAAGGTATTATCGTTCCTAAAGCTTGTGACACTGAAGGTGCATTCGGTGGAAGCAGCTCCTCGAAGCCTTGGTAGCCTAGGCATTGGCTTCTGAACAAGAGGCCGGTTGTCAACATGGAATTCATATTGTGGGCCAGGTCTTTCAGGTGACGCAAGATGAGGCCAGTTGACAAGCACAAGTTCTCCAGCTTTGTTGTATGCCATGACAGTATTGGCATCAGAGAGCACAATGGCTTCAGAGGTGGCAGGAGCTTCAGTAGTGGCATTCAGATTTCCTTCAGTGGCTTGGACTTCAGACTCAGGGGCCACATTTGTATCAGCAGCAGCAGTGTTAGACACAGGAGGCTGCTCTTGAACGACTTCGGCTGTTGCAGCCGGTATGACTTCAGACTGTTGAGCTTCTTGCTCAGGTTGGGCTTCACCAGATATAGTTTGTACAGGATCAGCTTGCTTGTCTTCAGTCTGAATGGTGTTGGTGGGTGGAACATCTCCTTGAATGGCCTCTTGAGAAGCAGAGGCATCTTGATGCACTGCCTCCTAAAAAATGCTGGACATCCGCGGGCCACGGCGAAGCCTTCGGAAGGAGGGCGACGCCTTTGGAGAAGAATTGTCTTCCACCATGGCTTCAGGAGTATCGGGCAACATAGGCTCATCAGTGGTTGCAGCTTGAGGAGGAGGAGTGTGGGGTATGACTTCATCATGATCCATTGGCGTCAGAGGGTGACCAATGCTGATCGGTTCACTTTGCTCAGGAACAGGCGATGATACCACGTTCTCGGTGAGCTGAGGAAGGACTGCATCATCATCATTTTGCACATTGGCATCAGTACCAATGTCTTCAGCTGCGTTGGGGTCAGCAGTTGGAATCTCTTCAACAACTGGAACCTCTGTGGTAGCAGGTTCATGCACGATGACTCTTCTCTCGGTGTTTCCAGAGGCGGGGGGAGCAACAGATATCAGCGTCACGAGCAGTGGCTCTTGAGAAGCTGATTGAGCATTTTCCGCTTGTGCCTTGCGCGAAGCCTTTGAAGACTTCGACTTCTAACGCTTTTGAGACGGAGGAGCAGCAGAGGCATCAGATTGCTTGCACTTGCGAGCTTCGGCTTCAGCGTGCTGTGTCTTCTTCTTCTCAGAAGCAATTGATGGAGCGGATGGCTTCGAAGCAAGCATGGATGGTGGGAAGACAGTCTGAGTCAGGAAGATAACGCAATAGATGTGACGCCAAATGAAAATCTTCAAGAAAAATTTGGTGGTGGCGTTGCCCACCGTATAGGAAGTATTAGACCCAGACACGGCGCACCATTATCGTGGCGCTCTGAAGTCAAAATCCATTTTAATTTCTTCACACTTAGAGTGTATATCTTCATGAATTGAAGACATACGTTACTTCGTGTGTTGTGCACCAAAGTCGTCAAGAATGCATAAGTGTTTGGATGAATGCCCTCTCACAGGACATTTGAGGATTCTAAGATATTTAGCTCACACCGCAACTTGCAAAACCTCTTCTCATCCAAAGGCTTCATGAAGATATCTGCCAGCTGATCTTCAGTGTTGACGTGAATGATGTCAATGTCTTCTTTGAGCACATGATCACGAAGAAAGTGGTGTCTAATCTCAATATGCTTCGTCTTGGTGTGTTGGACAGGATTGTGAGAAATCTTGATTGCACTCTCATTGTCACAGAATAGTGGAACCTTCTTGTTGATGCCATAATCCTTGAGAGTTTGCTTCATCCAGAGAAGCTATGCACAACATGATCCAGCAGCAATGTATTCGGCTTCAGCAGTAGAGAGTGATACACAGTTCTGCTTCTTTGAAGACCAACATACAAGTGAACGTCCAAGAAAGTGACAAGTGCCTGATGTGGACTTTTGATCCACCGTGTCTCCAACATAATCAGAATCAGAGTAGCCAACCAAATCAAACTCTGAGCTCTTTGGATACCATAATCCTAGTGTTGGGGTGTGAGCCAAATATCTAAGAATTCACTTCACGGCGAGGTGATGCGATTCCTTTGGTGCCGCTTGAAATCGGGCACACATGCAAACACTAAGCATTATATCTGGCCTAGATGCACAGAAGTACAATAAAGAACCAATCATGAAGCGGTATACCTTTTGATCGAACTCTTTACCATTGTCGTCAGTACTCAGATGACCATTGGTTGGCAGTGGCGTCTTGTAGCCCTTGCAATCTTGCATTCTAAACTTCTTCAGGCAATCTTTGAGATATTTCTCTTGTGATATGAAGATGCCATTGCTTTGTTGGCGAATTTGAAGACCAAGAAAGAATTTCAGCTCTCCCATCATGGACATTTGATATTGCTCTTGCATCATATGACTGAACTCATCACTATATCGTTTGTTAGTGCAGCCGAAATAATGTCATCCACATAGATTTGGCACACAAATAGTTCACCATCATATGATTTGGTGAAGAGAGTGGGATCAAGTGAACCAGGTTTGAAGCCTATGTTTTTCAGGAATTCCTTGAGTGTATCAAACCAGGCTTGTGGAGCTTGCTTGAGGCCATACAATGCCTTGTTGAGCCTATAGACCTTGTCAGGGTGCTTTGGATCTTCAAACCCAGGTGGTTGAGCAACACAGACTTCTTCTTCAATTTTGCCGTTTAGAAAGGCACTCTTCAGATCCATTTGATATAGAAGAATATCATGATGATTTGCATAAGCAAGAAGTATTCGGATGGCTTCAAGTCTAGCCACAGGAGCAAAGGTTTCATCGAAGTCAATTACTTCCACTTGTGTGTATCCTTGTGCGACTAGACGAGCTTTGTTTCTGACAACTTGACCATGTTCATCTTGCTTGTTGCGGTAGATCCATTTTGTTCCATTGATATTGTGCTTACGAGGGTCAGGACGCTTGACAAGTTCCCACACATTGTTGAGCTCAAATTGCTGAAGCTCTTCTTGCATAGCTTGAATCCATTCAGGTTCCATGAAGGCTTCAGTGACTTTGGTGGGTTCATTGATGGAGACGAAAGCGAAGTGCCCACAAAAGTTTGCTAGCTGTGTGGCTCTTGAACGAGTGAGAGGACCAGGTGCGTTGATGTTGTCGATTATCTTCTTGATCTGAACTTCATTGGCCACGCGAGGATGTACAGGATGAAGACTTTGCTGTTGCTGAGCATTGTCTTCAGGCTCAGCATTATCTTCAGTCTGATCATTGTCTTCACGCTGGACTGGAGTAGGTATCACAACCTCTTCATCTCCGAGTACCTCAGTGGGTATTATTTCTCCAATACCCATTTGTTTGATGGATTCACTAGGAGGGAGTTCATCTATCACATTTGGCAGGTGCTCTCTTTGCGAGCCGTTAGTCTCATCGAACCGCACATCTACAGTTTCAACCACTTTGTAGTGAAATAGGTTAAAGGCTCTGTAGGTGTGCGAATACTTTCCGTAACCAAGCATGAAACCCTCATGTGCTTTCGACGCAAATTTGGAAGTGTGATGTGGATCTCGTATCCAACACCTGGCACCAAATACTTTGAAATAACTTACATTTGGCTTCTTACCAGTGATCAGTTCATAAGATGTCTTCTTGAAGAACTTGTGAAGATATACTCTGTTGATGATGTGGCATGCAGTATCAATGGCTTCGGGCCACCACTTGCGTGGTGTCTTGTATTCGTCAAGCATAGTGCGAGCCATCTCAATGAGAGTCCTGTTCTTGCGCTCCACGACGCCATTCTGCTGAGGAGTGTATGGAGCTGATAACTCGTGAGTGATGCCAAGAACATCAAGATAGGTGTCGAGCCCAGTGTTCTTGAACTCGGTGCCATTGTCACTCCTGATGTGCTTTATCTTGATGCCATAGTTGGTCATTGCACGGTTGGCGAACCGCCTGAAGACATCACGGTTGGCGAACCGCCTGAAGACATCCTGCACTTCAGACTTATAAAGGATTATATGCACCCATGTATATCTAGAATAATCATCAATAATCACGAAGCCATATAGGTGTGCAGATGTAGTAAGAGTGGAGTAATGAGTAGGGCCGAATAAGTCCATGTGTAGCAGCTCGAAGGGACGAGTGGTCGTCATGATTGTCTTCGAGGGGTGTTTCGCCCTAGTCATCTTCCCGGCTTCACATGCTCCACACAGGTGATCCTTCTTGAACTTGACGCCCTCGATCCCAATGATGTGCTTCTTCTTCACAAGGGTGTGCAAGTTCCTCATGCCAGCATGTCCTAGCCGTCGATGCCAAAGCCAACATTCTGAAGCTTTTGCTAGAAGACATGTTGCCAGCTGTGGTCCTGTGGAGAAATCTACCATGTACAAGTCACATCTTCGATAACCTTCGAAGACTTGGGTTTTGTCAGAAGCCATTAGCACAAGACAGCGAAATTTGCCAAAAATGACAATCATATCAAGATCACAAAGCATTGAGACTGACATGAGGTTGAATCCAAGGGATGCGACAAGCATCACTTTATCCATGTGCCGATCCTTTGAGATTGCAACCCTACCTAGACCCAATACCTTGCTTTTCCCAGTATCAGCAAAAGTAATGTGCTTTTGAGTAGATGGACGAAGTGTTGAGTCCATGAGTAAGCTTTGGTCACCAGTCATATGGTTGGTGCAGCCACTGTCCAGGATCCATTCAGTAGCTTTTGGAAGTGAACCCTACAGTAAAGTTAGTGGGATAGGCTTCACGATGACAATTTGTGAAGATAAAGCATGTGATCGCAGATACTTCATGCAAGATTAGTTTCATGAAAGATATAGAAATGTAATCATCAAGAAATTATGTTGAGTCTTTTGTTCCATAGCAGATGTTCAAAATAGTCATGGACTTCCAAACAATGTCAAAAGGATATGGGTACATGACACAATCATAATATGGAGCGAAAAACACGGTTAGACCATTTTGGGCATTTTAACTTGTGCCCCACAAGTTTATTCAGGTCCCCAGCATTGTCTTTAGAACCCAATGCTTTTCGGCTGGAGACCTGGCCCTGCAAGAAAGAGATCAGTTTTTCTTAACCACCCACATCTGAAGGGGTGGCTTAGAAGCAATAAGTCTAAGTGCAGCATCTGAGAACTTTGGCTTTGAAGCCCTAGCAAATAGCTTCACAGGGGGGGTTAGAGTACTCAAATGAATAGGCAGAGAAATTCTTTGATTTGTGAACATAATGGTTTGAGGAACGTCTATCATTTCATGAGTCTGATCATTGTAACCCTGCAAAACATTGGCGTTAGGGCGATCATACGAAGACCTTTGTCTGTATGAAGACTTTGGTCCATATGAAGCTTTTGCTCTGGGGTTTGTCTTCTTCCCTGGTGGTGTCATGATGACATTCACGGGAAGCATTTCCAGAAGACTTTTGGGAACCCAGATCTTCTTCATAGGGGAACCATTCCTGAAGTTAGTTCCAATAAACCTGGCAAACACTTCACCATTTTGGTTTTTGAACAGTTTATAGTTTGAGTCAAAGGACTCATCAATGATGATAGGGTTAGCATAGTTGTAACCAGATAAGGTGGATGGATCCACTGATGGCCCTTGTGCAGCAACCCAGGTAGTTTTGGGGTACTGCTCAAGCTTCCAGTAAGACCCGTCAACATTGATTCTCCTCTCGAAGCCAGGGGGCAACCCGACGTGATATGTCCGAAATGACCCTTGGTCATTTAGGAACTGACACGTGTCCAACGGTCGGAATTTAAACCCACGTGGCAACTTTACTTGGGCTACAAGGAAAGCTGACTCAACCAACTCTAGAAGAGATTTTCACTCATTTGTCTTCGCTTGAAGACATAGGATTTTAGGTTGAGCATCACGTCAGTTTCTGACTTCGTTTCCCTCGACCCCACTTGATAGTTCGGTGGTTCCTATGACTCAAGAAATAAGAAAATGAAACTACCAAAAGACTATGTCTTCAAGCTTCATTGTCTTCGACGAATGTCTTCATGAACCATTATCTTCAGCACGAATGTCTTCGTGAATCACCATTGTCTTCAATGTCTTCATACATTTTTAGGGGTCATCTTCGATGGGTAAACCGAATCAATAGGGACTTCTACCCGTGTTCTCACAAACACATTAGTCCCACAACCAAGTTTGTCTTCAATACTCCAAAACCAACAAGGGGTGGCACTAGATGCACTTACATGTGCAAATCTGAAGTATGTATGTTTCTCTTCTCTTAACTTTACTGCTTCCTTTGGAACAACTCTCCTGTAGCAAGCTGCACCAGATAAATTCTCTGCAAATAAAAGGTCCTAATTAAGGACGTCATTTTATAGTTTCAAATATTAAGTGGTATATACTATTCATGAAAAACCGGGGGACAGTTAATTGTACATGTCATGCAAGTAGGTTAGTCTGGCCCATTATGGAAAATGAACTGATTGCCTTAATTCAAGCACAACTCTGAGGATGGAGATAGGCTCATGATTATTGCACACTCTTCGCTATTTTTTCGTTTATATAGTTGAGCGACTCGTTTCAGAATTTGTTGAGATTTGCCGTTAAGGCTGAGAGAGAACAATGTTGTTTCCTTGCAAAATTCAGCTTGCTTTATATGTTGGTTCTGAATGAGAACTCCATTGGACAGTAACGGGTTTGAGGAAGGTGTTCACTTGGAAAAAGGAGAATACACATCACATTTTCTAGCAATATTAACAAAAATCTCCAAATGGATCTTGGACTCCTTTAAGCCAGGCTTTTCAAAAAAGAAAATTGTTTCATAGTTAAAAAAATCTGAAAATAATCTCACATGTTTATATAGATGTGAAATCAAATTGTTGGTATCTCCAAGTTAAGTACACATACTATATTACACCAAATACAGAGAAAAAGCAAACCGATTTCAAAATGAAGCAAATTTATGTTGCCTCCTAATATCAACAGCTAGAGAAGCTAAGAGTTTAGGCATTGTTAGCAATAATCTGAACATGCGTAGGAAAAGATCTTTCAGACGGTCACCTCGAGGCGTGCATGGCCTAGTGAGCTCGTTGACCAGCACCATCCCATAACCTGAAGCCTTCACAACCGTTGTGGGAAAGAATAGAGATTAAGCCTGAAACAAATTGATGGTTAACTTAACTGAAGCTATATCCTATTTTCTGAACCAAACATCAAGTAAACAGTAGTAGTCAATCATAAATTATTTAACATAGTGTGATGGTGCAGTGGCAACTTCATAAACTCGGCCATACACCAGCAACCTATAAAGAAAATGTGAACCAAAACAAGGTATAATTGCTCCAAATGACAGGACATACCTGAACATTTGTTTCTCCATGTTTCTCCTCTCAGAAATTTGGCTCACTAGATAGTGTGATTTATATCCTTGAAAACAAAAATATATGTCCCTCATATTTCCTGCTATCTAGTACAGAACCCTGACCATGGAATATGATGGAAAATTCAGATTTTGCATACTGCATGTTCATGCTAAAATAAGCTATTCACACAATTTGTAATTAAGTAAACACTGCAGAGATAATGTGAAAGTGGCCACCGGCAAGTATTTGGGAAAACGAGTCAGCTAAGGATGGTTCATATGCTAGTACATTAGTATAATAAATGATCTTCTATGGCTACCGAATGAAGTTGGAATTATGTCAAGCACACATGATGAGCTAGTAGAACACCCACACAAACATAAAATGTAATATATCCGCAAGAACAATATTGTGCACCCACACAAACAGCACGCACTACTCATTTCTGAAGAGAAACCACTACTTACTGTTGGAAAATGACTACTCAGATAATAGTACTATTTTTTATATGCCGACTACAAATAGAGCACAGAGAATCAGATATTGGTTGTGAATAAAGATACGATTTTCTGATAACATCATACACTAAATAGATCGATAGTTACCTTCTTTTACCATTTCATTTCTCTATATCTTGAAAGTCCCATCAGCTCTTTTAGGCAAATAACAAGGCATAGCGTGTTATCATTAGATCAACAAGAATAACCAAAGGACTAAAGCATTGTGCTGATCTGAGCAATAAATAGGAAAGATGGTGCATGATATCGTGATCTCACCTGGGGCAAAAATCCTCGACACGGACAGAAAGCTTCAAAATCTTTAGCAGGAGATCCAAAGAAAAAGACCCGCATCTCCATCCCCACGATGTTCCCATCGCGGGTGGGTTTCAGATCGATGTAGATGATGTTGTGGGGCGGGGGCGGCGCGACCATGTGCTGGGACTGGAGGCAATGGAGGGGCAGCGGGACCTGGTGTCGCGGGAGAGGGCGCGGAGCTGAGGACGCCTGGGTTATGCTCGTCCTCCTGCGGCGTCCTTGGGACGAGAGCGTGCGGCGCCGCGCGCCTTCTAGCTCTTGCCGGCGGGGCCGTGGGGAGGAGCAGCGCCGCACCTTTCTATCGCCGCCACCGCGCGCAAGCTCAGATCCGGAGGCGTGGGAAATGGCGAGCGGGGGTGTCTGGCCCGAGCTCTGGCTTCCAGTCAGCGTGCAGCTCGGGGAGAGTCGCCGCGTTGCTTCACCCTAGAGCAACGATGAGGAGGAGGGGAGGGGCAGGGAGGCGGCGGAGAACAGGAGGGTGTGGTTGCGGCGAGGGAACACGCGATGTTTTCCTTTGTGGGGAAGGCAAATCCTCCTGGGGGAGGTGTTATCTTGCCGCGACACACAAAGAATGTTTTTCTCCAATCAATATGTGACAGATGGGCCAATGGGAACGACCAAAACGAGGCGCTCCTGCCCAACCCGTTCGCTCCTCGATCCAATTTTCTTGTCGTACCTGTGATGACGTGTCCATCGCGAGAGATCGCCCCTTCTGCGTAGCTTATTGTGTTTGATAAGGCACATGCAGAGATAGATCTTTTTTGAGGGTCAGAGATGAATATAGAACTCCAAATTTGTTTGCCCCTTCGGACGTTGGTTGGGTCAAAACTGAAGAGGTGTATGTACCACCAATTTCCATCCTGTCCAAGGACGTACGGGTAAAGCGCGCCCATTTCTCCCCCATTTGTTGGCCCGGACAAGTCTGACTGCCAAAAAGGCCATGCAATTGGCTCTTCAATTTTTATTTTTATTTTTACAAAAGAAATCCAAATCTAATAAAAGTTCATCAGAAGTATAAAGCACATCAAACATAATAAAAGTTACATTAAGGTCTCTAGACCATCGAACGACCACTCGAAGCCAGAACGACCACCACTCAAGAAGAAAACCCAACAGCAGCACAAAAATAAGCGGTAGTGGCAGCGGCAGTAAAACGGCGGAAGTACCGCGCGAGTGGTACTACCGTGTTCTACTACCGCGCTACTGCCGCCCATTTACAGGAGCACAAAAACAAGCGGAAGAGGCCGCGGTAGCTCATAGCGGAAGTACTGCATAAGCGGTACTACCGTGGAGCTGGGCGGTACTACCGCTTGGGAGCTGAAAAACTGCCCAAGCTGAGAAGGAAGCAGGCAAGATCGAAACTGCCACAACTTCTGTAAATGAACTCAGAATCCAGCAAACTCAAGCTCGTTGGATAGATGACGACAAATACTATCCAACAGTGACATAAACTCCAACATCGAAAACATCATCAGTGAAGAACCGACATAAACTCCAACATCGAAAACATCATAGAAGATGCATATGAACTCCGTTTTCGATGAACTCGACGTTGTCAAGAAGATGACCATAAGCTCCAAATCTCGCAAGGAGAAAAACCAAACAAGAACAAAGAAAGATGATGCAAGGGATGCAATGGTTTGAGCTCTCTACGAACGATACGATCAAGCTACTCACTCGAGAGCCCCCCTTGATAGTACGGCTATCGATCCTATAACCCGGTCTCCCAACTACCACTGTGAGACTGGTGACGGTGTCCTGGACTAGGGGGTACTGACCACGTCGTCTCTCGACCAGGTGGGTCGGGCCGAGGACCCCCATGGCAGTTCACTCATGGGCCACTTCGGGCAGTCCATGACGAATACAAGGAAGATTCCACAAGACTTGGCGCCCAAGACGAGGACTCTCCTAAACCCTAGGCCTCCGGTACATTATATAAACCGAGGCCAGGCTAGTCAATAGATGATCTCATATTCATTAGAACAATCTCATGGTAGATACATGTACTCTGTACTATACCCCATATGAATACAATCAAAAGCAGGACGTAGGGTATTATCTCTTCGAGAGAGCCCGAACCTGGGTAAAATTTTGTGTCCATGTTACCATCGCTCCAAGACGCCTAGCTTAGGACCCCTACTACGAGATATGCCGGATTTAGAACCGACATTGGTGCTTTCATTGAGAGCCTGCTGGGTAGTCGCCGCGGTGCGATGGGAATTCAGATCGGCTCCACCGCGATCTACGCGTCGGAACCGAGCTACATCGTCAACGTCGGCATCTTCGTCGCCGGCTCGACTGGTCACCTCGGCGAGGCCGAGGACTACGCTCCACGTTGGATCGTCAAGATCGGATAGGTGTCTTCATCAACATCAACTCCAATCTCAACCAAGATCATGGAAGAATCCTCCATGGTGCTCGGGGGCTCAACGTCAACATTGCCCTCGCGTGATCATGCAATTTTTTCTGGATAGCGGATTCGTGTTCGCCGTCACCACCTCCTCGAGTGTCGCTTTAATGATTTCTTCGATGGAATTGTGCGGAATTGAGTCTACAACAACCCTGCAAAATTTCGTCGCGTTCCGATGGAGGAATCTCTGGCGATCTCCGATATACCGGAGCCCTGTCGAATCTGGACGAGTCTAGGGTGAGGAGTCCAGCAGTCAGCTCGGACGTCCTTTGGAAGATCCAACCGTTCATCAGCTGCGGAATTCCCATATCTACCATCCCTCAAAATTTCAGCTCGATCCGACCGTTCAAACTCCGGGAAGCGTCCGATGAGTGCATCAATTTTCGGATCTGTTTTCTGCGCGAAAACGAATCCGACCCGATTTCATCTTTCTTCGTGAACGGGATATTGGACAAACTTTTTGGAGAAGTTTTTTCTTAGGGTATTGTCTGTTGTTCGCACACACGTGCCCATAAATTTTAATGCCTTTTCGGAGCTAATCTTCACCATCGCGTTGGTGTCAAACCAGCCCGACAACGTCGCTCCACGGCTGCCGACCTGCGCTAGACAGATCATCACTTCGTTTTGCCGAGGTCAAACTCATCGGATCATCACCTCGGCGAGCCGACCTAGAGTTCGGCATTGCAAAGGCTAAATCATCACCAACATCGTCGCCCCATAGATTACACGGGGCGGGCACACTGTCATCACCGCGTGGTTACTTCATTAAGCTGGCATCGACCGCGTCATAAATTTTGACCTGCGTCGGCATCGCCATGCCACCTTTCTTCAAGCCAACATCCAACACGCCGACCTGCTTCGACTCCTCGGCTGACATGGAGGCTTCGATACCTCGGCTGGCATGGGGGCTCCAACGTCACTTTACCGACCTGCTCTGTCACCTCGGCTAGACTGGGGGTTTCGCCATCTCTTCATCAATCTACTCCGGGGACTTCGGCGTCACCAGCCGACCAGCTTCGTCACGTTAGCTGGACAGGGGGCTTCGCCATCGCTTCATCGACCTACTCCGGCGTCACCCTGCCGACCTACTTTGTCTCCTCGGCTGGACCAGGGGCATCGTCTCGGCACATCGGCAGTGTTGTGCTGCCACTTCATCAGCCGAGCTCTTCGCTCGGCCACCTCGGGACCGGCTTGGGGACTGGGACCTCGACCCGCCACAAGCTCGGACCACGTCATCAACACCGAGCACATTAACCAGCTAAGTCGCTTTCATACTCAAAAAATTTAAATTTTAAATTTTTTGTTCGGTTCGACCAAGCATTATATCTATGTTAAAATATGTTTGTTAAAAACGAGGTTCGTTAAAAACCGCTTCCTTTACCCATGTTAACTGGGGGCTCTTAAATTTATATGAGCCGTTATAATAAGTGTTTTCTTCTAAGTCATTGCAAAGTCTTTTTCTACCACTCCTTTCTCGACACGAGTGTGTGGTCAATAGCCGGATAGCCTGGTTTCTCTCTAAAGCCGCTCGAGTTTGGTTCGCTAAACTAGCCTGAGAAGCACTCCACCTTCAGGAATAGGAGGTTGAAGCCGATGGCTGACCCGCTTGAAGTCTTGAGATCGGATGTGTCATGTTAAAGCACGACGGAAGCACAAACTAATTTTAAGACCACTTTTCGGATTGGCACCAAAAAACTTGATTTAGTTCGGACGTCAAGTTTTTACATAAGTTTTTTGGCTTTTCGAGCTTATGGCACTTTTAAGCTATTTGTATGTTTTTCTTTCAGGAGGCGGGACATCCTCATGACCGAGGTGCCCTGCGTAATAATTCAGCTCGGGAGATCTTTTCCGACCCGCAGCTCGGCATCTTTCCTGCCGACCTACACCTCAGCGTTGGCGAAATGCACATGACATCCGGACTAGTTCCCGAGGAGATTCGATCCTCAGGTTGGTTGGCCGCACCCAACCTGAGTCTCGGGGGATATTGTGTGTCTCCAGCATAACTCTCGCAGTACAACGTCGGATGCCTTTAAAGCATCGGCAATATCAAACGGGGGGTTGCGACTAGAGCCGAACCCACCAAAACCCAAGGTACTCCGAGGAGTCCTCGGCACAACGTTCTCGAATATTGCTTTATATGCATCAGTTTCGAATTGTGTCTTCGATCAATAGTTGGGTTACCCGGCTCCTGTGCTTGCCTCCTATGTTCCGCTTTGTTCGGCTAGGTGTGCAAAGGGAGAACCACTGCGATTGTACTTCCGATTTAACTGGTCAAGTACCTCAGTGGAGAAAGCTGAAAACTGACTGTCACAGTGAGCGCAAACTGGTCAGCGATCCGATGACCGTGTCAAACTATAGATCGATAGAGGTTACCCCGTGGGCCTTTCATAAAAATTGGCCGAAGTGTTAATGGCTTGACCTCGGCTAACGCCGAACACTAACCGGGGGCTAGTAACTGGCCTCCCAACTTTAAGCTGCTATGACTAAGTGAAAGTTATAAAGCCTGGATATCTGATGCCTCGTTTCCGCTAACAGAACCGCCTTCGGGCACCGAGACATCGGCTAAGGGTTGTCTTGTTACTGCGGAAACACCCTGCGTAGCATCTATAAAGGGGTAGAAGCCGACGATGGGCCACTCTCAAATGATAAACGGTCACAAAGGAGTCAAAATAGCATATAGCATAAAAGCGTTTGTATTCAATATATGAGCGTTGCCTTCCCATAAATCGTTATAAAGCCACAATATGCATCAATTTGACTTGAGATCTGACCAAGCTGGGTTGCCTGGCTCCTGTGCTTACCCCCTACGTTCCCGATTGTTCGGCTAGGGGGTAAAGGGAGCACCTCTGTGATTGATACTACCGGGTTATCCGGGTTAGTACCTCAGACTGGGTGAAGCCGAAAGCGAGCAATCTCAAAGAACATAATTGTTCGGCAACGACGGAAGTGAAAATCTCGGTTTTTTAAAGCCAAATACTTCGGGAATTTTCCCCGAATTAATCTTCACTATTTTCTCCCACTTAGATCGGAGGTGAAGTTACATAATCATGGTTAGCATGATAACCTGCGAAAAGGAACCTATAAAGGAACTATTTTTACCAGAAGATGTTTCTTACGTTAAATAGTAATATAACATATCTCTCCGCGTACCTTTGTTTATAAAACCATATGGCTGGATTGCCTTGTTTGCCGTAAATCTTTGCCCTTATAAAGGCGTTATAAAGTAGGAAAACACTCCTTGGCTACTGGCTGAGGAGGTTGAAGCTGATGGTCGGTCAACAAAGTTTTGTACAATGGGGATCCGAGCATTAATGATGTAAAGTACTTGGATACATAGAATAATTACACATAAATTATGATTAAAATCAATTTACTCCGGATATTGATCCTTAATTCGGCCACCCTTGCCCAACTTAAGGCTCGGGGGCTACTGGGCTTCGCGCTTCTCACTTAAAAGCCATTAACAGGTTACTTCGATCCCCTGATCTGGTGTTGCCACCCGACCAGTGGCTCGGGGGCTACTGCATTGATGATTCAATGCAGAAAATTCAAAGTGCAAAAAAGTTTCCGACGAGATTACAATCCTCGGGTTGGTCAGCCGCACCCAACCTGAGTCTCGAGGACTATGCACACCGTGTTTCGTTCCTAAGTATGCTGCCGAGTAAGGAATCGATCCTCAGGCCGATTTTGTGAATCGACCTGAGTCTCAGGGGCTACTGGGATCAGCGGTATTATTTTATCCTTCAGGTGCATCCCAGATTTTAGGCCGGCACACACCTTGAGGGCTACTGGTTATACATCTCGGCAGAGAATAAATTGCGCCAATCGAAAAAGTATTTTAGCCCCAGGCCGAGGTGGTGCACCACCTCGGAAGCAGTCCGGCATAAAGCTCGGTTGTGAGTGGCTGGCTCCGTAGAGGGCGTTTCCGGCATTAAGCTCGGCTGAACTCCTTCAACTTTTTTAAAACCGAGGTAATCTATGACACCTCGGATGCAGACCGTCGTTGGAGCTCGGCTGCAAAAAGATACCTCTGATGCAGTCCGGCGTTGGAGCTCGGCTGTAAGAGGACACCGCTACACGGGAAAAAACTTTTAACCCAAAGTGTGGCGTAAAAAATAACAAGGCATTTTTAAAGGCCGAATACTTAAAGGGGCTCCTCGGATACCCGACGTATGAACTCTTCGGATACACCTCGGCGATCCTCAAGATCGGAGATGTGAAGATTTGTTGAACCAGTTTTCAAGACCGACGACCGAAGATGAAGAACAACTCGGAAGAACTGAGGAGCGTCCCCAACTTGAAGACCGGTTCAGGGGGCTACTGACGGTGTCCTGGACTAGGGGGTACTGACCACGTCGTCTCCCGACCAGGTGGGTCGGGCCGAGGACCCCCATGGCAGTTCACTCATGGGCCACTTCGGGCAGTCCATGACGAATACAAGGAAGATTCCACAAGACTTGGCACCCAAGACGAGGACTCTCCTAAACCCTAGGCCTCCGATACATTATATAAACCGAGGCCAGGCTAGTCAATAGATGATCTCATATTCATTAGAACAATCTCATGGTAGACACATGTACTCTGTACTATACCCCATATGAATACAATCAAAAGCAGGACGTAGGGTATTATCTCTTCGAGAGAGCCCGAACCTGGGTAAAATTTTGTGTCCATGTTACCATCGCTCCAAGACGCCTAGCTTAGGACCCCTACTACGAGATATGCCGGATTTAGAACCGACAACTGGCAAAATAGAAAACCTATCAAGGGCAAACCTTTGCCTTGCGCATAGTCCACTTGAGCTAGATGATGACGATCTTGACTTTCTCAAGTTGGACCACCTTTCTTGATTGCGTTGGCTCGATGGAGACTAGTTGATTGCTCCCCCATACTCCACTATGGATGAGCCACTCTTCTGCACTTCATCACAAGTCCATTGTCACCACAATGGACGGCAAGCTTCAAGCATGATCTCTTCGTGATGCTCCGCTTGAACTTGCACACCGCAAACTTGATGACGATCACCACTTGATGTCATCCTCCCTGGGTTGTATGATATCTTCCTTTTGATGCATGCCCATGGAAACATACCTAATCCCACAAACAACTCTCACATAGAACATGGGTTAGTACACAAAGCGTAATGGATAATGCTTACCATACCATGAGATCACTTGATCCCACTCGGTACATCTTCTATGCTTTGTGTGTTGATCAACTTGAATCACTCTTTGTACTTAGTCTTTATCAACCTTGAATCTTTCCAACTCTCTTCATTAGAATGATGTCTTGAAGTTAACATGAATGTTAACACAATCTTCTTCTTCATGACATGCTTGCAATAGGCTCAACACTCACATGACCAATCTTTGGATAAATGCTTGAATAGCACCTTGGTCATCACATAATCTCCTTGAAACCAACAAATGGACTTCAAGAAATGCCTATGGACAAACCCTTCAAATATAGCTCAAGGCAACCATTAGTCCATAGAGATTGTCATCAATTACCAAAACCAAACATGGGGGCACCATGCTCTTTCAATCTCCCCCATTTTGGTAATTGATGATAATCACTTTCAAGAGGGTTTATATAGGAAATTAAGCATAAGCACAACCATGCAAAGCAACAACTAATAATGCATGAGCATGATACCAAAACCCTCTAGACTAAACCCTCTAAACTTCTCCCCCATTGGCATCGATTGCCAAAATGGGTGAAAACTTACAAGGCCAATATAATATGTGTTCCTCCATAAAGTGTGTATTTCTCAAAATATGAGTGGAATACAATACACATATCTAATGATGAATAGTTGGAGGAAGACAAACTATATTGAGGATCCAAAGATTGCAAAAAGGATGATATGGCATAAAGACATACCGAAGAGAGAAGCAAGCATTCTAAAGATACCAAATGAACCAATCAAACACATGATTCGACGAGCCACAAGAATAAAAGATATTATGATATGGGCAAAGGAGTGTTCTAAGGAAACTAGAGAAGCTCCCCATCAACTTGAATCACTCTTTGTACTTAGTCTTGATCAACCTTGAATCTTTCCAACTCTCTTCATTAGGATGATGTCTTGAAGGTAAACAAGAATGTTCACACAATCTTCTTCTTCAAGACATGCTTTCAATAGGCTCAACACTCACATGACCAATCTTTGGATAAATCCTTGAATAGCACCTTGGTCATCACATAATCTCCTTGAAACCAACAAATGGACTCCAAGAAATGCCTATGGACAAACCCTTCAAATATAGCTCAAGGCAACCATTAGTCCATAGAGATTGTCATCAATTACCAAAACCAAACATGGGGGCACCACATGTTCTTTCAAAAGGGGAGGTGAATCCACGGACTCGCCGAAGAAGCTTGGAGGGGAGAGTTTGCCCTATCCGTCAAGAGAAAGGGAAGAACCCTTGGAGAAAAGGTCTCTTAACGTGGCTCTTCTATATCTAATCCATTTGTTTGGATTGTTCGAGGTTGTCCGAACCCAACCCATTTATGGGGTACAATTTGACGGTCCAAACTATCTGTCATGTCAGCCCGAGCACGAGCCCTTGATACATATCTAACATAACTATAATTTTTTATTGTTTATGCAATTCTCTTATTACTTCCACATATTTTTGGCAACAATTTATATAATTTTCTTGGACTAACATATTAATCTAGTGCCCAGTGCCAGTTCTTGTTTGAGCTTGTGGGCCCCTGGTAGGTCTTCTGGCCCTCCCCTGAAGCTTCTGGGGTCTCTTCTGTTCCATAAAAAATCTCCGTAAAGTTTCATCGTGTTTGGACTTCGTTTGGTATGGATTTTCTGAAAAACAAAGAAATAGGCAAAAAAACAAGAACTGGCACTGGGCACTGAGTTAATAGGTTAGTTCTCAAAAATGATATAAAATGACATATAAAGCATACAAGATTGATAATATAATAGTATGAAACAATAAAAAAATTATAGATACGTTGGAGACGTATCAATGCCCATGGAAACTTTGTGAACCTTAAATCACAGAAACTTTTCAACAAAAATAATGATGCTTATTTAGTGTAGTTAAAAAGCTGAAGCGAGAAAAGTATGATACAATTGCTTGGTTTGGCACCGGGGTGTTCATGATTTATACTTTATGTTAGGAAGACCGAGCTATGACATGCTTACATGATTAAATGGATAGGAATACCATTCTTTAGCATTCTTTATTTTGAATAGGAATGCTTATTTTCTAGTATTCTCGCATATTATCATTTTGATATCAAACAAATCATTGCATCCCAATATTCATACCGTAAAGAATTACATGATTAAAACATGTTAAGTAGCATTTCACATCAAAAATTATGATTTTATCATTTACCTACTCGAGGACGAGTAGGAATTAAGCTTGGGGGTGCTGATACGTCTCCAACATATCTATAATTTTTGATTGTTTCATGCTATTATATTACCGTTCTTATATGCTTTATATGCCATTTTATATCATTTTTGTAGAATAACCTATTAACTTAGTGCCCAGTGTGAGTTGTTGTTTTTGCCTATTTCTTTGTTTCGCAGAAAAACCATACCAAACGAAGTCCAAACACGATGAAACTTTACGGTGATTTTTTCTGGATCGAAAAAGACCCTAGAAGCTTCGGGGAGAGACCAGAAGATGCATGAGGGAGTGACAAGCTCACACAGTGCGCCCTAGGGGGAGGCGCGCCATCATCACTTGTTGGGCCCACGTGGCTCCGTTTGACCTAATCTCTGGCCTATAAATTCCCTAATATTCCAAAAACGTCAAAGCGAGATCCGAAACAATTTTATCGCTACTGCAAGCCTGTGTTCGTCCGTGATCCCATCTGGAGGCCTTTTCCAATACTATGCCGGAGGAGGAAACCATCGGGAAGGCAATCTTCATCAACCTTTCTGCCTCCATGATGATGTGTGAGTAGTTCCCACAGGATCTACGGGTCCATAGCAGTAGCTAGATGGCTTTCTCATTCTCTCTCTTTTGATCTTCAATATAATGATCTCTTTGGAGATCTATTCGACGTAATTCTCACGGTGTGTTTGTTGGGATCCGATAAATTGTGGGTTTATGATCAGATTATTCATTGAAAGTATTCGAATCTTTTCCGAGATCTATTTATTTGTGATTTTATATGCTTGTATTTCTTTCCGATCTATCCATCTTCTTTGACCAATTAGATTGATTTATCTTCAGTGGGAGAGGTGCTTGGTAGTAGGTTCAATCTTGCGGTGTCCTTACTCTGTGACAGGAGGAGTTGCAAGGTATGTATTTGTAGGAGATATGCCCTAGAGGCAATAATAAATGTTATTATTTATCTCCATGTTCGTAATTATGTTTATATTCCGTGATATAACTGCTATGGTTCTTGAGTCTACAATAACCACGAGGCTCGGAGGAAAACTCATATGCATGTGTGGAATAATAAACGGTAAAATGTATTCCTAGTCTGGCCTCTAAGACTAGCTCAAGTGTTGCATGATGCTTCTGTTTTCCTGATCATGGGCATGACTATGCCGGCAACTTTGAGGGCACAATGTTTGGAGAACACTTGTGTTGAATCGACCCGAATTGATGTTATGCTTCGTACTTGCTTCGTGAACTTTGGGGTTTGTTAAACGTCATCTGTAACAGGGTGGCTATTACGGCGGCTTACGGGTTCACAGAAAAGTATGACAAGTAACTTGATAGCTCAAGATTGGGATTTGCTCCTCCAGCAATGGAGAGATATTCTTAGGGCCCTCTCGGTGTTACGGTATCCACCATCGTCTGGCCAGACAGAATGTGATTTGATCACTGGGATGCCGCAACGCGGAAACAAGAGAAGAGAACAAAACCGGTAATGGGGTAACTGGCATAGTGAACAAGTTGTTGATCCACGGGGATGCCGGTAAGTCTCACCTCAGGTGTTTATAACATATCGCGAAGCAACTGGAATAGCACACGGCAAACTACAGGTTCACTCGAATATTCATTCGTGTGGGTATAGGGATCAATATGGGTGTCCACGGATCCGCTATTGATCATTGATCGGAAAGTATTCCGGTCACTACTGTATGCGACCGCTAATGCGACACATGAATCAGAGACCCCGCGACCAAACTGTGTGCGATGCATGCATCGCAAATGGTGTCGTAATAAAACCGTCACCAATAAGACGAACTGTTTGCGATGCCGGAGACATCAAGCACGATCCAGATTAGAGACGCGTGTGCGATACGTGGCATACAGTTGATCCATGTGAACTGTTTGCGATAAGCCAAAACAACAGAAACGGGCAGCCAGATCGAGGTGTGTGCGATACATGGCATATAGTTCACTTGGATTAACTGTTTGTGATTACTCAACACAATAGAAATGGGCAGCCACTTCGAGGTGTGTGCGATACACGGCATATAGTTCACTAGGATGAACTGTTTGTGATTACCCAACACAACAGAAACGGTCAGGCAGATCAAGGTGTGTGCGATATACGGCATGCGGTTCACTTGGATGAACTATTTGCGATTACCCAACATAATAGAAACGGTTCAACTTAACAAGATGTGTGTGATACGCGGAAAACAGGTCAGTAATCCGAAATGTGTGGGAAGACGGATAACAACACGGACGATTCCTGCTAATAACCCGTGTGTGTTGTGGGCAAACTCTTGCTGGTATACAATTGTCAGCGATTAATGAAATCATCACTGACAGGTTCCCAAGTTTAGCCCATGGCCGATGTGATTTGCTCTGTCCGCACAACATCTATGCTCTGTCTACACAACAACAACATATATACTTATAAGAACATTGTTGCATAACCAAATAAAACATCCAATTATATAAGTGACTATACACACCAAAGTAAACAATTACATGCACACTAAACTAGGAGAAACGATCATGTAATCATCTACTTCTTGTTGTGACGAAGCTTGCCATTGCTCTGCTTCCGGCTGGATTCCTGGCCGTTTTGGGGAAGAAGGAGGCACTTACTCATGTCAACGATCCGCCTGTACATCTCGTAGCCTGTGTACGCCTCCTTGGACGCGTACACGACATGAGCTTCATCATGTTTCTCCATCCAGGACGAGTGCCAGGCACACTTGTCCTTGTTGCAGGAATTCTTCATGTCTCTGTAGTAGGGGTCGATGATGGCCTCGGCGAGGTGAACCAGTGAGTCCTTCTCATGCTTCTTGCTGCCCCAGATCTTGTATTGTCCCTGGATGTCGACGAGATTCTGGCAGGCGATGCCCGAATTCTTGAGCACCTTTACATCATTGGTGATGTCCACCGTAGCGAACATGTAGTGGGGGCTGTTGACAAACCTAGCGAAACGCTCACAAGGCCTTGTGGCTAGGCAGTAGTGGTAGACGAGGACGTGATTGCGCACGCACATCTGCACGACGGTGACCTTGTGACGAGACCCGACACAAGCGTGGGTGTACACGAGGTCGAACCCGACCACCTTGTACTTCTCCGCAGCAAGCAACAACTCCATAGTGTGGATGGAGTTCTCCACCCAGATCGGGTTGTTGGTGTACACCACCGAGTGCTCCGTGAACCTTCTGTGGGTGTCCACTACGGCATACATGGTGAACTGCCGCTAGTCGTCGGCAGCCGCTGGGACCGCCATTGGAGCCGCGCAGGATACCCTCTCTGTATTTGTCGTCGTGGGTGTGCTTCTTGCAATACTGGGGCGCGATCGAAAGGTTGAAGAGACACAAGGGTTAAATGGCTGCTGTAATAAATGGGGGCCGGACGGCCTGTAATTGTCATGTCTTGTCACCGCGTTTCTAGCGGAGGATCCCAGTGCACGCTTGAGCTGTTGAGCACCCCACACGCGTTTCGTTTGAGCATGTGTGGGCTCGAAGAGGCGCCAAGTTTACCCGTGTGTGATGAGGTCAAAGTTACACAGACGGGTAATGATGGACACTCGAGTGCGATAATTCTGGGCACACAGTTGAGGAAACCAACTGTGTACAATAATGTCAAAGATCACTGTCGTGTCCGCAATATAGATCGTTTGCGATTGAGATCGGCAGGGGAAACACATTCGAGAATGGTAAATAAAATCAAGTCCATTGAGGTCCAGATATTAATCGTCCATTGCATATGAATGTCAAAATAGTACTACCAATATACGAGTCTCATACGATGCCATTTCAACAATTGTACCACAAAAGCCCAAAATATTACATGGTTCAAATTCCAGAGTTAGAAGGCTCAAATTCGAAGATTAATTACAAGGTTCAAACTGACATTAGAAATGAAATTCAACTCATGCAGCTGCAGATGCCCGCGCTGATCAGCTGAACTTGGACATATGAGAGGTTCAAACTGATATTACAACTTGTAAAATCCGTTTCGAAACCTCAACATTTCTGCAAAGGGATCAGCCACTGACAAGTCATGTATGGGCTTGACATAATGACTTCCGATTACTCTGTCAGCTGAACTTCCAAAATGAAATTTAGCTTCTGCAGAGCCTTTTCCATTCTCCCGTAGCCTCCGGCGCTGATCAGCAAACCATTCAGTTTTGCGAAGCAAATGTAGGGCAAGCCTCATTACCTTTAGTACCCTTGCTCTCACAACAAAGAACCTGGCAAATATAATCTCCGGTAAGGTCCCTCGGTAGGAGTTCAAAGTAATTTCTGAGAGATGCATATCAAGGCATTCGATGTGGTTGTTATATTGTATCACATTATCCACTACCGGGCCTAATCTTATCTGCAAAAGAAGAGAACGTATTAGTGCCTACATGCAGTTTTGAACACTACTACAGGCCTCTTTGATTTGCAGGATTTCTAAAATACACAAATAGGGTGACATGCCATCTTCGATCCTACATGATTAACATGGGCATTTGATTACAATCTAGAAAAACGTAGGCTTTTTCCCAAGAGGTTGGAGTGGATGGAAATTTACCTACGAAAACTAGTACAGATGAATCAAAAGGAGAAATGCATATGGATTGTAACCTTATGACTCAAGAAACCACTGTAGGGAAACAAACATCAATGTACTGAAATGCTCCAAAATTCCTTCAGAAATCGTAGTACATTCGTCATTGTAAACTTGGGAAAAGGTACCAAAAAATTGAACTCCCTTATGGTTAACATTTAACAGGAAAGGAGCATCACATCGATATATAGCTTCTCCAGGCACGGAAAGCATCTCAGGAAACTGACAACTTCGTCCAGGTTGGGGCCGATAGATTCTACTGCGAAGACCTTCACTGTGCGCAGATACATTGTCAAGCTTGTCGGGTTCATTTTCTGGATGACAGACGAACATACATCTTCAAAATTAGAAAAAATGTTAATTCAAGAAGTAGAAGAAGAAGGCGAATGTTGTACCTGAACGGGTGTGGATCCAATAACAAGTTCGAAGAATTTGACAGACGAGTAGCCCACCACTGTCAATTTCGGCGCAAAAATGACACTGATTCTTGTTGGACCTTGTTGATCAACTACAAGTAATCTCTCAAGTAAAGGTGTGTCCTCAATTACCATACTATGATACACCTTCTGTGATCTCTTGCTGCAGCACAGCAACACACATAAATTGTTCGGAGAGTCCTGGAGGTGATGTGGAAGCTACTCAACCCATTGATCGCCTGAAGACGAAGGTGCTCGAGTGCAGTACAGCCGTGGAGCAGGCGCTCCATGTCATCATTGGGGATGCATACGGCGACGAGCTCGATGTGCTTCAGTCGTGGGATAAAAAGAGCGGGCGCGTCATTAATCAGGGGCAAATGGCAGTTCATGAACCTGGCGACCCGCAGCGTGGGCGCGAGGCGGAGCACGGATGGTGGCAGCAAGCGCATATGTCCATCATTAAAACTGAGCTCCTCGAGGTGATCTAGGGCAGGGGATCGGAACCACTCATCAAGCTTGGCTCGGTCCTTGCCGTTGGAACGGAACTTGCCCATGATAAGGCCTCTGATTGGGCCAAGGTGCCTGCCGAGGATCTGGGACAACGCGTCCAAGCTTTTGCGATAGCCATGGCAGAGCTTGTGGACGTCGATGAGGTCGAGAGGGGTGGAATGCCATAGGGGGCGCCACCACCAGGAAAGGACAGTTGTCCGCGCGCCATATTTGATTGGGAGGAGGGAGATGATGACGATCAACATATCATCGGGGAGGCTGCTGATGAAGTCTAGGTCCGCCGGTGTCGCTTGCGGTTCTTGCTCGACCCGCCTCCGCTTGTTGGCAGCCTCGTCCTCCACCTCTGGAGTCTCCTCGGTGGCAACTCTATTTGATAGGACTGGAGGAGTGGGAGGATAGGGAATATTAAGTTAGAACAGGGCAAAAGAAAAGTGTATTGGTAACTAGAAGTTACTAGGTAGGAACAGACTTAACAGAGTCAGCAAGTGGAATCCCTATTGGTTGCTTAAATACTACACAATTACTTTGATATTGCTAGGTAAGTCAACATGCAGATACTTGAAAAGAACACTTACTTGGAACAAAGTCAGGATGGATGATATCGTCGGGGAAGTTAGCATATATCATATAACCAGGCTCTTTTAGGTGCAGTGCAATTTTAGTGCCAGCTTTCGCTACATAAAACTTTGAAATTTCTGTCCAAAGGCTCGCGCCAAAATAGGAGTGACCATGTTCATCAAGTTTTACAGAAGCAACGATTGTAAATCCATGGTTTGTGTTCAATATGACATTCCTGGAGTCTTCAGTTATGTAAAGGCCAAGATTGTGTACTACAGTTGCTGTTGCAAAGCAAGGGATGTACTGCAGGAAATGATAAGATTGTTAAAGAATAGGGTAACATGCAAATATGGGAGTAATTGAAAGAACAGTACACAGCAGTTGAAATCAAAGGACACAAATTTATAGTTAAACAGATAGTGTAACCATGATGTCATGCAAATATGAGAGTAATCGAAAGAACATTACAGCATTAATTTGCCTAATATAGGAAGAAGAAAAATCCCCTTGGACGTATATACTGCATGTGGCACCTTTTATCCAAATGTAGCAATATATACTATATGTTCCGAAAAGTAAGCCATGCCAACCAAGGTAGGGTGAGATTGAACATACCGTGCGATTCCTGAAGCCAGCTGGTACGGTGAGATGGAACTTCTCGGCTGTCTGGCCGAGGCTGCATAGGCCTGATGTCTCCTTGCACTGTACACTCTATGAATGAAAGAAAACCCTCGAATCAGCTAGAGGAAAAATGAATCCACGGCGATTTCGGCCGGGTAATTAAAAGGGGTAGACGGACTGGGATACGAGATGATCGAATATTTCAGTAAATTAGTTACCTGGTTCTCCATGAGTAAAAGCTCCAATACCGCAGATCCCCCAATAGGGCGAAGCTGGGTCGACGGCGAGCCACGTCGAGAAAGTCGGTGGCGATAGGCGGCGGCAAGCGGCAGTGGCGAAATGCGGTGGGGTTTGCCGGCAGCCGGCGTCAGTGACAGGCGTCGAGCTAAGTGGTTGTTGCGGAGATAGGCGGTGACATGCAGAGTCGCGGAGGAGTGCAGGTGCGACTGGGGACGAGGAGGGGGGAGGTGGTGGGCGGGGGTGAGGATTTTGTGACGTGGAGGGTGGTGAGGGTTTTCTTTTTTCCTTTTTGAATTGGGTGGTGAGGGTTTCCTGTCCCAGAGGCCGGAATGCGTTTCGGAGGCAACGGTTTGGTAGACTCAACCATGTGCGATTATCATCACTCTGTGTGTGGTGTCGGCAGTGGCGTACCCAGGGGGTGTGCCAGGTGTGCCATGGCACACCCAGATTTTTGGAAAACATTTTTCACCATGTAAAAATTAGCTGATTTTTAAGGTCCATGCAAGCTAATTGAAACAGTCTCAATTTTTTTAAAGTGTGCACACCTTCTATTTTATTTCTAGGTCCACCACTGGGTGTGGGCAATCATATGTTGGTATAAGAGAAGCATAAAATTCCATCAACCAGACTGATTGCATACTCATCCCACATCTAGACATAAGTAAACATTATATATATATATATATATATATATATATATATATATATATATATATATATATATATATATATATATATATATATATATATATTGTCAGAATAGTTATTCTTCCCACATCCGAACTGCACGCTCAACGCGAGGGCACTGCACTTTCTGAAGCAAAGGTACTGCAATACAAATACTAGTGAACTTCTCGTAGAAAAAAACTGCACGTGGTGTTTTTGCGGTATTGTTTTCGATCCAGTTTTTAAACCGTTTGTCGGAACGAGGCGTGTAATATACCGTTGGAAAGCTATGGATTAGACGTAAATTCGCCATATAGAATTTTTTTCGAGATTCGTCACGGTTTAAGAGCAGTTTTAAAAATGGTGCAGCACACGACGAGTGGCAGCGAGCGTATTTTCACGATTTCTTCTAAACCGCTCGTCGGAATTAAGCAAATGATATGCCGTTGGAAAGATATCGTCGAGGCGCAACTTTTTCATATATATTACATTTTCTAATTCGTTACGGTTTAATAGCAGTTTCAAAATTACTAAATCGCGGAATTCCGTTTTTTCAATTTTTTTGCAATTTTCGGTACTGTTTTCGCTCCAGTTTTTTAACCGTTTGTCGAAACGAAGCGTGTGAGATGCCGTTGGAAAGCTACGGACAAGTCGCAACTTTCATATGTAGAAATGTTTTTGAGATTCCTTACAGTTTTAAATTAATTTTGAAAATGGTGTGGCGGACGACGGGTGGCAGCGGCCGTTTTTTCACGAATTTTTACAAACCGCTGGTTGGAATGATGCAAATGATACGCCATTGGAAAGATATCGACGAGGCGCAACTTTTTCATGTAGAACACTCTCTCTAATTCCTTACGGTTTAAGAGCAGTTTTGATTTTACCAAAATGCGGACACTCTGTTTTTCGCGGAACCAAAATCGACGCGTGAACCGCATCAGACAGAAGAACGCACTGCTTCAGACTTAAAACCGCACTGCATCATATGGGTAAGCGAACTGCATGATTTGTTTTGTGATTTTTTCAACTTTTTTATGAACGAGAGTGAACCGTTTTTATGAACGAGAGTGGACCGCGGAGACGAGGGCAAGAGAACCGCAACAAATATCGAAGTGAACCGTATTACTATTTTTGTTGTTTCCCTAACATTTTCGCACTTTCACGTTGGGCGCAAGTGAACGACATCACTCTCGAAAGTGAATCGTAACTCTCTCAAAAGTGAACTGCATTAATTTTTTGCTAGTGAACTTCGAAACCTTTTTTTCAATCTCCCACAGAACGAAATATAGTGCATTAGAAAAAGAAGTGAACCTCTCGCGGGGTTTTCTCTTTTCTCTTTTTTTACAAAGTGAACCACCACCCACCACCAAATGAATCACATCATATTTTTTCTTGAAGTATATAGCATAAAAAATAACTGCATAGTACAGTGGAGCAAACCTCTCCAAATACAAAAAGAACTGCATAATTCATCTTCCAAAAAAGGCAACAAGCAAACCACACCAACATTTGAACCACATTACTTTTTTTGCTGTGGTGTTCTTTACTGCAAGGGGTTCGAGAGTACGTTTTTTCTTTTCTTTTTTAAATTTTTACAAAGTGAACCACACACATTTAATATAGAGACAGACTACATTCTAGTGCCCCCTCCTGAACTACACAAGCATTGAGAGTTTTTTTTTCAATGAATAAACTACAGTTTTTCAACAACATTTTTTTACAACGTCTTTTGAAAATCTGGAAAATCATACCAAAAGAAACTGCAAGAGAACACCCCACCGCACCGCACAGAGGACCCATACGAACTGCAGTGTTGTGCACAAGCAAAATCTGAAAAAAAGAAGCATCGAGGGACCAGGTGAACTGCACGCTGCTGCCGACGAGATGCATGTGGCTGTTTTCCGAACTACATGACTCGAGCACAGCTCGGTGGCGTTGGAGGAGGAACAGGATGGGGCGGTGGAGGCCGTTGTCACGTGAATCCGAAACCCACAAAAACATCAATAGTGGACTGCACACCCGTGTTGCGCGAACCGCAAGCCGCTTGCGGGCGAGCTGCAAGTTTCTGAAACTCACCATGGGGATGGGGCGCGGAGTATGGAGCACTCATCTCTCCTGCAAAAACAAGAAAAATGAACCTCAAGAGCAACCACAGTGGACTTCTTCCACGGCGGAGGAAGTCTCACAGAGGGGAAGGACAACTAGAGAGGGGGTGAGGGGGTCTGGCAGCTGTGGCGGTGCCGTGTTACACGGTTTGGGCCCAACCGGACGGCCGTCGCCGTGAAGGTCATCGGGACCACCCGCGGGGGCTTGGGGGTGCTCGCCGAGCAGATCCCCTACTGTCCGTCATGGAGGAGCCCGCGGGATGGAGAGGGGGCGCCGGAGAGGAGCGCGAGAGGTCCTCGGATCAGGCCGAAAAACGCGAGGAGGAGGTCCACCACGCGCGAGATCCAGCAGGGGATCAACGGCGGTGCCACTTCTGACGGGACGCCGCGCCCGTCCAGGGTGATGGGAGATGGTGGAGGCGCAGGGCAGCGCGATGGCGGCGTGGGGGACCGGCGGCGCTCGGATCGGTCGCCTGGGCGGCACGGAGGCGCGCAGGTCAGCTGTGGCTGGCTGGTTGCGCTCGTGGTGGGATGTGGTGGGGGCCGGGGGAAGGTGGGACGAGGAGAGGAGTGGAGGCAGGCCGGGGTGGCGGAGATCCACGGACGGCGCGCGGCCCCGGCGGCAGAAAGCAATGGCAGTCGGGGCTGGAGCGGGAGGAAGGTGGGGGTCGCGGGGAGGAGGGAGGTTATGTGGTAGGTGGGCACGGGGGAGAGTGGGTGGCGCCGGCGCTGCTTCCTGTGGGCGAGTCGGGGGTGGGTGGGGTATTGGCAGAATAAGGTCTAGTATTGGTAGAATAAGGTCTTAAGGGGGTTGGTAGAATAGACCCACCCTATATATATATATATATATATATATATATATATATATATATATATATATATATATATATATATATATAAGCATACTCAGGCATAGATAATAAGCATACTCAAGCATTGTTCAACCATAGTACAACTGATATTAAGCATACTCAAGAATATAACTAAGACACTACATAGCCATAGTTCAATCCCACATCTCATCTACCGGCAGGCCTGCACGAAGGTGAAGCTTCTCCAGGTACTCAGCGTACGCGGCGTGGGCCACCCTGCGAGAATACTTCTGCTAGAAGGAGCCAACGGCTCGTCCTCTTGCATGCGCCAGAACACTTTCATACTCATGATAAGCTTTTGGTTGCAAAACGGGCATCCAAAGCCCATATTCCAGGTCCTCACACGCCTCTTATGTAGTCCCGCATAGAGCTCCCTGAGCTTTTGCCTCTTGTACCTCCTCTGGGCATCTTCGTCCTCGCTGTCGACAGAGTCAGATAGCACCTATACATATAGTAAAAAATGTGGCGTCAGTATATTTTATAATAATGCGAATTCAGCAAGCAGAGTTTATGAAACATAATATATCCCGTGACAGCGTGAACCCTAAATCATCAAGTGATATTGATGAAAGAAATGCATAAATAGAGAGCATGATACGTCTCCGTCATATCTACAATTTTTGATTGTTTCATGCCAATATTTTACAACTTTCATATACTTTTGGCAACATTTTATATGATTTTTTGGGACTAACATATTGATCCAGTGCCCAGTGCTAGTTCCTGTTTGTTGCATGTTTTTGTTTCGCAGAAAATCCATAACAAACAAAGTCCAAACGCGATAAAAATTTACGGAGATTTATTTTGGAATATATGTGTTTTTTGGGAAGAAGAATCAACATGAGACGATGCCCGAGTGCACGGCAAGCCTGGAGGGCGCGAACCCCCCTGGGCGCGCCTAGGGGGCTTGTGGCTTCCCTGTAAGTCGGTTGGGGGTGTCCTTCGGCCATGAGGAAGATAATATCCGGATAAAAATCCCCTCAAAATTTCAGCCCAATCAGAGTTACGGATCTCCGGGAATTTAAGAAACGGTTTTCGGCCAGAAAACAGGAACGCGAAACAGAAGAGAACAGAGAGAGAGATTCAATCTCGGAGGTGCTCCTGCCCTCCGGGAGCCATGACGGCCATGGACCAGGGGGGAACTCTCCTCCCATCTAGGGGGGAGGCCAAGGAAGAAGAAGGAGGGGGGCTCTCTCCCCCTGTCTCCCGGAGGCGCCGGAACGCCGCCGGGGCAATCATCGTGACGGCGATCTACACCAACAACTTCGCCGCCATCAACACCAACTCTCTCCCCCTCTATGCAGCGGTGTAACACCTCCCCACTGTAATCTCTACTTAAACATGGTGCTTAATGCTACATATTATTATCCAATGATGTGTTGCCGTCGTATGATGTTTGAGTAGATTCATTTTGTCCTATGGGTTGATTGATGATCGTGATTGGTTTGAGTTGTATGTTTTATTTTGTGCTGTCCTATGGTGCCCTCCATGTCGCGCAAGCGTGAGGGATTCCCACTGTAGGGTTTGCAATACGTTCATAATTCTCTTATAGTGGGCGGCTAGAGTGACAGAAGCTTACACCCGAGTAAGGGGGTTGTTGCGTATGGGAGTAAAGAGGACTTGTTACTTAATGCTATGGTTGGGTTTTACCTTAATGATCTTTGGTAGTTGCGGATGCTTGCTAGAGTTCCAATCATAAGTGTATATGATCCAAGTACGGAAAGTATGTTAGCTCATGCCTCTCCCTCATATAAAATTGCAATAATGATTACCGGTCTAGTTATCGATTGCCTAGGGACAAATCCTTCTCTTGTGTTACAATAGCTTTCTACTAAACAACTAATTTTTATTATCTTGCAAATTATTCATAGTTTTATTCTCGCTTAGTACTCCTAGTTTTATTCTTGCAAACTAGTTTTAGCATTACACCTACAAAGTACTTCTAGTTTCATAGTTGTTCTAGGTAAAGCAAACGTTAAGTGTGAGTAGAGTTGTATCGGTGGTCGATAGAAATTGAAGGGAATATTAATTCTACCTTTAGCTCCTCATTCGGTTCAACACTCTTATTTATCGAGAAAGGCTACAACTGATCCCCTATACTTGTGGGTTATCAAGACCTTTTTCTGGCGCCGTTGCCGGGGAGCAATAGCATGGGGTTGATATTCTCAGGTGTGCTTGTTTTCTTTATCACTAAGTAGTTTTTATTTTGTGCTCTTGTTTTCCATCTTTAGTTATGGGTAGGAAACATAAAATACCAAAAAAATAGTTGTACTTGCTAAACCAATGGTTGAAGAACCACCCAAAATCTTGCATACTGCTAAAGCTTTCTACTTGGATCATCTTCGATCCCTTTGTGTTCGTGCTGAAAACCCAACTAGCTTAGTTGAGGGAAAATCATTAGATGAGCATGCTTATTTTGTGTGACATCGCTTGTCTCAAAAAGGGAAACTCTTAAGGTATCAAATTAATTGTTTGGAATGCTATGCTTGGAATTTATGCGAAATACATGATTTTACTTGTTGTTCTGAAGACCCTAAAAAACACCTTCGGTACCAATGTGAGTTTAAGGATAATGAAATCTTATCTTCTTATGCCAAAGGTGTTTCTAGTTACTATGATATTGAACAAATTGAAGAATTTGTTGCTTTTAAGGGTGCATAGGAAATTGCTTCTTTGATTGAAAAGTGTGATGCTACTCTTTACAAATCTAAATTTTTTGCCATACTTAAATATTGCTATGAAAATTATGCTTCTAATGCTTATGTTAAAGAATATATTGAGGACACCTCTGCTGTCCAAGAAGAGACTAATGTTTTGCAGGAATCTATGGAAGAAGAAATTGATGAAACTGTGAGCTCATTAGATGAAAAAGATGCCGAGGAGAGCGAAGAACAAAAGGAGGAAGAGCGGATTAGCTACCCGTGCCCACCTTCTGATGAGAGTAACTCTTCAACTCATACATTGTTTAATTTCCCTTCGTGCTTACCTAAGGATGATTGCTATGATCCCTTGGATTCGTCTGAAATATCCCTTTTTGATGAAATTGATGCTTGTGGCCAAGATGCCAATATGAATTATGCTTATGGAGATGAACTTGATATAGTTCCTTATGTTAAACATGAAATTGTTGCTATTGCACCCACCCATGATAGTCCTATTATCTTTTTGAATTCTCCCAACTACACTATATCGGAGAAGTTTGTGCTTATTAAGGATTATATTGATGGGTTGCGTTTTACCGTTGCACATGATGATTTTGATGAATATAATATGCATGTGCTTGTTGCTCCTAATTGCAATTATTATGAGAGAGGAACTACATCTCTACCTCTCTATGTTTCCAATACGATAAAATTGCAAGAAACTGTTTATGCTATGCATTGGCCTTTACTTGATGTGCATGAATTGTTCTTTTATGACATGCCGATGCATAGGAAGAGAGTTAGGCTTCGTCATTGCATGATATATGTTGCTTTGTGCTCACTACTAAATTACAAATCATTGTTAATTAAAATTGGCTTTGATATACCTTGGGATACGGGTGGATCAATTACTTGAGCACTATACGCCTAGCTTAATGGCTTTAAAGAAAGCGTTGCCTGGGAGACAACCCGGAAGTTTTAGAGAGTCATTTTACTCTGTTGTGTGTTTTTAAAAAGTTTAAAAACAAAAAAATATAGAGGGGAACCTAAAACTTTTTCAAAAAGAAAAGTGAAAGTGAGACAGATGAGCAAGGTGGAAGTGGGGGCTATCCTTGAACTTTGTTCATGCCCATGGAAACTTTGTGAACCTTGATGGCAGAAACTTTTCAACAAAAATAATTACCCCCTTGTACAAATCCATTGTATTATAAAAATAATGTGCCAAGATTTACCTTTAGGATGTTTAAATTGCTTGTTTGGTGTGTGCTGTGCAAAAACAGAAACTTTTGCTGTAGTGTTTGAATTTCTTTATTTTACTGGAACGTGCAAAAATTCTGAAATTTTTACACAGTACTGCTATGCATATTTTTATTTTGTCCTAATTTTTCAGAATTTTTGAGTTACAGAAGTATATGTTTCATTTGCATCCTTATAGACTGTCCTGTTTTCACAGATTGCTGTTATAGTTTCTTTATTTGCGTATGGTTGAAATCTTGTTGAGCCCCATTGACTTGGGAGCCATAGAATTGTGATAGCATACAGTGGTAATGCTTGATTATAATTATACAATAATGTTTGATGTTATTTGATGTTATATGTACTAACCCCTCTAATAAAAAGTTCGGTTAAATTTTGTGTGGATGAAGTGTTCGAAGATCGAGGAGGAATCGATATGAGGAGAATAAGGAGAGGCAAGAGTTCAAGCTTGGGGATGCCCAAGGAACCCCAAGTAAATATTCAAGGAGACTCAAGCGTCTAAGCTTGGGGATGCCCTGGAAGGCATCCCATCTTTCTTCAACAATTATCGGTATGTCTCGGTTTTTGTTTTGTTCACATGATATGAATAAATTCTTGGAGCGTCGTGTGCTTTTTATTTTTATTTTAATAATGCACCATGCTGGTATGAGATAATCCTTGGTTGATTTATAGAATGCTCTTTGCACTTCACTTATATCTTTTGAGTATGGCTTTATAGAATGCTTCATGTGCTTCACTTATATCATTTGAAGTTTGGGTGCTTGTTTCTCTACATATAGAAAACCGTTATTTGTAGAATGCTCTGTTGCTTCACTTATATTTATTAGAGCGTGGGCAAGTCTTTTGTAGAAAGAATTAAACTCTCATGCTTCACTTATATCTATTTAGAGAGTCAACATGAATTGGTCATTCACATGGTTAGTCATAAAATCCTACATAAAACTTGTACATCACTGAATATGATAAGTTTGATTCCTTCCAATAGTTTTGCGATATTGAGATGGTGATATGTGGGAGGCACTAGTGAATGATTGTGGTTTAGTAAGAATATTGGTGTTAAGGTTTGTGATTCCTGAAGCATGCACATATAGTCTTTAGTTATGCTAAGAAGTTGGAGCATGATTTATTATTGACTGTCTTCCTTTGTGTGGAGGTCGGGGGCGTGCGATGGTTAACTCCTACCAACCTCCCCCCTAGGGGCATGCATAGTAGTACTTTTATTCGAGGGCTAATAGACTTTCGCAATAAGTATGTGAGTTCTTTATGACTAATGTGAGTCCATGGATTATACGCACTCTCACCTTTCCGCAATTTGCTAGCCTCTTCGGTACCGTGCATTGCCCTTTCTCACCTCGAGAGTTGGTGCAAACTTCACCGGTGCATCCAAACCCCGTGATATGATATGCTCTGTCACACATAAGCCTCCTTATATATTCCTCAAAACAGCCACCATACCTACCTATTATGGCATTTCCATAGCCATTCCGAGATATATTGCCATGCAACTTCCATCATCATCATATACATGACTTGAGCATTCATTGTCATATTGATTTGCATGATCGTAAGATAGCTAGCATGATTATTTCATGGCTTGTCCGTTTTTTGATATCTTTGCTACGCTAGATCATTGCACATCCTGGTACACTGCCAGAGGCATTCATATAGAGTCATATTTGTTCTAGTATCGAGTTGTAATTTTGAGTTATAAGTAAATAGAAGTTAGATGATCATCATTATTAGAGCATTGTCCCAGTGAGGAAAGAATGGTGGAGAATAATGAGTCCTTGAAACAGTGGGGATAAGGTCCATGAGACTGTTCTAAAAAAACAGGCCAAAAATAGCCCACAAAAAAAATGAATGAGAGAAAAAGAGAGAAGGGGCAATGTTACTATCCTTTTCCACACTTGTGCTTCAGAGTAGCACCATGTTTTTCATATAGAGAGTCTCCTGAGTTGTCACTTTCATATACTAGTGGGAATTTTTCATTATAGAACTTGGCTTGTATATTCCAATGATGGGCTTCCTCAAATGCGCGAGGTCTTCATGAGCAAGCAAGTTGGATGCACACCCACTTAGTTTTCAGTTTGAGCTTTCATACACTTATAGCTCTTGGTGCATACGTTGCATGACAATCCCTACTCCTCGCATTGATATCGATTGATGGGCATCTCCATAGCCCATTGATCCGGCTAGTTGATGCGAGGCTTTCTCCCTTTTTGACTTCTCCTTATTGATCCCTACCACCGCATTCTATTCCACCTATAGTGCTATGTCCATGGCTCACGCTCATGTATTGCGTGGGGGTTGAAAAAGCTAAAGCGCATTAAAAAGTATGAACCAATTGCTCGGCTGACATCGGGGTTGTACATGATTTATATTTTGTGTTAAGAAGATGGAGCATGACAAGGCTATATGATTTTGTAGGGATATCGTTCTTTAGCATTTTTATTCTGAAAGGCATGATTGTTTGGTGGTATGCCTGAGTATTGATGTCTTTATATCAAATTATAGACGATTGCTTTGAATCACTCGTGTCTTAATATTCATGCCATGATGGGATTACATGTTCAAGATTATGCTAGGTAGCATTCCACATCAAAAATTATCTTTTTTTTATCATTTACCTACTCGAGGACGAGCATGAATTAAGCTTGGGGATGCTGATACGTCTCTGTCGTATCTATAATTTTTGATTGTTTCATGCCAATATTTTACAACTTTCATATACTTTTGGCAACATTTTATATGATTTTTTGGGACTAACATATTGATCCAGTGCCTAGTGCCAGTTCCTGTTTGTTGCATGTTTTTTGTTTCGCAGAAAATCCATATCAAACAAACTCCAAACGCGATAAAAATTTACGGAGATTTATTTTGGAATATATGTGATTTTTGGGAAGAAGAATCAACGTGAGACGATGCCCGAGTGCACGGCAAGCCTGGAGGGCGCGGGCCCCCCTTGGCGCACCTAGGGGGCTTGTGGCTTCCCTGTAAGTCGGTTGGGGGTGTTCTTCGACCGCAAGGAAGATAATATCCGGAAGGAACGCGAAACAGAAGAGAACAGAGAGAGAGAGAGAGAGAGAGAGAGAGAGAGAGATAGAGAGAGAGAGAGAGAGAGAGAGAGAGAGAGAGAGAGAGAGAGATCCAATCTCGGAGGGGCTCCTGCCCTCCGGGAGCCATGGCGGCCATGGACCAGAGGGGGAACTCTCCTCCCATCTAGGGGAGGCTAAGGAAGAAGAAGAAGGAGGGGGGCTCTCCCCCCCTCTCTCCCGGTGGCGCCGGAACGCCGCCGGGGCAATCATCGTGACGACGATCTACACCAACAACTTCACCGCCGTCAACACCAACTCTCTCCTCCTCTATGCAGCATTGTAACACCTCTTTTCCCCGCTCTAATCTCTACTTAAACATGGTGCTTAATGCTACATATTATTATCCAATGATGTGTTGCCGTCCTATGATGTTTGAGTAGATTCGTTTTGTCCTATGGGTTGATTGATGATCGTGATTGGTTTGAGTTGTATGTTTTATTTTAGGGCTGTCCTATGGTGCCCTCCGTGTCGCGCAAGCGTGAGGGATTCCTGCTGTAGGGTTTGCAATACGTTCATAATTCTCTTATAGTGGGCGGCTAGAGTGACAGAAGCTTACACCCGAGTAAGGGGGTTGTTGCGTATGGGAGTAAAGAGGACTTGTTACTTAATGCTATGGTTGGGTTTTACCTTAATGATCTTTGGTAGTTGCGGATGCTTGCTAGAGTTCCAATCATAAGTGTATATGATCCAAGTATGGAAAGTATGTTAGCTCATGCCTCTCCCTCATATAAAATTGCAATAATGATTACCGGTCTAGTTATCGATTGCCTTGGGACAAATCCTTCTCTTGTGTTACAACAGCTTTCTACTAAACAACTAACTTTTATTATCTTGCAAATTACTCGTAGTTTTATTCTCGCTTAGTACTCGTAGTTTTATTCTTGCAAACTAGTTCTAGCATTACACCTGCAAAGTACTTCTAGTTTCATAGTTGTTCTAGGTAAATCAAACGTTAAGTGTGCGTAGAGTTGTATCGGTGGTCGATAGAACTTGAAGGGAATATTAATTCTACCTTTAGCTCCTTGTTGGGTTCGACACTCTTATTTATCGAGAAAGGCTACAACTGATCCCCTATACTTGTGGGTTATCAGAGCACACAACTTAGTGCAACAAAATTAAGAGTCTGATTGGTTTGCTACCAACATTTGGCAGAATCAAAAGTTTGGTTTGCTACTGACATTTGGCAAAATCAAAAGTTGCCAACACTTGGCAACCTTTGTGAGATTGGCAATGAACAATGGAATGCAAACTAATCTCTAGCGAACATTTGGGAGTTGCCAAAATTTGGCATGCCGACGACTTTTGGCATCAAACCAATTTACATGCCGTAAAGTAGGATCAAAATTTTGCATGCCAGCAACTTTTGGCATCAAAATCAATTGTCAAGATCTGGCTAGGAATTATTAGCAACACTAACCCTAGTCAGATTATTTTTTTAGAAGAACAGGGAGGCTCCTCCCCGGTTCCATTATTCAAATGAAACCCTCATAGTGTCATACATCAGCTCACTAAGAGGAGATGTTCGAAAGCAACAGCTAAAGGGAAATACACAACGACAGAAGTATGAGGATTACAAGTTATCCTGTGCCCCAAAGGGGTCCCTAGTCGGATTTTTAGCAGAAATCATTTGTACAGAAGAAACAATTAATCACTTATCATTTGTACCATTCAAACAATTAATACACTACACGGATCTATCGAATCTAACTCAGATTTCATGGATTGAGAGAACATAACCATAGGATTTCTATTCCAAAAAGGGGAGGCAGGACTAACCGGAGAAACCCTAGGATGTATTTGCCACATAAATGGGTATAGATGACTATCCGGTTCTCCGTCGTCGTCGGAGTCATCACCGGAGTGGTCGTCGGAGTCGTCGCCGGAGTCGCTGTGGACCTCCGGCTCCGGCAGTGGAAGCATGACGCCGTCGCCGTCGCGCTTCTGCCCGCGCGAGACCTCGTCGGCGGCGACGTCAACCTCTGTCTCCAACTTCATGCCGTGCTCAGGTGCTTCAGCAGCCCCGACGTCGCCACTCCCTTCGATGGTGCACTTCGGTGGCATCCTCATACACTAATGGCGGTGACGACTGAGAGCGGCGTCGAGGATGCTGGCGAAGAGAGAGGATTGTGTGTGTAGCGAGAATGGGGGTGCGGCCACCTATTATAACCAGCAGCTCGGGCGCGCCATTAATATGGAGCAGTGGGGAGTGAGGCGGGCGGTGATACGTCTCTATCGTATCTATAATTTTTGATTGTTTCATTCCATTATCCTACAATTTCCACATACTTTTGGCAACATTTTATATGATTTCTTGGACTAACATATTGATCCAGTGCCCAATGCCAGTTCCTGTTTGTTGCATGTTTTTTGTTTCACAGAAAATCTATATCAAACGAAGTCCAAACGCGATAAAAATTTACGGAGATTTATTTTGGAATATATGTGATTTTTGGGAAGAAGAATCAATGCGAGACGATGACCGAGGGGGGCACAAGCCCAAAGGGCACGCCTGGCAGACTTGTGGGTCCCCTGTAGGTCAGTTGGAGGTATCCATTGGCCGCAAGGAAGGTAATATCCAGATAAAAATCCCCTCAAAATTTCAGCCCAATCGGAGTTACGGATCTCCGGGAATTTAAGAAACGGTTTTTGGCCAAAAAACAGGAACGCGAAACAGAAGAGAACAGAGAGAGAGAGAGAGATCCAATCTCGGAGGGGCTCCTGCCCTCCGGGAGCCATGGCGGCCATGGACCAGAGGGGAAACTCTCCTCCCATCTAGGGGGGAGTCCAAGGAAGAAGAAGAAGGAGGGGGGCTCTCTCCCCCTCTCTCCCGGTGGCGCCAGAACGCCGCCGGGGCAATCATCGTGACGGCAATCTACACCAACAACTTCGCAGCCGTCAACACCAACTCTCTCCCCCTCTATGCAGCGGTGTATCACCTCTTCTCCCTGCTGTAATCTCTACTTAAACATGGTGCTTAACGCTATATATTATTATCCAATGATATGTGGCAATTCTATGATGTTTGAGTAGATTCGTTTTGTCCTATGGGTTGATTGATGATCATGATTGGTTTGAGTTGTATGTTTTATTTTGGTGCTGTCCTATGGTGCCCTCCGTGTCGCGCAAGCGTGAGGGATTCCCGCTGTAGGGTTTGCAATACATTCATAATTCTCTTATAGTGGGCGGCTAGAGTGACAGAAGCTTACACCCGAGTAAGGGGATTGATGCGTATGGGAGTAAAGAGGACTTGTTACTTAATGCTATGGTTGGGTTTTACCTTAATGATCTTTGGTAGTTGCGGATGCTTGCTAGAGTTCCAATCATAAGTGCATATGATCCAAGTACGGAAAGTATGTTAGCTCATGCCTCTCCCTCATATAAAATTGCAATAATGATTACCGGTCTAGTTCTAGCATTACACCTACAAAGTATTTCTAGTTTCATACTTGTTCTAGGTAAATCGAACGTTAAGTGTGCGTAGAGTTGTATCGGTGGTCGATAGAACTTGAAGGGAATATTACTTCTACCTTTAGCTCCTCGTTGGGTTCGACACTCTTATTTATCAAAAAAGCTATGATTGATCCCCTATACTTCTGGGTTATCAGGCGGCGGTGAAAGGGCTGGCTCGCCTCTCGGTGAGCCTACGCACCGGACTGCTCGCATGCCTACCTTCATTTCACACAGCTATTCGCACGCCACCTGGTGACACTACGTAGCGAACACGCCTCTCGTCAATTCACACACCTGCCCGCACGCCTCCCGGTCTACCTGCGTGGCAGACTGCTCGCGTGCGTCCCGTCAACGCACGCCTGCTCGCACGGCACACGGGACGCGTGGCAGCACGTATATTGTTTTACTTTTTTGATGATTAATTCGGCCGCTTTATTACTTAACCGAAGCATGGCACGTACATTGTTGGTCTAATGCCCACGGTACGAATAAATAATCCGTTTGCGATATTGGTTGCCAATTATTAATAATCTTCTGTTTGTAAGAATAATATATCAAAACTTGTCTCAAATTTGAAAAAAACAATACAATATCACAGTCTAGTGGTGTCCATATGACACCACGATAAGTTTCATGAATTTCAACTAAGTTTTGGATTTATTGGATTTTAAAAATCAAGATTCTCAATGTTTGAAATTTCTTTCATGGGGACTAAACATGCACCCAGAGACACACATATGATTTTCCAATCCATTTTGGTGCACTATCACGTGTGCATGTAGCTCAAATTTGATTTTTGCACAGTATATCCCTAGGAAATCAATCTATGTATAAAAACGTCCAAATGACGATCTCTGATTTTGTTTTCTTCCAAATTTTAACACGACACTCCTTTGGTCACATATGTTCATCATGGAAAAAGTTTAACATGCCTCGTAGTGGCGGTGGTGGTGCGGTGTGTGTGTATCGGGGGGGGGGGGGGGTCCGGCAGTACACTGCGAGTCATGAGCCACCATGTGGGGTTGATCGTTTTGTGATGCAGGTGCCACATCAAAGTCATGAATTGGTTATTTAAAACATTACACGGCCCTTTCATACATACATGTTTGGGCCACATGCATGCATAGTGGTCCTCGGACACTCCCTTGTGCGGTTATCTGCGATGCGCCCATTCGTTAGCCCACGAAGGTTATCACTTTTCACCGACATCGAGAGGCATTTGACCAAAGGTGGATTCATCTTGGGATGGGTTATGGTGTGGATCATGGTGAGATTCCAGATCAAAGTTTGAGCACGTGTGGTACACATGAATCACTCCCACCGGCTCGAAGTGAGGGGGACTATGACATGTCGTGAACCTCTGTGTAGGGCATTTCCGGTTTGCGAAGCATGTGCCACATCAAAGTTGTGCAGTGGGTATTCAAACATCACACAACACCTCTTTGGGCATGCAGGCGGTGGTTGTCTTAGGACACTCACTCGCGTGTGACGCTTTTTCTGGGCCCGTGAGGTCGTCGTCCATCACTTTGACCTACAGCGAGAGAGGTTAATTTGACCAACAAGGATGATTTTTTTTGGTTTGTGTTACGGTAGGAGTATATAGTACGCGTCGAAGAGGGGGGGGAGGGGACCAGCATATACTACGCGTCATGAACCTCGCTCCGTGTGGGGACTTTCCGGTTTCCGAGACAGGTGCCACATGAAAGTTGTGCATTGGGTATTAAAACATCACACAACACCTCTTTGGGCCACATGCAGGCGGTGGTTGTCCTACAAGACACTCAACTCGCGTGCAACGCTTCCATCTGTGGGCCCATGAGGTCGTCGTCCATCACTTCGACCCAACAAGAGAGGTTAATTTGACCGACAAGGAGGATTCTTTTTGGTTTGTGTTATGGTAGGAGTATATAGTACGCATCGAAGAGGGGGATGGGACTAGCATATACTACGCGTCATGAACCTCGATCTGTGTGGGGACTTTACGGTTTCCGAGGCAGGTGCCACATCAAAGTTGTGCATTTTGGGTATTCAAACATCACAACAACCACACACCTCCGTACGTACATATATGTTTTGGCCCACATGCAAGCGATGGCGGTTGTCCTCTGGCACTCACTCACGCGGTTATTGGCGATATCAATGCTTTCCATCTGTGGGCCCGCTTGGTCCATCACTTTGACCGACAGCGAGAGAGGTTAATTTGACTTAGGAGGGGATTAATTTTTGGTTTGTCTTACGGTATAGGTCATGCTACGAGATTACATAATATAGTTTGAGCGCATGCATGCATACTCATGCATGAATCCCTCCCACCGGATCGAAGTGGGGGGGGGGGGGGCAGCACACGACGCGTCATGAACCAATCTCGCTCTGTGTGGGGAATCTATGATTTTCGACGCGGGCGCCACACCAATGTTGTGCATGGTATTCAAATATGCATGCATCACCTCCATATACATATGTTTGGGACACATGCATGCAGTGGTTGTCTTCGGACAGTACTCTCCCTCGCGTGGTTATCGGCGGCAAGCCTATATATTCATGGGCTCGCGTGGACGTCCATCACTTCGACCGGGAACGAGAGAGGTTACCAGGGTGGATTCTTCTTCTTTGGTTCGTGTTACCGTGTAGTAGGTCATGGTGAGATTCCAGACCTAAGTTTGAGCGCATGCATACGCATGAATCCCCGTCACCGGCTCGAAGTGGGGTGACATACATAGTACGCGTCGTGGACCCTCGCTCCATGTGGGGACTTTCCGGTTCCAAAGCATGGTATTGTGCCACATCAAAGTTGTGCATTGGGTATTCAAACACACCACACAACACTTACATACATATGTTTGGGCCACATGCAGGCAGTGATTATCTTCGGGCACTGCTCCCTTGCGTGGTTATCGGCGAGCTAGCCCATTTGTGGGGTCGCATGGATGTCCATCACTTTGACCAACAACAAGAGAGAGGTTATACGACCAAGGTGGATTCTTCTTGGTCCGTGTTACACTACGTCTTGGTGAGATGCCCTCTCCCACCGACTCAAAGTGTGTGTGTGTGGGTGGGATGGGGGTACTTCGCACTTCCTGAACCTTCGTGGGGTCGGGGATGTCCGGTTAATTTGCGAGGCACATGTGCCACATCAAAGTTGTGAATTGGTTATTTAAATATCACACCACCCTTTTCATACATATAGTTGGGCCACTCGCAGGTGTGGTTCGTATATGGTCTCACCCATCTCGCGCCACAAGCACACATTTGTGGGCCCGCACACGGTCCACCATTGACCGGAAGCGAAAGGGGGGTTTGACCATGATGGACTCCTATAGGTTTAGTGTTACGGTAGGGTGTGATATGTCAGACCTAGCTATTTGGTGGCATGCATTCATAGCTAGGATTCACCTCCCGCCGACACGAAGTGGGGGGGGGGGGGTGGCGGACTAGCAATAATGTGCGCTTTGTGAGACAGGTGCCACATCAAAGTTGTGCATTGGGTATTTGAACATCAAACCAGCCTTTTCATACATATATTTGGTCCACATGCAAGTGTGTTCATGTTCTGACCCTTTCCCACGTTTTTTTGGCCACGCAACACACACGGTTCCCTCATACTACCCATGTGCCATGCCCGTGCCCCTGTCACCCACATCAACACAGTAGATTGGGCTCCACGAGGCTTCCCTCGCAATCTCAAAAATATCTACCCGCCTGGAGGGTTTTTTTGTTTGATAGCACACGATTATTATGTTTCGACCGTGTGCGATGCTGTTTTCCCCAGGCCCCCCTCTCCCGCCTGCATCCCTTAAAAATATCTACCCGCGTGGAGGGTTTTTCTGGTTGATAGCACACGGTTATTATGTTCCGGCCGTGTGCGTGGTTGTTCACTCCCGCTCCCGCCTGCATCCCTCAAAAATATCTAGCCGCATGGAGGGTTTTTCTGTTTGATAGCACACGTTTGTTATGTTTGGACCGTGTGCGATGTTTGTTGCTCAATCCCTTCATCCAAATTTTCAGTAGCCCCGGCATTTTACTCCCGCCTAGTAAAATTTTCAGTACCTGCGTCATTTCCTCAAACAGCACCTTGGCCCCCCCTCCACACACACACCCCAAAAACTCCGCGCGCGCACACACACACACACACCACCCCTCCCTTGCTCGAAACCCTAGCAAGGTCATCGCCGCCGCCGCCGCGCCGCTTGCATCGTCAACATCTGCCTGTTTGCCCGTGCAGGTTACCCACCGATCTCCATACCCTAGCCGCCTTGAGTTTCTTAGATGACGCCTGCCAAACGCCCCCTTTCCCACAGATCCCCATCCCCCTCCCCCACTCCAGAGCATCGCAGCCTAAGCCCGGCTATGCTTCCCGTGGAGCTCCAGGAGCTAATGGTCCAAAAGAGGTTTATTACGGCCTCTTCGCCTGACGTCGGCGAGGTGGCCACCGAGGAAGCTGACGACGATTACTGGCCTCAGGCTCTGAATCAACGGGCTAGAGTATGTTGGCATGTCGCAGACGCCGGCTACGACATCGAGGTCGTCGACAGCGACGGCCTGACGCGGGCTATGTCACAGTTTAAGTGGCCCACCCCCAACCCCTCGGGTTCAACCGCCGTCGATCTCATCCATGGCCCTGCCGCTGATCTCCTCTGGCTCGTTGTCAAGAATTTGCCATCCTACATCGCCATCGAGCCCCTTTTGTCATTTCTGAAGGACACGTTCTGCGACGCTGGCTTGGGATCCTCAGCTGCCAAGTGAAACCTCATCGACGACAACCATGAGGAGGGCATCCTCTCCGCCTCTTCCAAGGGGAAAGAGCACATCTGCGACATCAGGGAGGGCACCCTACAGCCGTGCTCTTCCAAGGGGAAGGAGCCCATCCGCGACAACATGGAGCGCGCCTAGAGTCTGTGCTCTTCCCATGCGGAGGAGCCCATCTGTGACAAGTGAGGAAACCCATGATTTGTTTTGCCGTCCCTTTTCACAGGGGGGAACCCATGATTTGTTTTGTTGAGCCCCTTTTATTGTGAGAATATGTCCAGTTTTAATTGCTATGTTTGGTTGTTTGCAGTATGCCTTGTTTATTTCAGTTATTCACAGTGTGATGCTCTATATGTGCAACTATTTACTGTGCAGTACAATTTCATCAATACCAGTTTCAACAATACCAATATGAATGACTATATTTGCTTGCTGTTAAGCCTGTTATAGCTAGCATATGCCTCTTTTAACATTTTTTGGTTGTTCGGTTGTTTGTAGTTAGCATATGTCTAGTTTCAATTGCTATCTTTGGTTGTTAGTAGTATGCCTTGTTTATTTCAGTTATTCACAAAGTGATGTTCTATATGTGCAAGTATGAACTGTGCAGTTCAATTTCATCAATACCAGTTTCAACAATACCAATATGAATGACTATTTGGTTGATGTTAAGCCTATTGTAGCGAGCATATGCCTCTTTTAACGGTTTTTGGTTGTTCGGTTGTTTGTAGTTAGCATATGTCCAGTTTCAATTGCTATCTTTGGTTGTTCATAGTATGTCTTGTTTATTTCAGTTATTCACAAAGTGATGTTCTATATGTGCAAGTATGAACTTTGCAGTTCAATTTCATCAATACCAGTTTCAACAATACCAATATGAATGACTATTTGCTTGCTGTTAAGCCTGTTGTAGCGAGCATATGCCTCTTTTAATGGTTTTTGGTTGTTTGGTTGTTTGTAGTTAGCATATGTCTAGTTTCAATTTCTATCTTTGGTTGTTCGTAGTATGCCTTGTTTATTTCAATTATTCACAATGTGATGTTCTATATGTGCAAGTATGAACTATGCAGTTAACACACCTTTCCACTTCTTGTTTTGCTTAACTAGCGTGCTTAAACCTGCACACTGAAGCTATCATTTGGAGATTATGTTGTCTGCCATGGATATATTTGGTTGATGTTTAGCCTATTGTGCTTAACATGCCTTTCGATGTACTTACACAGGACAATATTGGGAACGACTGCTGTTTTCCATCGAGGTTAGTTTCATCCCATGCCTTATATATACTCACTGTTCAAGATATCGGTAGCTGGTACCATATAGGCAGGGGGCTGATAAGGGATTAATCGGCGAATCGGACATTTAACTGAATATATCTGTAACCCATTTATCGATAGGTTAACTAGGGCCATATCTAATATATCTGAGGCTACATAGCAACATGCATTGTACTGAATGTCTAAATATGCAATCCTAGGCTACATAGCAACAAGGAAGAGTGTTACCTAAATGTTCTGATGATGTCTAGATATACATAAAAGAGCAGCAACAGCAACAACACAGCAGCAGTTACTGTAGTTAATCGGCCGATATTTGTAATAATGTAATAAACTCCCTCCGCCCCATAATATAAGATGTTAATTCATCCAATATGTGAGTATATTGGATGTAATAAGATCTTATATAATGGGACGGAGGGAGTGTTGTACTACATCATTGTGCAATTGCTGTTTAGCTTCTATTATTAACTTGGTGCTTCTAGGTACATATGTCATTGGTAAAGATCCACGCTTCGACTGTTTTTGCGTATGGGGCAATGAGATATTCATGAACCAGCATCAAGTGAGGAAAATGATAAAGATTGTTAGTAAAATGGGTCAAAATATGGCAAATTAAACTATTTGTTTACACTTTATCCAATACAACAGTGAACTGCAGGATGGTAAGTAAGAACTCTGCAGCCTTCTTTTTACTGCCCATAATGAGTTGTGACAATATCTGAATATTTTTCCTTTGCAGTGGTTCCCAAAGCAGTTTACTCAAGATTACCTCTCAAACTACATGATTGGTGAGCATGCAAAGGTTAAAGTATTTCTACCAGAACACAATGACTATCTAGATGTCGTCATGAAGACACTGAAGGATGGCCGGTCGGCCATCACAAGGGTTTGGACTAGAGTGGTGCGTGCCTTTTGTATGGAGGAGGGCACAATATGGGCATTCCGTTTCAACTTGTTCAGCAACCAGAATGTCTTTTGCCTCTTTCTTTACCGTCTTTAATAGTACAAGTATACAACCCTGGTTCACCATTCTTTATTTGGTGCATATGTAATTCTTTTTTTTATGTAACTCTTGAACATATGTACCTGTGAATCGAATAAGGCATTGGTTGTTGAACCTGATGGATATGAATAAAGTTATAGCCTACTTTCAAATTCAAATTCGGTACAATTTTAAATAGCAGCGATTAAATTAGGGTGAAAATACGCTCTGCAGGTTGATACGTCTCCAACGTATCTATAATTTTTGATTGTTTCATGCTATTATAGTATCAATCTTGGATGTTTTATATGCCATTATATATCATTTTTTGGGAATAACCTATTAACCTAGTGCCCAGTGCCAGTTGTTGTTTTCTGCTTGTTTTTGCCTTTTCAGAAAATCATTATCAAAAAGTGTCCAAATGAGAAAAAAACTTTGGATTAATTTTTTCTGGACCAGAAGAGATCCACGAAGCTTCGGGAGAAGACCAGAAGAGCCACGAGGAGGCAACAAGCCTGGAGGGTGCGCCCCCTAGGCTTGTGGGCCCCTCGTTACCCCTCCTGGCCTAATTCCAATGCTATAAATTCTCAAATATTCCCAATATAACAGAGAGACAGAAGAGAAAACCTTTCCGCCGCCGCAAGCCTCTGTTCTTCCACGATCCCATCTGGAGGCCTTTTCCGATACTCTGCCGGAGGGGGAATCGATCATGGAGGGCTTCTTCATCAACCTTGCTACCCTTCCGATGATGTGTGAGTAGTTTACAATAGACCTACGGGTCCATAGCTAGTAGCCAGATGGCTTCTTCTCTCTGTTTGATCTTCAATACCATGTTCTCCTCGATGTTCTTGGAGTTCTATCCGATGTAATCTTCTTTTGCGGTGTGTTTGTTAGGATCCGATGAATTGTGAGTTTATGATCAGCTTATTCATCAGAAATATTTGAGTCTTCTCTGAACTCTTTTATGCATGATTGTTATAGCTTTGTATTTCTCTCCGATCTATCAATTTGGTTTGGCCTACTAGATTGATTTGTCTTGCAATGGGAGAGGTGCTTTGTGATGGGTTCAATTTTGCGGTGCTCTATCCCAGTGACAGAAGGGGACATGACACGTATTTGTATTGTTGCCATTAAGGATAAAAATATGGTGTTTAATCATATTGCTTGAGTTTACTTTGTCTACAACATGTCATCTTGCTTAAGGCGTTACTTTGTTTCATACTTAATACCCTAGATGCATGCTGGATAGCGGTCGATGGGTGGAGTAATAGTAGTAGATGCAGGCAGGAGTCGGTCTACTTGTCTCGGACGTGATGCCTATATACATTATCATTGCCATGAATCCATCATAATTATTTGCTTTTCTATCAATTGCCCAACAGTAATTTGTTTCCCCATCGTATGCTATGTGTTCGAGAGAGAAGGCTCTAGTGAAAACTATGGCCCCCGGGTCTACTTTATCATATATAAAAAACCTAAAAATACCTTGCTGCAATTTATTTACTTTTATTTTAATTAGTATTTTAGTTTATCTATTTATCTCTATAATATTTAATCCTTGCAAATAACCGCTAAGAGGATTGACAACCCTCTTATTTGTGTTGGGTGCAAGTGTTTGCTCTTGTGTGTGCAGGTGCGCTTAACGGAATTTTGCTTGGTTCTCCTACTGGATTGATAACCTTGGTTCTTAACTGAGGGAAATACTTATCTCTACTATAATGCATCATCCTCTCCTCTTCGGGGAAATACCAACGCAGTCTACAAGTAGCAGGAAGAATTTCTGGCGCCGTTGCCGAGGAGACATCATCAAAATTACCAAGTACCTTCGCACAAACTATCATCCACTTACATTTATTTTATTTGCCTTTTATTTGCATTTGCCTCTCGTTTTCATCTCCCCCACTTCTAATTTTTTTTTTACAAAAACACAAAAATATTTTTATTTGCTTGCTTTGCTTGAAATCGTTATCATATCTGAATTTGAGAAAGTTGTGGTTGAAAGTGCTAGCGAAGATAGTGGTAGTGAATCTCTTGGGGAGAAAACATGCTCTTTTGATCTTAATCACGACCCTCTGGAGACTGAGCCCTCCACTAATTTTTAGACTAAAGTTATCATGTGGGAAGTGGTAATATTATTGGGAAAAACATTATTCAAGAATTCTTTAATTACGCGGGAGTTATACCAATAATTAGTGGATCTATTCTTGATAAAACAAATTGTTATGTGGATGCTATTGCCATGCTTGTGGTTAAATTAGAAAGAATTTTTTTTGCATATCCACCCCGCTTTACAAAAGATATTTTATGAACTTCCCAACATACATGATCCTAGGGCTAAGAAAATTGCCACCATAATCCTTATGCATGAATTTGATTATATAATCCGAGTAGCTAGGGATATTTTCTCCTTTTACAAAATTAATTTTGAGCATCCCCCTATAGAGGAAATTCTTCATGACAAAGATACTATTCGTAGGTTGGAATCTAAAGACTACTTTGCTTATGGTAAAAATATAAGAAGAAGAGTTCCATACGCCGAAATAATTAAAACTATGTACCACCATGCTTGTGAAAAATTTGAGTGGGTTACTAAAGGAATTGATGAGGGATTTAGTGAAGAATGGTTTGAGGGTACGGCAAGAGATCCGATTGATGATGAGATGCATGTTTTATATGAAGACGTTTATGGTGATGACCCTGAGTTTGAAGTTATGAATGTTAAAATTACTAATCAAAGCCCCTTCAATTACCTAAGCTCACCCACTAGAAAAGAAGAGCATGAGAGTATAGAATTAATGAGAAAAGTTTTGGAAGATTTAATCAAAAAGGACTTGGGGATGAAGGATGACAACACTTGAAACTATGCATTATGCCTAGCTAGGGGCATAAAACAATAGCGCTTGTTGGGAGGCAACCCAATGAATAAAATAATTTTTTTCTTTTACTTTCTATTCTTGAGTGTTTACACAATTATAACCTCTGTTATGATTGTATTTTTATGTTTAATTAGTGTTTGTGCCAAGTAATGCCTTTGGGATGATTTGGAAGATAGTATGATAGATGCTGTTGAAAAACAGAAACTTTTGTGTCCAGTGCTGGAATTTTGGATTTTTACTGGAGCGTGATAAAATTCTGAATTTTGTACACAGTATTTATATATGAATTTCCCACGTTTTCCTAATTTTTCAGAATTTTTCGAGTTACATAAGTATGACGTTAATTCAGATCTTTACAGACTGTTCTGTTTTAGACAGATTCTGTTTTTGTTGCATAGTTTGCTTATTTTGATGAATCTATGGATCGTATCAGGGGGTATGAGTCATGGAGAAGTTGGAGTACAGTATCATTATGCCAATATTAAATATGAATCAATTTACAACAGTACCTTAAGTTTAAGATTTACTTGTTATACTAACGGATCTCACGATGTTTCTGTTGAGTTTTGTGTGCTGAAGTTTTCAAGTTTTGGGTGAGACTACGATGGACAAAGGAATAAGGAGTGGCAAGAGCCTAAGCTTGGGGATGCCCAAGGCACCCCAAGGTAATATTCAAGGAATACCCAAGCGTCTAATCTTAGGGATGCCCCGGAAGGCATCCCCTCTTTCGTCTACAATCTATCGGTAACTCACTTGGAGCTATATTTTTATTCATCACATGATATGTGTTTTACTTGGAGCGTCTTGAGATATAGTTTGTTTGCTTTTGTTTGCTTTTTAGTTTGTCACAATCATCTTTGCTGAACACACCTTTTTGAGAGGGACACACATTATTCGTGATTTGTTAGAATACTCTATGTGCTTCACTTATATCTTTTGAGCTAGGCAGTTGCTCTAGTGCTTCACTTATATCTTTTAGAGCACGGCAATGGTTATATTTTAAAGAAAAAATAGTTGCACTCTTATGCTTCACTTATATCTTTTTGAGAGTCTAGTGAATAGCAATGGTAATATGCACGGGTTATGAATTTGGTCCTGATATGATAGGTATTAAAGAGGGATATAATAAAAACTTTCATGTAGATCACTGAATATGATAAGTTTGATTCCTTGCAATAGTTTTGCGATATTAAGATGGTAATATGTGGGATGTATTAGTAGATAATTGTGGTTTAGTAAGAATATTGGTGTTAAGGTTTGTGATTCCCGAAGCATGCACGTATGATCTGCCGTTATGCTAAGAAGTTGGAGCATGATTTATTATTGATTGTCTTCCTTTGTGTGGCGGTCGGGGGCGCGCGATGGTTAACTCCTACCAACCTCCCCCCTAGGGGCATGCGTAGTAGTACTTTGCTTCGAGGGCTAATAAACTTTCGCAATAAGTATGTGAGTTCTTTATGACTAATGTGAGTCCATGGATTATACGCACTCTCACCCTTCCGCAATTTGCCAGCCTCTACGGTACAGTGCATTGCCCTTTCTCACATCGAGAGTTGGTGCAAACTTCGCCGGTGCATCCAAACCCCATGATATGATACACTCTATCACACATAAGCCTTTTATATCTTTCTCAAAACAGCCACCATACCTACCTATCATGGCATTTCCATAGATATTCCGAGATATATTGCCATGCAACTTCCACCGTTCCATTTTTATGACACACATCTTCATTGTCATATTGCTTTGCATGATCATATAGCTGACATAGTATTTGTGGCTCAACCACCGTTCATCATTTTTATACATGTTACGCTAGCATCATTGCACATCCTGGTACACTGCCAGAGGCATTCATATAGAGTCATATTTTTGTTCTAATATCGAGTTGTAATATTGAGTTGTAAGTAAATAAAAGTGTGATGATCATCATTATTAGAGCATTGTCCCAGTGAGGAAAGTATGATGGAGACCATGATTCCCCCACAAGTCGGGATGAGACTCCGGACGAAAAATAAAAAAATAAAAAAGGGGGAAAAAAGAGGCCAAAAAGAGCCATGGAAAAAAATGAGAGAAAAAGAGAGAAGGGGCAATGTTACTATCCTTTTTCCACACTTGTGCTTTAGAGTAGCACCATGTTGTTCATATAGAGAGTCTCCTGTTTTGTCACTTTCATATACTAGTGGGAATTTTTCATTATAGAACTTGGCTTGTATATTCCGATGATGGGCTTCCTCAAATGCCCGAGGTCTTCATGAGCAAGCAAGTTGGATGCACACCCACTTAGTTTTCATGTTGAGCTTTCATACACTTATAGCTCTTAGTGCATCCATTGCATGGCAATCCCTACTCCTCGCATTGACATCAATTGATGGGCATCTCCATAGCCCGTTGATTAGCCTCGTCGGTGTGAGACTATCTTCTTATTTTTGAGTTCTCTTATTTATCTCTACCACCACACTCTATTCCACCCATAGTGTTATATCCATGGCTTGCGCTCATGTATTGCGTGGGTTGCGTGGGGGTTGAAAAAGTAGAAGCGCGTTAAAAAGTATGAACCAATTGCTTGGCTAAAACAGGGGTTGTGCATGATAAATACTTTGTGTTAAGAAGATGGAGCATGACAGGATCATATGATTTTGTAGGGATAACGTTCTTTAGCATTTTTATTTTGAAAGACATGATTGTTTATTAGTATGCCTGAGTATTGATGTCTTTATATCAAATTATAGACTATTGCTTTGAATCATTCGGATCTTATTATTCATACCGTAAGAGAGAGATTACATGATGAAACATGATAGGTAGCATTCCACATCAAAAATTCTGTTTTTATTATTTACCTACTCGAGGACGAGCAGGAATTAAGCTTGGGGATGCTTGATACATCTCCAACGTATCTATAATTTTTGATTGTTCCATGCTATTATAGTATCAATCTTGGATGTTTTATATGCAATTATATGCCATTATATATCATTTTTTGGGAATAACCTATTAACCCAGTGCCCAGTGCCAGTTGATGTTTTCTGCTTGTTTTTGCCTTTTCAGAAAATCATTATCAAAAAGTGTACAAACGAGAAAAAAAACTTTGGATTAATTTTTTCTCGACCAGAACAGACCCACAAAGCTTCGGGAGAAGACCAGAAGAGCCACGAGGAGGCGACAAGCCTGGAGGGCGCGCCCCCCAGGCTTGTGGGCCCCTTGTTGCCCCTCCTGACCTAATTCCAATGCTATAAATTCTCAAATATTCCCAATATACCAGAGAGACAGAAGAGAAAACTTTTCCGCCACCGCAAGCCTCTGTTCTTCCGTGATCCCATCTGGAGGCCTTTTCCGGTACTCTGCCGGCGGGGGAATCGATCACGGAGGGCTTCTTCATCAACCTTGCTCCCCTTCCAATGATGTGTGAGTAGTTTACCACAGACCTACGGGTCCATAGCTAGTAGCTAGATGGCTTCTTCTCTCTCTTTGATCTTCAATACCATGTTCTCCTCGATGTTCTTGGAGTTCTATCCGATGTAATCTTCTTTTGCGTTGTGTTTGTTGGGATCCGATGAATTTTGAGTTTATGATCAGATTATTCATGAGAAATATTTGAGTCTTCTCTAAACTATTTTATGCATGATTGTTATAGCTTTGTATTTCTCTCCGATCTATCGATTTGGTTTGGCCTACTAGATTGATTTGTCTTGCAATGGGAGAGGTGCTTTGTGATGGGTTCAATCTTGCGGTGCTCAATCCCAGTGACAGAAGGGGACATGAGATGTATTTGTATTGTTGGCATTAAGGATAAAAAGATGGGGTTTAATCATATTGCTTGAGTTTACTTTGTCTACATCATGTCATCTTGCTTAAGGCGTTACTCTGTTTCATACTTAATACCCTAGATGCATGCTGGATAGCGGTCGATGGGTGGAGTAATAGTAGTAGATGTAGGCAGGAGTCGGTCTACTTGTCTCGGACGTGATGCCTATATACATGATCATGCCATGAATCCGTCATAATTATTTGCTTTTCTATCAATTGCCCAATAGTAATTTGTTTACCCACCGTATGCTATGTGTTCGAGAGAGAAGCCTCTAGTGAAAACTATGGCCCCCGGGTCTACTTTATGATATATAAAAAACCTAAAAATACCTTGCTGCAATTTATTTACTTTTATTTTAATTAGTATTTTAGTTTATCTATTTACCTCTATAAGATTTAATCCTTGCAAATAACAGCTAAGAGGATTGACAACCCTCTTATTTGCGTTGGGTGCAAGTGTTTGCTCTTGTGTGTGCAGGTGCGCTTAACAGAATTTTGCTTGGTTCTCCTACTGGATTGATGAAATACTTATCTCTACTATACTGCATCATCCTCTCCTCTTCGGGGAAATACCAACGCAGTCTACAAGTAGCACAGGTCATTACGGCACACACGGTCTGTATAGCACATCGTGTGTGATATACATCATAATTCGACACGGTTCACAGAGAGGAAACATGTGCGACCATGCACACAGTTGCCGTTTGCAAAGCGTGTGTGATGTCAGACAATATCACAAACGGTGCGAGCAAACTAAATGTTTGTGATAGTCACCTTATCATACACGCTTTACAATCATGAACTGTTTCTGATGTTGTATGCATCGTAAACGTTTGCACCACCAAATAGAGTGTGCGATAGTTATCCTGTATGACACTGGTATGACACTCCGACGTTTTGTAATCCTATCTGACACTCATACGATGATTAACTAATCTTCTTGATTATATATCGCATACGGTTCGGGAGAAGTGAATGTGTGTGATAGTCTCCTTATCATACACGTTTTACAATCGTGAACTGTTTGTGATGGGACGTGCATTATAAATGTTGCACCACAGAATACCGAGTGCGATGGTAATGCAAGCACACACGAGTAGCAAGGATGGAGCTTTTGGGATATTCGATAGATCACAAACAATTGTGTGACGAGTCGCGTTTGGGATATATCGGGCATCGCATATGCTTAGTTCTGCGAAATGTATGCTTTCTGGGTCATGTGGGAAGACCCCCCTATCGCACAAACAGGCAAGGCAACGGTTTAAAACTCCGTCGCGGAAAGGGGGTAAAAATCGTTTGTATAGCAGCTCGTTGTACCAGTGGGTCATGTCTATACTTCACTGAACCTACAGGGTCACACGCTTAAGGGTCATCTATCTGCTGAATACTAGACAGGGAGTCTGAGAGAAAGCCACCGGAAAAGTTTCGAAGACAACGGAAAAGTTCCGAAGAGAACACCAGAAAAGTTTCGGTAAAACCGAAAAGTTGTTTCAGAGTAAACCATTAAGCCAAAAGGTTTTTGGCAAGCACCTCGAACATTTGAAGGGTGCCAGAATTCTTCTGGGAACTTCTGAAATTTTTCCGGAGAAAAAACCGAAAATGTTCCGGAGCTGCCGGAAACGCCGTAGTAGCTTTTCGCTGATGAGAATCATTGATCCGGAATTGTTTCGGAGCGCGTCCAGAATTATTTTAGGGGGTAATGGAAATGTTCTGGGCCCACAGAAATATTTTTGGTTTTAACGGACGCGGAAAAATGTTTTTGTGAATATAGAAAATACCTTCACTACTGGGAAAGGGCTTATAGGTGAACCCCAATGAGTGGCGGGTGACGCGGGGCACCCGCCACAACTATTTTTGAAAACAAGCTGTGGCGGGTGCTAGAACGAGCCCGCCACAGCTAAGTGTGTAACTGTGGCGGGCAGGACTCGTTGCCCGCCACAGGTATAATCTCCCGGACGGGACTTATTTCCGTATCTCAGCAGTGACGGGCTCTAACTGGCACCCGCCACAGCTGGATGACGAAGCAGTGGCGAGCGCTCCCTAGCAACCGCCACTGGTTATCCTTGTCATAGGTCCGGTTTTGTCAAAATGTAGCTGTGGCAGGTCCTTCTCACTGCCCGCCAGTGCTACGTTAAAGAGCCTGTGGCGGGCTGGTGGCAGGACCCGCCACAGCTACTATTTTTTTCAAACTCCATCGCGAGACTTGACGAAAATTACGTCTGCGCCGGACTTACGAAAATCCGATGCCCGCCCAATTCACGACATGCTGAGCTCCCCCACACGGCCAATCCCCTCCCCCCGAACGCCACCGCGCACCACCGGCCCCCGCAAGCGCCAGCAACATGCACCGCCGCCGCGGCCCCCGCATGCTCCGCCGCCCCCCGCAAGCGCCGCCGCCGCAGCCCCCCGCACGCTCGACCACTCCGCCACTTTCCCAATCCCTCTCCACCATACACCGGCCCAATGGCGGGCCGTGCGCCATCGGCCGCCCCCTGCTCCTGGGCCCTCTCTCCACCGACCCCCTCCGCCGGTGTGCCTCCGCCCGCACCAACGGACGACCGTCGGCCATCTCCACATACCCATCCGTCGGGGCGCCTCCGACCGCACCAACAGCTCCTCAGCCACCACTACCCTCGGTTGCTTGAATTCTTTGCTTCTACTATATATGTTCATTGATTTGAAACAATTTCAATTCGCCTGTGCTATGCTCGTGCTCATGGGTTGTTGTGCTATGATGGATGAATATGATACAATTGATTGTGCTATATGTCGATGCTCACGGTTTGATTTACAGGGAATACAAAAGAGTGTCAAAGTTTTGACGAAATGTTGATTCACTTCCATTCCGTCGAATTTCTGGCATTCTATACGTCCAATTTGTAGCAATGGTTATGCCAAAAAATTTTGGATAAATGGCGATGGCCGGTGGTGAATTTCATTGCGGTTTGTTGTCTTCTTTTACAGGGAATATAAATGAGTGCGAAAGTTTTGACGAAATGTTGATTTACTTCCATTTCATCGAATTTCTTGCATTCAATTTGTCCAAATTTTAGCAACGGTTATGCCAAAAAAAATTAATAAATGGCGATGGCCAGTGGTGAATTTCATTATGGTTTGATGTCTTCTTTTACAGGGAATAGAAATGAGTGCCAAAGTTTTGATGAAATGTTGATTCACTTCCATTTCGTCGAATTTCTGGCACTTAATATGTCTCTTTTTTAGCACTCATCTTGCCAAGAAAAAATTATTAATTTGTAATTCTATTTGTTACTCATTACGGATGCAATCTTCATTTTGCAGATAAAAGATGGCGAGACTTACACGGTCTCGAAGTGAGACTTTGACTTCCCAACAGGATGGGCCAAATGCTGCTTATGGGTTGCACGAGGAGACCGATCATCGTGCTTCAGATGGAGGGCTAGATGGGGAAGAAGATTCAGATGCTGCTGAAGAGGAAGTGCAAGGATATTCCAACGATGGTGCTGAAGAGGAAGTGCAAGATGGCCAACATTTGGGAGAAGAGTTGGATGGTGCTGAAGAGGAAGGAGACCTCAATGGTGCAGAAGCTGATTTGGAAATTCAGCCGCGAAAGCGTAGGTCACGGAATAAGGTGCCCACAGCTACTTACGTAATAAAATGGATTAACAAAGAAGGGAGACCCGTTAGTCCGCTCAAGAACACAACGAAATGGGGTAACGTCCTAGGTGCCATCGCCCGTGAAAACTGTGGCATCAACGTTAGATGCTTAAGGGGGCCTAAAAACAAACAATGGTCAAACCTCCTGTTAGGAAAGATGAGAGATATTTTCAAGTTCAACGACCGAGACAATGCACTTGCAGAAATCCATGCCATGCGTGTGTTCACTAAGGCCTTGAGTAGTAATAGATACCGTGCAAACAAGCTACTAGACGACGGGTATGATTTAGAGCATATCAAAAAGCTATATCCTAGTACTACCGATGAGGAATGGAAGGAGTTCCTTGATTACCGAGACTCAGATGCATACAAACAGGACAAAGAGAAGTTTGCGAAGCTCCGAAGCCAAATGGTAGGGAACCACAATCTAGGCACCCGTGGTTATGAAGGGAAGTAGCCAATCTGGGATAAGCATGATGCTATGTTTTCTTCCCAAGGTCAACCGACACCCTTCAGTAATATCCTGGACCCGTGTGCCAAGAAATATTTTCGATCCCTAGCGGTGCTTCATAAAGAAACCGGACTCTACTACTTCGAGGACCCTGAGGTGGCGAAGGTGGCCGAAAGAGCAGTACGTAATTAGCTTATACAACCACACTTTCCATCATATATATGTTAAGGAGCAGTTTCTAAACGATATTAGTTTGTTCATGCAGGCAAATTTTACCCAAAACACACCAAGCTCTGAAGAGTCGCCGCATGCCCCATGGTGGTCATCCGACCCAATTCTGTACTCCCTCCAAAGGAAGAGACAGCCCACAAGAGGTCGTAAGCTTGGCACCAGCAGTACTTTCTAGGATGCCTACTATCCTCCCAAGAAAAGGATGACTAAGTCGGAAAAAGAAAGAAGGGACAGAGACAAAATAGAACAGTTATTCAATGAATGGTTAAGGGAAGTCTTACCTGATTTTCTTGCAGAGGTTCAAAAGCATATTCAGTCCAAAGGTTCGACAAATATGCCAGAAACGGTGGATACGCCGCCGGCCCTTGCTCCCACAAAGATCAGAAGCCCCTCGGTCATTAATGTCTTGCATGGTCATGGTGGGTCACCACATTCGTTGGAGGAACAAATTCCTTGCACTCTCCTAGCTAGAGTTAATAGTAGTGGCGACTTGTTGGAGGTTGCAAAAGCTAGAGTCTTTACAGGAAATGTCATGCACAATAGCAAATTAGAAGAGAACGTGCAGAAGGTTTGTTTGATTAGGGTGTTCGAACAATACCACAGTTTGATTCTGCCATAGAACATTCTCGAAGAGGGTGATGAGCCGCAACCCCTTTCGGAATGCTTTGCTGGTTACCTCAAGTGGCCTGCAATGCATATCATAATGGAAGAAAATCCATCCCCAAACAAAACACCATCTCCGACCATCCCCCGCGTTGCAGCACCATCACCATCTCCCAACATCCATGGCGTTGGACCGCCACCTAGATGATCTCCTCTAGGTCTTTGCAACCCCGTATCGGCTAAGGATGTGCAGGAAGAGCACATGCTTGAAGAATCACAAAATCCTAATTATGTTGGAGATGAGGAGACGCCGCCAGCCCATCCCGAGACGCAACCTTGCAAAAAACCAAAGTTTACTACAACAACACTGAAGAATGTGGTGGCCCAAGAAGCGATGTCCTGTCCGCCCGTTTCCGTCCAACCGGTGAAAAAAAGAAACACACATCTAAAGGGTGCGAAAATGAATACTAAGGCAAACACTTTTGCCACCACACGTGCAAATGGTAGACCACCGGTAAAGAAGGCACCGAAGAAGTCCTTGGCGTATGAACAATGTGCTGACAACCCACAAGCACCTGTCTGTATCCCGGGTCAGAGAATGCTATCACAAAAAGTGTATGAGCACCTGAGGCTTGAGATGAAGATTCTACATGACAAAATTGTGGAATCAGAGCTAGCCAATAATAAGGAAGGATCCATCGTTAACCCAACACATTACACTGCGAAGGTGCCAAAGGGATATTCTTTCTTTGAAAAATTCAGCGGTGACAAAATATATGTAGATTTCAAAGAGATCTTCTATATGTTCAGATTCTATAGTCTTGAAACTTGCCTAATGAGGCTATGGGTGCTTTTTCAAGCCACTGAGGTAAGAAGCAAGAATATTTCCGATGTCGCCATAGCCGACCCTTATCACATGAACGAGGAAAACCTAAAAAATAAGGAAGGGAGGCAGTGCATGAAGACTTACCTTCTGGATTTCAAGCAACAGAACAAGCTTAAAAACTTCCTCCTCATGCCGTACCGACCCATGTACATCCTTCTCTGGCTTTAGACTTTTGCTTTTGTGCCTTATTCCTTCATATATGTTTTCACGTCTCAAAATTTGTAACGTTCTCATGATCGCGGTATGTTTATTCTGTTTTGCGCAGCAACCATTGGGTTCTCCTAGTGCTAAGACCGCAAAGGTGCAATTGTTACTTGCTGGATTCCATGAAGAGCCGGGAAAAGATTAGTCGCTCCTAAAGGACCTTTGTGTTAATACTACAGGAGGCCACACGGTTGAAAAAAACTACAAAGGAAGTGGAAAGAAAATGATTGCCTTCAAATGGAACACTCTATCTTGTATGCAACAACCGTCGACGAGTCTGACCTGTGGCTTCTACGCCTGCATTCACATGGAAGAATTCATACGGTCTGCGAAAATGTTAAATCGGCATGACAAAATCCTCAAATGGGGTCAACAAGTACAAAACAATTCGGCCGAAGCTGGCTTAGTGCTCGAAGAACTACAAGTCAAGTTCGCGACTATCATAAACAAGGAGGTCCGCTCGTAGTCTGGCCTATTCTATAATAACTCCGAAGAAGATGAGTCCAACCAACAAAAGAGCCTAACCTAGCTTATTGCAGCGGGCACAACTAAAACCGTGACAAAACATATTTGGCGTCATGCACTATGTTGTTCAACTTGATCAGCTAGCAGACTATATTTGATGACCATGTATTTTGCGTAACTCGTTTATTCTTATAATGTACTTCTAGTTCTTTATTTTCAGTTATTACCACTAGTTTTATTCCTGCTTTGCTCACATTTAATTGGTAACTGTCACCTATTTGCATCAGCTAACGCTGTTGTGGCAGCATAATATATGCTGTCACGGCAGCGTTTTTATTCTACCCTGGTGTAGCAATCAGTGGCGGGTGTGATGCCCCCGACTCAATCGTGCACTAATGCTACTTGTGAGCTGCGTTGGGATTTCCCCGAAGAGGAGGGGATGATGCAGTACAGTAGAGATAAGTATTTCCCTCAGTTATGAAACCAAGGTTATCAATCCAGTAGGAGAATCATGCAACAACTCGTTAGCAGCACCTGCACACAAAATAACAAATCCTCTCACCCAACGCGAACAAGGGGTTGTCAATCCCTTGGCGGTTAATTGCAAGATTAAATTGTATGGTGATAGATAGATAGATCAAACAAAAATACAAAATAAAATAAATAAAGTAAAATTGCAGCAAGATATTTTTAGGATTTTCAATATATGATAAAGGTACACCCGGGGGCCATAGTTTTCACTAGAGGCTTCTCTCTTGAAAATAGCATACGGTGGGTGAACAAATTACTGTTGGGCAATTGATAGAAAAGAAAATAATCATGACGATATCCAAGGCAATGATCATGTATATAGGCATCATGTCCGAGACAAGTAGACCGAAATGATTCTGCATCTACTACTATTACTCCACACATCGACCGCTATCCAGCATGCATCTAGAGTATTAAGTTCATAAAGGACGGAGTAACGCCTAAAGCAAGATGACATGATGTAGACAAAGTAAACTCACGCATGAATAAACCCCATCTTTTTACCATTAATAGCAACGATACATACATGTCATGTTCCTTTCTGTCACTGGGATTAAGCACCGCAAGATTGAACCCATTACAAAGCACCTCTCCCATTGCAAGATAAATCAATCTAGTTGGCCAAACCAAATCAATAGATCGGAGAGAAATACGAAGCTATAACAATCATGCATAAAAGAGTTTAGAGAAAACTCAAATAATATTCATGGATAATCTGATCAAAAACTCACAATTCATCGGATCCCAACAAACACACCACAAAAAGTGATTACATCGGATAGAACTCCAAGAACATCGAGGAGAACATTGTATTGAAGATCAAAAAGAATGAAGAAGCCATCTAGCTACTAACTATGGACCGGAAGGTCTGTGGTAAACTACTCACGCATCATCGGAAGGGCAGCAAGGTTGATGTAGAGCCCCTCCGTGATCGAATCCCCCTCCGGCAGAGTGTCGGAAAAGGCCTCCAGATGGGATCTCTCGAGAACAGGAACTTGCGGCGGCGGAAAAAGTATTTCATGGACTCCCCTGTTGGTTTCCCGATTTTAGAGTATTTATAGAGGTGGAATTAGGTCAAACGGAGCAGAGGTGGGCCCACGAGGCACCAGGGCACGCCACCCCCCTGGGGCGCGCCCTGGTGGCTCGTGGCCACCTCCTCTGTCTTCTGGCCCTCTCTCGAAGCTTCTAGTGTCTCTTATGTCCAGAAAAAAATCTCCAAAAAGTTTCATGGCATTTGGACTTCGTTTGGTACTGATATTCTGAAAAACCAAAAACAGGCAAAAAAACAGCAACTGGCACTGGGCACTAAGTTAATAGGTTAGTCCCAAAAAATGATATATAATTGCTTGTAAGTGTATATAAAACATCCAAGATTGATACTATAATAGCATGGAACAATCAAAAATTATAGATATGTTGGAGACGTATCAAGCATCCCCAAGCTTAATTCCTGCTCGTCCTCGAGTAGGTAAATGATAAAAACAGAATTTTTGATGTGGAATGCTACCTATCATATTCATCATATACTCTTTTCTTTGTAGCATGGACATTTGCACTTGAATGATTCAAAGCAATAGTCTATAATTTGATATGAAGACATAAATACTCAAGCATACTAACAAGCAACCATGTCTTTCAAAATATCAATGCTAAAAAAAGTTATCCCTAGCCCATTATGCTCAATCATTGATCCATTCATGAAACACACTCAATATTAGCTAGACATAATGCACAAGTATGACAATAGTGCTCTCTAGTTGGTGCTTTGTAAGAGAAGATGGAGACTGAAAATAAAAATAAAAATTGCATAAAAGTAAATAGATAGGCCCTTCGCAGAGGAAAGCAGAGATTTGCAGAGGTGCCAGAGCTCAAGGCTTAAATTAGAGACATAAAATTATTTTGAGAGGCATGCTTTTCCTGTCAATGAAAACGACCGAGAATTCCCAATATCTTCCATGCAAGACACATTATAGGCGGTTCCCAAACAGAAAATAAAATTTATTTCCTTTCCACCATTCTTTCACAATCCATGGCTAGCCGTATCCACGGGTGCCTTCCATACCAACACTTTCCAAGGAATTTATTATTATCATCATATTAATTTTTTTTCATTTCGGGACTGGGCATCCCTATTACCTGCCACTCTCTCGTGCAATGACAAGAGAATAAACACTCATCATGAGAATAACACACCTAGCATGGAAAATATTGGCCACCCCCTACCGCTTCATGAGCGGTACGGGCACACAAAACGGAAAATTATTTTGAAAATTTAGAGTTGGCACATGCAAATTTACTTGGAACGGCATGGAAATGCCGCATATAGGTAGGTATGATGGACTCATTTGGCACAACTTGGGTTTAAGGAGTTGGATGCACAAGCAGTATTCCCGCTTAGTCCAAATGAAGGCTAGCAAATAGATTGAGAAGCGACCAACCAAAAAGAGAAAACGGTCATAAACATGTATTGAACATAACTAACACCGAATAATGCACCATAAGTAGGATCTAATTTCATTGCATAACTATTGATTTTATGTGCAAGCATAGGGAATCACAAACCTTAACACCAACATTCTTACTAAATCATAATTACTCACTAACATGACTCACATATTATCATCTCCATATCGCAAAACTATTGCAAGGAATCAAACTTATCATATCCAATGATCTTTCATGAAAGTTTTTATTATATCCCTCTTGAATATTCATCACTTTGGGACCAAATTCATATCTTGTGCAAATTACCATTACTATTATCAACTCTCAAAAAGATATAAGTGAAGCATGAGAGTGCAAATATTTCTTCAAAATTTAATCTTATCAACTCTCAAAATAATATAAGTGAAGCATGAGATTTCAAATATTTCTTCAAAATATAGCCACCGCCGTGCTCAAAAATATTTAAGTGAAGCACTAGAGCAACTGCCTAGCTCAAAAGATTTAAGTGAAGCACATAGAGTATTCTAACAAATCATGATAAACGTGTGGCTCTCTCAAATAGGTGTGTCCAACAAATATGATTGTGACAAACTAAAAAGCAAACAAAGCAAAGACTCATATAATACACGATGCTCCAAGCAAAACTCATGATATGTGACGAATAAAAATATAGCTCCAAATAAAATTACCGATAGTTGGTAGAACAAAGAGGGGATGCCTTCCGGGGCATCCCCAAGCTTAGTTGCTTGAGTATTCCTTGAATATTACCTTGGGGTGCCTTGGGCATCCCCAAGCTTAGGCTCTTGCCACTCCTTATTCCTTCATCTATCGTGATCTCACCCAAAACATGAAAACTTCAATCACACAAAACTCAACAAAACCTTCGTGAGATCCGTTAGTATAACAAATAAATCTTTATCTTTAAGTACTGTAGTAAATTGATTCATATTTAATATTGGCATAATGCTACTGTACTCCAACTTCTCCATGACTCATACCCCCCGATACGATCCATAGATTCATCAAAATAAGCAAACTATGCAACAAAAACAGAATTTGTCTAAAATAGAACAGTCTGTAAAGATCTATTTAAAATCTATAATTCTTTAATTCCAAAAATTCTGAAAAATTAGGACAACGTGGCAAATTCATATACCAATACTGTGTAAAAATTTCAGATATTTCTGACACTCCGGTACAGAATTAAAATTCTAGCACTGGATGCAAAACTTTCTGTTTTCCAAACAGCATCAATTATACTATCTTCCAAATCATCCCAAAGGTTTTACTTGGCACAAACACTAATTAAAATATAAAAACACAATCATAACAGTAGCATAATTGTGTAAACACACAAGAACAGAAATAAAAAGCAAAAATTCATTTTATTCATTGGGTTGCCTCCCAACAAGCACTATTGTTTTATAGCCATTAAGATAGGCTTGAGATTTCAAGGATGCTCTCATGAAAGATAATGATTGAAACACGAAGAGAGCATCATGAAACATGTGAAAAACACATTTAAGTCTAACATACTTCCTATGCATAGGCATTTTATAAGCAAACAAATTATCAAGACAAGCAATATCTAGCATATGCCAATAGGAAGAATGGAGCATGAATAATTTCAACATCATGAGAGGCAATTTAGTAACATGAAGATTTCTATAACCATATTTTCCTCTCTCATAATAATTACATGTAGGATCATAATCAAACTCAACAATATAGCTATCATAAATAGTATTCTCTCTATGATCCATATGCATAAAAGTTTTATAATCTTCCAAAATAGTGGGATTATCATCAACTAAAGTCATGACCTCTCCAAACCCACTTTCATCAAAAAATTCATAAGATTGAACACTCTCCAAAGTAGTGGGATCATTATTACCTAAAGTTGACGCTCTTCCAAACCCACTTTTAATAGTATTGCAAATTTTATTATCAATAACATATTCATCATGAGGCTTAAATAAATTTTCAAGATCATAAGAAGCATCATCACCCCAATCATGATCATTGCAATAAGTAGTGCACATAACAAAAATTTCATCCCCAAGCTAGTAGCTTTGCATATCATTAGCACAATTGACATTAATAGAATCTATAATAACATCATTGCAATCATACTTTTCAATCAAGGAGCTATCATGAATCACTTTATAAATTTCTTCTTCTAACACTTCATCACAATTTTCAGATTCATGATTTTCAAGCAAAACTTCATAGAGAAAATCAAGAGCACTCAAATCACTAGCAATTTGTTCATTATAATTGGATCTTTTGAAAAGATTAGCAAGTGGATGAGGATCCATTGTGATCTTAAATTTTTGTTTTACTTACTGTTCTTGAGTGTTGTCATGGCAATAAAAGCAAGAAAGCAAATAAAATATTTTTGGGTTTTTGTAAAAAAAATAGAATTGAGGGAGATGAGAACGAGAGGCAAAGGCAAATAAAATAAATGCAAGGATATGAAAGTTTATGCGTAGGTACTTGATAGATGTTGATGATGTCTCCCCGGCAAGGGCGCCAGAAATTCTTCCTGCTACTTGTGAGCTGCGTTGGGATTTCCCCGAAGAGGAGGGGATGATGCAGTACAGTAGAGATAAGTATTTCCCTCAGTTATGAAACCAAGGTTATCAATCCAGTAGGAGAATCATGCAACAACTCATTAGCAGCACCTGCACACAAAATAACAAATCCTCGCACCCAACGCGAACAAGGGGTTGTCAATCCCTTGGCGGTTAATTGCAAGATTAAATTGTATGGTGATAGATAGATAGATCGAACAAAAATACAAAATAAAATAAATAAAGTAAAATTGCAGCAAGGTATTTTTAGGATTTTCTATATATGATAAAGGTAGACCCGGGGGCCATAGTTTTCACTAGAGGCTTCTCTCTTGAAAATAGCATACGGTGGGTGAACAAATTACTGTTGGGCAATTGATAGAAAAGCAAATAATCATGACGATATCCAAGGCAATGATCATGTATATAGGCATCACGTCCGAGACAAGTAGACTGAAATGATTCTGCATCTACTACTATTACTCCACACATCGACCGCTATCCAGCATGCATCTAGAGTATTAAGTTCATAAAGAACAGAGTAACGCCTTAAGCAAGATGACATGATGTAGACAAAGTAAACTCACGCATGAATAAACCCCGTCTTTTACCCTTAATAGCAACGATACATACGTGTCATGTCCCTTTCTGTCACTGGGATTGAGCATCGCAAGATCGAACCCATTACAAAGCACCTCTCCCATTGCAAGATAAATCAATCTAGTTGGCCAAACCAAATCAATAGATCGGAGAGAAATATGAAGCTATAACAATCATGCATAAAAGAGTTCAGAGAAAACTCAAATAATATTCATGGATAATCTGATCATAAACTCACAATTCATCGGATCCCAACAAACACACCACAAAAAGTGATTACATCGGATAGAACTCCAAGAACAACGAGGAGAACATTGTATTGAAGATCAAAAAGAGAGAAGAAGCCATCTAGCTACTAACTATGGACCCGAAGGTCTATGGTAAACTACTCACGCATCATCGGAAGGGCAGCAAGGTTGATGTAGAGCCCCTCCGTGATCGAATCCCCCTCCGGCAGAGTGCCGGAAAAGGCCTCCAGATGGGATCTCTCGAGAACAGGAACTTGCGGCGGCGGAAAAAGTATTTCGTGGACTCCCCTGTTGGTTTCCCGATTTTAGAGTATTTATAGAGGTGGAATTAGGTCAAACGGAGCAGAGGTGGGCCCACGAGGCACCAGGGCGCGCCACCCCCCTGGGGCGCACCCTGGTGGCTCGTGGCCACCTCCTCTGTCTTCTGGCCCTCTCCCGAAGCTTCTAGTGTCTCTTATGTCCAGAAAAAAATCTCCAAAAAGTTTCGTGGCATTTGGACTTCGTTTGGTACTGATATTCCGAAAAACCAAAAACAGGCAAAACAAAATAGCAACTGGCACTGGGCACTAAGTTAATAGGTTAGTCCAAAAAATGATATATAATTGCTTGTAAGTGTATATAAAACATCCAAGATTGATACTATAATAGCATGGAACAATCAAAAATTATAGATACGTTGGAGACGTATCAACTAATCATACACGCAAATGCACACGATCAAGATCGGAGACTCACGGGAAGATATCACAACACAACTCTAGACTCAAAATAAAAGTCATACAAGCTTTATATTACAAGCCAGGGGCCTCGAGGGCTCGACTACAAGAGTCAGCGGAAGCAGCAATATCTTAGTACAGACACAACTAGACAAGATTACCTTAAGAAGGCTGAGCAAAACAACGGCATGTAGATCGAAAAGGCGCAGGCCTCCTGCCTGGGAGCCTCCGAAACTACTCCTGGTCGTCGGTCTCCACGTAGTAGTAGGCTCCGTCGGGGTAGTAGTAGTCATCGGCGGGATCAGCTGGCTCCGGGGCTCCGTCATCTGATCGCAGCAGTCGGGTAGAGGGGAAAAGGTAGCAAAGCAACCGTGAGTACTCATCCAAAGTACTCGCAAGACTTATATTAGAGCTATGCTAATTATGCTTCGGTATCAATGGAAAGGGACTGTATCTATGGACTAAACTGCAGAAATGCCAGAATAGACTGGAAGACCTAGCCTATCGAAGACTAGCATCTTCCAGCATATTGCAGCAACAGAAGAGAGTAGAGTAACATATAATATAGTAACAAGTATATATTATCAATGCCCAGATATCCTTCCTCAACTCCCTGCGAGAAAGCGATCCCGGAGCCATCATATCAGTTTAGTGTCACAAGTATCCAATTCTAGTTGTAGTAGATCGGGATACTCTCTGAGCGTCCGTTACCGTGGACTCGGCTATTCGAATAGAAATACTTCCCTACAGGGGTGCACTAACTTACCCAACACGCTCGATTAACTCTGGCCGGACACACTTTTCCGGGTCATGCCCGGCCTCGGCTGATCGACACGCCGTAGTCCTACCTAGGCTCAGCAGAGAGGTCAGCACGCCGGTCTACATCCTAAGCGCTCAGGGGTCTTGGGCCCATCACCCATTGCACTCCTGCGCGTTGCGTACGCGGCCGGGACCAGACCTAGCCCCTGTATACACATCCAGGCAGTCGCAGTCCACCCGGGCGCGCGCCGCTCACTGCTGACGTCTGAAGAGCTTTCGGAAGAATCGTACGACGCCGAGTGCCCATACTTATTCCCGCGTGGTGGTTGGTGCGAAAAGTCCAGAGGCCTACTCAGATCACATATCCAAACCCGTTAGTGTGTTGGGAGCTCGTGGTGACGATCAGTGCTCCTGTCGCCCTGTCTCGCGGACTTACGGCAAGGGCCAGACCCATCCCTCTCTAGGGCGGACTGCCTGCCCGGCCGTGCCGCGTAATTATCTCACGGGTACCCTACAAGTCAACCCGACTTCACAAGAGACTGTCGGGAACTCAGGTCCACCTCTACCGAGGTGGTACCACCTGTCCCTTGAGTCCCATAGTAACAGTAAACGGGGAACAGTGTAAGGTAATAGTGTGTCCGTAACATCAAGGGGGAAATCTGAGGAATCACCCTCGATGGATTCCCACTCGATGTAACCATCAAGGTGAACTTGGAGGAATCACCCTCGATGGGCACACTTGAGGGGCTGCACGACAGAGGCATCATCGGAGGTGGTGAAAGAGGAATCACCCTCGGTAACCCACAACAGACTAGCTACGCTACAGAGATATCATCAGGAGTGAGGTAGGAGGTATCACCCTCGGCACTCAATAGTATCTCTGCAGAGTCGTACAACTAAGGGGGTGTGCGGTGATGTGTCGGTCTCTGCACATCGATCACCGTGATTGAATCTTCCGGTAGTAAAGCCTGGCTACATGGACAAGGGTGTAGGGCCTCTGATGGATCACTAACCAGCCTATACTAAGCATATAGGACAACAGGTAAAGTATCAATAGCAGGTTACAAAATCAGGCTATGCATCAGAATAGGAGCTATCGAATAACAGTAGCAAAATCTAATGCAAGCATGGGAGAGAAAGAATGGGTGATATAGGAATGATCAAGGGGGTTTTGCTTGCCTGGAAGCTCTGCGGCAAGTGGCTGGACGTCAAAGGTGTAGTCGTACTCGGGGGCAACGTCGGTCTCGAGGTCTACCGGAGAGAAAAGGGGGAGGAAACAAATAAATACAAGCATACAAATGCAATCACAAAGCATGACATGGCAAAATGATATGCAAAGGTGATTTAATGCATCTCTAAATATTTAGATGATTTAGGAATTTATTTGGAATTATTTACCTGAAGTCATGAACTATTCATCTATCAGAAACAGGCAAAAAGTTCCATGTTCACCAACTTAGAGGATTCTAACATGAATGCAAATGACATATTCAGATTCGTTAGATTTTTCTGATCATTTTTCATATATAAATTATTTTCATCCAAGTTACGGTTTATTTTATATGATTTTCTAAAGATTTAATCATATTCTGAAATTCCTGGTTTTTCTTGTCTTTGATTTAATCCAAATTGACCAGGTCAATTGACTAGTCTAAAGGGCAGGTGTGGGACCCAGGTGTCATAGACTTAGATATGTTTAAATTAACTTAGCACTTTAATTTAGCAGCGGGTCCATCTGTCATAGACATAACAATTAACCTAACACTAATTAACCCGTAACTAAAATTAGATTAGTCCAATCTAATCAGGCCGGCCCCACTGGACAGTGGCACGGCCGGCTGTGTACGCACGGCATACAGAGGCGCCGGTGGCCAGGGCAGCAGCAGCACAGGGCGGCAGCGGTTGCACGCGCGGGCGGCGGGCAGCGGCAGGAGTAGCAGCAGCCGCAGCAGTACAGTGCAGCAGCAGCAGTAGCCGTATAGAGCAGCAGCCCAGCAAAGCAGCAGTAGTAGGCAGCGAGCAGCAGCGGCAGCAGCAAAACAGCCGCAAAGCAGCAGTAGCAAGCAGCAGAGCATCATCGGCAGCAACAAGGAGCAGCCCAGGGCACGGCCACGAGCAGGGGCAGGAGGCAGCTACAGTAGCACGTACGCGTACGCGGACGCTGAGCTTCGGGGCAGCCATGGCGAATGAAGCTCGCAGGACGGACACTACGGGTACGGATCGAGCTGGAGAAAAGGGGCAAACGGAGGAGGGGCTCACCGCGGTGCCGAAAGTGAGCTCGAGGTGGCCGGGGACGGACCGGAGACGAGACAATCGACGATGGCGGCCGGCGATGTACGCGATGAAGATGAGCTCGATGGCGAGCGTACGGGGTGGCCCCGCTCAATTTGATGCCCGGGATGGACGAAGTCGACGATGGCGGTCCTCCTGGACATCTTCTCAGGCAACGGGGAGCGCGTTGGCCGCGGCTACGACGATGGCCATGGCGCTGCGTACTCAGGCGCGAAGAACGGAATGGGATGAGCGAGGGAGGAAGAGTGGGTGGCCTAGGGTTTGTCCCTGGTGACGGGGTGGTTCTTATCCACCCAGAGGACCTGGGGGATGGCCGACACGGCGACGGCAGCGGCCATGGCGGGGTGGATGCGTGCCACACACAACCTGTGTCTTCTCCTCTGTACTGAGGGTGAAGGAGGCCTGTGGTGGGCTGAGCCTAATACTGTTCCTTTGGGCTACAAGTGCACAGTAGGTTTCGTATATTTTTCTTTTCTTTTTTTGTCATTCATTTTTGCTCTGTTTTGCATTTAATTGGAGTACCAAATGACTTTTGTAAAATGTGCCACTTGCCCCATTAAATACTTTGCAATATTCTGAGTTGGTACAAAAAGTTTGAGGCAGTTCGGAATACATTTGAATTTTGTTTAAATAGAAAATATTTAAAAGAGGCTGTTTAGTTACTGTTTTTTGAGGCTAGTTTCAAAATGAGCAAACAAGTGATGTTGTTTTCCTTAACCATAATTACAAATGGATTATTTGCAAAAAGATGAACTATTTTTCTTGCAAGTTTGTACAATTTTTATTTTGACTTGCAAATTGAATTTTGAATTTGAAGTTGGATTAATCCTTAATTGCATTTACGCTTATTAATCACAATGACCTGACAAGTTAATTGGCTTAATGACATGCTTAAGATCTGGGGATGTTACAACTCTCCTCCACTCAAAGAAATAATCGTCCCGAGAATTAAGAGGTAGAGTAAGGGGGAAAGGTCTGGTTTCGAAATTCTAACGAATCTTCTTTGTCTTGGTTGCTCTTCTCGAAGAAGTTGATCCTTTTTGTTGATGTCTTCATTTCTCTACATCAGTGCACCATGACGAAGTTGTCGTCCTTCCTTCGGACTCTTCATCGCAATTACGAAAAGAATAAGGGGTATCTTCGGGAGAACGGACCTTTGCAAGGTTGATTATCTGGTGGACAACTCAGGGAATTTGGCAGGAAGTATCTCTCGAATTGAAACTTAAAAAAAACATCGAGAGCAAAGTAAGAAGGTACAATATGAAGTCTCAAGCGAATAGACAAATGTTCGATGCCTGAAACAGAGTGTGAAAGGGGTTCAAAGCAACAGGAATAAGTATTGCGTATGGTACCAGAATAGATCATCTCTCGGAAGGTGGCTCGTGATTTACATACGAAGCCAAACATGAGGAATAACTTTGGAAACAGGGATGTACAGGAGAGTCAGGTTTCGATCCTGTGGAATTGTGGTTAGTGTGGATTAAGAGTAGGAAGGGTGGTGACATCTTACATGGTCACGACAACAAGGCATGTCAGAGGATAGCTTGTCAGCTATGTCGGCAACACCGTCGGTACCAAGGGTGGGGGACAAAGAGAACCATTTTCCTACTCGTTAATACGAGGGGGACCAATAGGCAAAGTTCTCGTCCACCGGCGGTTACCGGAATGTCATCAACAATAGTAACATGGTCTTACTGACAGAGTTGTACACCGGGGTGTTTACATAGGCAGGGAATCATTACTGCTTAGATCACATAAATTATTTGAAAGTTTAAACAGACAAATGGAAAGGAAAATGTGATTATCAGATTAAACAGACTAATGGAAAGGAAAATGTGATTATACACAAGTATTAGGTGCATATCCTTCCCAAAGAAAATCAGAGCATGTTTGACAAAAGCAGAGGATACAATTTACCAAAGGCATTATGTATCAGGGGAAGAACTCACAAGGTTATTGAATATGAAGGACGGTGTCGGATAATAATCCAACAAAGGACTTGGCGGTCCACAAAGGATCTGATGTGAGTATCGGTACTCAACCAGAAGAAGAAAGAATGCAAAGGCATCGGATTATAGAAACATCTGAATAATTCGATGCTTAAATACAAAGGAATTATGATTTCTAGATCGGTGTATCAGAATCAGATGCTCTGATCAAATATGAGTAAGTTGAATAGACTTAGAGGCACAATCGGTCAAGGTTTGATTGGCTGAAAACCAGCTCATGCCCGAATGGCGTCTGAGCCAGAAGGATGGATTCTAGTTTCGAGTGATGACTGCGAGTATTCGCAAACATATCGAATCAAAGGCTCAAAATGACAATGACACGGGATGTCAATGAAGATTACTAGGCATATGGAGTTAACCATAGTGCAGGAAGGCAAGAATTCCAAGAGCAATATGTTGTAGAGGATTTTCGGAAGATCGAGTAGTGTTATGAAGTATTTTGCGAAACACATGAACAACTGGGGATGAATGAATCCCCGGTAAGTGTGAGTCATTATTCGCAGTGCGAAAAGGAACTGCAAGGCAGTAGGCACAAAGGATTCCCGGAATATCGGAGAGTATTTCAGGGTATCTTGTAATAACAAGAGCAACTGGGAAAGAAGGTATGAACGACAAGTGTATGTAGTAATCCATAGGGATTCATCGGTGGTAGGGAATTGCAAGGCGGTGGGCACAATGGTCTTGGGAAAACATCGAAGAGTATCTTCGAAATCTTCTGGTCAATCAAGAGATCATCTGGAATGAGCGGCTCTCCGGGAGGAAGTAGTTACGAGAATCTAAAGTTAAGAGTTAGTAAAATCTTTAACTCGAATAGAAGAGAGATCAGAATCCCAAAGTAAAGGAGAGGAATAAAAGATCCTAATCCCATCCATTGGCGACATGGGCCCGTAAGCCACACAGTCATGTTAGTAAAAAAGTTTTTCAAAGACTAGACTCAACTTCGGCCAAGGAGTTGGAAAGGGGCTTCCTACAGGCAGTCGGCTCTGATACCAACTTGTGACGCCCCCGACTCAATCGTGCACTAATCATACACGCAAATGCACACAATCAAGATCGGAGACTCACGGGAAGATATCACAACACAACTCTAGACTCAAAATAAAAGTCATACAAGCTTTATATTACAAGCCAGGGGCCTCGAGGGCTCGAATACATAAGCTCGAATACAAGAGTCAATGGAAGCAACAATATCTGAGTACAGACATAACTAGACAAGATTGCCTTAAGAAGGCTGAGCAAAACAACGACATCTAGATCGAAAAGGCGCAAGCCTCCTGCCTGAGAGCCTCCGAAACTACTCCTGGTCGTCGGTCTCCACGTAGTAGTAGGCTCCGTCGGGGTAGTAGTAGTCATCGGCGGGATCAGCTGGCTCCGGGGCTCCGTCATCTGATCGCAGTAGTCAGGTAGAGGGGAAAAAGGTAGCAAAGCAACCGTGAGTACTCATCCAAAGTACTCGCAAGACTTACATCAGAGCTATGCTAATTATGCTTCGGTATCAATGGAAAGGGACTGTATCTGTGGACTAAACTGCAGAAATGCCAGAATAGAGGGGAAGGCCTAGCCTATCGAAGACTAGCATCTTCCAGCATCTTGCAGCAACAGAAGAGAGTAGAGTAACATATAATATAGTAACAAGTATATATTAGCAACGCCCAGAGATCCTTCCTCGACTCCCTGCAAGAAAGCGATCCCGGAGCCATCATATCAGTTTAGTGTCACAAGTATCCAGTTCTAGTTGTAGTACATCGGGATACTCTCTGAGTGTCCGTTACCGTGGACTCGGCTATTCGAATAGATATACTTCCCTGCAGGGGTGCACTAACTTACCCAACACGCTCGATTAACTATGGCTAGGCACACTTTTCCGGGTCATGCCCGGCCTCGGCTGATCGACAGAACGTAGTCCTACCTAGGCTCAGGAGAGAGGTCAGCACGCCGGTCTACATCCTAAGCGCTCAGGGGTCTTGGGCCCATTGCCCTTTGCACTCCTGCGCGTTGTGTACGCTGCCGGGACCAGACCTAGCCCCTATATACACACGCAGGCTATCGCAGTCCATCCGGGCGTGCGCCGCTCACTGCCGACGTCTGAAGAGCTTTCGGAAGAATCGTACGACATCGAGTGCCCATACTTATTCCCGAGTGGTGGTTGGTGCGAAAAGGCCAAAGGCCTACTCAGATCACATATCCAAACCCGTTAGTGTGTTGGGAGCTCGCAATGACGATCAGTGCTCCTGTCGCCCCGTCTCGCGGACTTACGGCAAGGGCCAGGCCCATCCCTCTCTAGGGTGGTCTGCCTGCCCGGCCGTGCTGCGTAATTATCTTGCGGGTACCCTACAGGTCAACCCGACTTCACAAGAGACTGTCAGGAACTCAGGTCCACCTCTACCGGGGTGGTACCGCCTGTCCCTTCAGTCCCGTAGTAACAGTAAATGGGGAACAGTGTAAGGTAACAGTGTGTCCGTAACATCAAGGGGGAAATCCGAGTAATCACCCTCGATGGATTCCCACTCGATGTAACCGTCAAGGTGAACTTGGAGGAATCACCCTCGATGGGTTCACACTTGAGGGGCTGCACGACAGAGGCATCATCGGAGGTGGTGAAGAGGAATCACCCTCGGTAACCCACAACCGACTAGCTACGCTACAGAGATATCATCAGGAGTGAGGTAGGAGGTATCACCCTCAACACTCGATAGTATCTCTGCAGAGTCGTACAACTAAGGGGGGTGCGGTGATGTGTCGGTCTCTGCACGTCGATCACCTTGGTTGAATCTTCCGGTAGTAAAGCCTGGCAACACGGACAAGGGTGTAGGGCCTTTGATGGATCACTAACCAGCCTATACTAAGCATATAGGACAACAGGTAAAGTATCAATAGCAGGTTACAAAATCAGGCTATGCATCAGAGTAGGAGCTATCAAATAGCAGTAGCAAAATCTAATGCAAGCACGGGAGAGAAAGAATGGGCGATATAGGAATGATCAAGGGGGTTTTGCTTGCCTGGAAGCTCTGCGGCAAGTGGCTGGACGTCGGAGGTGTAGTCGTACTCGGGGGCAACGTCGGTCTCGAGGTCTACCGGAGAGAAGAGGGGGAGGAAACAAATAAATACAAGCATACAAATGCAATCACAAAGCATGAAGTGGAAAAATGATATGCAAAGGCGATTTAATGCATCTCTAAATATTTTAGATGATTTAGGAATTTATTTGGAATTATTTACCTGAAGTCATGCACTATTCATCTATCAGAAATAGGCAAAAAGTTCCATGTTCACCTACTTAGAGGATTGTAACATGAATGCAAATGACATATTCAGATTCGTTAGATTTTTCTGATCATTTTTCATATATAAATTATTTTCATCCGAGTTACGGTTTATTTTATATGATTTTCTAAAGATTTAAACATATTCTGAAATTCCTGATTTTTCTTCTCTTTGATTTAATCCGAATTAACCAAGTCAATTGACTAGTCAAAAGGGCACGTGTGGGACCCAGGTGTCATAGACTTAGATATGTTTAAATTAACTTAGCACTTTAATTTAGCAGCGGGTCCACCTGTCATAGACATAACAATTAACCTAACACTAATTAACCCCTACCTAAAATTAGATTAGTCCAATCTAATCAGGCCGGCCCCACTGGACAGTGACACGGCCGGCTGTCTATGCAAGGCGTACAGAGGCACCGGCGGCCAGGGTAGCAGCAGCACGGGGCGGCAGCGGCTGCAGGGGTGGGCGGTGGGCAGCGGCAGCTGCAGGAGTAGCAGCAGCCGCAGCGCTACAGTGCAGCAGCAGGCAGTAGCCGTAGAGAGCAGTAGCTGAGCAAAGCAGCAGTAGTAGGCAACGAGCAGCAACGGCAGCAACAAAACAGCCGCAAAGCAGCAGTAGCAAGCAGCGCAGCAGCAGAGCATCAGCGACACCAACAAGGAGCAGCCCAGGGCACAGGCACGAGCAAGGGTAGGAGGCAGCTGCAGCAGCACGTACGCATACGCGGACGCTGAGCTTCGGGGCAGCCATGGCGAACGGAGCTCGCAGGACACACACTATGGGCACGGATCGAGCCGGAGAAAAGGGGCAAACGGAGGAGGGGCTCACCGCGGTGCCGAAAGTGAGCTCGAGGTGGCCGGGGACGGACCGAAGATGATACAATCGACGACGGCGGCCGGCGATGTACGTGATGAAGATGAGCTCGATGGTGAGCGTACGGGGCGGCCCCGCTCGATTTGATGCCCGGGATAGACGAAGTCGACGATGGAGGTCCTCCTGGACATCTTCTCAGGCGACGGGGAGCGCATTGGCCGCAGCTACGATGATGGCCATGGCGCTGCGTACTCGGGCGCGAAGAATGGAACGGGACGAGCGAGGGAGGAAGAGTGGGTGGCCTAGGGTTTGTCCCTGGTGACGGGGTGGTTCTTATCCTCCCAGAAGACCCGGGGGATGGCCGACACAGCGACGGCAGCGGCCATGGCGGGGTGGATGCGTGCCACGTACAGCCTCTGTCTTCTCCTCTGTACTGAGGGTGAAGGAGGCCTGTGGTGGGCTGGGCCTAATACTGTTCCTTTGGGCTACAAGTGCACAGTAGGTTTCGTCTATTTTTCTTTTCTTTTTCTGTCATTCACTTCTGCTCTGTTTTGCATTTAATTGGAGTACCAAATGACTTTTGTAAAATGTGCCACTTACCCCATTAAATACTTTGCAATATTCTGAGTTGGTACAAAAAGTTTGAGGCAGTTCGGAATACATTTGAATTTTGTTTAAATACAAATATTTAAAAGAGGCTGTTTAGTTACTGTTTTTGGAGGCTAGTTTCAAAATGAGCAAACAAGTGATGTTGTTTTCCTTAACCATAATTACAAATGGATTATTTGCAAAAAGATGAACTATTTTTCTTGCAAGTTTGTACAATTTTTATTTTGACTTGCAAATTGAATTTTGAATTTGAAGTTGGATTAATCCTTAATTGCATTTAGGCTTATTAATCACAATGACCTGGCAAGTTAATTGGCTTAATGACATGCTTAAGATCTGGGGATGTTACAGCGGGCGCCCGTAAGCGCCCGCCGCGCGTACTCCAAAGAGTAGTGGCGAGCACCCTGCCACGCCCGCCATTGGTAGAGTCGCCCGCCACTCCTACGACATAGCAGCACTTGCGGGCAAATAACTTCTCCCGCCACTATTTGGGTCCACCAGTGGCGGGCGGGCGCCTGATACGTGTCCAACGTATCTATAATTTTTGATTGTTCCATGCTGTTATATTATCAATCTTGGATGTTTTTATATTCATTTACAGCAATTATATATCATTTTTGAAGAGTAACCTATTAACTTAGTGCCCAGTGCCAGTTACTGTTTTTTGCCCTGTTTTTGTTTTACAGAAAATCAATACCAAACGAAGTCCAAATGCCACGAAACATTTTGGAGATTTTTTTTCTGGACAAGATAAACACTAGAAGCTTCGGGAGGAGGCCGGAAGCCCCAGGGGGTGCCCATGAGGCACCAGGGCGTGCCTGGGGGGGGGGGCAGGCGCGCCCTGGTACCTCGTGGGGCCCACAGAGCTCCGTTTGACCTAATTCCACCACTATAAATTCAGGAAAAATCAGAAACCCTCAGGGGAGTCCACGAAATACTTTTTCCGCTGCCGCAAGTTTCTGTTCTCGAGAGATCCCATCTGGAGGCCTTCTCCGGTACTCCACCGGAGGGGGAATCGATCACAGAGGGGCTCTACATCAACCTTGCTGCCCTTCCAATGATGCGTGAGTAGTTTACCACAGACCTTCGGGTCCATAGTTAGTAGCTAGATGGCTTCTTCTCTCTTTTTGATCTTCAATACAATGTTCTCCTCGATGTTCTTGGAGTTCTATCCGATGTAATCACTTTTTGCGGTGTGTTTGTTGGGATCCGATGAATTGTGAGTTTATGATCAGATTATCCATGAATATATTTGAGTCTTCTCTGATTTCTTTTATGCATGATTCTTATAGCCTCGTATTTCTTCTCCGGTCTATTGATTTGGTTTGGCCACTAGATTGATTTATCTTGCCATGGGAAGAGGTGCTTTGTAATGGGTTCGATCTTGCGGTGCTCAATCCCAGTGACAGAAAGGGACATGACACGTATGTATCGTTGCTATTAAGGGTAAAAAGATGGGGTTTATTCATACGTGAGTTTATCTTGTCTACATCATGACATCGTTCTTAAGGCGTTACTCCGTTCTTTATGGACTTAATACACTAGATGCATGCTGGATAGCGGTCGATGTGTGGTGTAATAGTAGTAGATGCAGGCAGGAGTCGGTCTACTTGTCTCGGACGTGATGCCTATATACATGATCATTGCCTTGGATATCGTCATGATTATTTGCTTTTCTATCAATTGCCCAAGAGTAATTTGTCTACCCACCGTATGTTATTTTCTCGAGAGAAGCCTCTAGTGAAAACTATGGCCCCCGGGTCTATCTAAATCATATTACTAAAACCCTAAAAATATTGCTGCCATTTTTTTGTATTTTTGTTTCTATCTATCTATCACATACAATTTAATCTTGCAATTGACCGCCGAGGGATTGACAACCCCTCGTTTGCGTTGGGTGCAAGGATTTTTTGTTTGTGTGCAGGTACTGCTAATGAGGTGTTGCGTGGTTCTCCTACTGGATTGATAACCTTGGTTTCCTAACTGAGGGAAATACTTATCTCTACTGTGCTGCATCATCCCTTCCTCTTCGGGGATAATACCAACGCAAGCTACAAGTAGCAGCGCCCGCCACTGATGCCCCTTCAGCAGTGGCGGGAGATCAGTGGCGGGTGGCCCAAAGAGGCTTGCTCGCCACTACTGGGCTTTAGGCGCCTGCCACTGCTGGGCATTCCTGCAGTAGTGCTTTATGGTTAGTTTTTTGGAAAGCCACTTTTTTGGGCTTTGTCCAAAATATCTAGGAGGGATGACATGGATGGATTGGAGCTCCACTTGCCTTCCCTTTATGCCCTTATGAAGGACACGTGTCATGGGTGCTTTGGTATTTTCAAGTGCCACCCTACCCCTTGGCTTTTCCTATAAATAGAGGTGGAGAGGGGCTCTCCACACTCGCTCCTTACTCTCATACAAAGGCCATGCATGATCTGGCCTTCTCTCTCCCTCCCACACGAAATAGTTTCGTAGAGCCGAAAGGCTGTCTGGGTTCCGGTGGGAACTAGTTCTGGACGGCGAAGCCCTGCCGGATAGCTGACACCGTATGTGTGCAACCCCGTAGAGAGATCGTAGGTTCGATCTTTTGCCCGAGGGGCTGTTCAAGGGTCCTCCCGAAGGGCTGTTTGAGTGACCGTCCGAGATTCTGAGAGTGCCTCCCGTAGGGCTGTCCGTGACACCACCGCCTCCCGAAGGGGCTGTCCATGACACCACCGCCTCCCGAAGGGCTGTCCGAGGAGCTGACAAGGGAGATCATCCTCGCGGTTGGGGGGTTGTAAATCCTAATTGTGGGGATCTGCACCAATGATCTTCACCAACTCTACTTCCGCTGCGCTACGAGTTGGTAACGATCAGATCAAAAACCTTGTATGCATCTTCATAGTGGTCCTGGGCTGGTGCGTAGGTCGGAAATTTTTTGTTTTCTGCTGCGTTACCCTACAGTGGCATCATGTGCCGTGCTATGCATAGATGCAGGTTACGATCTAGAATACATAGAGATGTATGGGTATTGCATAATATAATTTTGTAGTAGATGAGTTCTAGTGCTGAAAATTATTTATGCGGGTAGCAGATGAAATCTATTACCTGATGTTCTTGTTGCTTCCCTCGAATTTGCGTAATCCTGATCTTGATGGCATGATGGAATCTTTACAAAGTTCTGGCTATCCGCGATCCTTCCATGCTGCTCCTGAGTATGCTGGTTGACAGATCAACGTTGTGCTTCAGTGTCTTTGGGTTCCACCATAGTTAAAGAAAGATGGATGTTTCACAGACTAAAGGGCAATGCAGATATGATCTGGACGGGGTTCATGCGTATGATGAAGTTCAGTATGGGTTTCAAGATTTTATTATCTCGTGCTTCATACACCCCGCAAAGTTAATCTAGCAACTTGAATAATTATACTTGATGATAAACGTTGGTAGCTACAGTTTAAGTCAAAACCTTAGAAGCCACGTAAAACAAAATTTTGCATAAATCGATTAGAGGCGTCTAACTTGGTTTTGCAGGATGACATGTGATGTGGTATAGCAGTTCTCATACTAATTTGATTATGTATGAGATGACTATGATGTAAATTAATTAACATGACATGCGTGTCATGATTCGGCATGATGGCTGGAGCCATATGATTGTCACTTCAATGACATGCGTGTCAACCTTATGTAATGCACTTATTTTATTAGCTATAGAGATAGCAATATTATCTGGTGCATCGACAAGGTGGTGGCAATCTTCGCGAAGGTGAACACCGACGCAAATGCCGAAGATGAAGAAATAAAAGACTTCTTCGTCAGAAAGGGCTATACCATATCATGCTATTATGAATTGCCTGAGATGTTTGTCCCTTATGATGCACCCTTTTGATTGCACGGTAGTCACTTTTATTAGGGTGATCTCTCACTAAAAACATCAAAGTAGTTAGTGTTCACCCAAGTGTAGCACCGTCTGTAATTCGCATCTTTTCAGGGTGCACCATGTCCACATGGGTACGAACGAATCGAGAGGAATGAGGCGGGTGACAGTCAGACCTCACAACAAGATCACTTGGTTGTCTTTGATGTTCAGGCAGGATAGTCCTAAGCTCGGAACACGCCCATAGAAAGATGAACAAGAGTCACATAGAGATGTGATCGGCAAGTTTGCCTATCGATTGAAATTCTCGTCATCAGTGATGTCCACATCAATGGCGTTGAATTGAAATGCGGGTCTTGTATCACTCACAATAAATTATGAGAGATATTGATTTGAGTGGGAGCACACTTTAGAATTAACTTGTTTAATTATCAGTGCAAATTAATTATGAACATTGTCTGAGTGAAATTTGCATAATAGTTATAGAATAATGGCTCGCATTTCCACCTTCCCTATAAAATTGAATAGTTGTTATTTATCTGGTTAAAACTTTACGATTGGTAACGTAATGTGAGGATTGTCCTCAAGATTGCCGAGAAGGACTTTGTCCTATCGCATGCTTTCGGTATTCTCCCGCTAATGTTGTGGATGATGTGACTCTCGTCCATCGATCCAAAGCTAGAATTCCGTTGCAGTCAAGTGCAATATGTTTGCTTCCATGAGACCCGAACTTCAAAAGTTTGGGATAGTTATGGGATATTCATGGAACTAAAAATTAGTTTCAGATACAAACAAAGGCTAAAAGATATAAGATGTCCAAAGCAATATTTGTTTGCAAAGTACTAGTAAAGTGTTTAATGTGCATTAGACTGATAAGAGAGGGATCCAGAAGAACGCCTGTCATACGATGAAGGTAAATAAAACAACAACTTAAAGAGAAAGGAAATATCCGAAGGGTGTTAGTGAGACTTTCACGCCTACGAAGTCCCGAGCTGACGCCACTCTTAAAGTTGGGTGCTTCTTCTGAGAGTAGGAGAAATATTGGAAGTAAAACTGTTAGAAAGTATAAAGGTAAAAAGAGAGAAGACTGGAATATCCAGCTCATGTATGAATGTCATACGCGTTATAGATGGATGGAAGGCTGGTCAAAGATATAATTCTTGGGAATTATGATTAAACATGTTAATCACTAATTCTTGGGTATTGTGATTAAAAGTTGATCACAGAGATACCCGCTCGATTGCATTCTGTTGCGACTCGATGCAAGAACTACTATGGCCTAAAAGACTAGCTGGTAATGAGGTTTAGATACGTGATGGGAACACTGTAAAAGTTACTAAACTTTCCGTCAACATGTTACCTTTGCATTTATTTTCATAATTCATTTTAGAGTTTTATACACTCTAGCCCATTGCATAATGTTTGTTGCAAGAGAGTTGTTCATAGAAGAGCAATTGTTGTTCAGTGTTATGAATAACATCAGGGCCATACTCCCATTGTCAATGAGATGTATGTTATGAATATTGATAATAATATATTATCTCTGTATTTATTTTCATCATTCATTTTAGGAGTTTCATACACTCTAGCCCATTGCATAATGTTTGTTGCGAGTAAGTTGTTCATAATAGAACAATTTTGTTCGGTGTTATGATTAATGATACGTCTCCAACGTATCTATAATTTTTTATTGTTCCATGCTATTATAGTATCAATCTTGGATGTTTTTTATACATTTACAAGCAATTATATATCATTTTTTGGGACTAACCTATTAACTTAGTGCCCAGTGCCAGTTGCTGTTTTTTGCCTGTTTTTGGTTTTTCAGAATATCAGTACCAAACGAAGTCCAAATGCCACGAAACTTTTTGGAGATTTTTTTCTGGACATAAGAGACATTGAAAGCTTCGGGAGAGGGCCAGAAGACAGAGGAGGTGGCCACGAGCCACCAGGGCGCGTCCCAGGGGGGTGGCGCGCCCTGGTGCCTCGTGGGCCCACCTCTGCTCCGTTTGACCTAATTCCACCTCTATAAATACTCTAAAATCGGGAAACCAACAGAGTAGTCCACGAAATACTTTTTCCGCCGCCGCAAGTTCCTATTCTCGAGAGATCCCATCTGGAGGCCTTTTCCGGCACTCTGCCGGAGGGGGATTCGATCACGGAGGGGCTCTCCATCAACCTTGCTACCCATCCGATGATGCGTGGGTAGTTTACCACAGACCTTCGGGTCCATAGTTAGTAGCTAGATGGCTTCTTCTCTCTTTTTGATCTTCAATACAATATTCTCCTCGATGTTCTTGGAGTTCTATCCGATGTAATTACTTTTTGCGGTGTGTTTGTTGGGATCCGATGAATTGTGAGTTTATGATCAGATTATCCATGAATATTATTTGAGTTTTCTCTTAACTCTTTTATGCATGATTGTTATAGCTTCGTATTTCTCTCCGATCTATTGATTTGGTTTGGCCAACTAGATTGATTTATCTTGCAATGGGAGAGGTGCTTTGTAATGGGTTCGTCTTGCGGTGCTCAATCCCAGTGACAGAAAGGGACATGACACGTATGTATCGTTGCTATTAAGGGTAAAAAGATGGGGTTTATTCATGCGTGAGTTTACTTTGTCTACATCATGTCATCTTGCTTAAGGCGTTACTCCGTTCTTTATGAACTTAATACTCTAGATGCATGCTGGATAGCGGTCGAAGTGTGGAGTAATAGTAGTAGATGCAGAATCGTTTCGGTCTACTTGTCTCGGACGTGATGCCTATATACATGATCATTGCCTTGGATATCGTCATGATTATTTGCTTTTCTATCAATTGCCCAACAGTAATTTGTTCACCCACCGTATGCTATTTTCAAGAGAGAAACCTCTAGTGAAAACTATGGCCCCCGGGTCTACCTTTATCATATATTGAAAATCTTAAAAATACCTTACTGCAATTTTACTTTATTTATTTTATTTTGTATTTTTGTTCGATCTATCTATCTATCACCATACAATTTAATCTTGCAATTAACCGCCAAGGGATTGACAACCCCTTGTTCGCGTTGGGTGCGAGGATTTGTTGTTTTGTGTGCAGGCGCTGCTAACGAGTTGTTGCGTGATTCTCCTACTGGATTGATAACCTTGGTTTCATAACTGAGGGAAATACTTATCTCTACTGTACTGCATCATCCCCTCCTCTTCGGGGAAATCCCAACGCAGTTCACAAGTAGCAATTAACATAAGGGCCATACTTTCATTATGAATGAGATGTATGTTATGAATATTGATAGTAATATAATACATCCGTGACACTGACGAAAAATGTCGCAAAACTAAAAGAATACCACATATGTGTGGCACTGCATTTGGTCACATTGGAGAAACCCGCATGAAGAAATTCCATAATGATGGATTTTGAAGTCATTTGATTATGAATCATCTGACACTTGCAACTTTCGTCTGAAAAGTGAAGTGACTGAAATACCGTTCATAGGCCATAAGGAACGAGCAACGAACTTATTGGCGATCATACATTTTGATGTGTGTAGTCCGATAAAATGTTGTTGCTAGCGGTGGTTTTGTCTATCTTCGGTAATGACACAAGTAGATATATGGATATTTACTTTATGAGACGTAAGTCTGGGTCTTTTGAAATCGTTCGAAAGGTTTTCAAAATGAAGTAGAAATTATTGTAACAAGAAAATTCTGTTTCTGCAATTCGATTGCGGAAAGGAATGTTTGAGTTACAAGTTTAGCGAATGTCTGATGAGTTGTGAAAAGAGTTTCATCACTTACACCTCCCGGAACACCACTGTGAGTGGAATGTTCATGAAGATGTAATCAAACCATTTATGACATGGTAAGATCAAAGATGACATAAATCAATTTGCCATTATCCCTTTTAAAGTAATGCTTTAGAGACTGCGGCTTTTACACTGAAAAGAGCGCCATCAAATCTATTGAAATGACGCCATGGTATGGTACGCCCAACCATGTTATGTCTTTTCTTAACATTTGGAATATGAGGCTTGTGTAAAATATTTACAAACCTATTCCAAATCAGACAAGTGCTACTTTGTAGGTTATCCCAAATTATTGGGTATTCCTCCATCACTATACCAAGGCAAAAGGTTTGCCACAAAGAACGGTATGATTTTGAAGAAAATGTTTCTTACAAAAGGGTGAGTGGAAGGATAGTGCAACTCGACGAGATAACAGTATCTTCATCGTCAGCTCATAGGAAAGAAACCTTGGAAGTAATTTCAGAGTTTCCTACTGCGACTGATACGGAAGCCTGTACATGATATGTATGGACTTTGGTAGATCTTGCAGCTGAACCACGTAAGCAAAACTCGTGCAAACCTCTTACGTGCGCAAACGAGATATTGTTGTTAGATAACAGTATACCTACGATACACAAGGAAGCGTTGATGGGCCCTGACTCTGGAATTGGCTAAATGCCAATATAATCCGAGATAGTATCCAAATGATTCAAGATTAGATCTTGATACACCCATCGGAAGACTTAGAGTCTAACGAACATTAATGGAACTATAAACTGATACAGATAAAAATGTTTTATCCATAAAACTCAACTTGTTGCAATAACAAATTCAAGGAGTTGACTACGATGAGATTATCTCACCGTAGCGATACTTAAAGTCGGTTCGGGTTAAACTAGCAATTAATACATATTTCAATCATGAGATGTGATACATGGGTGCCAAAAAGATTTCCATGAGATGGAAATACAACCAAGGACTTGTATGTGATACAGTCCAAAGTATTTTGTCGATTCAGAGGATGCTAGTAAGTGTGCAAACTTTGGTTCCAGTAATGGACGGAAGCAAGCATAATGGAGTTGGAATCTTTGTTTTGATGAAATAGTCAAAAAAGTTTGATTTCATCAATGGATAGCAAAGATGCTTGTGGTTACAAGAAAGTAAGTGGGAGCATAATAATATTTCTAAAAACCTTGTGTGCTTGACACATTGTTGATTGGAAATAAATATAAATTTCTTGACACGAATTAGGACTTCATTGAAAAAATAGTTTTCTGATGAAGTGCTAAGGCTAGATAGCCTTGATATTAGGCATAATTATCTCCGGAGATAGAATTGCCTAATAGGGCTAAGCAAAAATACATATTGACAAGATGCTAAAACAATTTAGCATAAGAACGCCAAGGAGTGATTCTTGCCAAAGTCACATGGAAAGAGTTTTTGCAAGACTCGGTGTCCTAAAACACTGATGAGCAAAATACATGATGGAGATTCCACACACATTTGTGTTTGAATTAATCATGTATTCCATGGTATGTAAAACAACCAGATATGTCTAGTACTCCAAATTAGTTGCGAGTAAGATACCAAAGTGATCAAAATATTGATCATGGGACAACAGTGAAAAATGTCGTTAGTGCTAAAGTAGAATTGATGACATGTTTTCTCGCAAGCGGGGATTATGAAGAGTTCGTTGTAAGAAATTACATCCATACAGTCTTCATCAATGCTCCATGCGATTTTCGATTTAAGTTAAGGCTTTTGTTTAATACAGGATATGGTGGCACGGTAAGTTGGAATTGTTCCAAACAAGTTACTATGGCGAATTCTATAACAGAGGCTAAGTATGTTGCCGCTTTAGAAGCGACAAAGAAGATGTTGAATCGTACAGTTCATTCATGAACTTAGTATGGTTCCAAGATGACTTTGGTCAATGGAACACTATTGTAGATAGTTGCTCCATAGCTCAGTCTGAGGAACACATATATACAGAGCCAAGTCCACACAAAATATGAATTTTGGGAAAGCGTGAAAACGCGAGGATATGCAAAAATACACACGGACCTGAAGTTGTCAGATCCGTTGGACAAAGACCATACCACAAACAAAGCATATTTGACACTGGTATGCTATAGGTGTAAAGTGCATTAGCATTGACTAGATTATTGACTCTAGTGCAAGTGAGAGTCTGTATGAGATATGCCCTAGAGGCAATAATAAATGTTATTATTTATCTCCATGTTCGTAATTATGTTTATATTCCGTGCTATAACTACTATGGTTCTCGAGTCTACAATAACCACGAGGCTCGGAGGAAAACTCATATGCACGTGTGGAATAATAAACGGTAAAATGTATTCCTAGTCTGGCCTCTAAGAGTAGCTCAAGTGTTGCATGATGGTTCTGTTTTCCTGATCATGGGCATGACTATGCCGACAACTTTGAGGGCACAATGGTTGGAGAACACTTGTGTTGAATCGACCCGAATTGATGTTATGCTACGATATACATTCGTCACAAGTAAATGGTTAATAACACAAAAAAAGTTAACGTTTGCATAATTCCTTAGACCATGAGAGTATTGAGTTCCTTCGTACTTGCTTCATGAACTTTGGGGTTTGTTAAACATCATCTGTAACAGGGTGACTATTACGGCGGCTTACGGGTTCACGGAAAAGTATGACAAGTAACTTCATAGCTCAAGATTGGGATTTGCTCCTTGGGCGATGGAGAGATATTCTTAGGGCCCTCTCAGTGTTACGGTATCCACCATCGTCTGGCCAGACAGAATGTGATTTGATCACTGGGATGCCGCAACACGGAAACGAGAGAAGAGAACAAAACCGGTAACGAGGTAACTGGCATAGTGGACAAGTTGTTGATCCACGGGGATGCCGATAAGTCTCACCTCGGGTGTTTGTAACATATCGCGAAGCAACAGGAATAGCACACGGCAAACTACAGGTTCACTCGAATATTCATTCGTGTGGGTATAGGGATCAATATGGGTGTCCACGGTTCCGCTATTGATCCTTGATCGGAAAGTGTTCCGGTCATGTCTATACTTCACCAAACCTACAGGGTCACACGCTTAAGGGTCATCTATCTGCTGAATACTAGACAGGGAGTTTTAGAGAAAGTCACCGGAAAAGTTTCGGAGACAGCGGAAAAGTTCCGAAGAGAACACCGGAAAAGTTTTGGTAAAATCGAAAAGTTGTTTCAGAGTAAACCATTAAGCCAAAAAGGTTTTTGGCAAGCGCCTGGAACTTTTGAAGGGTGCCAGAACTGTTCTGGGAACTTCTGAAATTTTTCTGGAGAAAAAAACCGAAAATGTTCCGGAGCTGCCGGAAACGTTGTGGTAGCTTTTCGCTGATGAAAATCATTGATCCGGAATTATTTCGGAATGCGTCTAGAATTATTTTAGGGGGTACTGGAAATGTTCTGGGCCCATAGAAATATTTCAGTTTTAACGGACGCGGAAAAATGTTTTCGTGAATAGTGACAACACCTTTATGGTTAGTTTTTTGGAAAGCCACTTTTTTAGGCTTTGTCCAAAATATCTAGGAGGTATGACATGGATGGATTGGAGCTCCACTTGCCTTCCCTTTATGCCCTTATGAAGGACACATGTCTTGGGTGCTTTGGTATTTTCAAGTGCCACCCTACCCCTTGGCTTTTCCTATAAATAGAGGTGGAGAGGAGCTCTCCGCACTCACTCCTTGCTCTCATACAAATGCCATGCATGATCTGGCCTTCTCTCTCCCTCCCACACGAAATAGTTTCGTAGAGCCGAAAGGTTGTCTGGGTTTCAGTGGGAACTAGTTCTGGACGGCGAAGCCCTGCCGGATAGCTGACACCGTATGTGTGCAACCCCGTAGAGAGGTCGTAGGTTCGATCTTTCGCCCGAGGGGCTGTTCGAGGGTCCTCCCGAAGGGCTATCCGAGTGACCGTTCGAGATTCTGAGAGTGCCTCCCGAAGGGTTGTCCGTGACACCGTCCGAGGGACTGTTCGACCACCTCCCGAATGGCTGTCCGAGGAGCTGACAAGGGAGATCATCCTCGCGGTTGGGAGGTTGTAAATCCTAGTTGCGGGGATCTGCACCAACGATCTTCACCAACTCTACTTCCGCTGCGCTACGAGTTGGTAACAATCAGATCAAAAACCTTGTATGCATCTTCATAGTGGTCCTGGGCTGGTGCGTAGGTTCGAATTTTTTTGTTTTCTGCTGCATTACCCTACAGTATTGTATTATATTGTTGCTACTAAGGATAAAACGATGGGGTTCAAACATATTGCTTGGTCTTACTATGTTTACATTATGTCATCTTGCTTAATGCGTTACTCTGTTTGTCATGAACTTAATACTTTGAGATGCATTGCTGGATAGCGGTCTTGGGGTGGAGTAATAGTTGTAGATGTTGTTGGATTATATGGTCTACTTGTCACGGACGTAATGCTTATATATTGATCATGCCATGAAGAATCATCATAACTATGCGCTATTCTGTCAATTGCCCAACAATAATTTTTTTACCCACCGTTGCTATGCTCATGAGAGAGATGCCTCTAGTGAACGTATGGCCCCGGGGTCCATTTTCCATTTTACTAAAACCCTAAATTTTCTCGTTGTTTTTATTTTATTTCTGCCACTATCAGATTTAATCGTTGCAATTGACGAGAACAAGGGGATTGACAACCCTCTTGCCTTTGTTGGCTGCAAGCATATGCTTTGTGTGTGTGCGTGTGTGTGCAGGTACCGCTTATCTTGTTTGTGTGGCGTCTCCTATTGGTTCGATAAACCTTGGTTCTAAACTGAGGGAAATACTATCTGCTACTATACTACATCACCCTTCCTGTTCGGGGAATCCCAACACCTACCACAAGTAGCAACAGCACGCGGACACATGTACCACCACCAGATCCCGCGACATCGGGCCTCCTCTGCTCGACCATGGTCCGCGCCGCCCGCGGTTCTCCTCTATTTGCCATGGACACTAGCCCCTTGCCCGTGCGTTGCTAGCTCAGCCACACAAGTGGTTCTTCTGTTCGGGGTGTGCGCAGTGGATGGGGTGAGACGCGGGGTGAGGGAGGAACCGGGAAGCGTGGAGCGAGTCGGATCTGCCATCAACACCACGCCAGATCTGCGGGAGCTCAACGACGTGCCAACCTCCCCCTTCTGCTGCAGACACGAGCAGGGCGTGGATGGTTGTTGTGGCACCCTCGAACCCATGTCCGTGAGGCCGGCGGCAAAGACGCCGCTAGGCGCGGCGGTCCAGGGGGTGGCTCTAGATCGGGGTTGTCTCCTGCCTTGCGTTGACCCTCTATGTTCGCACATGCGTGTCTACATGGCACCTTTTTTCCAAACTCAGCCTGACAGATGGGACTAGCTGATTAGTGACGTCAGCAAAGTCCTTAGCACTTACCATCGATGTTTTTTGCTACTGTCAGAAATTCGGTGCGATGCATTCTGCAACGTTTTGTAAAGTGGTGGTTTTTTACATAGTGTAACACAATTGTGGTGGTCATGTGGATTTTACTCCGCCAATGATGGGGTGCAAGGTAACGTCGAGGACCTCTCCAACAAAGGTCCCCAAATTCTCCATTTGTACGGACCTCCACAAGCACCCTAACCCAGCCACATCTCTCTCTCTCTCTCTCTCTCTCTCTCATTTATGTCTTCTCTCTTTCCATCCCACCAATCATATGCATTTGTTCAGACAAATGAGGTACAAATGGGAGGTGTCATTGCGTGCATGAACAAATGGGATTCCCGCGGGCATGCCCGTGGACATTATCCAGCCGCATCCATGAACATATGGGGAGTCAAATTAGCCCTGTCATGTTGAAGATGCTTTAAGCCTATAGTTCATGCATTTATTAAGTCATTTCCCCTAATTATGCAGACGTTCTTGTGTGGCAACTATAGCAAGGAATGAAAACAAGGCATGCTAGCTCGCTACCTAAGGAAAACTCCAATGCGGATCACTAAATCAGCCGCAAATGTCCGAACCGCGCATTACGGGCATTTTTCCCATCCAACGGCGGTCACCAAAATTGTCCGGAACGGTCCAGACATCCTAAATCCCACAAACCGACACCAAAAGAAGGAGAGGTTTTGGGATTCCGGACGTCCGCCACGTCGGACTCCGACACCCCCGGCCCACCCAAAAACCCCACCAGGAGCACTTTTTCCCTACTCCGTCCCTCGCCCCTATGCTCTGTATCCACACCCTCGGCGACCAACACTGCCGTTGTACCACTCTAGCCGCCTCCCAGTCCTTGTTGTACCTCTGCCACTCTACCTAGGCGCCTTCCCACCTTAGACTACGCCGCCGGTCCAACACGAATCTGGCTGCAGCCTCGGTATTCTCCGCCTCCTGTCGACGTCGTCCATGGCAAACACCACACCCGACAAGTGTTCGGCCAAATGACATCGCCTAATTTTTTATGTTCTCGTTATTTACTTTGAAGAGAACACGATGGATTCGGACAAGGAGTACTTCTACAACGAGTTTATGGAGTCGTCTTCATCGGATGAGGAGGAGGAATATGAGGATAAAACGAAAACGATGAAGGAGATTCTTGCAGACGTGGTGCATGCGGAGGAGCATGTTCTCAACTACAAGGGGTCAATAAAGGGACATTGAGTCTTGAATCTAAATAGGGCACGGGGGCATATGATGTTGGCCGACGACTACTTTGCCCCGGTGAGCTATTCGAGCCCTATTTCTACCGTCGACTTCAGATGTGGTGACATGATGTCCAGGCATATGATGATTACTTCATCCTGAAGGATGCCATGTACACAGCTGCAATGAGGATGTTTGCATATGGCACGACCGCAAATTCGTGATGAGTACCTCCGGATGTCTGAAAGCACATGCTTCAAAGCGATTGTCAAATTTTCTACTGCAGTGGTGAAGGTGTTGGACCAAAGTACCTGAGAGAACTAACTCCCGTAAACACAATAAGGCTCATGGCAATTGGAAAATCGAGAGGGGTATGCTCAAATCTCTGGACTGCATGCATTTAAAATGAATTGCCATATGCTTTACAAGGGCAATACCAACGCCATTGCAAAAAGGGCACCATCATTCTTAAAGCAGTTGCTCTATATGACCTTTTGTTTTTGCACTCTTTCTTTGGCATGTCTGGGTCTCACAATGACAACAACATGTTACAGCAGTCTCCATTGTTTGCAGGTTGTGTGCGGGCGCTCCTGAGTGCAACTATACCATCAATTGTCATGATTACAACATAGGGTACTATCTTTGGGATAGTATCTATACTTCGTGGGCATTTTTTTTTTGACAGAAAGACTGTAAGGGAGGCCCCTACAGTATAATTGATGCAACGAACCCAAATTATAAGTACCATGCCTTGAACCTGGGTGGGTGGGAAGGCATCAACCCCTTTTCACCAGTAGGCTATGCCTTAGTCTGCTTCGTGGGCAACTTTCGTCAATACAATCTTCGAACCAAGGGTAACAAAAAATGACACTTTATCCAAAGACAAAAGGCTACTAGAAAGGATGTCAAGGGAGCAATTGGAGTGCTCCAAACCCGTCTTGCAGTTGTTCGCGAACCCGCTAAACTATGAGATCCAAAGACATTATGAGAGATGATAACAACTTGCATGATCATATACAACATGATTGTGGAGGATGAGAGTGATGGAGTTCGCCATGGTCTGGATTTTCAAAACGTGATGATCCTATCCAACTTCCAGATCCGAGGAATTTATTCACAAAAGCAAATTCGACATCAAGAAACTCATGAGTAGATGCAGAATGATCTGGTTGGGCTTCTTTGGGCGTTTCATATGGACAATCAGAACATGTGTCTGACTAGTTGAATTCAAACTTAAAACTATTTTATTTCAAAAATTTATGTTTGAATTGTACTATTTTTATTATTGTTGTTGAATTGGAATATTTGTCGTTCAATTACTTTAGAATTGTGCTATTTACCTTTGATTGTTTTGTGTATCCAAGTGTAGAAAAAAATCTGGGAGCGAACATTTGATGCCTGTGGTTGAATGACCTTCTCAAAATAGGCTTTCGCCATACTTTATAAATAAATCCATCACCATATCTATACAACCGGTTGAATGACCTCCGATCACCGTGGACACTTCCGTGAGGTCCGTTTTAATGATCCGCGCTGGAGTTGCCCAAAACTACTACCTCTGTCCAGATTTATTAGTCTACTAGTCCCCAGTGTATTTTGAGTCAAAATTTGACCATTGATGTAACTACCAAAATAGATTTTATACACCATAAAAATAGTAATCATTGGAATCCACTTTCGAATATAAATCCAACAATATAATTTTTGTAACATACAAACTTAGATTTTATTAGTCAAATCTATGGTTAAAATTTGACACAAAATACGATGAATACCAATAAACCCGGACAAACCCGGATGGAGGTACATCAAACTAATCATGTTGGTAGGGATTGAACAGAGCTCACGGGTAGCATGTAGCCACCATGGCATCAGACTTGGGCGCGGCAGTGCATGCGGCATGATGATCACGTTAAAAGACGCCCTATGTAACAACCTACACAGCATACAGTGATTCATCAAGCGGCTCCAAATCTCCAGTGTCTATCAAAGATCATCCAGTCTACTAGCAACCTACAAGATCCACCCACAATTGCAAGGGAGAGACACAAAACTGGAGTGACTGAGGATTCCATTTTTCAGGGGCCCATGATGAATGAAACAAAATACATTCAGATGCAATGCAAGTGACCATCCATCTCTCCAGCTCTGGGGGAGTCTCTGTCAGGGGCGGTCGCTGGAACGTGCGGCAGCTGGATCTTCAGCTTGCCCCACACCTCATTGGTTTTGCCTGTTACTACTGCTACCCCACTCCATTATTCAGAAACCAAACTCCAATCCCGGATGCATGCAAATGAGGCGCACAAATCTTAGTTTGTGAGGCCAAATATAGCAGCACGTCCGTAGATAGATCTTCCCAGGAAGAAGGCGAAATGATTTCCCACACGAAACACACTCCAGTTCATCGACTCACGCGGCGTGCCCATAGCCACCCAGAAAACTAAGCAACAGGTTTCCAGATCCAAATGAGAGAGCCGAGACAGAGCAGGGAGGCAAAACAATGGCTAGAAACAGTGTAGGTCGCTCACAGGAGAGCATGCCCAGATGTGCTGTCTGGAGATCACAGGTAGCACATCCCTTTCATCCATGGCAACGAACGTGCACCAGGCTGAACCAGCAAAGCGCGGCAACTTGGCAGCCTTCCAGTGTTTGTGCTAGCGACCATTTTGTCAAGATTCAGTGATCTACATATCCATGATACCATCAGATACCGAGATGTCACCAACCGACGTTGGAACCATTTGTCCAGGTGTACCATCAGACCGTAGTTGCTATCACCGACCCACTCATACAATATCAGTTAGTCCATTTTTCAGCTCAAGATCAGAACAGGACTCTCCGAATGTACTAGAAAACGACTCGCACACGGTGCCCGTTTATATCGGGGGGCATAAATAAAGCATCAACAGCAAGTAGTTATTTAACCTAACATTCATACTGTTGGGGATATTCCCCACGGTTATAATCCGGCTAAAGGTTTGACCCGGCCTAGAGCTTGAAGGCTCTATGGGTCGCCCTGTTTTCTGGGTTAAGACAAGAGGGCAAGGAGGAATCTAGGGCCCAGTGACGAGACCCGGCAGGAGGCCGGCTTGACAGGAGCCCAATATGCCGACTCGCGGAGACGGTCCAAGAAGAGGAAAGTTCCCTGACAAGGAAAGCAAGACCCGGACTAGGATTCGACTTGTAATAAGAAAATAGACTAGTCCTAATCCTGCTAGGACTCTACATGTAAAGCCGCCCCCTTCAACTTATATAAGAAAGGGGTAAGGCACCCCAAGAGGGACAAGTCAAGTTGAGACAGACAAACTAGCAGCTCTCGAGATTAGAGGTAGCGAAATAACACCCTTGTAATCGAGACGATCATGATCAGTAGCAATCAAGCAGGATGTAGGCTTTTACCTCCAACGTGAGGGGCCAAACCTGGGTAAAATTCGCGTCTCTCGATTCCGGCTAACCCCGTTCAAGCTACCACCTAGTTGTGATGGCCTCACCACTAAGTCCTTTCACGAGGACATCTGCCGTGACAAAACCACGACAGTTGGCGCCCACCGTGGGGCCAGCGCACGGTGATATTGTGTTCTTGGAGGGAGCTCTCCCAGGGATCGAGAAGCTCGCGATTGATCGGATGAAGAAGAGCCGGCACAGAACAATCGTGCAGGATAACCCGGCATTGGACAACCTTTGGCAGAACCGGCATATTCCTCGTTTTGTGATCAGGATCGTGGCTAAATTTTGGAGCTGGCATATACAAAATTGAGACCAAGTTCGAGAAATTAGGGTTACTTTGGGTGCGCCGTCGCAAAGTCGACGAGTTGACGAGACCGACAGGCGATCCAATTCAAAGACAGATTAATCTTGGAGCATTGTTAGCCTGTGCTATAAAAAAGTCCCAAGACGGAGGCTTGAGCGGCGTAAGAGAAACTACACGTGTATGCTGCACCAGTTGCCGTCAAATCGCAGACAGCCAAACCCGGTTACAGGGATCTGTCCACCTCACGTGAGGCTAAAAGTTTAAAAAGTGCAAGGGAGCCATCCACGGCAAGCACGCAACAGTTCGAATCGGATCAAGAAAAGTAACCAAATAAGAGAGGGAAAATATGTACGGCGTACGTGCTAGCTTGAAAAAAAAGATCCAGTCTATTTTCTGGACGTGCGTGCAAGTCATGGGAAGTCAGAAGGAAAAAAAGAGGGCAAAGAAATCTGAGGACACACGGACCGAGGAAGCAACCAAGAAAAGGACAAAAGCCAATTGCTAGCTAACTGCCATGTTGCATGGTCTTACACTTAATTAAAAAGAAAAAAGAAAACAGGCGGTCACGTGGAGGCCTGGTACAGTACTACAAGTACTAGGATATTCATCTGTGCGGGCTATCTTTTTCGCCCAACTACGTCCAGCATTATCCAGCATCAGTATCCGCATTCATCCGATAAAAATATCAGGTGCTATCCAAAAAAAAAGGCCCTGAGGTGCCAGGAGAGCCGGACTAAGTGAGAATAGCAAGGAATGGGAGGACATACGACGAGCATCGCAAAGATCATCAACTCGCCATATCGCCTCCGGTTTCAATAAATTCCAGCTTTCAACTGTCAACTATATGCCGGGTTATGCCACAACCAAGTTTAAAGAATCTCAAGCCGGCTCCTCGAGTCGACTTAAGACTCGGGGGCTACACAGATATGACTCGGCGGATTTGTCCGGTTTTTACAAATACAAGAACCCCGAGTTGTTGAACGGAAGACAACCCGGTCCCGGGGACTACTGCTTTATTTGCGAAAAGGTAAAGGTTGTCAAAGAGGACTAGCTGCCATGATGCGCAGTTCAAACATAGGTATCCTGCCTTATTGGCGAAAAAGTAAAGGTTGCCCAAGAGAACTAGCTGCCACGATGCGCAATTCAAACATGAGTACCCTGCCATATTGATGAAAAGAAAGGTTACCAAAGAACACTAGTTGCCATGATACGCAGTCTAAACATGGGTATCTTGTTCAATAATGATCAATGGAATAAAGCCGGCTTATCTGGACCTCAGATGTTTTGCAGTAGTAGCATTGTCTCATGTATATCCTATGCTGAGCTTTTCCATAATCATATGGTTACTTGGGGGCTTCCAACTCATCGAGTTTAGCTTACAAAACCCTTTAACCCGGCGAGATGCCATAAGTTGGTTAAACCTGCCTGTTAGCAAGATGCTACTCCCTAAAAGCGACCCGGCGTACGCCTGATGAGTCAATCACAAAGGTGACCCTGAATTCATCAGAGTTAAAACGCTCGATTGGTTGCGTGAGAGCCGGCTTTCGGAAAGCGAGGATAAACCAACAAGTCAAAATATACTTAGTTGAACCTGCCTGTTAGCAAAATGCTACTCCAAAAAGGTGACCCGACATACGCCTGATGAGTCAATCACAGAGGTGACCCTGAATTCATCAGAGTTAAAACGTCAGTTGGTCACGTGAGAGCCGGCTTTCAGAGAGTTAGGACAAACCAAAAGAGGCGAAAAACCTGCTTCACCGAAGCAAATCAGACTCGAGCCTCAAAATCCGGTCTTATGTCGTGCCTCGAAAGCCGGCATTTTTATACTCTGTTATCATACACATACATCATCATACATTGCATCATCATACAATGCATCATATATACATGTCTATATTTGTTTATGTCGAAGGAGCCGGTTTTCAAACCGGGTTGCATTGTAACTCTGCAGGAACAAATAAAATTTTGACAGCCAAAATGGCCGGGTCTTCATCATGGTTTATCATAACCAGTATTAAATGATTGAGGTTTTCAAAACCGGCTCAAGGAGATGGTTATTTCCTTCTAAATTCAAACGCTGGCTTACAGTAAGGAGCAGGGTTTAATAAATTAACAGTGGCAATTCACAAATTGGATTATTCTGATACTGCAAAGGAGAACAAAATTCAAAATATCATGGCAACCGTATTTATCAAAGGCAATGAAATATGAAATGTTATGCAAGACAACACTCTTGATGAATTTAGCAACAAGTTCAGCATTGATATGCAAAGCACTCAACAACATCATCCAGACTGTCTCTCAATCTCAAAATGAAAAGTAAGTCCCGAGTCACCGCAGGCATACGACCCGATACTTGGAGGCTACAGTGGATCTGAGTTTATTCTACAATGGAAGGAATAGTCCCGAGTCACCGCAGGCAATACGACCCGGCACTTGGGGGCTACACTATTCAAATCAAGATTACATTTAGTATGAAAGTCCCATGTCGCTGCAAGCATGCACCACGGCACTTGGGGGCTAATGCATTGTCATTTTAAACAACTTTCATTGAAGACCCGGATCACTATTAATAGTAACCCAGCCCTTGAAGGCTACATTTATTGAATCTACAGATAGTTCAAGTTCCAGATTGATGAGAATAGCTAACCCGGCCCTTGAGGGCTACACTATTTTCAGCTATACATCTACAAACATCAAAAACTAAGTTCAAGTCCCAGGTTGTTGTAGGCAAGACAACCCGGCACTTGGAGGCTACAACGTTCAGTTGTTTAAACAGATCATAAGGTCCAAATTGAAGACCCGGCCCATCACATAATGATGAGCCGGCCCTTGGGGGCAATACATGTGAAATGCAAACATTCACTTTATGACTGGTGACTCAGATGAAAAACCCGGATTTCTCCAAAGTTGTAACAGTTATATTTAAGCAAGTCTTAAGCTATCATTATGTTGCACTCTTAAGATTTGGGGGCTACAGGTAATGTGGATATAAGGGAGGAACACCTTTAAGTTCCCAGTTTTAAGCAAGCCGGGTCTCATATCATACGGTTTTCTTATTTCTAATATCTTCATCAAATCTGAAGTATTGAAAGTTGGCTCAACATCAAACGGGTTTTTATTCCCAAAATTTTTATCAAGTTGAAGCACTGAAAACCGGCTCAACATCAGATGGATTATTTTTCTCAATATTTTTCTGCGAGGATTCAGTGTCAGCAAGTTGATTGTGAAGCCAGAATGTTGATATGATAAAGAAACCTGGATTTTTTCCAGAAGCTGGTGCATTGAATAAGCCGGTTATTTGAACGAGCCGGTCCTTTAACATAATAATTATTCTTATTTCAGGAGCTTAGCATGAATAAATTCAAGCTAACCTGGGGGCTAATGTTGGGGATATTCCCCACGGTTATAACCCGGCTAAAGGTTTGACCCGGCCTAGAGCTCGAAGGCTCTATGGGTCGCCCTGTTTTCTGGTTTAAGACAAGAGGGCAAGGAGGAATCCAGGGCCCAGTGACGAGACCCGGCAGGAGGCCGGCTTGACAGGAGCCCAATGTGCCGACTCGCGGAGACGGTCCAAGAAGAGGAAAGTTCTCTGACAAGGAAAGCAAGACCCAGACTAGGATTCGACTTGTAATAAGAAAATAGACTAGTCCTATTCCTACTAGGACTCTACATGTAAAGCCGCCCCCTTCAACTTATATAAGAAGGGGTAAGGCATCCCAAGAGGAACAAGTCAAGTTAAGACAGACAAACTAGCAGCTCTCGAGATTAGAGGTAGCGAAATAGCACCCTTGTAATCGAGACGATCATGATCAGTAGCAATCAAGTAGGATATAGGCTTTTACCTCCAACGTGAGGGGCCGAACCTGGGTAAAATTCGTATCTCTCGATTCCGGCTAATCCCGTTCAAGCTACCACCTAGTTGCGATGGCCTCACCACTAAATCCTTTCACGAGGACATCTGTCATGACAAAACCACGACACATACTGTACCAGAGTTATGAATCTATAGGTCACAACTAAAACTTGAGCAACGAAGGCCCATAAACAGGGCCCTAGACAGGGAAGATGAAGACTAAAAGTGGACGGAGGAAACGCCTTCCCACTCCAGCATCGTCACCTAAATCACCACTACTGCCTGCATCTCACTAGGCGAGGTTGCATCACAAGCTACCTAAGCCTATATCATCAACATGACAAAGATAACATAAACAATAAACCTGTGGAACACCTGATGGTTGGTTGCATTTGTGACGGGGTATTAGTATCTCAAAATGTATGTTCACAAACTACTCTCCATTGACGAAGTTTTTACTCTCGTAGTACTTCTTCTCACTGGCTTCCTTCTTTTCATTCCGCTTCTGCACAAAGCAACACCACAGAAAAAGTGAGTAAAAACCACACCAGATCAATGGACCAGCATAAATGGGAACCACATCAAACAACAGAGCATAAGACATAAGACATAGCAGGAAATATTGGTCCCAAGAGACAAATATTTAATGTACGTAAGTACAAAACTACACACAGGAGAAGGCTTCACCAGAGCATCAATTCATTATCATAACATCAGTATAAAACAGCTCACGTGTGCACATTATTGATAAGAAGACAAAAGAAAAATCACATTATTGATAAGAGACCAAATTCAGCCCAGCAATCTGATACAACACTACGGTAGTTACCTGGTAGGCTTCATGGTTAGAAACTATCCTCCTTATAATAGTACTAGTCGTGATATCCAAAGGGCTTTCCAATCTGCGGAAAATACCCATATCCATTGGGACAGCATATGGATGTGACTCGTCCTGCACGAGTGGCCATAGTAAATAACGAATGTTATGTTCCACATTAGGATTTTCTAAGAAATATTATTGGAAAAAAAAACTCTACGTGATTACCTTCGCAAAATCCATGTTCTCAGCAATTGTTCCTTGAACAACTAATGAAATATTAAATGTTGTAATCTGCACAGAAAAATGAAGTTAGAACTCCTGGCATAAACCCCCACAAATATAACCTAATATTCATAGCTAAAATTAATTTGGTTCAATCCACGGTCCTGACATATATCTACCTCAAACCTAGCTGACATAACTAAACTTTGGGACCAAGCCAAGAAAGAAAGAATGTCTACTGACTTTAACTATGCTATCTTGTAAAAAAAAAAAACTTGTGCCACCAAAGTAAAACTTGGGACCAAGCCAAGCCAGCACGTATTTCCATCAAAATCTAATACCTCATGTGGAATTGTGAGTTTTATTGGCACAGCGTAAGTGTCATGTTCTATGCAATGTGTGTACGAATGTATCCGTTTAGTAATTGATACTACAAATAGTAGAGTTGGTGGTGGCAGTGGCTACAATAATGACGGTGGTTTATTCACCCCTCCCACCTCCCTATTCTACGTTTCTACCTCCTTTAAAGGGCTAGAAGACTGTTTTGGAAGAAAAATAACTCTCAGCAAATAAATACTTGAACACAAATCATGACAAGTATCACACTGAAGCGCAACCAGGGGCAGCAGCAAAGCCACTGACATGGTGTGTAGACCAAGCACAACTGCTGAGGCAGAGCCCAGCATAGGTGAGGCCGAGGAGAAGGCAGACTGACCAAGCCTTACAAAGACGGCTCGACGTGCTAGGATACATGTTTCTTATCCTTAGCAGAGTGTGGGCACTCAATGAGTAGTCTTAAATGCAGTGTTCAAGGAAATAGTACAACGAGTACATCAAGCATTTTATACTACAATAAGATAATGTCATGGTTTAGAGTAGAGTAGACAACTCACCATGTCCTTTGAAATGTCCCATGGAGCACCAATGATTACTTCATCGACATAACGGCAGGCTAGGACACTCAAACTTCGCTCATGAAGATTCATGATTGGGCGATGTGGTCCTCGTGTAGAACTAATCAATATAATAAACATCAACAGCAAAATCTAGACTGAATATAATGTTGAATGAACTGAGTAGAGATGGTAGGCTTCAAAACAAATGCATATTGTAAACTTGGACAATTGAATAAACCGTACACATACTGTACCTCGTAAAGGATTGGAAGAAGAAAAGAGGAAGCAACCATCATATATTACCTTATGGTCTGATCCGTGTGAATACCAACAAGCAAGAAATCTCCAAGCCCTCGAGCAAGTCGCAATATCTACGTAGAAGAAACTATAAATACAGAAGAAAGTTTGCAGTGCTATGATTTGCAAAGGAAAGTTCAGTTTGCTTGATTGCTTCCATGCAATAAGAAGAAAAAATAGAAGTAGAGCCAACATGCTAATATGGGGAGTGCGGCTGAATGCTGAGACAGATGATGTTTTCCTTCTTGTATTTACCTCAACATGCCCAGCATGGAACAGATCAAATGCACCATCTATGTAAACTACCCGAGAATCTGGTCCTGGACCCTACATTGGTAAAGCTTACAGTCAACACAGAATGAACTGTAGCAAAAGTTTGGAAAGAGGGAAACAGTTTTATTCAGTTAAAAAGCACTTATTATCACATTTACAGAAATGAAACAAACATACAGTTACACTGTATGCTCATGTAATAGATAACTGAATAACAAACATATGTTTTTTTTCTGATACTTTAAGGATTGGATTTTTTTATTGTGGATGCGACAATCGCCTCTGAACTTGTCTAAGTACTATTAAACAATTCATCTATTGCTGCCACACTTCCGCAATCAGATCACAATCGACTAATCAACGGGCCACAAGTTAACAGTAGAGCACGCGCTCTGTACTCCCTCCCACCGAAGAAAATATCTTTATTATGTCCAATAACTACATGAACATACAAAAACTGACGTTCCAGGAAGTTAAATATCTGTCATCGGATATATAGCACATACCTTTGAACTACAAGAGGAACTCAAGGTAACACTCTCTCACACAATCTCACCATGAAAAAAGTGCCGTTTTCAGAGGGACTAACATAGATGGCGATACCTAGAAGTTGCTTCTAAGATCAAGACTAGGTGCCAACTGCTAAGCCATGCTGTGGTGCCTCGTAGAATATTCATCAAAGAACATAAGCAATATTCAATTCATGAGAAAGTTATACCCTGCTATTTGAGAACTGAACTATCCGCCGAGATGTAGGAAGAAAATGAGATATTCTAGTTCCACTTCCAGACCCACTATCATCAATTTTCTGACCATGACCAGAACTGAACTGCCTCTGTAGTGAAGAGTGGTTGTGCCTATCAGAAACTGATCTCTCTCTAACACAAAGAAGCATTCTTCCTGCAATGAAAAAAGATGATTTCACAGTGAGAATAAATATTTTCACTGCCATAAGCAGTTTCTTTACTATAAATGATCAATTCACCGGTTCCCAAAAATTCAAGATAAATGTGTATTCCATGCGACCATAGCATCCTGGCCAGTAAATAGAATAATCATATAGCAGCAACTTTATGTTGGATGCGATGCCTGGAACAAGAAAAGGGCGACTCTTGGGGACAACTTATTCGATTGTTCCTTCCTTGCGCTCTTAATAATATGGCACTATTTCGAGTGCTTTATAAAAGTGGAGCACCACAAGAAATCGGGAAAGAAAATCTAGTGAATGATAGTCTCATCAACAAATAGGTTTCTAGTTGATCAAGAATCAATTGCAATATTGGAGATCACTATAAGGTTTGGTTCTCAAAGATAATTGCAACTCAGAACTAGAGCCTAGATATCCGCTTGCCATAGAAGTTTCAGACTCCAATTTTGTTATGGTAAAGCAAACGTTAACAGTAAAGTAGAGAAACAGAAAACAAAAGCAGAGTCCATACCGACAATGTCTGTTGTTGACACTCCCTCAGTTCTTTTAATCTGCTTATATCTGCCAGCATTTTTGGCAAGGGCATATGCGTCGGTGCCATCAGGGAGCAGACAAGGATCATCGCCATGGATGATGTAATCTATATTATACTCAGTGAATAGCTTGTTCATGAAGTCTTCAGTTATGGCATATGGCGCATCTGGAATGACATCATCCACCCATTTCACTGCGCCCACCATCACCATTCTGTATTACAGAAATGGAAAGATTAGAAATAACAAATTGCAGATTCTTACTACCCACAGCGTTAGTTACATGAGAGTTTGGTAGGATAATTAGTGGGAAGTGGAAAAAATGTAAGTAGTGCTGCATAATTTGCGCACACATTTACGATTCGGATATTTAGCGCATTATCACAGTCTATCCAGTGCCCATAAATCCATTTAATATCATAAATGGAACACAAATTGTACAATACAAATCTCTCATGCCATGCAGCAATTGTTTCTCCAGCAATATCTACAGGGCAAACATAGCTCAAGCGTTGACATCATAGCATCTACTTGGTCAGGGGTTAAAATACAAAAAAAAAAAATGCAATGAAATGCTGGAGCAAGCTGTGCGGATACGTGAGAACACCTCACCACGTGTGTGAGTTGAAAAGGCGATAGCCGCTACATAAAGCGATGGGGTAATTAACGACCCACCTCTCGTTGAGCGGCGTGACGGGCGGTCCCTTGTTGGCGGTGATCTCGTCGTCGCTGACAACGCCGACGACGAGCTGGTCGCCGAGCGCGCGCGCCTGGCGCAGCGCGTTGCAGTGGCCGTAGTGCATCATGTCGAAGCAGCCGTCCATGTAGACGCGCACGGGGCGGCGGCGGCGGCGGAACCGGCGCCGCAGCGCGTCGAGCGGGGGCAGTCCCGGGACGGCCACGGGCCCGGCGACGTGGAGCGCCACGACGGCCGCGCCCAGCACGATCCCGCCGATCGCGCACGCCACCGCCAGCCTGGCCTTGCTGCTCCCGGCCTCCATGGTGACAGGCAGAGTTGGAGAGTGAGAGTGCTACTATCCGCGCGTGTGCGGGGGTGAGTGTGGCGGGATCTAGGGTTAGGGGTGCTTGGGGCGTGCGGCTCGGGGGGCAATCACCATGGGAGGGAGGTTGAGGAGGTGTGGTGGTGGCGGCGACGAAAGCGGGCTGCGAATGCGGTTCCGGTGTAACTTTGCCGCGTGTGCGTAGCGGGCCTGCGGTTTAGCGGGAGGCGGGAGCCTCTGTCGCGTGGGACCGATGTGTCAGTGGTCCCTCTAACCACGCGTCGGTGCACCATAGCCTAGACGAGCTATCATGGTCGGCACACGCGTCGCCGTAGAGGGTCTTGCCGACTTTTTTTATTGAGCCGGGGTCTTGCCGACTTCCCGCCCAGGGTTGTTGTATATTCAGGATATTTGTCGACGTTATGTACGGTCGCCTTCACCGTCCGTTCAACGCCCGAACGCCCATGCATTTTTCCGATGTTCGACACCTGGCTTCTAACATACTCCCTCCGTTTTTAAAATGTAGTGCATATAGATTTTTTTTAAAGTCAAACCACACAAATTTTAATCAAGTTTGCGAAGAAAAGCATTTACATCTAGAATACCAAATACTTACTCAATGACCTAAACCATCTTATATTTGTTTACAGAGGAAGTGTATATCATTAGATTCATCATAAGATGTAGTTTCATATTTTATATATGAGTAAAATACACTGTAGGTCTTAAAATACACTGTAGGTCCTAAAAGTTTGGAATCGTTCACCGCGGGTCCTAAATGTGTGTAAGTCGTTCACCGCAGGTCTTAAATTGTGTGTAAGTCGTTCATCGCGGGTCCTAAACGCTTTTAGGACCTACTCAACACAGTTGGAATACTTTTAGAACCTCCAGTGTATTTTACTCTTTATATATTTGGTATTGTGCATATAAATAGTTTTCTCTATAAACTTTGTCAAATGTTATAAAGTTTGACTTTTCAAAACATTTATACGTGCTACATTATGAAACAGGAGTATGATGATGCTCGAGAAGTACTTTTCCATCATCAGGTATAAAATTAGGGGCATGGAGGCATGTGCGGTGGTTAATAAAACATTCTAGAAAAAAAAATCTTGAATACGCACGAGCATGCGTATCATATGTTATAAAAAGAAAAAGGGGGTGGAGAGCCCCCACATTTTTTTGGTCTTATCTTTGATAAGATAACTAAACATTTTCTGAATATGTGACGACACATATTTTATTATTACTAATAATAAGAAGAAAAAAGTCCACTATTGCAGACCTTTTTTTTTTTTTGCAGACCTTCTGGATGCTTCAAGGTCTAGGTGGCCCAAGATAGCACATTCTTTTATCGCCCAAAAAATTGGCTTCTTGCATTCGACTTCCATAGAAGAAATTTTCTTTTGTCAAAGATGGTACACGGATTATCTCGACAACGAAAAGAAGATTTTAGTAGATAGACGCCTTTACAAGTTGAATCCCATTATGCATTCGTACAAGAACGCCATCCACTTTTGCACAGGAAGATTTCTCAACCCAATGTTATTGGCGATATCAGGCGTCTTTAATAGGATTAAAGTGTCACGTGATCTTGAATTCTGTAGGAAAAGAAAACTACAAAAGAAATTGGATGAATGAGTACTTGATAGTAGCACAGAAAAAACAAAGAAATTATAATGAGAGGCCTTAGTAGATAGATTATTTTTTCAAAAAGAGTGCTAATGATTCCCAAAAAAAAATCTAAGGATTCATATTGCGAATCAAACGACCACGCAAAAGAACTAAGGACCTAAATCCCTTAAAATTCTTTTAAATCAAAGGAGCCCTCAATGAGGACGCTCAGTGAGGACAGTGCGCGCAGATAGAGAGGCCAAACAGCATGCAAGAAATTAACAGGAGTGGATGCTCTTCAACATAACCTGAATTTTACAACATGTTACATGCACGCCGCAAGGATGGCAGTGAGCTTCAGATGTTTCAGTGACAGCATCCCCTCCAAACCGCAGTATTTTTATAGCAGATCCCTAAAGCGCCATCTCTGCCTGCAGTTTGGTCAGTTCAGCGAAATCGCTGGCCGCCGGTCGGGAAGAAGTCGCCGCCGACGCTGATGGCACCACCTGTGTCCCCCGTGGCGGTTCAGGCAGCTCCTGGTCCAGTTCTTCCTCCTCGAGGTCTTCCAGTTCCGCCTCTAACTCGTCCTGATTTGGGAAAGGAGCAAGGTGTCATGCATCTTGAAAGTTGACGGTATGCACCGGACGGTAAACGTTGGTAAACCGGTGCAAAGGGTTAAATAAACCAATCCATACCTCGTCGAATTCAGCCGAAGCACCAAATGGTGTAGCAAGTGCGTCCTGTATCTGTTTCATATTTTCCGTATGTTCGTTCGCCTCTTCGATTGCATTTTCAATGTCATCAATACTCCTGCGGAAGGATTCCACATATGTCAGCTCATTCAGGGATGGATATATTATCGGCAACCAATGGGCTGCATTCGTACATCTATGCCAGGTAGCTTATACATGTATGGATTGTATGGCCATTGCTGCTGGGTGCGCATGTCAGGACTATAAATGGAAACCTTCAATGAACGGGGTCTAGTTAAGCTTGGAGGTGCAAAAGCTCAAGAAAACAAGAAGGGGGAAATTAAGCAAACCTGAACTAGCTTGGACAGAAATAACTACTGGGGACGAAATTTCATGTTAGAATAGATACGGTAAAGTGGAGCCCTTTGGCACATGGAAATCCTACACCTTGGCATGCCACTGAAATGCATAGAGGAGGGATGATGGGAGTCTTACAGGGACTGTTGAATAGCTTTGACAGCAGATGACCCAGAGCGCAAAGCATCAACAGTGTCAGTTGTTGCCTTTGCATTTTCAAGCATTATAATCTGCACAAAATAATCTCCTATCAGTTTAATGCGTGGGCATATATTGAAATACTTCTATATCTTTCATTACCTGATCATGAACTCGCAACTGAAAATTTGATAGCTGCTCAATCTGTGTTTCATACAACTTCTTTTTCTTTAAACACTGAATTGCAGCTGCAACAAAGAAGAAGCCGTTTCTCATGCAAGTTACAAAAGCATCGAAAACTAAGAAACACTACTTATTCCAGGACCAAACAGCCATTAGCTAGAAACCCTTTTTAGACATGCAAGCACAGACTAGCAGTGCTTAAGTTTTGGTCTTGTGTTGATAGATTCTGTGTAAGACCTGACAAAAAAATAAAGGATTCTCCACTGGGCTTACCATTCTTATTCTTTGCCTTTGTATAATCCTTAGCCTTTTCTATTTCCGCGGAAGACTTTTTCTGAAGAAAATGCTCTTTCTTCTCCAGCATTTCCAGGGTCTACACATTACCGCAAAGTATTAACATATAAGCCACTGCGAATGAAAATATACGATAGTCAAATTAGCATTTAGCTGTATTCATAACTTGAGGAACTCAAAATTTATCTTTTTTTCTATCTTCTTTTTGACAAATATCTTTTTGTCTAGCTAGTTTGAGCCCCTAAACATATAAGAGGCTATCGAATTCTCTCCGATAAACTACAAATATCTCAAACATTGTTGTGAAAAATGTTACTATTGCAATAATGTGCGCAACATTAGGAAAGTGAGGACGTGATGGATTGATGAGTATAATTAAACTGAGGCTGCAGTGGGGAATGAACACTACAATACATCGACCTAATCTGAAGTTTCCCTTTCCTTGGCCTTCGCATTAGGTTATTTTTCCTACGATGACAATGATCTTTGTGTCATGAAAACATACTTCATTGATTTGTGTGAATCAGTTATGCCATAGAGGGGGGGGGAGGCTGACATCACTTTGATAGAAAAACAAGAAACAGGGTACACCAATGTCAGCATCATATGTCCTCAAAACAGTTAAGCAAAATTTGACTAGGACGATACAGTTGACCATACCTTGAATTCAACCAACTAGACACATGACAACTGATGGTCAAAATCTGCAACCAACTGGCAGGTTTGTCCATGTACAAAAAGAAGACCTTTTAAGTATTGTTTTCTTCCACTCTTGTGTTCTGGAAATTCATTGGACACAGAAATACCCACATCTGCATTACAGTACTCAAGCTTTTACTATTCACTTGGGCGATTCACAGTATCGAGGTTTTTCTTTGTTTATACATTAGCAAGTGACCAGTTGCTCTGCTGCTAATTAAAAACCACATTTTCTTGAAGAGAACTATTTAGAAATGTCTCCTAACTCCCAAGCCCAAAATCCAACCCTATCTTGACAACTCAAAGGAAACAGAAGAGCAGAAGGTAAAGGTTGATCGACTATAAGAAAAACAAACAGACAAACATTTAACTGGAAAAAAGGTTGGAGAGACCTCGTGTAGTCGATCCAAGGTGGGGAGGGAAGAAGAGGCAGCCTCCTTCTTCTTCTTGCTCTTAGTCTTCGATAGCAGTTTCTTCAGCATCTTCTTGTCACACCCTTCTCCTGATCCTCACTCTTGGATGATGGCGGCCTGTGTATGAAGGTATAGGTGAATATGAATGGGAATGCTGTTTGCAGTAGCGGTGTCTGGGTGAGGATCAAGGGGGAAGAAGTAAGGGGAAAGGTGGTTCCTTGAGACTAGTAGGAGGAGAAAGGCAGAGGGGCGTTCCTCAAAAAAAAAAAAAAAAAGAAAGGCAGAGGGGCCATTAGCATGTGACAGAAGATTCTCAGCTTATGAAAAAGAAAGAGTGCCACTTTCAGTGAGATCACCATCTTAGGATAGATGCCACATCCCCATGTTTTTTACAGTTTGCCTACCTGTGACCACTTTCTGATGAGCAGGCTCCTCTATTCTTCAAAATTATATATCAAGAGTAAGTATGACACAAACAATGGTTTCGAGTGTATAAAAAAAATCTGTAGCAGGTATGTGGGATTAGGTTTGTGTTGCATCCTAGAAAATATTTGGCATCTTGCTGTGCTCAGCATTCATGTGGTTAGTTGACCCTAGGTACATAGCTCGTGGCAACAATCTGCACCTCTCTTAGCCCTATAGCACATATCACTCCAGGCTTCTTACTTGAGACAAATGAGGTAAAGTAAAGAGGTGAACTGAACCATCTAATTTTCCTTTTCGGTGGAGTAGTTGAGCTGCCATTCTCTAACTACGCAAGTTGTGACGAGGAAAGCTGGTAGACCATATCATCTGTGCTGGCTCTACAATAAACGATGAAATGCGCCTTGCTAAATTTCTTGATACAATAATTTATTCCATGACCTCTTTCTTCAAGAACCACCCACTTTTTGCAAACAAAAAGGGCGCAGAAACAGAAACAATCTTACTCCCTCTTCTATTTTCCCTTCAAAGTTCAAAGTAGGTTAGAAAAAAAATTCCCCACTTGCCTGCACAACGACAAGCTGGAAATCCGCGAGCTCCCGCCGACGAATCGAGTTCCTGCAGGCTGCAAATGCGAGCCGGAACAGCACATATGCCCTCTTACATATCTGGAACCTTAGAAGCAAGGGTGGGCGGGGAATTAAAATCGACGGCAGCATCCAAAGGCGTACCAGTCTTAGTGCCGAGTAGATGCCACCGATCCGAGCTGCCTCGTCAACCCATCTAGAACCGAAGGGCGCCGCATTTCTCGCCGGAGCGGAGCCGTGGGAGCAGGAGATGGCTTCTGGTATCGGCCTAGGCGGCGCAGTACGGTGTGTGCTGTGGGCGGGCAGGACCACGGTGGTCGGTGATCTAGTGGAGTGGAGGCGAACACGATTCGGACGCTGGGAGCCTGGGAATTTTTTAGAGTAGGCCGTTTTTCGTTTACGGGTAGCAGGAAGAAGAAAAAAAACGGGAGCTCTTTTTTTTTTAAGAATCAAGACGGGAGCTTTTTTTTTTTTTTTTTGAGAAGAACAAGACGGGAGCTCCTGTTCGGCGCCAGCGCCCGAACAAGTCCCTAGCGCTCACGCGCCCCGCTCGTGGGCCAGCCCAAGAAACTTTTTAAAAAGAATACGAAAAAATGAAACAGATAAAAAACATCACAAAAAATCAAAAACAAATATGAATTCAAAAAATTTCAAGAATTATTAAAAAAAGTTCACAAACTTAATTTTTTTTCATGAATTTGAAAAAAGTTCATCGATTTCAAAAAAAGTTCATCAGTTTTGGAAAAATGGCACAAATTTTGAAAAAAGTTCATTGATTTTGCAAAAGAAGTTCATCGATTTTAAAAAAAGTTCATCAAATTTGAAAAACAATTCATCGATTTTGAAGAAAAAGTTCACGAATTTGAAAGAAGTTCATCGATTTTGGGGGGAAAAGTCCACGCATTTTGAAAAAAGAAAAGAAAAAAGTAATAGAGAAAAAGAAAAAAGAAAAGAAAAACCAAAAAAGAAAAGAAAAGACGACAGAAGAAAAGACCGAAAAAGAAGCAATAAAGCACGTCACGTGAAGTGGCTAGGGTTGTTACTACAGCGAACTTCAAACCACGAAGGCGTCGGTTTGAATCGCACCGGGATCGCATTTTTTGCAGGGTTTAAAAACAGAACAAAAAAGTAGATGGGCTGGCCCAGCGCGGAGGACGGATGTGCGCCCGTTTGCGATACACACTATAATGGCTCCTTAAGTGCCGAATAGGATTCGCCAGAAAAGACCTTTGTGGCATGCAGTGCGGTGGCCAATCCTATATGACGCCTGCGTGAATCATGTAGTTGAGGCTTCGCAGAGGACTCCTCCAGACGGGTCGGCCCACGTAACGGCTGTTTTGTTTGGGTTTTTATTTTTATTTTTCTCTTTTCAGATCTTGGGGTTTCTTCTGTTTTCCTGTTTTTTAATTTTGCACATTTTATTTTTATAGGTTTTGTAATATACGGTGAACTTTCTTTTCCATTATACGGTGTTTTCTTTTCAAATACACACTGAACTTTTTGGAAGAGGATTCTCACGTTCATCCTGAACCTGATCCAACACTGGGTCCGAGACAAACGGTTTGTGCCGCTCCTCGACTTGGCGCGACACCAAGCTCGTGAATATCGGCTCTCCGCGTTAATCCGCGGTATACTCCATGTCGCCGAATCTGACGGTCCGACCTGTAGCGAAGGACTCGACCTAACCGAGGTGGCCAGCCGAGTTGGTGACGAGGGTGGCGCCGCCGAAGACAAACATCTGGCCCAACGCAAAGACTACGCCGACGCCAATTTGAGCGTTGATCTTGACTCCCATCGATCCTCAACGATCATCCAGCAAACCCTGTATGGGCCACTATTGACGGAACCTAAACCGAAGGGAAGATCTCAAGGTAGGGGATCACCCAACGTTTAGGAGCGATGGTAACAAAGACACAGGGTTTTACCCAGATTCGGCCTCTCTAGGAAATAATACCTATGTCCTGCTTGTGTTTATTGCGTTGGAGTAAATACAAAGTACATGTATCTAACAAGAGATTTCTTATGTTGTCTACGAGCCATGCCCATAGGTTTATATAGGTATTGGAGGGGTCCTAGGGCACATGAATACTAGTCAACTACGTACGGGAATCAAAATCCTCCACGAATTCATCGTCTTGGAGTATACATCAAGTCTTCTGAAATCTTTTGATTATACGCCATGGGCTGCCCAATGTGGCCCAGGTCGGAAAAGGACAAGGGGTCTTTAGCCTGACCCACCAGACCGGGAGTTTACATGGTGAGAGGCCCCTTGGCCAGGACACCGTCACAATATTTAGTGACAATGTCATGGAATATGCATAAAGCAATATACCATGTATCGCACAACAAATTTTGGCATGTAATAATCTCAATCACCTCTAACTCAGTTTCTCTGGACAGCTCTTTTTACAAGTGCTATTGTTCTATCAAATTAAATATTATGGGCTGAGTATCTCTAATATTGCCTTCTTTTAACAATTTTTCTCAACACCCAATTCTTTCAAAAGACTCTCTCTTATGCATGATTATCTTTGTTATCATTACTTTTTTTTTAAACTGAATCCCCTGACAAGTATTGGGTATCTAGATGAAACAGAACAAAGACTAATCAATTAACTCTCCTAAACAAATAATAGTGATCTAGATGCTTTTATATTTCTTTACGGAGGGAGTATTAACTATCAAGACCTACTCCCGCTTTATCACACGTCCTAGTACTATATCTAGCATAAAACATTTCAACATAAAAAAGCGGGAGTCGTAGGACATACCTCACATCCATGAATTTTCACACTTCTCTTCCTTATGACATGTTCCTCATAGCTTGTCATAGATCAACTCCGCTGTAAAAAAATAAGCAAAAGATACAAAGGAAAAACGCAACAGTAAAGAACGAAGGAAAAACTTATTATATTTTTTGATTTTGAAAACTAACTTGCAAAAACGCAAATAAAATTAATTTATTATATTTTAAAAACATGTTAAAAATGGAAAAAAGATTTTAAAAACCTATTAAAATAGAAAATATACGTGGGTCGACCCATCTTCAACGAAGCCTTAACTATATGATGCACGCATGCGTCGTATATACATGGGCCGCTCGGGCATGACTGTGGAAAACAGCCTAATCGAGCGTTTCTCCTCAACCAGGGCCGAAGGTGCTTTAAGGTTCATGTGGGCTGAGATGTTGGTGCAAAGCAAGTAATCAGACAGACCAGAACTGCATCACGCGGGCCTGACTGGACCTAATGGAGGCTATCAAACTGTTGGAAATATGCCCTAGAGGCAATAATAAATTGGTTATTGTCATATTTCCTTGTTCATGATAAAGGTTTATTATTCATGCTATAATTGTATTGACCGGAAACTTAAATACATGTGTGAATATATAAACAACACCGTGTCCCTAGTAAGCCTCTACTAGACTAGCTCGTTGATCAAAGATGGTTAAGGTTTCCTAACCATAGACATGAGTTGTCATTTGATAATAGGATCACATCATTAGGAGAATAATGTGATGGACAAGACCCAACCGTAAGCTTAGCATCAGATCGTTTAGTTATTTGCTACAACTTTCTTCATGTCAAGTATCTGTTCCTTCGACCATGAGATCATGATACTCCCGGATACCGGAGGAATGCCTTGTGTGCTATCAAGCGTCACCTCGTAACTGGGTGATCATAAAGGTGCTCTACAGGTATCTTCGAAGGTGTTTGTTGGGTTGCATGGATCGAGACTGGGATTTGTCACTCCGTATGACGGAAAGATATCTCTGGGCCCTCTCGGTAAAACAACATCGTAAAGAGCTTGCAAACAATGTGGATAATGAGTTAGTCACGGGATCTTGTATTACGGAACGAGTAAAGAGACTTGCCGGTAACGAGATTGAACTAGGTATGGAGATACCGACGATCGAATCTCGGGCAAGTAACATATCGCTGGACAAAGGAAATTGCATACGGGATTACCCGAATCCTCGACATCGTGGTTCAACCGATAAAGATCTTCGTTGAATATGTAGGAATCAATATGGGCATCCAGGTCCCGCTATTGGTTATTGACCGGAGAGGAGTCTCGGTCATGTCTGCATGTTCCCGAACCCGTAGGGTCGCACGCTTAACGTTCGGTAGCGCTAGCGTAGTAATGAGATATTAACAGTGGAAAGTACGAAGGTTGTTCGGAGTATCGGATGGGATCCAGGATATCACGAGGAGCTCCGGAATGGTCCGGAGGTAAAGATTTATATATGGGAAGTCATATTTTGGGTTCCGGAAAAAGTTTGGTTTTTTTCGGTATTGTACCGGGAAGCTTCCAGAAGGTTCCGGAGGTGTCCGGAAGTCCACGGAGGGTCCACATGGACTCTAAAGGGGGCGCACCAGCCCTTCATGGGCCAGGCGCAGCATCCCCCTTGGCCCATGCGGCTGTCCCAAAGGATAAGATCAAATCCCTTTAAATTAGGAGATAAGATGGAAAGAGGAGGCTTTACTTGGGAAAGGGAATTACTATTCACATGGTACTGTTCACGTGTGTACTATTTACGTGGTACTGTTCATGCGGCACTATTCCTCCTCCTCCAAGTTTCCTTCTTTATATATAGTGGGGAGGGGCGCGGGGGAAGCACCCTTCGACCTTTGGCCGCCCCCTTCCTCTCTTCCTCCTCCACGTTCCGTCAGTGCTTGGCGAAGCCCTGCCGGATTTCCGCTGCCACCACCACCACCTCACCGCTGTGCTAGTTCCGATCTCATCTACCTCCTCTCCCTCGCTTGCTAGATCAAGAAGGAGAGGACGCCATCGAGCTGAACATGTGCTAATCTCGGAGGTGTCGTCCGTTCGGCACTAGATCGGATTGGATCGTAAAGAGTACGACTACATCAACCGCGTTATGCCGCTAACGCTTTCGGTCTACGAGGGTACGTAAGACACACTCCCCTCTCGTTGCTATGCATCTCATAGATTAGATCTTGGGTGTTTCGTAGGAATTTTTTTTGATTTTCATGCAACGTTCCCCTTCAGTGGCATCATGAGCTAGGTCTATGCGTAGATGTATTTGCACGAGTAGAACACAAAGAAGTTGTGGGTGTTGATGTTCAAATTGCTTACTTTTTTTGTCTTATTTGGATTCGGCGATATTGTGGGATGAAGCGGCTCGGACCAACCTTACTTGTCCACGCACAAGAGACCGGTTCCACTGACTGACATGCAACTTGTATTGCATAAAAGTGGATTTGCGGGTGTCTGTCTCTCCCACTTTAGTTGAATCTGATTTGATGAGGGCGGTCCTTGTAGAAGGTTAAAAGGCAACTTGTATATCACCGTTGTGGTTTTGCGTAGATAAGAACGGTTCTTATAGTTTGCCTATAGCAGCCACGTATAATTTGCAACAACAAAGTAGAGGACGTCTAACTTGTTTTTGCAGGGCATGTTGTGATGTGGTATGGCCAAAACGTGATGTGATATATGTTGATGTATGAGATGATCATGTTTTGTAATAGGTTCACGACTTGCATGTCGATGAGTACGGCAACCGGCATGAGCCATAGGGTTGTCTTTAATTTATTGTATGACCTGCGTGTCAATCATTAAACGCCATGTAATTGCTTTACTTTATCGCTATGCGTTAGCAATAGTTATAGAAGCAATAGTTGGCGAGACAACCACGTGACGACACAATGATGGAGATCATGATGATGGAGATCATGGTGTCATGCCGGTGACGATGGAGATCATGCCGGTGATTTGGAGATGGAGATCAAAGGCACAAGATGATGATGGCCATATCATGTCACATATTGATTGCATGTGATGTTTATCTTTTTATGCATCTTATTTTCCTTAGGTCGATGGTAGCATTTTAAGATGATCCCTTCACTTAATTTCAAGATAAAAGTGTTCTCCCTAAGTATGCACCATTGCGAAAGTTCGTCGTTTCGAAGCACCACGTGATGATCGGGTGTGATAGACTCTACGTTCACATACAACGGGTGTAAGCCAGTTTTACACATGCAGAATACTTGGGTTAAACTTGACGAGCCTAGCATGTACAGACATGGCCTCGGAGCACGAGAGACCAAAAGGTCGAACATGAGTCATATAGTAGATATGATCAACATGAAGATGTTCACCATTGATGACTGCCCCATCTCACGTGATGATCGGACATGGGTCAGTTGATGTGGATCATGTAACACTTAGACAACTTGAGGGATGTTGATTTAAGTGGGATTTCTTTAGTAATTTGATTAGAAGAACCAATTATCATGAACTTAGTCTAATTGTCTTTGCAAATTAATGTTGTAGATCAATGGCTCGCGCTGTAGCTCCCCTGAATTTTAATGCGTTCCTAGAAAAAGAAAAGTTGAAGGATGATGGTAGCAACTATGCGGACTGGGTCCGTAATCTTGAGGATTATCCTCATTGCTGCACAGAAGGCTTATGTCCTTGATGCACCGCTAGGTGCCGCACCCCCTCCAGCGTCGTCTGTGGATGTTGTGAACATCTGGCAGGCACGTTCTGATGACTACTCGATAGTTCAGTGCGCCATGCTTTACGGCTTAGAACCGGGGCTCCAAAGACGTTTTGAGCACCACGGAGCATATGAGATGTTCCAGGAGCTGAAATTGGTATTTCAAGCTCATGCCCGGGTTGATAGGTATGACACCTCCGACAAGTTCTTTAGCTGCAAGATGGAGGAGAACATTTCTATTAGTGAGCATATATTCAGAATGTCTGGGTTTCACAACCGCTTGACTCAGTTGGGAGTTAATCTTCCAGATGACACGGTCATTGACAGAGTTCTCCAGTCACTGCCACCAAGCAATAAGGGCTTTGTGATGAACTATAATATGCAAGGGATGGATAAAACAATTCCCGAGCTCTTCGCGATGCTTAAGGCCGTGGAGGTAGAAATCAAGAAGGAACATCAAGTGTTGATGGTTAAAAAGACCACTACTTTCAAGAAAGGCAAGGGAAAGAAAGGGAACTTCAAGAAGAACGGCAAGACAGTTGCCGCTCCCGTGAAGAAACCCAAGGCTGGACCCAAACCTGAGACTGAGTGCTTCTACTGCAAGAGGAATGGTCACTGGAAGCAGAACTGCCCCAAGTACTTGGCAGATAAGAAGGCTGGCAACGTCAACAAAGGTATATTTGATATACATGTTATTGATGTGTACCTTACTAGTGCTCGTAGTAGCGCCTGGGTATTTGATACTGGTTCGGTTGCTAATATTTGTAACTCGAAACAGGAGCTGCGGAATAAACGAAGACTGGCTAAGGACGAGGTGACGATGCGCGTCGGAAATGGTTCCAAGGTTGATGTGATCGCCGTCGGCACGCTACCTCTACATCTACCTTCGGGATTAGTTTTAAACCTAAATAATTGTTATTTGGTGCCTGCGTTGAGCATGAACATTATATCTGGATCTTGTTTATTGCGAGACGGTTATTCATTTAAGTCGAGAATAATGGTTGTTCTATTTATATGAGTAATATCTTTTATGGTCCTGCACCCCTTGTGAATGGTTTACTTGTTGAATCTCGATCGTAGTGATACACATATTCATAATATTGATGCCAAAAGATGCAAAGTTAATAATGATAGTACCACATATTTGATGGAAATATGCCCTAGAGGCAATAATAAAGTTGTTATTATTTTATATTTCCTTGTTCATGATAAAGGTTTATTATTCATGCTAGAATTGTATTGACCGGAAACTTAAATACATGTGTGAATACATAAACAAATACCGTGTCCCTAGTGAGCCTCTACTAGACTAGCTCGTTGATCAAAGATGGTTAAGGTTTCCTAACCATAGACATGAGTTGTCATTTGATAACGGGATCACATCATTAGGAGAATGATGTGATGGACAAGACCCATCCGTTAGCTTAGCATATGATCGTTCTGTTTATTGCTACTGCTTTCTTGAATGTCAAATACATGTTCCTCAGACCATGAGATCATGCAACTCCCGGATACCGGAGGAATACCTTGTGTGCTATCAAACGTCACAACGTAACTGGGTGATCATAAAGATGCTCTACAGGTATCTCCGAAGGTGTCCGTTGAGTTGACATGGATCGAGACTGGGATTTGTCACTCCGAGTTTCGGAGAGGTATCTCTGGGCCCTCTCGGTAATGCACATCATAAGAAGCTTGCAAGCAAAGTGACTAAGGAGTTAGTTACGGGATGATGTATTACGGAACGAGTAAAGACACTTGCCGGTAACGAGATTGAACTAGGTATGGAGATACCGACGATCGAATCTCGGGCAAGTAACATACCGACGGACAAAGGGAATTACGTATGTTGTCATTGCGGTTCGACCGATAAGATCTTCGTGGAATATGTAGGAACCAATATGAGCATCCAGGTTCCGCTATTGGTTATTGACCGGAGAGGCGTCTCAGTCATGTCTACATCATTCCCGAACCCGTAGGGTCCGCACGCTTAACATTCGTTGACGATATAGTGTTATATGAGTTATGTGAATTGGTAACCGAATATTGTTCGGAGTCCCGGATGAGATCCCGGACGTCACGAGGAGTCTCAGAATGGTCGAGAGGTAAAGATTTATATATGGGAAGTCATATTTTGGGTTCCGGAAAAAGGTGCAGTTTTTTTTCGGTATTGTACCGGGAAGCTTCCAGAATGTTCCGGAGGATTCCGGAGGGGTCCGGAAGTCCACAAGTGGGTCCACCACATCCCAAGGGCTGGCATGGGCTAAGGGGAGGCGCCCTGGCATTATTGGTCCAGGCGCACCAAGTCCTCAAAAGCCCACGCAGCTAGGGAAGGAAAAAAGGGAGAGTCCTAGTAGGAATAGGATTGGACTTTGGAGTCCAAATCCATGTGTGTACTATTCACGGTTACTGTTCACGTGGCACTATTCCTTCTACTCCAAGCCCCTACACATATATAAATAGAGGGGAGGGGGCGCCCCACAGAAGACACAACATTGTCTTAGCCATGTGCGGCGCCCCCCTCCACAGTTCCGTCCCTCGGTCATATTTTCGCAGTGCTTGGGCGAAGCCCTGCGGAGATAGCATTACCATCACCGTCACCACCCCGTCGTGCTGCCGGAACTCATCCACTACCTCGCCGTCTTGCTGGATCAAGAAGTCGAGGACGTCACCAAGCTGAACGTGTGCTGAACGCGGAGGTGCCGTACGTTCGGTACTCGGTCGGTTGGATCGTGAAGTTGTTCGACGACATCAACCGCGTTGTTCTAACGCTTCCGCTTACGGTCTACGAGGGTACGTAGACACACTCCCCCTCTCGTAGCTATGCATCTCCATGGATAGATCTTGCGTGTGCGTAGAATTTTTTTTGTTTTCCATGCAACGTTCCCCAACAGTGGCATCATGAGCCAGGTCTTTGCGTAGATGATATGCACGAGTAGAACACAAAGAGTTGTGGGCGGTGATCGTCATACTGCTTACCACCAACGTCTTATTTTGATTCGGCGGTATTGTAAGATGAAGCGGCCCGGACCAACCTTACATGTCCACGTACATGAGACCGGTTCCACCGACAGACATGCAACTTGTTTTGCATAAAGGTGGCTGGCGGGTGTCTGTTTCTCCTACTTTAGTTGAATCGAATTTGACTGCGGCCGGTCCTTGTTGAAGGTTAAAACAACAAACTTGATAAATCACCGTTGTGGTTTTGTGCCGTAGGTAAGAACGGTTCTTGCTAGAAGCCCGTAGCAGCCACGTAAAACTTGCAACAACAAAGTAGAGGACGTCTAACTTGTTTTTGCAGGGTATGCTGTGATGTGATATGGTCAAGACATGATGTGATATATGTTATTGTATGAGATGATCATGTTTTGTAATTTATCGACAACCGGCAGGAGCCTTATGGTTGTCTCTTTATTGTATGAAATGCAAGCGCCATGTAATTGCTTTACTTTATCGCTATGCGTTAGCAATAGTTGTAGAAGCAATAGTTGGCGAGACGACCACGATGCAACGATGGAGATGAAGGTGTCGAGCCGGTGACGATGGAGATCATGACGATGCTTTGGAGATGGAGATCAAAAGCACAAGATGATGGCCATATCATGTCACATATTTTGATTGCATGTGATGTTTATCCTTTATGCATCTTATTTTGCTTAGAACGACGGTAGCATTATAAGATGATCCCTTCACTAAATTTCAAGATAAAAGTGTTCTCCCCGAGTATGCACCGTTGCTAAAGTTCGTCATTTCGAAGCACCTCGTGATGATCGGGTGTGATAGATTCTACGTTCACATACAACGGGTGTAAGCCAGTTTTACACAAGCAGAATACTTGGGTTAAACTTGACGAGCCTAGCATGTACAGACATGGTCTCGGAACACTGGAGACCGAAAGGTCGAACATGAGTCATATAGTAGATATGATCAACATGGAGATGTTCACCATTGATGACTATTCCATCTCACGTGATGATCGGACATGGGCTAGTTGATTTGGATCATGTATCACTTAGTTAACTTGAGGGATGTTAATTTAAGTGGGAGTTCATTAGTAATTTGATTAATTGAACTTAATTTATCATGAACTTAGTCTTGATGGTTTCTTTGCATATCTATGTTCTAGATAAATGGCCCGTGCTACTGTTCCGTTGAATTTTAATGCGTTTCTAGAGAAAGCTAAGTTGAAAGATGATGGTAGTAACTACACGGACTGGGTCCGTAACTTGAGTATTATCCTCATTGCTGCACAAAAGAATTATGTCCTTGATGCACCGCTAGGTGATGGACCTGCTGCAGGAGCTGCTGCAGACGTTGTGAACGCCTGGCAGGCTTGATCTGATGACTACTCGATAGTTCAGTGTGCCATGCTCTACGGCTTAGAACCGGGACTACAAAAGCGTTTTGAACGCCACGGAGCATATGAGATGTTCCAAGAGCTGAAATTGATATTTCAAGCTAATGCCCGGGTTGAGAGATATGAAGTCTCCAACAAGTTCTTCAGCTGTAAGATGGAGGAGAACAGTTCTGTCAGTGAACACATACTTAGAATGTCTGGGTACCACAACCACTTGACTCAGCTGGGAATTGATCTTCCGGTTGAGAGTGTTATTGACAGAGTTCTTCAGTCACTGCCACCAAGCTATAAAGGCTTCGTGATGAACTATAATATGCAAGGGATGGAGAAGACAATTCCCGAGCTCTTCGCGATGCTGAAATTAGCGGAGGTAGAAATCAAGAAGGAGCATCAAGTGTTGATGGTTAACAAGACCACTAGTTTCAAGAAAAAGGGCAAGGGAAAGAAGGGGAACTTCAAGAAGAACGGCAAGCAAGTTGCCGCTCCCACGAAGAAACCCAAAGCTGGACCCAGGCCTGAAACAGAGTGCTTCTACTGCAAAGGGACTGGTCACTGGAAGCGGAACTGCACCAAGTATTTGGCGGATAAGAAGGATGGCAAAGTGAGCAAAGGTATATTTGATATACATGTTATTGATGTGTTTCTCACTAATGCTCGCAGTAGCGCCTGGGTATTTGATACTGGTTCGGTTGCTCATATTTGTAACTCGAAACAGGAGCTACGGAATAAGCGAAGATTGGCTAAGGACGAGGTGACGATGCGCGTCGGGAATGGTTCCAAGGTTGATGTGATCGCCGTCGGCACGCTACCTCTACATCTACCTTCGGGATTAGTTTTAGACCTAAATAATTGTTATTTGGTGCCAGCGTTGAGCATGAACATTATATCTAGATCTTGTTTATTGCGAGACGGTTATTCATTTAAGTCAGAGAATAATGGTTGTTCTATTTATATGAGTAACATCTTTTATGGTCACGCACCTTTTGTGAATGGTCTATTCTTGTTGAAACTCGATCGTAGTGATACACATATTCATAATATTGATGCCAAAAGATGCAAAGTTGATAATGATAATGCAACATACTTGTGGCACTGCCGTTTAGGTCATATTGGTGTAAAGCGCATGAAGAAACTCCATGCGGATGGACTTTTGGAATCTCTTGATTATGAATCATTTGATACTTGCGAACCATGCCTCATGGGTAAGATGACTAAAACTCCGTTCTCCGGAACAATGGAGCGAGCTACTGATTTGTTGGAAATAATACATACCGATGTATGCGGTCTGATGAATGTTGAAGCACGCGGCGGGTATCGTTATTTTCTAACCTTCACAGATGATTTGAGTAGATATGGGTATATCTACTTAATGAAACACAAGTCTGAAACATTTGAAAAGTTCAAAGAATTTCAGAGTGAAGTAGAGAATCATCGTAACAAGAAAATAAAGTTTCTACGATCTGATCGCGGAGGCGAATATTTGAGTTACGAGTTTGGCCTTCATTTAAGAAAATGTGGAATTGTTTCACAACTCACGCCACCTGGAACACCACCGCGTAATGGTGTGTCCGAACGTCGTAACCGTACTTTATTGGATATGGTGCGTTCTATGATATCTCTTACCGATTTGCCACTATCGTTTTGGGGTTATGCATTAGAGACAGCTGCATTCACGTTAAATAGGGCACCGTCTAAATCCGTTGAGACGACACCATATGAACTATGGTTTGGCAAGAAACCTAAGCTGTCGTTTCTGAAAAGTTTGGGGATGCGATGCTTATGTGAAAAAGCTTCAACCTGATAAGCTCGAACCCAAAGCGGAGAAGTGTGTCTTCATAGGATACCCTAAAGAAACAATTGGGTACACCTTCTACCACAGATCCGAAGGCAAGGTCTTTGTTGCCAAGAATGGGTCCTTTCTAGAGAAGGAGTTTCTCTCGAAAGAAGTGAGTGGGAGGAAAGTAGAACTTGATGAGGTAATTGTACCTTCTCTCGAATTGGAAAGTAGCTCATCAGAGAAAACCGTTCCCGTGATGCCTACACCAATAAGAGAGGAAGATAATGATAAAGATCATGAAACTTCAGATCAAGTTACTACTGAACTTCGTAGGTCGACCAGAGTACGTTCTGCACCAGAGTGGTACGGTAATCCTGTTCTGGAAGTTATGTTGTTAGACAACGGCGAACCTACGAACTATGAAGAAGCTATGATAAGCCCGGATTCCGACAAATGGCTTGAGGCCATGAAATCCGAGATAGGATCCATGTATGAGAACAAAGTATGGACTTTGGTGGACTTGCCCGATGATCGGCAAGCCATTGAGAATAAATTGATTTTTAAGAGGAAGACGGATGCTGATGGTAATATCACTGTCTACAAAGCTCGACTTGTCGCGAAAGGTTTTCGACAAGTTCAAGGGGTTGACTACGATGAGACTTTCTCACCCGTAGCGATGCTTAAGTCTGTCCGAATCATGTTAGCAATTGTCGCATTTTATGATTATGAAATCTGGCAAATGGATGTCAAAACTGCATTCCTTAATGGTTTTCTCAAAGAAGAGTTGTATATGATGCAACCAGAAGGTTTTGTCGATCCTAAGGGTGCTAACAAAGTGTGCAAGCTCCAGCGATCCATCTATGGACTGGTGCAAGCATCTCGGAGTTGGAATATACGCTTTGATGAGGTGATCAAAGCATATCGTTTTGTACAGACTTACGGTGAAGCCTGTATTTACAAGAAAGTGAGTGGGAGCTCTGTAGCATTTCTAATATTATATGTGGATGACATATTGTTGATTGGAAATGATATAGAATTTCTGGATGGCATAAAGGGATACTTGAATAAGAATTTTTCAATGAAAGACCTCGGTGAAGCTGCTTATATATTGGGCATCAAGATCTATAGGGATAGATCAAGACGCTTGATAGGACTTTCACAAAGCACACACCTTGACAAAGTTTTGAAGAAGTTCAAAATGGATCAGTCAAAGAAAGGGTTCTTGCCTGTCTTGCAAGGTGTGAAGTTGAGTCAGACTCAATGCCCGACCACGACAGAAGATATAGAGAAAATGAAAGTCATTCCCTATGCCTCAGCCATAGGTTCTATTATGTATGCCATGCTGTGTACCAGACCTGATGTGTGCCTTGCCATAAGTTTGGCAGGGAGGTACCAGAATAATCCAGGAGTGGATCACTGGACAGCGGTCAAGAATATCCTGAAGTACCTGAAAAGGACCAAGGACATGTTTCTCGTTTATGGAGGTGACGAAGAGCTCGTCGTAAAGGGTTACGTCGATGCAAGCTTCGACAGTGATCCGGATGACTATAAGTCACAAACCGGATACGTATTTATATTAAATGGTGGAGCTGTCAGTTGGTGCAGTTCCAAGCAGAGCGTCGTGGCGGGATCTACGTGTGAAGCGGAATACATAGCTGCTTCGGAAGCAGCACATGAAGGAGTCTGGATGAAAGAGTTCATATCCGATCTAGGTGTAATACCTAGTGCATCGGGTCCAATGACAATCTTTTGTGACAACACTGGAGCAATTGCCATAGCCAAGGAGCTCAGGTTTCACAAGAAGACCAAACACATAAAGAGACGCTTCAACTCCATTCCTGAATATGTCAAGGATGGAGACATAGAAATTTGCAAAGTACATACGGATCTGAATGTGGCAGACCCGTTGACTAAGCCTCTTCCATGAGCAAAACATGATCAGCACCAAGACTCCATGGGTGTTAGATTCATTACTATGTAATCTAGATTATTGACTCTAGTGCAAGTGGGAGACTGATGAAAATATGCCCTAGAGGCAATAATAAAGTTGTTATTATTTTATATTTCCTTGTTCGTGATAAAGGTTTATTATTCATGCTAGAATTGTATTGACCGGAAACTTAAATACATGTGTGAATACATAAACAAATACCGTGTCCCTAGTGAGCCTCTACTAGACTAGCTCGTTGATCAAAGATGGTTAAGGTTTCCTAACCATAGACATGAGTTGTCATTTGATAACGGGATCACATCATTAGGAGAATGATGTGATGGACAAGACCCATCCGTTAGCTTAGCATATGATCGTTCTGTTTATTGTTACTGCTTTCTTGAATGTCAAATACATGTTCCTCAAACCATGAGATCATGCAACTCCCGGATACCGGAGGAATACCTTGTGTGCTATCAAACGTCACAACGTAACTAGGTGATCATAAAGATGCTCTACAGGTATCTCCGAAGGTGTCCGTTGAGTTGGCATGGATCGAGACTGGGATTTGTCACTCCGAGTTTCGGAGAGGTATCTCTGGGCCCTCTCGGTAATGCACATCATAAGAAGCTTGCAAGCAAAGTGACTAAGGAGTTAGTTACGGGATGATGTATTACGGAACGAGTAAAGACACTTGCCGGTAACGAGATTGAACTAGGTATGGAGATACCGACGATCGAATCTCGGGCAAGTAACATACCGACGGACAAAGGGAATTACGTATGTTGTCATTGCGGTTCGACCGATAAGATCTTCGTGGAATATGTAGGAACCAATATGAGCATCCAGGTTCCACTATTGGTTATTGACCGAAGAGGCGTCTCAGTCATGTCTACATCATTCCCGAACCCGTAGGGTCCGCACGCTTAACGTTCGTTGACGATATAGTGTTATATGAGTTATGTGAATTGGTAACCGAATATTGTTCGGAGTCCCGGATGAGATCCCGGACGTCACGAGGAGTCTCGGAATGGTCGAGAGGTAAAGATTTATATATGGGAAGTCATATTTTGGGTTCCGAAAAAAGGTGCAGTTTTTTTTTGGTATTGTACTGGGAAGCTTCTAGAAGGTTCCGGAGGATTCCGGAGGGGTCCGGAAGTCCACAAGTGGGTCCACCACGTCCCAAGGGCTGGCATGGGCTAAGGGGAGGCGCCCTGGCCTTATTGGGCCAGGCGCACCAAGTCCTCAAAAGCCCACGCAGCTAGGGAAGGAAAAAAGGGAGAGTCCTAATAGGAATAGTATTGGACTTTGGAGTCCAAATCCATGTGTGTACTATTCATGGTTACTGTTCGCATGGTACTATTCCTTCTACTCCAAGCCCCTACACATATATAAATAGAGGGGAGGGGCGCCCCAAAGAAGACACAACATTGTCTTAGCCGTGTGCGGCGCCCCCCTCCACAGTTCCGTCCCTCGATCATATTTTCGCAGTGCTTGGGCGAAGCCCTGCGGAGATAGCATTACCATCACCGTCACCATGCCGTCGTGCTGCCGGAACTCATCCACTACCTCGCCGTCTTGCTGGATCAAGAAGTCGAGGACGTCACCGAGCTGAACATGTGTTGAACGTGGAGGTGCCGTACGTTCGGTGCTCGGTCGGTTGGATCGTGAAGTTGTTCGACGACATCAACCGCGTTGTTCTAACGCTTCCGCTTACGGTCTACGAGGGTACGTAGACACACTCCCCCTCTCGTAGCTATGCATCTCCATGGATAGATCTTGCGTGTGCGTAGAATTTTTTTTGTTTTCCATGCAACGTTCCCCAACAATATTTGTGGCACTGCCGCTTAGGTCATATTGGTGTAAAACACATGAAGAAACTCCATGCTGATGGACTTTTGGAATCTCTTGATTATGAATCATTTGAGACATGTGAACCATGCCTCGTGGGCAAGATGACTAAAACTCCGTTCTCCGGAACAATGGAGCGAGCTAGTGACTTATTGGAAATAATACATACTGATGTATGCGGTCCGATGAGTGTTGAAGCACGCGGTGGATATCGTTATTTTCTTACCTTCACGGATGATTTGAGTAGATATGGGTATATTTACTTAATGAAACACAAGTCTGAAACATTTGAAAAGTTTAAGGAATTTCAGAGTGAAGTGGAGAATCATCGTAACAAGAAAATAAAGTTTCTACGATCTGATCGTGGAGGTGAATATTTGAGTTACGAGTTTGGTATGCATTTAAGACAATGTGGAATTATTTCATAGCTCACGCCACCTGGAACACCACAGCGTAATGGTGTGTCCGAACGTCGTAATCGTACTCCATTGGATATGGTGCGTTCTATGATGTCTCTTACCGATTTGCCACTGTCGTTTTGGGGTTATGCATTAGAGACATCCGCATTCACTTTAAATAGGGCACCGTCTAAATCCGTTGAGACGACACCGTATGAGTTGTGGTTTGGCAAGAAACCTAAGCTGTCGTTTCTTAAAGTTTGGGGATGCGACGCTTATGTCAAGAGGCTTCAGCCTGATAAGCTCGAACCCAAAGCGGAGAAGTGCGTCTTCATAGGATACCCTAAAGAGACCATTGGGTATACCTTCTACCGCAGATCCGAGGGCAAGATCTTTGTTGCCAAGAATGGGTCCTTTCTAGAAAAGGAGTTTCTCTCGAAAGAAGTGAGTGGGAGGAAAGTAGAACTTGATGAGATAATTGTACCTTCTCTCGAATTGGAAGGTAGCACATCACAGAAAGCAGTTCCCGTGATGCCTACACCAACCGAAGAGGAAGCTAATGATGATGATCATGAAACTTCGGATCAAGTTACTACTGAACTTCATAGGTCGACCAGGGTACGTTCCGCACCAGAGTGGTACGGTAATCCTGTCCTGGAAGTCATGTTGTTAGACAACGGCGAACCTACGAACTATAAAGAAGCTATGATGAGCCCGGATTCCAACAAATGGCTTGAGGCCATGAAATCCGAGATAGGATCCATGTATGAGAACAAAGTATGGACTTTGGTGGACTTGCCCGATGATCGGCAAGCCATTGAGAATAAATGGATCTTTAAGAAGAAGATAGACGCTGATGGTAATGTCACCGTCTATAAAGCTCGACTTGTCGCAAAGGGTTTCCGACAAGTTCAAGGGGTTGACTACGATGGGACTTTCTCACCCGTAGTGACGCTTAAGTCTGTTAGAATTATGTTAGCTATTGCCGCATTTTATGATTATGAGATCTGGCAAATGGACGTCAAAACGGCATTCCTTAACGGGTTTCTTAAGGAAGAGTTGTATATGATACAACCAGAAGGTTTTGTCGATCCTAAGGATGCTAACAAAGTATGCAAGCTCCAGTGATCCATCTATGGACTGGTGCAAGCATCTCGGAGTTGGAATATTCGCTTTGATGAGGTGATCAAAGCTTTTGGTTTTATACAAACTTATGGAGAAGCTTGTTTTTACAAGAAAGTGAGTGGGAGCTCTATAACATTTCTAATAGTATATGTGGATGACATATTGTTGATTGGAAATGATGTAGAATTTCTGGAAAGCATAAAAGGGTTGTTTGAAAGAAGTTTTTCAAAGGAAGATCTGGGTAAAGCAGCTTACGTATTGGGCATCAAGATCTATGGAGATAGATCAAGACGCCTGATAAAACTTTCACAGAGCACATACCTTACAAGTTTTTGAAGGAGTTCAAAATGGACCAGTCAAAGAAGAAGTTCTTGCCTGTGTTGCAAGGTGTGAAGTTGAGTGAGACTCAAAGCTCGACCACGGCAGAAGAAAGAGAAAGGGCAAAGGTCGTCCCCTATGCCTCAGCCATGGGCTCTATAATGTATGCCATACTTGTACCATACCTGTTGTGTGCCTTGCCGTGAGTCTGGCAAGGGGGTACTAGAGTGATCCAGGAGTGGATCACTGGACAGCGGTCAAAAATTATCCTTAAGTTACTTAAGGAAATATTTCTCGTTTATGGAGGTAACAAAGAGTTCGTCTTAAAGGTTTACGTCGATGCAAGCTTTGACACCGATCCGGATGACTCTGAGTCACAAACCGGATACGTATAGTGGAGCAGTCATTTGGAATAGCTCCAAGTGGAGCATGGTAGCAGCATCTACAGAATGACATAGAGATTTGCAAAGTACATACGGATCTGAATGTGGCAGACCCGTTGACTAAAACCTCTCTCACAAGCAAAACATGATCAAACCCCGAAACTCATTGGGTGTTAATCACATAGCGATGTGAACTAGATTATTGACTCTAGTGCAAGTGGGAGACTGTTGGAAATATGCCCTAGAGGCAATAATAAATTGGTTATTATCATATTTCCTTGTTCATGATAAAGGTTTATTATTCATGCCATAATTGTATTGACCGAAAACTTAAATACATGTGTGAATATATAAACAACATCGTGTCCCTAGTAAGCCTCTACTAGACTAGCTCGTTGATCAAAGATGGTTAAGGTTTCCTAACCATAGACATGAGTTGTCATTTGATAACGGGATCACATCATTAGGAGAATGATGTGATGGACAAGACCCAACCGTAAGCTTAGCATCAGATCGTTTAGTTATTTGCTACAGCTTTCTTCATGTCAAGTATTTGTTCCTTCGACCAGATCATGCTACTCCCGGATATCGGAGGAATGCCTTGTGTGATATCAAACATCACCTCGTAACTGGGTGATCATAAAGGTGCTCTACAGGTATCTCCGAAGGTGTTTGTTGGGTTGCATGGATCGAGACTGGGATTTGTCACTCCGTATGACGGAGAGATATCTCTGGGCCCTCTCGGTAATACAACATCGTAAAGAGCTTGCAAGCAATGTGGCTAATGAGTTAGTCACGGGATCTTGTATTACGGAACGAGTAAAGAGACTTGCCGGTAACGAGATTGAACTAGGTATGGAGATACCGACGATCGAATCTCGGGCAAGTAACATATCGTTGGACAAAGGAAATTGCATACGGGATTACCCGAATCCTCGACATCGTGGTTCAACCGATAAAGATCTTCGTTGAATATGTAGGAATCAATATGGGCATTCAGGTCCCGCTATTGGTTATTGACCGGAGAGGAGTCTCGGTCATGTCTGCATGTTCCCGAACCCGTAGGGTCGCACGCTTAATGTTCGGTAGCGCTAGGGTAGTAATGAGATATTAATAGTGGAAAGTCCGAAGGTTGTTTGGAGTCCCGGATGGGATCCAGGATATCACGAGGAGCTCCAGAATGGTCCGAAGGTAAAGAGTTATATATGGGAAGTCATATTTTGGGTTCCGGAAAAAGTTTGGTTTTTTTGGGTATTGTACCGGGAAGCTTCCAGAAGGTTCCGGAGGTGTCCGAAAGTCCACGGAGGGTCCACATGGACTCTAAAGGGGGCGTACCAGCCCTTCATGGGCCAGGCGCAGCATCCCCCTTGGCCCATGCGGCTGTCCCAAAGGATAAGATCAAATCCCTTTAAATTAGGAGATAAGATGGAAAGAGGAGGCTTTACTTAGGAAAGGGAATTACTATTCACATGGTACTGTTCACGTGTGTACTATTCACGTGGTACTGTTCACGCGGCACTATTCCTCCTCCTCCAAGTTTCCTTCTTTATATATAGTGAGGAGGGGCGCGGGGGAAGCACCCTTCGACCTTTGGCCGCCCCCTCCCTCTCTTCCTCCACGTTCCGTCAGTGCTTGGCGAAGCCCTGCCGGATTTCCGCTGCCACCACCACCACCTCACCGCCGTGTTGGTTCCGATCTCATCTACCTCCTCTCCCTCGCTTGCTGGATTAAGAAGGAGAGGACGCCATCGAGCTGAACGTGTGCTAATCTCGGAGGTGCCGTCCGTTCGGCACTAGATCGGATTGGATCGCTATTGGATCGTAAAGAGTACAACTACATCAACCGCGTTACGACGCTAACGCTTTCGGTCTACGAGGGTACGTAAGACACACTCCCCTCTCGTTGCTATGCATTTCATAGATTAGATCTTGGGTGTTTCGTAGGAATTTTTTTTGATTTTCATGCAACGTTCCCCTTCACAAACGTCTCCCACCCAAGTTACCAGAAGAACAGAGAAGAAGAAAAGAAAGGGACTGGATTGAGCATCAAGTTTGTGCGTCTGGCACTGATTGGGAGAGTGAGAGCTGGGCTACAATCTAGCAGACAAATGTTCCCTCGAAGCACCGAGTGTTTGCTTGACGACTGGCGCAAAACTCCATCCCAACAACCAATAGGTGATGTATTGCATCATAGACATATGATCACAACGGATGTGTGTGTTTTGTGCGGGTCCATGGATAGTTGGAGACATTTTTTGATTGACATTGACTGTAGCATGACTCGAAGCATATGGGCTCTGTCGGATGAGACAATGATGGAACACATGTGCCTCAATCAAGACCCAAGTGCTAAAAACTGGTTGTCTGCCATGCATGAGGAACTCCTCGCTGCCGAGTTCACCACCTTGATCGTCACTTTGTGGGCTATTTGGGCTTCTCGCCGCAAAGCAATTCATGAGGACATTTATCAAAACCCATATGCAACACATTGTTTCATTACTTCCTACTTAAGTGAAGTATAATTGCTACAGAAGCCCAAGACACAACAGGTAGTGTAAAGGACCCCCAGACCAACTCGTTGGATTGCCCCACCAATTGGACATGCAAAAATAAACGTCGACGCTGCAGTGGCAAAGGCTGGAGGTTTTGGTGCAGTGGGCCGTGATCATCTGGGTATTTTTCAGGGGGCTTCGGCGGTGGTGTTCAATAACATTGATGACCAAGCTACACTAGAATCGTTGGCGGTGTGGGAGGCACTCACCCTGGCAGATGATCTATACATTCAGAGAATAACGGTGGCCTCGGATTGCAAGGTGGTGGTCGATGCAATCAAGCATGGAAGTGCATCTTCTTATGGTGCAGTGCTACATGAATATAGCTTCGTTCTTCTGTTTTTCTTTCTTATAGTTTTTGTCGTGGGTTTAGGACCTCAAATGTCGAGGCCCATAGTCTTGCAAAGCATGCATGGTGTTGTCCGTCATGTCTGGTTAGGGCAACCTGATGATCTTGACTTTGTTCATGTAATTGTGACGTCTGAGTAAAATATTTGCATGTTTGCCTTAAAAAAAAAGATCCTGCTAAGTGCCACACGTGTGGCACAAAACAATTCCGCCCTGACTTTTTTATGGCAACTTTATTTACCTGAGGATGGCAACATTAGTTGTGAAGCATGGCAATTTTCTGTTTGGATGACAAGTTTCAGTTTTTTTTTTGGATGACAATTTTAGTTATAAAAACGTCAGGGTGGTGTTACTTCATGCCACACGTGTGGCACTTATCATTTGGGGAAAAAAAAACTGAAGAACGGAGAAAAGGAAAAGAAAGGGAAGAAGCAGCCTCGGCGACGAAAATGCTCTTTATTTTTTTCGATTTTACTGTAGCAACGGGTGCGTGTGTGCTCGGGTGCAGGACATCTTCGTCCCCTCGGCGACTCGTCTGCTCCCCATCTCTGATCGTTCCCCTCACCTCTCTCGTAGGAGACCTCGTCCAGTACGCACCAGCCGGCAAAGGCGCGCCCTCCGGCGGCCGGCGACCTACTTCAAAGGAGCACGGACAGCAGGTAAGCCCCCATCTCGCCCCTCCTTTCCCTCTCCTCTTCTCCTCCTATACCACTTCTCTCAATTCCGGCCGAGCCTCCTCCATGTCGAGCCCCCTTCCAATTAATCTGCACTGCACGAAATTATCACTGTATGGATTGATTCCCCCTTATCAATTTCGCTCTATGGTGACCCTTGCGCGGCCACCTCTCTTCCATTTCCTGTGCCGCCACCGCACGTTCGTCCCCGCGTGGAGTTCCCGACGCCGCCACCTGACCTTCATCAGCTAGCACCCCCTCGCTGCAACCCCATATCCGTCGCCGAGTACCGGATCTCCGCCTCTTCGTGGCAAGCAGCAGGTCCTCCGCGTGGGGACATCTCCTCGAGCTTCTCACACTACCTCCCCTGCGCAGCTCGTCACCACCAGATCCTCCTCCGTAGCGTACTCCCTCCCGACCGCATCACCTCTCGGAAGCAGGTAGCAGGCACGACCACCGAATAAGTCCACATCCTCCACCCAATAGATTGAACCTGTGTGTTTTTGCTTGTGAATTTAGACCACTTGCTGTGTATTTCCCATAAATTGAACTTATTTGCCATTGATTGAACTTGTGTGCATGTACATACTAAGTTCCGTATCAGAGGTTCCAAAAAATCGCACTCGCTAACAAATCACTGCTGTGGAGTCATCCTTGTTTATCTAACTAAGGCCAGAGTTGATGCCCATATCGATGTAACCAACTTATTAAACATGTTCCCTATTATATGAGCAATGTTGTTTTTGTCGATGGGGTTGCTTGGTACCCCCCCTGTAAAGAAATATAAGAGCATTTAGATATCTAAAGTAGTGATGTAAACGCTCTTATATTTCTTTACGGAGGGAGTAGTATATAATACTTCCTCCATTCCTAAATATAAGTCTTTTTAGAGATTTCAATATGGACTACATATGGATGAATATAGACGTATTTTAGAGTGTAGATTCACTCATTTTGCTCCGTATGTAGACTATATTGGAATCTCTAAAAAGACTTATATTTAGGAACGGAGGGAGTACATTAGTATTGATGAAATGGGCAATACCAATTAGTGAAACTGCATTGCTGCAATGTTTTTTTTCACCGGCGACCGCGGGGGAAAGCCCCCACATGCAATGGTTCTATTGGGCACTGGACATGGCCCCATGAATAATAAGATGTATTAGTGTTCTTTTTGTAATAGTTTCCTGCTTTCCCAGTCTTGCAATCAGAAGTCTTGACTTACAACAGAAAAAGTAAAATTTCCTGTTAAGGTTATTGCAAGTTATAGCTACTGTGAGAATAGTGCTATTTCCTGGCAAATACACTTAGTACTTAGTAGGAAAAACTTATATATAACTAGTTGTACCACTCCCAGTACTTGCTTTAAGACATGAGGTTTTTAATTGTGTTTCAGCATATAAGTTTGCATGTAGCTATGATGTTAATTTCTCTCCTTTCTTTCCCTTAATTCCATTATCCTGTCATCCCTTTCCTGAACATTTATGCATCACCACCTAAGCAAACAGTCATCTTTCCAAAACACTTGACTAGGAACATATGCAGTTATAGCATTCATCTTTTCAGAGCACTGAAGAAAGGTTCATATAGCATTCTCTTTAGCAATTCCATGGTTTCCTGAAGATTAGAACTTTCTTAAACACCATGCCTATCAAAGTATTCCATCTAAAAGGACCTCACTTTTTTTTTTTGGAACTGGAGGTCTAACTGAACATAACTTGGCACAGAAATGCAGGTTTTAAGCATGTTTTTTCTTACTATTTGCATCTATATACTAGGCATCATATGATGCCTATTGCTTTCATACAGCAATGGTTATTTAAATGGAAACCATGATACTTCGTCCACTCTTGAAAGAACTACATCCTAGAATCGATGAAGTCAAGTCTATCCAGCTTTAACCAAAGATACGATCATGAGTTTTTGGGTTACATGTATGAAAAGGAATGTGTATATTTGAGATATAAATTCTTCAAATCATAACTTCATTTTTCTGCAACTTATGTAGAAGCATAAAATTTAGTGATTGAAGCTGTGTCTTCTAGACTTTGAAATGTAAGAAACACTATTCTTCTATTTTCTACAGGTTGTGTACAAGTGATTTTGAAGTAAAGCCATAAGCAAAAGAAAATTGAATCGAATGTTCAAAGTTGCTATGAGAATCCCAAATTTTGTAGCTGGAAGAACTTCGGTTTATAAGTATTATGTCATTGTTTGTATCTGTTCTTCTTCTACATGTTCATTCAGTTGGTTCCAAATTACACGCAGGAAGGAACTCCTGATGAGCTTCACTGAAAATCTTGATAAACGCTTTCTTAATCATATAATGAAGAAAAATCTTGATAAACGTTTTCTTGGTCATTTAGCAAATTTGAACTCTTCTCCGAGGGTGATTGCACATGAAGTGTCTAATGTCCACTATCAAACATTACCATCAGTGGCGAAGCTACATGTAACCTTTGGGGTCAACTGACCCCACAGTTTTTTTGAAAACCTCCTTTGATTAGTATGAAATCTTATAATAGTCCTTGGATTCATAGACTAATGTCCACAGCCTGGCGCCGCCGCTGATTACCATAGCATATTTTAGATAGCCTCCCATCTGGATAACTTCAATTTTGTGAAACATGTCATTGTCTTGACTGTTTAAGTGCTTTACGCAGCCTATATATTGGCAAAACAGCTAGTCCTCAGTTTCTCTCCGAGAATGGAATTTCTCTGTTTCCTTCATCTGTTGGTGGTGATTTCACATTTCGTGATTTTCTTAACTCTTCTGTCTTATATAGTTGTATTACTCTGGCCATTTTTTGTACTTGTAGTCACAGTATGTGTTTCCAATGCTGATACTGCAGTATGGCGGCCAGACGGAACATTCCTTATTCTGTTCTTCCTACGGAGGACAGGGATGAAGACAATGTTGACCGCCGGTTCACATACACTCCAAAATCGTTGAGGAGGATCCCGTGGAAGTCGATTGCCCTAGCATTGTTCCTCCTCTTCCTGGGAAGCTCTCTTCTCTTCCTTTCATATTTTATATCCACAGGTCACATGGAGGGTGATAGCTCTCAGGTGTATGGTCTATTGTTCCTGGGTATCCTTGTCTTTCTTCCTGGTACGTCAATGTTTATCGTTTCATCTTCCAGTATGAATATTGTCTTCCTCAAATTATTCCATGAATATTCCTGTAAAAACAGTGGGCACTTGCATATACTTCCTGTATATACAATGGCCATTTGCATCACTGGGGTAATGAAGCATGGTGTAGTTTTTTCTCTTCTCATTACACATGTATATACTTCCTGTAAAAACTGTCCGCTTGTATGACTGGAGTATGTGAGGCAAGGTACACTGTTGATATGAACAGTAGCTGGTATCGGCTCTTCTATTTCAGACGAAAAAGACCCGTTTTGGCATCTCAATTGTTATACTGAAAACATAACTTTTCCTACTCTTCTGCATCTCAACTAATATTACGCTGAAAACAAATATTGTCTTGGTCTTTAGCATCTCATCTATAGAACTGGTCCACTTTTCAAACGAGTATATGGTTTTTACGTGCATACATTTACATGGCTTATGCAGGATTTTACGAGACCCGAGTTGCGTACTATTCATGGAGAGGAGCACCAGGGTTCACCTTTGCGGCCATTCCAGATTATTAGGCTTCGATTCAAACTCATCTACTGGGCAGTAAAGATATTGAACAGCAAGAGCCAAAATACGAAACTTTATCGAGAATGAAATGAGCACTTATTGTTATGTTTGTACTACAAATAGCTAACATGTAGTTGAAGTTGCCTTGTGTTGATTCTATGTCACATAACGGCGTTGTTTCATCATGCAAGCTACACATGTGCAGCAGAGCTAAAGCTGCTCTTGTGCTTTGCTTGCTTGTTCATTGCTATGTAGATTGATGCTCTGGAGGTACTTGACATATTAGTTTACCGAAAAAGGGTTTCCCCCCCTTTATATTATAAAGCAACCATCACCACAAACATCTGAGCGAACTGATACAAACACACGCCACCACGGCACACAACAAACACACCCAAGGCAAGATACAAAGGTGCCGGGCATCGACACACCACACCGACGACAACCAAGCAAACTAAAGATGAGCTAAGAAGGACCACTTGGAGACGACAGACCTCCACCAAGAACACCGAGGAGGGGTGAGACGGACAATGACGAAGCAAGGACTCCAAGACGGTGCCTCCCAGAAGGGTACGACCACGGATAGCCGCCACCGTCCGATCCGCAGATCAAGTTTTCACCCGGAGCCACACGCAAGGAGTGGGAGCACCGCGACGGAGCCTTCAAGAAGAATACAACGTCCACGGACGCTGCCGCCGACGGCCAGTACAAGAACTGGGCAGGTGATGTACCCCGGCGCTCACACCCTTCCGACACACCCCTGCTCCGTCCACCACCTGCAGCCAAGCCCCCCACGAAGCCATGGCTGCCCGCCCACACCTGAGACGCAGGTTTCGCCCCCGAACGTCACGCCTCCCGCCGCCAGGGCCGCCGCCCAGCATCCAGACACCCCCGAGACCATCCAAAGAGATCAACTTTGTACCACAGGGACACCCCTGACCGACGAACCGCAGCAAACGTCCCGCCTTGAACATCGCCGAAGCTGCGACAGCCCGCACACGGCCGGGGAAAGGGGGAGGTGGGGGAGCGGACACATCCGGACCGGCACACCCCTGTGCCAGTGACGGGTGGCCCGAGCTCGTCGGCGCCGCCCATCCCTCCAGCCAACCTCCCCACCGGACACACCCCTGTGCCGCCCCACCTCAGCGGCCGACGCAGAACCGCGCAAAGCCACCGATGCAGACCCGGCCACCGGCAAGGAGGACCCCCAAGGACCGCCGCCTACCGCCAAAAATACTCACCGGGGAGCCCACCTGCGTTGCCGCCGTCGTCCAGCCGGCGGAACGCCTGGAACCCGACCAACACACCCACCTACCACCGCCGCTGCGCCTCCACCACCACCAGCCGCGGCCATGGCAGGGGCAGACGCCTGCAGCTCGCGCCGCCCTCGGCCCGCACCGCCTGGGCCCAGATCTGTCCGACCGTCGCCGCCGGAGCCCACCGTGCACCACCGCCACTGCAGCCCCTTCACGCCGCCGCCCACAACCCACGAGACCGCCGCCGGCTGCAGCCACCGTGCCCCGAGCAAACGCTGCGCCGCCACCCGACCCGGAGGCCCGCGCCCACCAGACCGAGCGGGGGAAGGAGAGCACCCCGCCGCCGCCAGCACTGGCCGGGCTTTGCCCGCCAGTACGTCGAGGCGGCGGCGAGGGGAGGGAGGCGCGAGGAGGGGGGCTCGCGGCAGCGCTAGGGATTCCCCCCCCCCCCCTGGCGCTCGCGGGAGCGTCGCGGGAGGGGAGGGGGGAGGGCTTCTCTCGACATATTAGTTTCATGTCTTAAGTATGTTAATCTACAAATATACTTTTAGCGATTTGTTCTGTTTTGCGTGTTGAAGATACTACATATTATATCTCTAGTTTCTGTCAGTTGCATCAATAGTTTTTGTACTTTCTTTCGATGCTGATACTTGAACTGTATCTAAGTATGCCATTCCTCACCAAGATTGTTATGTGATCTTTGGTTTCAAACGACCTGTTGTACTACTTGTCCGATATACAACAGAATTCCCTGGTACGTAATATGATTGATATGCATTTGTATGTCATGTGAAAGGTAACATCCAGTTTGTTTGTTTTCGTTCTTATCCTGAAAAATACAACACCTAGTTTATCAACCATGCTAGGTTTGCCATTCTGAATCCTAAATGCCAGGGCGATTATGTCACACATCAGTTTCAGGGGTTTGTTTGCACTCCCATGAAAACATACTGCCTGGCCAAAGTATAAGTTTCACCTTATGGTTTACATGCATTTTTACATGCAAGTCTCATGCATGAAATTTGAAACTTGGGGTAAAACTAAAACGCAGCAAGGGGCCTGGGTCTGGCAGAGCTTGTTCTCACAGGTGCCCGTTGTCGCGTCGATGGTTAACGTGGACGGGCCTGTGAGAACATGCAATTGCGGCGGCTTGAGGCTTCGTCTTCAATTGTTGTGTGTTCCATAACCATGGTGGTTCATGCTGGATCATGCTCCAATGGTTGTCTCTCTTGTCCTGCTTGATCTTTCATTCCTAAATAATACAAGCACATGCTCCATTAAATATTCTATGAGCACTGGAACAGTTTCTAGTAATGAAAGTATTAAATATTTGAAGTTGGCCTGTGCGAGCTGATTGATCCTTGTATCACTGGAACCTGGGTAGGTGTAGCTGCAGAGTTGATGGGTGTAACCATGTATGATTTCCTCATCAAGTTCAGAGGAACAAGGTACTCCCTCCAATCCGAAATAATTGACGCATCCTCTCTATACAATGTTGTATAGAGGTTGCGTCAATTAATTTGGATCGGAGGGAGTACTAAAATTGCGTTGTTTTCTGAAGCAACCTAGCATCAGTAGATTGGATTTATTCTTTTAGAAACATCAAAGCAACTATGGTGGAAACATCCCCTCTAGAATTGGGCTATTGCTTTCTGAAAAGGGAAAAAAATGTTTTGCCTCATTCGTTAGTTACAAGTAAAATTATGCTTTCCTTCATAATTTTTTTCAATTCATAAACACAACAAAAAGAGCTTGCTACCTCCTTTCCGGTTTATTAGGCATGTGTGTATTCCTAGATTGACAAAAAATAATAATCTTGAAACCGAGGCAAAAGGCTTGCCTCATTCATTAATTAAGAGGGAAGAGTTAATGTTACATAACAATGGCTCCACACACAACCTGTCAGGGAAGAAAACTAACAAAACACAAGCGAATTACTCTCGCAGCATGATGATGCTTAAGTGTCTAGCCCCTGCGGTGGTCCAGAGTTTGGCCTCGTTCTGGATAAGCTCGAGCAGGTAGAATGGCGGCATTGATTTCTTCTTGAAAATTCTAGAATTTCTCTTGTTTCAAATGACCCAACATACAAGCATGGAGGGAAGCCATGGCCTTCCGGTTTGTGGTATTGGGCTTCGACATGTTAGTCCACCAACTCTTGACGTTGCGCACCGTCGCCCATTGGTGAATCTTGAGGGTCCCCAAGCCTAACCATTCCTTGACCATTCGCCAAATGAGCAGCGCAGGGCAAAATGAAAAGTCAAATGGGAGACCATCTGTCGCCCCACCCACCTCGGTGGGCTTGGGATACTTCACTTGGGAAAGTTTGCAAGAGCCCTCAGGTTATGATGGGCTTGGTTGGAGTGAAAGGATCCGGCTAAGCTGTGGGTGGGTTTGGTGATCCCGTGTACCAACGTGGATATGGACCTTTTCTATGCTTCCATTGTCATTACCATGGGAAATGGTGGGAAGATGCCGTTCTGGGAAGCGCCATGGTTGCATGGGAAAAAGCTAAAGGATATCGCCCCCCTCATCTTCGTGCCCTCCAAGCGCAAGCAATGGATGGTGCGGGAGGCTTTTGAGGGGCAATGCTTGGGTGCACAAGGTCAATAGTTCCATCAAACTCACAGTTATCCACATCATTAAGATTGTGGACCTTTGGGTCCGCCTAGAGCAGATCCAACTTTTGATGGACGTTGATGATGATATCTCTCGGAAATTTCAGGTGGATGGGGAGTAGTCAGCGTCTTCCGCTTGCAGGGTTCAGTTCTTGGGTTTCACTTCGACCACCATGAACAAGACCATTTGGAAGGTTTGGGCACCCCCCCCCCCCCCCCCCAAAACAAAGGTCAAGTTCTTCTCTTGGTTGGTGCTTCAAAACGGGATCTGGATGTCCGATAGAGGGGTTGGGATAACTGTGGTCTTTGCACCCTTTGCAAGCGGGCCACCGAGACATCCTCCCACCTCTTCTTTAGATTGACAATTTGACCAACATAATACAAGGTGTGTACTGCAAAATTGATACCATTAGAAAGTATATCACCTAAAGTTTCTATTGATTTATTTTTTGTGCTATCTAATTTGTATTATGTTGGTCAAATTGTCAATCTAGGAATGTGCGCAGGCCTAATAAACCCGAAAAGATTTTGAGTAGCTAGATCGCTAAGAAAAAATAAAGATGGGGGGGAAAACAAGTGTTATAAAAATGCTGGCCCCAAGGCATATCTAGAATCGATTATCGTATGATATGTTTAATAATTAATCATATAGAGATGAGATCTAAACAAGAAGACCGGGACAGACATGCCGTGTACAAACCTATCGACAAGGTGCACGCAGCGTCACATGCATGCATGCATGCATGGGGCTGGGCATACAAGAAAGATATTCAGAGCAACGGAAGTATACAAGGGGAAGGGCGCAGAGGAGAGCTCGTGTGAATGTGGCGCGGAGGAGCAACGGACAAGGAGAAGGAACACACAATGCAACTGCACCGGAGGCATAACCCGTGAACGTGATGTGGTTTTAATTATTTATTTGTGCACATGGATGGATGCATGTATGAGTACAAAATTAACGAGCAGTGACTCAGGGAGATGGATGAACCTACAAATTAAATTAACGAGCAGTCAGTCTCAGTGAAATGGATGGACGTGCGGCGTGCGTGCGTGCTGGGAGCGAGTGAATCGAGGAGAGCAGTGTAGGACTGGGAAAGGTGGCAATAATACGGTAATGATGCTGGCAATCATCTGCCGACAAATACACAGGGCTTGGGCTTGCGGTGCCTGGTCTCTGGTACGTGAGGAGGTTTGATGTGATGCTCGGTCTGTCCGTCCGGTGACGAAACATGCATGCAGCAGTCTTGATACATATGTGTGTTTGTGTCCATGTGTCACAGCTTCAACAGTAGCAGTACTGATCACCACCACCAGTCACGCTTTGTTCAGGATGCAGCATGCCCATCCAAAAACATGGAACATGTACACGAAGTAGTAGTTCCAAGATCGAGCATGTATGCATGCATGCAATGAGTGACCCGGCCGGTCGGGCCTGCCTGCTCCAAGTATATGTAATTTTTTTTTTTTTGAAAGGGTATATGTAATTTTGTTGAGAACCAGGCTGGGCATGCCATGAGATGTCAACAACAAAGAAAGGCATGTTGGTTAGATGAGAATTCTCGGCTAGCAGGGGCGGAGCCAGAAAATTTGGTCATTGGGTTCACTCCATGACTACATTCCGTATAGCTTTATTTTGGTTTACCAAAGTATGACCAACTCTCAAAATTTTTCCTTATTTTTTGACTCTTCTGACTCGTCATGGCCTCGGAAATTTTAGCCTTGAAGCAACAAATATCTTACCGAATCAATGAAAGCATTAAGCTGGATTCGATTTTGCTTTTTTGTAAGATCAGTTTGCTTACCAAGAGCAACCTGAATTGACTGAACTTGATTCATCAAAGCATCACATGTTTTTACTATTGCATTATGAAAGCTAATACCATTAGCCTTACCATCATGAGTATATAGTCTGCTTTTCTTGTTCCAACCGTTCCAGCCGTTAATTGCAAATGCACCGGTCCCAGCTTGTCCCTCATTGTAATCTTTGAAAGGTAGCAGCACAAACACAAGGCCTTATGCACTTTATCACTATACTCAAGCCAAGGACCATATTCATCAACAATCTGGATTAAATCTCTGTTGAGTATCTCCAATCTCCCTATGTGGGTAATCAAAATTAGAAGGTGGCCTATAAGGTCCCTCGTTAAATATTTGTGCCTAATCTTATCTTGCTTCTTTGGATTTCTTGTCTCTTCCGATCATCCGGATCATAAGGCAACTCATCTAAGTTAATTTCTGCATGAATAGTAGGCTTTGGGAGACTAGCTGCAGTGACATTTGATGCACTTTGCCTATGTCTAATGGATGACCTTGATGTGCCTGTATCATTATCTCGATCTAGTGACCGAGTTCCCTTCGAAAAATACCAATACCGTTCCGTAGACTAGATCAATCAAAGATCATGGAGTATTTTTTAGAAAAAGACGAGGGCAAAACAATAGCTATTGTACTGGGCTATTGGTCTAGATAGAACATATACAAGAGAGAGAAGATGCGGCAATTTAATCTAATTACCTCAAGTTTTGGGATTCAATTGTTGCCGATGTCGATCTGCATCCGCGTGCTTGCCGCGGGCGTGCGGCGGGGGCCGAGTCGCCGAGTAACACGAACAGGCGAGATGGAAATCGGAGAAACGAACAGACGAACGATGCAAAAAAAGCAGACGATAGATGAGGCGTGCCGCGTGTGGTTGCATGTTTGCGTGACTCACGGACTCACGGTTTAGGCATGTGAATGATTCGTGGGCTCTTTCCTTTTGGGCCCTTTTGTTTCACGTGAGGTGTATTTGTTGGGTCAGCCAAGATATTTTAGTGGGTTCACATCAGGTAAATACGCACATATACACACTTACCAGGCAAAATCCATTGGGTTCACTTGAACCCAATAGCTCTACGCTGGCTCCGCTGGTGTCGGCTAGATGAGAATTAGCAATGCCCATAAGTAATGAATTGCTTTCCCCCGCAAAATAAAGTATATATGTAATCGGATTTGCTAATTCTCGGCTAGATGATAATTAGCAATGTCTCATCTAACTGCTACACTATTTGATTAATAAAAAATAAAAGGAAAAAATTCTCACGAATCTCCACGTAAAATCCAACAATGTAGAAGTAAGATGAGACATGGTTATTTCTAGTGTAGATGAGAGCTTTTTCTTTTTTGCGAAAAGTGTAGATGAGAGCTAGGCGCAAACACATGAACATAGCCGATCGATCACGGGACATAGAATGAGGTGCCGCCGAACTAGCAACTAGTGAAATACTACTATAGTGGTAATACTAGGTAAAGTGTGTACGTACAACTGCTACTGGTTAGAGCCCCAAGCTTCATCTTCTACCGCTTGTCTGGCCGCAATAAGCGGCATTCTGCCGGAGCCCAGGGTGAAACGGAGATCGGCATTTGTGTCACCTTGCACCCGTCTCCACATATCGCGTACGTTGCCGCTGTCATGTCACGCCCAGCAATTAGCTCTTGTCCTCGATCGGCATATATACTAGTGATACTGAAAACCCGTGCATGCACAGTTAACACTCAAAGAATAAGAACTATTTCATGGTCATGTGATGCATGGCATCTGCAGCTATGCGCCCCTTCCTCTCCCTGCCTAGCAACATACAGTCCACCTGTCCCATGTTGCTTCGTTGAGCTCTTTCTTTGTCTCTCTCTTGTTATCTTTTGTGTGTGTGTGAAACGACCGATCTTTCCCTTCTCTTGCGCTTCGCGCTTGGTTTGCTAGTTAGCTACGGCTGCACTGATCAGTGCACAAACATGTCCGATGGAACGAAACACAAGCACGGCCGCATGACATGCTCGACCTGGACCACCGGCCCTGCACGCATGGCTAACCTACCGCAGACACGTGAACCGCTCGCACGACACGAAATTCTCGCCCTTGGCCACGCCGGACCGCATCACTGCCATGCCATCGATCCGGCCTATCCATCTCTTGCTAGCTGCAGCATGCATGCCTAGCAAACGATCCTACTACGAGATGCACGTAAAAAGGAGATCCTCCCGTGACATAGTACATCGGGTCGTTTACCTTGATGCTGCTGCTGATCTGAACATACGCGCGCACTGTAATTGGGCAGAGTAGATCTCATTTGCCCGCCTAGAGCTGCCTAGCCACCACTTTTATCCTCTTCTACTTGTACATTTGTACCCCGGCCCCTTGTACTGGCCGGTTCCATCACCGTTCGTTTCTTATCTTCACAGGCAGCAGGCCACTGCCGCATCACTCTGGTCAGTGGTCCCTTTTGTTGCTTAATTTGCCAAGAAGAAGAAGAAGAAAAAACTTACCACTTTTACTCATGAATTTATGTGAATCCTAGCTACGGGCCTACGAACTGTTCACGGTTTTAGGTTTGTATAAACCCGCAAACCCTTTCTAAATCCAAAATTGTGGATTTTCGGCATGTTCATTTATCATATGTCCTTGTATATATCAAGAATGCAATATCACAAGAGTTACAACGTAACTCCGATTCAAAAGAGGTGGGGATAGACATATACCGTTTTAGGGCATCTTCAAACCGCTGACACTTCAACCGGACACCGCATCCGCCCATGGACTGGGGGGACCAGTCCGCGGACACGGATGCGGGAGACGGCCATTTAAAACTCTCTGCATACTGTTCGCCAGTAAAGTAAATTTGAAATTCAAATCCGTCCGATCAAAAAGCGCGCGCCGGCTCTCACTGTGGCCCCGGGTCACATCATTGCCCGATCACAACCAAAAAGAGGGAAGTAGCGTAGTTTTTACATGCTCGCACAAAAGAATATCAGTCCGTGCAAAAAAATGGTTTTTCTGCCCTGCTAGACCGGTAATCCGAGCCTCCACGCTCAACCTACCGCCGCCGCCGTCTCGGCCGACGCCGCCTCCTTCTTCGCCACATCCGCCCTTCCAACTCATCATTCTGCCGCTGCAACATCTTAAAACAGAGTGTTTGCATGATCATCCTTGCGTCCTCGTCTAGATCCTCCATCTTCAAGGTGAGCATCTTTGCGTCCTCCGAAGCGGCTGCGATCTCCACATTCTTCTCCTCGAGCATGGCATTCTTCTCTTCGAGCATGACCTTCTTCGCTTCGAGCTAGAGCTTCTTCTCGTTCGCCACCATCAACATGTTAAAGTTCTTGGCCTTGCATACCTCCTTGACGTCCGAGCGCTTGACGTGTGCCGCCTCCTTCTTCGTCAAGATGTCTTCAAACCTCCATCATCTTGGCCGCCGCACCTTCTCGCTTCGCCCTATCCTCCTCCCACTTCTTTTCCCGGAACCCTTTTCTAACCTTCTTGGGCGGTTCTTTTGTTGGGTTGGTTGGATCACCGGTTTCTTCCTCGATGCCATGGGCGGCGGTCTTGGCAATGTATAGGTTCCACTTGGTTTGAAAATTCAACTTCAACCAACAATGCATGACGGTGAAGTTTTTCTTCTCCAACTTCAAGAACACACTACACGCACGGGAAGGCTACAAAATAAAACATTGTCAACAATGCATATCCGGCTACAAATGATCAACAAAACAATGCATATCCGGCTATAGATGATCAACAAAACAATGCATATCCGGCTACAAATGATCAACAAAACAATGCATGTCCGGCTACAAATGATCAACAAAACAATGCATATCGGGCTACAAATTATCAACAAAATAATGCATATCCGACTACAAATGATCTACACAACAATGCATATCCGGCTACAAATGATCAACAAAACAATGCATATCCGGCTACAAATGATCTGCACAACAATGCATATCAGGCTACACATGATCTACACAACAATGCAAATCCGCTACAAATGATGTACATATATAACAACTTACTTACTCGGTGATTTGCGCACCACTTGACCACCGTGTGATGAGTTGCCTCAAGTGGCCGCAATACTTGGATACCGCCTCTTGGATGATGTACCATCGATGGTTGAGAGACTTTGCTTCACGGTTGCGGATGACCGTGTGGGAGTAGGGTTTGAAATGCTTGTGTTCATGGAACCAAGTGTGAATGTTGGCCCAAAATGTTGTGCCCTTTCGCACAACAACTCGTCCTCCCGCATGTTGAACCTTTCTTCTCTATCCCGCTTCTTTGGATCGGCAACATATTCATCCGGATCATCGTCGTAGCCGTCCTCCTCCTGCTCCTGCTGTCCGGCGGCCCAATCCTGCTGCTGTGTGTCCATCCCTGGTTGTGTGTACGTGCCGGACTGGGTGTAGCCCGGCTACGTGCCCGGCTGGGTGAACGTGCCGGACTGGGTGTACTGCGATCCTGGCTAGGAGTACGGGCCGGCTCTCCCGCTTTAGGCATACCAGCGAACAACGTGCGGGCACCCAACTTCTCCCCGCCCTGCGCTCACATTCGGACAAGCCGCGGCGATGAACACTCCGAAAAAAGGAGCGACGCCGTGTCAACGTCGACGACGAAAGGCACTTGCCCGGCGGTGGTTGCCGTGGTCTGCCCACCGAGGTGCTTGGTGGCGTAATAGTACAGAGCCTTGTAATGCTCCGGCCATGGCGGCATCTGCACGGTCAGCGACGACGGCAGGGCCTCGCGGCCTAGGCCCCGACCTCCACCATGTCCGCCACCAGCATGCCCACCGCCACGACCACCACCTACGCCCTCACCGGCCTTCTACTTCTTGAGCGTTGCCGCCTTTGCAGCCTTCGCTTTGACGTGGTGATTTAGCCGTGCCGCTGAGTTGATCTTCCAGGCTAGCGTGATCCCTGGATCCTCCACCACCCCCGTCTCCGGTAGGTTCTCCTGCAGGTCCATGCGTCGACGGCGGGAAGAAAGTAAAGAGTGGGCGAAAAAGGGCAGGAATTGGATGGAGAGCGGCGGGATGGAAGAAGAGAGTGCAGGATTTTTGGTGGGCGAAAAAGGGCGGAAACAGTGCGGCTGACTACAAAAGCGCGGGCTCCACCATAGTTTTGGGTGGGCCCGGGGTGTCGTTGTCCTACGTGGATCATGTCCGGAGTGCCAGGAGAATTGCGGTCTGGACTGCTCTGCGGACCGATGGGGGTGGGCGTTTGATGGCTTGCGGTGTCCGGACAGCTACGTCCAGTGGATACGGGAGGTTTGAGGGTCGGTGTTGGAGATGCCCTTAATATAGACAAGGTTATTCAATGTTGTAAAAAGTATTTTCTTAACAATACGTTGCAAAAAATTGGGTCATAGAAAAAAATGTACGATCCACCTTTGAACATTATGAGAAGGAGTCTTAGCAACAAGAAAAAACTAAGACCGGTTCACAGTGCAAGGACCTAGCCATAAGAAACAAAAAAACTAATTTATCACATAATATTGAAGGCATTGAGTGATTTTTCCGTTGGGTTTAAGAGGGAAAAGTAATGACATGTATGTCAGTGTCAAAACCGGCGGATCTTGGGTAGGGGTGCCCGAGCTGTGAGATCGGATCAATGGCTTAACAGGGAACGTAGGACACGGTGATTACCCAGGTTCAAGCCCTCTCTATGGAGGTAAAACCCTACGTTCTGCTCTTGTTTATATTGATGATGTATCAAGGTACAGAGTTGATCTACCACGAGATCGTGAGTTGTGGTCTAAACCTAGGATTGTGAATGATCATCCTTTTACGGACTAAACCCTTCGGCTTATATAGGCACCAGGGGTATCTAGGGTTACACATGGTCGGTTACAACTAAAGGAATACATGCCGAATCTTCATATCCTTGGGGTGTACGCCAAGTCTTCGGTGAGGCCCAGTATTTCGGTTCTTCAAGTTGGAAACCTCCGGAGTCTCTGTTCTTCAACGGGCCTTGAGTCCGGCCCATGGACTAATCACCTAGGCTGGGACCCCCTAGTCCAGGACACCGTCAGTAGCCCCCGAACTTGTCTTCGAAGCCGAGGATGACCTCCTTCTTCAGATAGGTGACTTCGGATGAATATCTTCGGCATAGAAAACCTTTTCGGCTTAGCAGGCAAGTTCCATGCTCCAAGCTTAAAAGTTCGCCCAGGGCTCGGAAATCCCTAATTAAAAAGGGGCACTTCCTATTAAAATAAGAAGTGAAGCCTGCCGACCATGTGTCGCTCGCGATGCATCTTCGTCTATCTAAAGTGTACGGTTTTACTTAGTCCCGAAGACTAGCAACACAAATGTGCTCGGCAGTCAATTACTAACAACTTTTGCCGAAACGTCAGGACTCATGACATCACATGAATCAGTTATTACTTGTTCGAATCGCGGTTCGAGGCAACCCTCTCACTGGCACGTCTCATCAAACAGAGATCGTGCCCTGCATTTTGGGGGATATCATCAATCAATTGTTTCTCCCCATACGGCCACAACGGCATGATAAGCTGAAACATGGCAATTTTTACGGCGTGACAAAGGGACGCTTCGCATTTTTACTGTCTTATAAAGGGCAAGGAGCGGTGAATTTCATCTCCCCCTGCTCTCCTGCCGCTCCAGCGCTCAAACCCTCAAGCTCATTCTCTCGATCCCCTTTTCCAAGCCTAAAGCCTTCCTCAGTCCTTCGCTCACTTCAACAATGGCGGATGCGGATCTGAAGGGAAAGTGGGTGGCCTCCAAGGTTACCGCCGCCATCATCGAGGAGCTCCGTCTGGCGGGGTACATCCCCGACGACGCCGTGTGCCGGGCCCCTAAGCCAGGCCATCGCGTCCCCACTCCCAAGCCTAGGGAGCGGGTCGTCTTTATCCCTCACCTCATCCGGGGTCTGGGATTCCCCCTATAACCCTTCATGCGGGGGATCCTCTTCTTCTATGGGCTGGATTTTCACAATCTAGCCCCAAATTCCATTCTCCACCTCACCACCTTCATCATCGTCTGTGAGGCATTCTTGCGTGTGGAACCTCACTTCGGCCTATGGCTGAAAACATTTTGCGTGAAGCCGAAGAGCGGTGGTGTTGAACTCGCCGAGTGTGGGGGTGCCATGATCAGCAAACTTCAGAAGCCGGAGTGGTTGGAAGGCACCTTCATCGACACCGTGAAGCTTTGGCAGCGCGAGTGGTTCTATATCACTGAGCCGCTCGCTCCGGGCCAAGCCGAAGTCCCAGCCTTCACAGGGCTGCCTCCTCGGAAGCTGGTGTCTTGGCAGAGGCAAGGCCTAGAGTGGGGCAGCGCAGACAAAGTCGCTGCTCTCCAGGGGAGGATCCGATCTCTGAAGAAGAGATTCAAATTGTCGGCCGTGGTGGACGTAATGCTCCACCGCCGCATCCTCCCTCTCCAACTTCGGGCCACCCCCATATGGTTGTACAAGCCCGAAGACGAAGCTCCAGTGCGGCATTTCTTCTGCACCTCCCTGGACGGCATGTGGACGACTCTCTTCAAGTCATCCCAGAACGAATTTCCCGAAGCCGGGCCGGACGGCGGCTACAGCGCCACCCACAGCACATCCGAGGTACTATTTGTCCTTCCCTTTCACCAATGACTCTTTGTTTTATGCTTGTATGAATCTTCCCGCTCTGTTTGCAGAAGTGGGCGCCAAAAGCGGCGCTCATTAGGTGCGTAGCACCGCTCCCCGAAGACAACCAGTCCCCTGAGCTGCATGCCCTGCTGGCCGCAGTTTCCCCAAAGGCTCCTGCCAAGGGGAAGGAGCCGGGGAAGAAAACGACGGGTCTTTGGATCCGGGATCGTGTCCGAGGAAATGCAAACCCTCTCCTCGGGCGAGGAGGAAGGAGAGGGAGAAGACGAGGGGGAGGAGAGCACCTCCTCCCCGAAGAGAAGAAGGGCGGCGTCCGAGGACATCGCGGGGGCCGAGGTGCCTTGGAAGCGAAAGCGCCTCATAAAGGCTGCCGACGCCACCTCCAACAAGGCCCCGCCTGAGGCCGAGGTCGTTTCCTCTGAGTTAGAGGGCGACTTCTTCGGGCCCCATAGGGAGAGACCCCTGCCGAGGAGGTACATATGTTAGACCTTTACCCCCTTGCACATTATTTTTACCCGCCTGCCCTAAACCTTGGCCGATTATTTTTTACAGCCCACAACGCTCCCGCCCTGACGACAAGATGTCGTTGAGCGGGCGTCCTGCTCCCAGCGCCTCAGAGGAGCGTCACCCTTCCCCAGCGGTCCATGACAGGCTGGGGGAGGCTACTTCTCAGCCGGCTCCCCCGATAACAACCACGGGAGGCAGCGCCGATGCCTCCATGGCTGAGGCCAAGGCCTCAGCCTCCAAAGGCGCGCCAGAGAAGGCCTCCTCTTTGAAAGGAGGGGAAGAGCGGGGACAGCCGATAATCTCGGCCCCCCGTTGTCCCAGAACCACCTCGGCGGCCGATCTCAATGGTGGCTCCTCCGCTGATGGAGGGGGCCGAGGTAACCCGTCCATCCCGACCTGCTAGAGGGCAGGTGTCCACGGGATGGACCGAAGAGATGGAGGTGTCCATGACGGGCTCCGTCATCGTACCTGAGCACCGCGCCATACTGGGCGCGGCGCTGAAGAGTTACCGGTCCACAGAGTCCGGTATTCGAGAGGCCTTCAAGGGCCTATACGAAGGCTTCGAGGTAAGATCAAATTGAGCCTTTGCTTTAGAATCGCGTATATGCGCAAAACTTCTTACCACTAGATGTGTCTGATAGCCCTTAGGGAATAAGTAAAATTTGATATGTCCGAAGACATTGCCTACTGCATAGACTTGTTACAAGTATAACCACAATAGCCCCCAAGCCACGAGGTAGATTTGATAATCTTGCGCGGGGATTATAGGGAAGGGTAGTATATCAAAAACGTGTAGACAGTAGCCCCCAAGACCCTGGTTGGATACACAGGGCCGACCAGGGGATCAAATCGTCCGAGGTAGCTAACATTGTCTTTTTGCAGGTTTCGGCCTCGGTTTCAGCATCCACCTCAAGGGAGTTGGAGGAGCTAAACCATAAGCTCAACCGGTCCGAGAAGGATGCAGATCTGATGAAGAAGTAGATGGAGCAATCTCAAGGTAAGCAAGAGCTTGGATTATTTGATTGTAATATTATAAGTGTGGATGCAACTGCATTGAGTTCTAAAGGCTTTATGAATGTACTGCAGCTGCCTCCGTGGAGCTTGAGAGACTCCGGTCCGAGCTGCAGAAGGCTGCGGCAAGGCAGGCCAGTGAAGTGCTGGCCAAGAAAAAGGAGGCCGGTGAGAAGCACGCGGCCCGGGTAGTGGAGGTGGAGGGCGACCTGGAAGGGCTGGTCAAACAGCGCGACACCCTCTAGGAGGAAAGGAACAAGTGATACGTCCATTTTGCATCATGTGTTGCTACTGTTATTTATAGTGTTTTTAATCAATATAACACTTTGTGGAGCAATTCTAATGCCTTTTCTCTCTTAATATGCAAGATTTACACAAGGAGGGAGATTGCCGGCAGCTGGAATTCTGGACCTGAAAAAGCTATGTCAGAGATACCTATTCTGCACATCTCCAAATGAGCTGAAATTTCACGGAGATTTATTTTGGAATAAATAAAAAATACTGGAAGCAAGAAGTAACAGAGGGGGCCACCCAGGTGCCCACGAGGCACCAGGGCGCGCCACCCCCCAAGCGCGCCCTGGTAGCTCGTGGGGCCCCTGGCCAGCCTCTGGCCCCCATTTTCTGGTATATAAGTCCATTTGCCCTAGAATAAAATATAGAGAAGACTTTCGGGACAGTGCGCCGCCGTCTCGAGGCGAAACTTGGGCAGGAGCACTTTTGCTCTCCAGCGGAGAGATTCTGCCGGGGATACTTTCCTCCGGGAGGGGGAAATCGTCGCCATCGACATCACCAGCGATCCTCTCATCGTGGGAGGACTAATCTTCATCAACATTTTCACCAGCACCATCTCATCTCAAACCCTAGTTCATCTCTTGTATTCAATCTTTGTCTCAAAATCTTAGATTGGTACCTGTGGGTTGCTAGTAGTGTTGATTACATCTTGTAGTTGATGCTAGTTGGTTTATTTGGTGGAAGATTATATGTTCAGATCTATTATGCTATTCAATACCCCTCTGATCTTGGACATGATTATGATTTGTGAGTAGTTACTTTTGTTCTTGAGGACATGGGAGAAGTCTTGTCATAAGTAATCATGTGAATTTGGTATTCAATCGATATTTTGATGATATGTATGTTGTTGATTCTCTTAGTGGTGTCATGTGAACGTCGACTACATGAAACTTCACCATCTTTGGGCCTTAGGGAATGCATTGTGGAGTAGTAATTAGATGATGGGTTGCTAGAGTGACAGAAGCTTAAACCCTAGTTTATGCGCTATTCCGTAAGGGGCTGATTTGGATCCATATGTTTAATGCTATGGTTAGAGTTATCTTAATTCTTCTTTCGTAGTTGCGGATACTTGCGAGAGGGGGTAATCATAAGTGGGAGGCTTGTTCAAGTAAGAACAGCACCCAAGCACCGGTCCACCCACATATCAAATTATCAAAGTAGCGAACGTGAATCAAACAAACGTGATGAAAGTGACTAGATGAAATTCTCATGTGTCCTCGAGAACGCTTTGCTTATTATAAGAGATCGTTCTGGCTTGTCCTTTGCTACAAAAAGGATTGGGCCACCTTGCTGCACTCTTTGTTACTATTGCTACTTGTCACTTGTTACAAATTATCTTGCTATCAAACTACTCGTTACCGATAATTTTAGTGCATGCAGAAAATACCTTGCTGAAAACCGCTTATCATTTCCTTCTGCTCCTCGTTGGGTTCGACACTCTTACTTATAGAAAGGACTACGATTGATCCCCTATACTTGTGGGTCATCAAGACTCTTTTTTGGCGCCGTTGCCGGGGAGTGAAGCGCCTTTGGTGAGTGGAATTTGGTAAGGAAATATTTATATTACGTGCTGAAATTTACGGTCACTTGTCACTATGGAAAGTAATCCTTTGAGGGGTTTGTTCGGGGTATCTTCACCTCGACCGGAAACACAAATAGTTGCTCCTCAACCTACTGCACCTACGAAAAATATTTATTATGAGATTCCTCCGGGTATGATAGAGAAACTGCTAGCTAATCCTTATGCAGGAGATGGAACAGTACATCCTGATATGCACTCGATCTATGTGGATGAAATTTGTGGATTTTTTAAGCGTGCAGGTTTATCCGGAGATGGAGTTAAGAAGAAAGTATTCCCTTTATCTTTGGAAGGAAAGGCATTGATGTGGTATAGGCTATGTGATGATACTGATACATGGGACTGGAACCGATTGAAACTAGAATTCCATCAGAAATTTTATCCTATGCATTTAGTTCATCGTGATCAGAATTATATATATAATTTTTGGCCTCGTGAAGGAGAAAGCATCACTCAAGCTTGGGGGAGGCTTAAGTACATGATGTACACATGCCCCAATCATGAGCTCTCAAAAGAAATTATCTTACAGAATTTTTATGCTCGGCTTTCTCATGATAATCAAACTATGCTCGATTCTTCTTCGACTGGCTCCTTTATGAAGAAAACTATTGAATTCAGATGGGATCTTCTGGAAAGAATTAAACGCAACTCTGAAGATTGGGAACTCGACAAAGGTAATGAGTCAGGTATAATAGTTGAGTTTGATTGTGTTAAATCTTTTATGGCCACCGATGCTTTTCATAAGTTTAGCACTAAATATGGACTTGACTCTGAGATAGTAGCTTTCTTTTGTGAATCATTTTCTACTCATGTTGATCTCCCTAAGGAGAAGTGGTTGAAATATCACCCCCCCTATTAAAGAAAAGATTGAGGAACCCGTTAGTGTTAAAGAAGAAACAATTGTTTACCATGCTGATCCAGTTGTGCCTACTGCTTATATTGAGAAACCACCTTTTCCTGTTAGGATTAAGGAGCATGCTAAAGCTTCAACTGTGGTTGAACAAATTAAAGTTGAACCTGATGTTGCTATGGTTAAAGATCTCTTAGTCGATAATATAGATGGGCATGTTATTTACTTTTGTGATGAGGCTGCTAGAATTGCTAAACCTGTTAGAAATGAACGAGATATGTTAGACAAGAACAAGCCCGTAGTTGTCATGCCTGTTGTTTCCGTTAAGATTGGAGATCATTGCTATCATGGTTTGTGTGATATGGGTGCTAGTGTGAGTGCTATTCCATTTTTTTGTATCAAGAAGTAATGCATGATATTGCACCTGTTGAGATTGAAGATATTGATGTTACTATTAATCTAGCGAATAGAGATACTGTTACACCACTTGGGATTGTTAGAGATGTTGAAGTCTTGTGTGGTAAAATCAAATACCCTACTGATTTCTTAGTACTTGGTTCACAACAAGATAATTTTTGTCCCATTATATTTGGTAGACCTTTCTTGAATACCGTTAATGCTGAAATTGATTGTGTTAAAGAAAAGGTTCGAGTTAAGTTTGGTGATATATTTCATGAGTTTAATTTCTCCAAGTTTCGTAGACAACCTCATGATAAAGAATTGCCTAGTAAAGATGAAATTATTGGTCTTGCTTCTATTGCCGTACCTCCTACTGATCCGTTAGAACAATATTTGCTAGACCATGAAAATGATATGCATATGAATGAAAGAAATGAAATAGAAAAAATGTTCTTTGATCAACCACCTATCCTTAAACACAATTTGCCTGTTGAGACTCTTGGAGGCCCTCCTCCACCTAAGGGTGATCCTGTATTTGAATTGAAGCAATGGCCCGATACATTAAAATATGCTTATCTTGATGAAAACAAGATATATCCTATTATTATTAGTGCTAACCTTTCAGCGCATGAAGAAAAGAGATTACTAAAAACTCTGAGGAAGCACCGAGCTGCTATTGGATATACTCTTGATGATCTTAAGGGCATTAGTCCCACTCTATGTCAGTACAAAATTAATATGGTGCCGGATGCTAAACCAGTTGTCGACCACCAACGACGATTAAATCCTAAGATGAAAGAGGTGGTAAGAACCGAAATATTAAAACTTCTGGAAGCAGGTATAATCTATCCCATAGCTGATAGTAGATGGGTAAGTCCGGTTCATTGTGTCCCAAAGAAAGGAGGTATTACCGTTGTTCCTAATGATAAAAATGAACTCATTCCACAAAGAATTGTAACTGGTTATAGGATGGTAATTGATTTTAGAAAATTAAACAAAGCTACTAGAAAAGATCATTACCCCTTACCTTTTATTGATCAAATGTTAGAAAGATTGTCTAAGCATACACACTTTTGTTTCCTGGATGGTTATTCTGTTTTTTCTCAAATACCCGTATCACCACCCGATCAAGAGAAAACCACCTTTACTTGTCCTTTTGGAACTTATGCTTGTAGACGTATGCCTTTTGGTTTATGCAATGCACCTACTACCTTTCAAAGATGTATGACTGCTATATTCTCTGACTTTTGTGAAAAGATTGTTGAGGTGTTCATGGATGATTTCTCCGTTTACGGAACTTCTTTTGATGATTGCTTAAGCAATCTTGATCGAGTTTTGCAGAGATGTGAAGAAACTAATCTTGTCTTGAATTGGGAGAAGTGCCACTTTATGGTAAATGAAAACATTGTCATGGGGCATAAAATTTCTGAAAGAGGTATTGAAGTTGATAAAGCTAAGGTTGATGCTATTGAGAAAATGCCATGTCCTAAAGATATTAAAGGTATAAGAAGTTTCCTTGGTCATGCTGGTTTCTATAGGAGATTTATTAAGGACTTCTCTAAAATTTCTAGGCCTCTTACCAATATTTTGCAAAAAGATGTTCCATTTGTTTTTGATGATGATTGTCTAGAAGCCTTTGAAACACTTAAGAAAGCCTTAACCACTGCACCTATTGTTCAACCACCTGATTGGAACTCGCCTCTTGAAATTATGTGTGATGCTAGTGATTATGCTGTTGGTGCTGTTCTAGGACAGAGAGTTGACAAGAAATTAAATGTTATCCATTATGCTAGTAAAACTCTAGACAGTGCCCAAAGAAATTATGCTACTATTGAGAAAGAATTTCTAGCAGTTGTATTTGCATGTGATAAATTCAGATCTTACATAGTTGATTCTAAAGTAACTGTTCACACCGATCATGCTGCTATTAAATATCTTATGGAAAAGAAAGATGCTAAACCTAGACTCATTAGGTGTGTTTTATTGCTACAAGAATTTGACTTGCATATTATTGATAGAAAGGGAGCTGAGAATCCCGTAGCAGATAATTTGTCTAGAATGGAAAATGTTCTTGATGACCCACTACCTATTAATGATGATTTTCCTGATGAACAATTAGCTGTCATAAATGCTTCTCGTAATACTCCATGGTATGCAGACTATGCTAATTATATTGTTGCTAAATTTATACCACCTAGTTTCACGTACCAACAAAAGAAAAAGTTCTTCTTTGATTTAAGACATTACTTCTGGGATGACCCACATCTTTATAAAGAAGGAGTAGATGGTATTATTAGATGTTATATACCCGAGCATGAACAGGAACAAATCCTACGGAAGTGTCATTCCGAGGCTTACGGAGGACACCATGCGGGAGACAGAACTGCACACAAGGTATTACAATCTGATTTTTATTGGCCTACTCTTTTCAAGGATACTCGTAAGTTTGTCCTATCTTGTGATGAATGTCAAAGAATTGGTAATGTTGGTAGACGTCATGAAATGCCTATGAATTATTCACTTGCTATTGAACCATTTGATGTTTGGGGATTTGATTATATGGGACCTTTTCCTAAATCCAATGGGTATACACATATTTTAGTTGCTATTGATTACGTTACTAAGTGGGTAGAAGCTATTCCAACTAGTAGTGCTGATCATAACACTTCTATTAAAATGCTTAAAGAAGTTATTTTCCCAAGGTTCGGAGTCCCTAGATATTTAATGACTGATGGTGGTTCACATTTTATTCATGGTGCATTCCGTAAATTGCTTGCTAAATATGATGTCAACCATAGAATTGCATCTCCCTATCACCCTCAAAGTAGTGGTCAAGTTGAATTGAGCAATAGAGAAATAAAATTAATTTTGCATAAAACTGTCAATAGATCTAGGAAGAATTGGTCTAAGAAACTTGACGATGCATTATTGGCTTATAGAACTGCTTATAAAAATCCTATGGGTATGTCTCCTTATAAAATGGTTTATGGAAAAGCATGTCATTTACCTCTTGAGTTAGAACATAAAGCATATTGGGCAATTAAAGAACTCAATTATGATTTTAAACTTGCCGGTGAAAAGAGGTTGTTTGATATTAGCTCATTAGATGAATGGAGAACTCAAGCTTATGAAAATGCTAAATTGTTTAAAGAAAAAGTTAAAAGATGGCATGATAGAAGAATTCAAAAATGGGAATTTAAAGTGGGTGAGCAAGTTCTATTGTACAATTCTCGTTTGAGATTCTTTGCAGGAAAACTTCTCTCTAAATGGGAAGGACCGTATATCATCGAAGAAGTTTATCGCTCCGGAGCCATCAAAATAAACAACTCCGAAGGCACTAATCCGAGAGTGGTGAATGGACAAAGAATCAAGCACTATATTTTAGGTACTGCCATTAATGCTGAAACTAATATTATTGAAACAATTACACCGGAGGAATACATAAGAGAGACCTTCCGGAACACTCTAGAACCCTGAAAAGGAAGAGGTACGTGATACGGTAAGTAAACGGACTCCAAAAATTCCATAAAAATACTTTCTGTCAGTTTTGGAATATTAGAAAAAATACAAAAATAAGAAACAGCCGAGGGGACCCACCTGGTGCCCACGAGGCACCAGGGCGCGCCACCCCCCCAGGCGCGCCCTGGTGGCTCATGGGCCCCTCGTGAGCCCTCTCGACTCCGTTTTCTCCTGGATTACTTGTTTTGCAAGATAAAAAATCTTTATACATACTCCCGGACGTTTTGACCACCGTATCATAGAAATCTCCTCTGTTCTTGTTTCGTGCTATTTTTCTGACAGATCTAGATCGCCATGGCTCCCAAAAGGCTCCGTACCAAGCACCGCATTGTGCAACCATCGCCGGGCAAGTGCACTTACAGCGAGGTTTACTACGAGTGGTCGTTGGGAGAGGAAGACGATGGCAAGGAGGACAAGGTCGAGGAAATCGAAGGAACCCAGGCTCCAGAAGAAGGGCAAGCGATTCCCATGGAGCAGACCGCAGAAAAGGGAGATATACTTCAACCCTTATATGATCATCTCTCCCCATCCGTGATTGAAGCCTTAAGAGTCTTTGAAATAGTTTCTGTTCAGAATACATCTCTCACTCGTGAAGTTATTTTGTTGGAAAAGGAAAACATCGCCTATAGCTGAAGGACAAGCTTGCCACTTCATCATCGCCACCATCACCGAAGAAGGAAACTTGAGTACATGGGTATGTGCACTCCCCTTGGCTTGTGCCAAGCTTGGGGGAGGTGCCCCGGTATCGTATCACCATCACTTTTATTATCTTTACCTATTTTTAGTTCGATCCTCAGTTATTTCATGATCTAGTTGAATAAAAGTTTAGTATGATCTATTTTCGAGTGTTAGCTTCGTGATCTATCTATCTATGTAATCGAGTTGAGAGTTATATAATAAAGAGTAGTTTGAGTTTTTGGTTCTTTACTTTCATGTTCCAATTCTAGCAATGAAAATAATGAAAAGATCATATGCTAATCTTATGGAAAGTAGTGACATTACATAAAGAAAAGTGTAAGTGGTAAAATTTATTGGAAGTTAACAAACATAGCATTAGTCAATGATGCAATTCATGAAAAAGTTAATAAGGGAAGAGAAGATTCACATGCAAATACACTATCTTGGACATCTTTTATGATTGTGAGCCCCCATTAAGTATTTTATGTCAAATTGTTGACGTTGGACAAGGAAGACAACGTAATGAATTATGTTTGTTCATATTCACATAGAAGTTATATTGTTATAGATCCTCCAACATGTGGTGCTTGCCCAATATCTTTGCTAGCCAAAAATCCGCACCAAGTAGAGATACTACTTGTGCATCCAAAACCCTTAAACCCAGTTTCATGTCATGAGAGTCCACTATATCTACCTACGGATTAAATAAGATCCTTCAAGTAAGTTTTCATCGGTGCAAAAAGCAATAAAAATTGCCTCTA